>CM031237.1:344615581-345815581 GCA_018340775.1 Taxus wallichiana var. yunnanensis
TATGAGATGATAAGAAAAACATACAGAGAAAATGTAAGTGATTGGCCCAAACGTAGGTGATTAGGATAATCACATGTGATAATTACATAAGTGAAAACAATTTCTATTCTATTGATTGAAATGAAACAGAAGAACAAGAGACAAGGGTCCCACCGGGCATGCCAGAATGTTGAAGACAATGTTTCCTTTATGGTTGGTTTGATATGAAAATGAAAAAAAAATGACTCAACCTTGAGTATGGTAGGGTTTCTAAGGTACCAATGGAATGTGATGGGTGTTTTATTATTTTCCCTCTGTTAATAATGAACTAGGCTTCTTTTCCCTTTAGTCAAGCCTGCAAATAAAAGACACTGCACAAAATGGAATTAGTAAAATAGGTAGGAAGGTTACCTGGAAAAGGCCAGTTCCTAGAAGCCAAAAGAATTCCTTATGTGGATGTCAACCTGCTTTTAAAACACTTAAGCTTTTATTTATGAAATGGAGTACAATATGTGATATAAAAATGTGATCAAATGTTTTGTCACTTATTTCGATTATTACACAAATCAGCCGATGGTGATAATGACAAGTAATAATCATATAATCCAAATTTGGAAACTAAGTTTGTATCTAAGTTTTTAGAAAATAAGTTAGAGCCTTGAGCAGGCTAAATCATCATCTTCGGTGAAGTATGAATTAGGCTCTGAGATGTAGTCTTCCACAAAGAAGTCAAAGATCTCCTCCTTAGTATTGTATATGCATGCAAGATCGAATCAGTAGTTTGGAAGGTTGATGTTGATCTCAATGTCGATTCAGATGTATTATGGATATCCTCGGGGATGTTGAATTCTACTTCGTATTTGTACTTGTACTATGCAAGGTTTGATTTTATCCTCTTAACCTCGTAGTATGCTTCCCAAAATTCTTTGATGTCTTCACGAATTATTTGGGTAGGCCTTAATATAGCTTCTAACCGTTAAGAGGCGATACATGAATGGAACACAACTCAAGATCATGTAATAAGTCATACTTCTCCCGGTCAAGGGGTGTTGGAAAATCAAAATTGAGCTAATGTTGGTGATGGGGTGCTTATTTCCTAATATAGCCATCTACGAAATCCATATTGGCACAAAGCTTAGTAACACAAAAACACGCATTAACTAATAACAAATTCTAATGAAAATTGTTGATTAAGTAGACATAAAGTAAAGGTATTGCAAGCGATTAGGTTAATCGCGAGGATTTTGTGAAATATTACAGAATGCTAAAAGAAATGGTTTGATCATCTAAAATCAAACTACAATCTATGAAGCAAAGAGGAAGTATGTAAGGGTCTAATAAGAATATTTAATTATGAAAAATAAGTAGAAAACAAAGGAGACGAACCTTTGAATGATAAGTGACGATGAGAGATTTCTGTGATGGTTTATGGATGATGAACGAGCCCCAAAAACACTCAAAGAGTGTATTAGATCTTGAGAATAACATTAATGCAGACCTTGTAATGTTGCTTGAAATGCTTGAGAAAACTTGATAGTGCTCTGGTTCATCTAGATGGTCGTGAATGGTCCCAAAGAGAGGAAGAAGAATTGGTATTTATAGATCACCAGTGTTTGAGGGAATCACCGGTATTTTTGGGAAGTTGGAATTAGGGTGAGATACGAAGTGATAAACCTTCTATTTCCAACTTAGATGTGGGGATTTAGGGGAATCATAGCTAGATAACTTGGAGAGGTCGAGGGTGAGGGTTAGAGGTAGATAGAAGTGGTTAGGATAGAGTAGGGATAATTTGGCAGGTTGCCAAATTTAAACTAGTCCTAACTAGTGAGGAGTGGGAAGTGGTTTATAGGGATAAGTTAGAGGTGGTTAGGGTAGTATTTTTAGAAGGTTGCTAGTTATAACTAGTTACAACTAGTGAGTGAGGATGAGTTCACATGGTGAGGTGTGCGGGTGAGTGGATTAATCCATTTGATTATTTAATTAATTAATTAATTTTGAGATGGGTGGTATGACTTTAGGAAATATGAGGTAAATTAATTAATTAAAGGGGTATGGGGTTAATGACTTAGGTTTAGGGATGTCATAATGATGCAACGATAAGCTTGACCACTCGAATGGAGGACTTGAGTCGTAAAATGGTATGTGAATGGTAAAACTTAATCAATTATTTGTGTGAGATTGGAATGTGTGATTTTTCGGTGTCTACAACCTTACGATACATGGGGACCAAGTTAGTGTTGTAAGGATGTTTTTTAAGGCTTGGATTTTGGGACGTAGAATCCCCTCACTTCACGATGCTCTTAAAACAAGCAAGCATTTAGCCAATAACAAAATTTGTCCAAGAATTTGTATACCCCGCAAAAACACCGGGTGTGTTTACATGCGTGCAGATGAAACCAACGGTCATGAGACCCCTAAGACTTTGAAAAGTGCATGGGTATCACTTCCACATGCGCCTACAAAATAAAAATGGGGAGGCTAGCCACATTTGATCCTTAAGGTCGTCCTAAGATGTGAGAGGAGATCATATACGTTTTCCTTTGGTATGAACAAGTAACAAAGGAAAACACATGAAATATAATGAAAGAAAATAAATGTTAGATGATAAAATTAAATGATAAATATTGGTAGTTTGATGATTGGGTCTTCAAGAGGAGGCCCTGCAAAACAAAGGTTAGTAGTTTGATGTTTGAACCCAAGATCTTGGACCGGTCATGCTATAAAATAAAGGGTTAGTAGTTTTATATTGATTTTTATATTTGGAAAGTGTAAGACTACACACAAAGTGTTAGTAGTTTGGAACAAGAAAATATAACTCACTGTGTAGTTAAAATGAAAATATTTAGGAAAATGAAAACCAAGAATAATTTATACTATAAAATTCTAAATTAACACTTTCATTGCATAGATATTTTCAATACCTTTTCGGGAAAAAAAAAGAGTCGTTTCAAGTTCGGGATCAAAAGTTATGGATCTCGGAAGGTAGGAAAAAGTAAAACAAAGGTGCCAAAATGAACAAAATCACCAATTCAAGACATAGGCGCCAAAAAGAAAAAAATTCAAGACATAGGTGCAAAAATATAAAAAGTGCCCATTCAAGACATAGGTGTCAAAACAAAGGTCATAGGCACCATTTCGTGTGAAAACGACATATGAGCACAAAAATTTAAAATTTGAAGTTGTAAACAAAAGTGAAAATTCTTGAAAATTTAATAGTTTTTTCTATGGATAAAATAGATTTGAAAACAATTAAGAAGTGGGGGTAAGCCCCACTATGGGTTTCAAAATGTAATGCAAGAAAAATAAACAAATTGTTTTCCTACTCTAATTTTATCAAACTAAACCTCTGATAGAGCAATGGATTGAAATGGGGAGAAATAAAATTACCTTCACTTACCCACAAGTTGCAAATCTCCTCCTTTGATGCGTTGGATTTTATATTTATTGATTATTGATTTCTCTTGGATTGGTTGATTTGTGTGAACAAACTTGGAAAACACGTCCCCTTGATTGTTTGATAATTTATTTGGATGAAGATGAAGGATTGAATGATGTTTTATGGATTGATTGGATGATTGAAGAATATAAAAATGGAAAATATTTCCCAACTTTCTACCTCTCATAAAGGATAAGACCTCAATTTATAATTTGTGAGTGGAGGCTTCAATGGCTAAGATTAAGCCATGTTGGATTTAAATCAAGGATGGAGGATGAATGTAAGGATTATAATTCTCTTAAATGGAGAACTTTATAATTTGAATTCAAAATTCATGGAGGGAAGAATCTTCCATTAATTTAAAAATTCAATGGAAGGAGAAGGTTAGAGAGGCTTCTAGATCTATAAGCCTCTAGATTTAGAGGTCAAAATTTGATTAGAATTAAAACTAGATTAGGTTAATAAATGATTATTATGGGTGAGGCTACATGGAAAGGCTAGGTGTAAGGATGTGTATGGTAGGTAGTAGGTCGGATGTATAATTATTAAATTCCTAGAAAATATTAATGAAGGATTATGATGATAATATGGTATAATAGAAGATTAATGATGAAAATGGGATATTGGATACATGATTAAAAGGAAAAATATGACAAAAATGGAATATTAGATAAATGATAAAGGGTAAATGTGATAAAGGGATTAATAATAATTAGTCTCATGATTAATTATTATGTGGATAGGGATGAGGTTGTTTTGGGACAAATTAATTGTAATTAATCATGTTGACATTTTAGATGTCTACATTTTGCTCCTCTTTGAAGGCTTATTGTGAAACAATGACCTTTCAAAGAAAAATAGGATAAGATGTTAAGATGGTTAGGCGGGGTGAAACAAATCGGGTAACCGCTTGAAAGGAAGAGAGGCCTAAGTTAGTAGATGAGGGTGGATGAGAGGCTAAGAAAATTTTAGGATTCAAAGGATTAGAATATTTGAGGATTTAAAGGAGTAGGATGAAAGGATTATAAGAGAGAGATATTAGAGGATTATGAGATATTGGATTTTGGAGTAGAGGATTCCCATCAATGATGTATTGTAAGGATGAAGATTTTGGATTAGAACATTTCCCGATTAGAGGGTTAGGTTTGAAGGATTTTGGATTATAGGATGCCTAGTCCAGGGTAAGGATTTTGAGGATTTAGGATTATTGGATTCCCCATTCAAGGGGTGAGGATTGGATATTTTGGATTATGGGATGTTGGATTAGAAGGTGTTAGATTTTACATTTGTGTGATTGAATAGGAAGATAGGATGTGGGATTTGGAAGATGAGAATATTGAGGATGTTGAATTTGATGATGTGATACTTTAAGATTTTAAAAGATTCAAAGATTGAGGATGTGTGGATGAAATAATAAGGTTTGGGTTTGATGATCGGGTTGGAATGATGAGAAGTTGTTAGAAGGTGCCCTATTTAGGGGTGAAGATTTAGAATGTGGGATGAAATATGATAAAATTTAGATGTGGATATTTATTGATTGATAAATGATATATTGGATATGAGGATGAGGAGCTTTGATATTTAGTTAGATGATGATGAGGATTAGGCGTGGATGATGATAAGGCTAAAAGATGATGATAGAAGGGGTGTGCTACCATAAATTTCCCATTGTTATCATCATTAGCATTAGTGATTAATGATATGGTATAAATCAAGATGCACCAAGTTACTAAGACCATGATGACATAAATTTGTGATTGTCGAATGTCGATGTCCTCATATCATCGCATGCATTAATATAAAACTATGGTCCTCATATATTGGATAGATTAATATAAAAATATGGTCATCATATCTTGGATGGTGCACAAGAAAAAAGAAACAAAATCAACCTCATATCATCGGACAAAATGTAAATACGGACAAGCAAGCAAACACACACATTACATTTTTATAAATTTGTGATCTTTTTGTGGATCATTTTAATGCTTTAATTTTTGGATGTTTGGATATTTTTATTTTGTACTTTTATATTTTGGACGTTGGATGTTTATATTGTTTAGTTTTAGGATTGGGGTTGTTTTGATTATTAGATTTTTAGATTGTTGGATGATTTTATTTTTGAGGTTGATATTCTGGATTTGGGATAGAGGGATGTAAGGTGGGATTTTAATTTCTCCTATAAATCCGAAAGCATAATTATGTAGGATGAAAGGGAAGGATTGTGGGAAATTTGATAGGTTGGATAGGATAAGGATTTGTTAATAGGTTACGATTAGATGGGATGTGGGATGGGAGATAGGATGAGGAGTTTGGTATAGCATAATATGGGGGATATGGAACATGATGAGATATGCCCCCAATTATATGCTTGGGGCGGATGGAGGGATAGACGTGGTGTGTTACCATAAAGTGAAAAGTAGGGTGACTGTGTGATGGATGGATGACTGGTCGATGTTCCCCTAGGTGTAGGGTAGGATGGGAAGTGAGTGATATATAAACTATAAGATGCCCTCGGTGGATGATAGTAAGGTTTCCCTTAGTCATGATGATGAGAGTTTGAAAGGGAAACGAGGATGGGATGAAAATTATAGGGTCATCGTTTTCCCATGGATGTTCCATCCAAAATGATTTGGATATGATAGATAGAAGGAAATAAGTGATCAACAAAATATGAGCCTAATGGCACATGTTTTAAGGCAAGCTTTGGACTAAAACAAAAGTGTGACCATGGTTTAAACAATACCTGGCAACATATGAGCCCTATGTCTCTATGAGATCAAAGTGTGTGTTAGTGTGATGCTTAATTACCACTTGAAGTGAAGAATTGATGGGTGGTATGTGAAAACAAAATAGCCAATGAACAAGAAGTGATTGAGTCAAATAGGTAGATTGAAGGTGAACGAAAGGTTAATTCATCAATTGCTCTGTTATCGAGGCGGTATCCATATCCCCAACCGAGATACATCGATTCTTGTCGCAACATTTCTCTACTACCAGCCAAGAATCCATAGCTCGATAGAGATGCTGTAAACACCCCTACTGAGAGAGTCTTGAGGTGGATTTTATTTGAAAATTTTAATTTTAATATGATTTTGGATTTTTGATATTTAGATTTTTTTCACAAAGAGCTTCCACTCTCTTGAAAAATCTCAAGTGGTTAAGAATCACTAGTGACTGAAGGGCGAGATGGACATGAGTGAGTGGAAAGAGGATGCAACTCTAACATTTTTGTTGACAATGATACTTATTAAATAAAATTTCATCAAAAATTTGATGCCACTCCCATTGATATGGAAAGTGCGGGGGTGGCACCGCAATGCATTTTCTTTATTAGATCATTATCGCAATTAGAGTGCATCTTCAAATTGAGGCAATTGTTTTCAGGTGTGCACGAGTGAGAGTAAGAAATTTATAGCTATAAGAGCACTAGTTGGGTTTCCAAAGCATGGTTCCTCATGAAGTAAACAATCATGACAACTTCATAGATCTTGCGATTAAAAATAGAGTAAGAACAATCAATTAATTTATAAGTTTGTTTTCATCACCACAATATTACCCTCCATGTGTGACTTGGAAGTTAGTGATTTTATGACCTATCTTTTAATTTGTCTCTATGGAATTATTATTATTTGCAAATGAGAGGTAACATTTATATCAATATTACTTTAAGTGGTTTGATGTTCGAGGAACATTATCCTTAAAAAGCTATTTGATCGGATATATACAATGTCATTTTTGTAAGTCTATAACTTGAAATATTTCAAGAATTAACATAGAAAATTTTCTAGATGGTGTGATTATATTCTAAAGACAAATAGTCTCTGCTCTTCTTTGGTTTGAGAAAGGTCACATTAGGTGATAAATTTTGGGGTCATTTGAATTTTCATAACTACTAATTTGGAGAGGTTTCGGGAGTTTAACATAAGATAGAATCATTTTTTCAAAAATAGGTTAAAACTAACTTTTAAAAGGGCTGACATGCTGATGAAATTCCTCTTCAAAAAACTAGTTATAGATAGAGAAATGGTTTCTTGCATTATTTATAAAGTTTTTCTTAACTAGCATTAGCTTTTTTTTTTTTCCTTATATTATGACCCCTACATGGTACTAACACTTTTGAGCTAGTTAAATCTCTTTAGTTTCTATCAAAAAGGGTTTGAATTATGTGTGAGTTTCTTTTGGATTCAATTGCATGAATTTACTATCGTCCAAAATTTTACATCCATCTTGGATCCATCTTTGGTTAATTTAAGCAATTGAATCCTGCAAAAGCTTACAAATTTTTACACTCTAAACAGACAAATCTCAAAATTAGGATTTTAATTTATTTTTTTAGGATTACCTTGTGTATGTTCATCTCATCTTGCTTGATCCAACAATGTAAAATGTTTTAGTTATTAATAAATACATGTAAGGTCTTCACTGCATATGCATATTAGACATAAAATGATGTAAGTGATTACTACATAAATTTTGAGGATTTGAAAAAAATGAAAAAATGTTTATGTAAAATACCTCATAAGATCGCATGCAACCCGACACATTATACAAAGTCGAGAGATTTTCTTTTCTTTATCGGCTAGATGGGTTGGTAGAGCTATAAATATGTAGATGTTTTTGCAATGGATCAATGGCATTTCTCTCTCGAATCGGTCTCTGTTCTACAACCACTTATATGCTTCCAATGCCTAGTGCCCGGCCCAACTAGTAATTCAAATGGGTACTCAAATCTTGTTCATGTCTAGAGGATTAGAGGTCTTCAAACACATATAAGAAACCTACTCTTCCTCTCCTCCTAGCTCCCGCCTCTACTCCGACCCCAATATATAATTTGAAATACTAAAAATTAAACCCTTTCATCCATATTTACATACCGGTATATTGGTATTTTTTGCCATTTTATTAGCCCAATATGAACAGACGTGTTAAGATATCACTTAGTTAATGAACACCTTATGTTGCGGTAATCTTGAGTCCCCTGCTATTACCCCATCCTTTACTCACCCTTCTTCATCCTTCATTTTTGTTGATTCTTACCTTATCAAATCATAAATATGTCTTGTCGTAGTAAATCGACATGCACCGATCACCTTCAAACTTGCATTTGCCATCAAATTTCATATTTTTCTTGCATCCTTTATGTCAAATCTAGTTTGAGATCTCTTACGAGTTCCTCCCATTTCATCTCAATTCATCACTAGCTCCATATATGCTTCCAAGGCCATTAGATATGCATTTTTGTTGTTTTTGCTTGATTAGTTTCATTCATCATCGATTGGGCCATGCGATCTCGGGTCATCATCGACCCAATCATGTTTAGTTTAATTTCATAAGATCAGATCTATGTTTTACCATTGTTATTACATTTCGTCTTTGTTACAATATAGATTCGCTACATCTACTTTATCAATATTTTATCTCATCATTATCAAAAATGTGGGTTAACATCCATCCTAATAAGTTTTCACTCCTCATGGTGACATTGTCAGAAACCCACCCATTTATCTACTAATCCATTTTTCATGTTGAGTTCACTTGATTTTGCAGTCACTTAGCTCAATGTGAGGACGGATATTTCATTTGCACCTATATCCATCACCATTTCATCATGAAGTAACTTTAAATCCTCACATTATTGGAGTTACTTATTTTTTTAGTACTAGCTCACTAATCTGAGTAAGAACAAGGAAATTGGTTCAACATCGAGTATACACCACAACAAAACGTTGTATCGAGTAAAAGAATAGAACCATAATGGAAAATCCTAGAAGTATGATGAAGGCCAATAATCTTACAAAAGAGTATTGGGTAAAAGCAATAACAACTATTGTTTACATTTTAATTAGGTGTCAAAAAAAATTGTTAGAATCATGGTTACTCAACAAGTTTGGGTGACAGAAAACAAAATGTTGCTCTTTTAAAAATCTTAGGTTGTGTGGCATATGCACATGTGCCTAATGACTTAAGGATGAAATTAGACAAAAGGAGAAAAGTTAATTTTTGTTGGATATTCATAGAATAGAAAAGCATACAAATTGTTTTTCTAGTCGGGAAGAAAAGTCATAATCCGCAGAGATGTATAATTTTTATAAAGTGAGGCATGGGATGAAATTGTATAAAATACAATCGGTATAAAAGCGGTTATTCCTCAAGATGATATGGAAGGTGAATAGATAGCACCACAAGGTATTATATCTTCTTCCACTCTTGGATGTGTACCTCAAGTTGTAGCATAAGCAACACCTCCATCAATATCTAAAAGGTCTACAATATTATTGTCAACTTCAATTATGCAAAAGACTCCACAAATAACACCGAAAGAAACTCCTTAAACAATTATTCTTAGATCTAGTCCATCCAATTTAGCTCAAACCATCCCATCCTCAAATAGTCCATTGCATCGAAAAACAAGGAGGCTTAGTGAGTTTTATAATGTTGATATAACTAACTCTTTTTAGTTTTTGCATTGTTTTCGTGTTGTAGATCCAATGTCTTTTAAAGAAGCAATGCATGAATAAAATTGTGCTTATGTCATGGATGATCGGATAGACTCCATAAAGAAGAAGAATATGTGGAAGTTGGTAGATCTTCTAGAAGAAAAGTACGTGATAGGAGTGAAATGGGTCTATAAGACCAAGGATAGTGTAGATTGAAAATTTCATAAGCATAAATAAATATTGGTTAAGAGGATTTACGTGGGAATATGGAGTAGATTAAAATGAAACGTTTATTCCAGTAGCACATTTGGATACAAATAATAACAATATTAGTAATGGTAACTCAATACAAATGGGCTATGTATCGATGGATGTGAAATCAACATTCTTGAATGGATTCCATGAAGAGGAAGTGTATGTGAAATAACCATAAGGTTATGAGATTGAAGGCCATGAAGGAATCGTGTAAAAGATAAGAAAAGCATTTTATGGACTTAACAAACTCCTAAAGTGTGGTACATAAGGATTGATTATTACTTGGTTATGAATGGCTTCAATAGGTGCAGCAGTCAATCTACCTTACACATAAAGATAAATGAACAAGGTAAGATTTTGATTGTATGTTTATATGTGGATGATTTAATCATTACTGGAGACCTATCCAAAAATTCATTTAAATAAGTTATGAATAAATAATTTGAGATGATAAATCTAGGTCTCATGCACTACTTCTTGGACAAGGAAGTTCAATAATCAAAAGATGGAATTTGTATTTCACAAGAAAAATATGTTAATCACATATTGAAAATATTTAATATGTTGAATTATAAGACATCGCCAACAATGGTTATAGTAGGTTTGAAATTAAGCAAAGAAGATAGTGAATCATTTTTGGATCCAACATTTTTCACAAGATTAATTGTAAGTCTCATGTAATGATCTAATTTTTGCGCATACAGCAACTTGCGAGCTATTTTCTAGTTTGATGTCATTTTCGTGTAATCATAAGTTGTTGTAACAAATTTGATCCCATAAGCATATTCTTTGCTTGGGAAGGAAGACTCCATGATGGCATAGGGTATATTATGCATTTTGGAGAAATAAAAATAAGGAGAAAATGACGTAGAAATTTCAAGGAGTGAAAGAAATCCATCTCTGGAGAAAATTGCCCGAGAGCCATTTTCAATTCTATTTTGTATCGATTTCATTATGTTGAGTTGGTTTCGGTTGTAAAGCCTTCAACGAGCTTCAAGATTGTTCTTATAGCATTCCCTTGCTGATGTATTTGATCAAAATTTTGGATTATTTGGTGTAATATCTTGGCAAAATTTGCATATGCTTATGTTTCAAAATGATTTCAATTTGTGTTTCCTAAACATAAGATTGCAACATGAGTAAGAAACACAAATACCCCACCCTCTTTCTGTACTCAAACATGAATCCAATATTTCCTTCCACGCGTCCCATTTACTTCTACTCTGCCCCGTAGATGAGGGCCTGATAACACAAAATATGGACATGGTTTTATGTTGTTTCCTGATGCGTTTAGGTAGTCTTGCTGGCACGTTTTCTTGGTGCGAGGATTTTGGGAATGAAACCGCTATTTTCTTTTGTTGGCTGACCACTCTCAAACAGGTGAATTGTGGAATCTGCCTTGTTTTTTGTTCTAATATGTCCCTTCCTTGCCTCTGGCCGTGAGTTTGGGAGGATGTTGTTGGGGATTTTGAAACCGTTGGAGCTCAGCACCCAGTGCAGTTAGCAGGGGTTAGACAACGACATTTTCTCCTTTGCTTTCCTCCTGGCTGTGCCGTCTTAAGGGGAGCCTGGAGTGGTGTTTTTCAAAGCTAAAAGAAGTGGATCAGTGGGACGTGTGGCTTATGCAGTCCCTGCTGGATGTGTTGCTGGTGGATGCATTTAAAATAGGCATGATAAGACTAACCCTCTCTCTTAATGATTTATCCCCTTTAGTATTTGGGTAAATCAATCTTTGCAATTTTGTTCGAATGTTGTAGATGTGGGTTTCTTTTGGAATGTTGATGTGTTTTTGTTTTACTAAGTAAATAGCGTTTGGACTCTGGATATTATATAACATGTATTTACATATATTGACTCTTTCTTGAAAGAGATGCCCAGAAAGAGATGGGTTTCAAATGACATTTAATCATAATTGCATGAGCTGATCTCTCTCCCCTTTCCAGTTTATCTTAATTACTATTTGACAAGAAGAAATCTCTCCAGTGATTCTCGCTTATCGATCTTATAGAGTTGGTTTATCTTTTTGCCATGATTATTCCTGTGAACAGTGGTTTCTGTAGAAAATATTGTGGTGTGTGAATGAGATTTAGAATATTCCTTGTATTGTTTTTATTTGTAGAACATGGCTTGAAAACGGGAATTTTCTTGGAAGACTATGTTTGTCTTTTAATGTGGTTTGATAATGATATAAACCCCTCACCAGGCCCTCTGTTATTATTATTAGTACTATGAGCTTATTTTTTTTAGATTGGAACGCTCCTGAAGCATGTGTTAATGGGGTTGTTTTTGTGATCTTTTTGAATATGGTAAGCACTCAAGACATTAGCTTGTGTGGATAATTATATGGCTTAAGTTGAGGCACTACTTAGATCTTCAAATCAGTTAAAGTAATATTGGATACATCGAACTCTCATGAATGTGTACATCCTTCAAGTTGACTGACATGTGATGGCCCTCTGGCATATGAATTCAGGCAATGCTTGAAATATGAAATTACAAATTTATCCTATACTTTGACTTATAAGCTTGTTGAAATGCTTTTTGGTAGGAAAACAGATGAATAGGGAAGTTATGAGAACTACCCTAAAATGGATTCATGCACAGCCTTAAGTAAAGGTGACAACTGCCATAATGGGACTGTACATACCATGTATGACAATAAGGATAGAAGTTGACCTGAAATTATTTAACTTCATTATATAGAACAATAATGAATACCCATAAATTGGGGTATGCAAGTGGAGGTTGAATTATATAACATGATATATTATGTTATCAAGTAACCAGTAAGGATAAATATGTTATCTCAATACTTGGTTAACGAGTGGAATATTTTTTGGCATTTACAATGATTATTATGTTAGCTAAAAAAAAATTGATACTTGTATCTCTTTAGGAGTTGAGATAATGTTGATACTTGTATTTATGGTGGCTTGAACCACGCTTACATATCTTACTTAGTCAAATGAATATTTGACATATTAGCAAAATATGACAGTATTGTCGATCGTAACTCATTCCAATGAGTTGGACTCTTATACTAATAGAAACATATAAAGACATGGTAATAAGCAACCAAAAGGATACCTAAATAATATATGGACTTGTGGATTGGTGGATTCTTTGTTAACATAAGTATATTCTTAAAATTGTGAGGTAAATATCAAAATTATACTTACATATAATCATTGATTATCTATGAAGGTTTGATGCTTGAGTAATATCGATGAATAATATAAGATTGATACTTGTATTTATTATAGAACTTAACGTCGTTGGTGTTGTTATTTAATTAAAAGATAATATTATTGGATACATATGTGGGAGAAGTAGATTGAAGGTATAAAGTGAGCAATATTATTATTACTATAATTTAAGTATGATTAATTGCATGGATAAGGTTGTATATCTAGTCACTTGGAATTGTGTTCTTATGTAAGCAGATCTAAAGGAAGTGAACATTAATGAGTATGAAATGTATTATCATGAGATGTGCGATTACGTTTTGAATATATGTTAGAAATTATTTGATAGGGAGTATTGCAAACTTTTGTTTATTTAAATGCTAAATGGCATAAGTTATAAGGTGAGGTTTATATATTATCATGCTCAATTCTAACGAACCGACTCTAGTATATATTTGTGCAGATGGATTATGCGAGTAGATTAAAAGAAAAGAGTAAAAGTTTCATCAGTTCAAATTATGAAATTCTTGTAGAAAGTTCAATGCGTTGTAAATTTTGTAACATTGCTTCGTAAAGGAGTTTAGAAGATCTATTGTCTTGGTATGTTCGAGAAAACTACGTGGTGAAGCGTTCTTTCCCTTTGTTGTTAGACTAGTAACTTACCTTGGTGAAAAATGATATTCAATCATTACATTGGCATAAGTATTGTAAAACCTTGATTTTGAGAATAAAGTGTTAAGTCAAAACTCTCTGACACCTTGTAATGATGTGATATAAGTAAAATTAAATGGAGTGGTTAACCCTTATAGAAGTTAACTAAATATATATATTCAGATAAATTAATGTAGAGATGACTTACTTGAGAACAATAGATTCCTAAAATAATCAAAGGTGAAACTATCCTTGTAAAGTAAAATTTTCAAATTTGATATCCCTAGCTAAACTAGTGAACACTACCCCTTTTGGGTGAACTCTTAAACAAGCTTAAGGGAAAACAATGGTTAGTTTCTGGAAGATAATAAGATTTAGCAAGTAGGAGAAGAAAATTTAGAAACCACTCAATTTATCTCTCAGCCTTTTAGAAAATAAATAATCTCCTTTTGTAAATCTCTTTCAGAGAAGCCTAAGTAAAATCGTTAATAATTATGGATAAAACCTCGAGCTCTAATTAAATCTTGGTAATAACTAATGATGTCTTAAAGAGGAATTCAACTTGACCTCCTTCTCTTAACTTTTGCCCAAGGTGCTTTGTAATTTCCTCTTAATTATGTTGAACACGAATCCATGTGGTAACAAGGTTTTGAGCGAATTTTAATGATGTAAGTATGAATAGATGGCCTTGTGGAATTAAATTATCTCTTTTATTAAATAATAGAATTAAACAATTAATTGTCATAAAGGAGAAGACTTTAAGGAAACTACTCTCTGTGTATAAGAAAATAACTCGGTAAGATGAATTTGTGTGAATCATATGTTGAATCTCTCTAAAAACATAAGTCATGAGTAAAAGGGTGTTTTATCAAAATAAATAACCTTCAATCAATTCTTACTGTGGTTTACCCTAGCTGTGAGAGTGTCATGTGGTTGGACTTCTATGTTGTTCTGTCAAAAAGAAAAATGTATTATCCTTTTGGGTGTGGACATTTCCGTGTTGACTTTATGGTCATCCTCTTAATAAGTGGTTCCCAGAGTTAGTTGTAACCTTGGTGATGACAAGTTGTGTCATGTTATGTGTCAAGCAAGTCAAAAAAAAAAATTATCCTATGTGTGAATTTTTTTGGGTCGTTATAAATATTGAGATTGTTTGTAAACCTTTGGGTGTACCTTAAGTCATGATCAAATAGGGATTCCTGGATATTTTGTTGGTATTTTGCTTCAAGCTTTTTGTGGCAAGTTATCAAAGGTTGTGTTGAGGAGTGCAGATCTAGGCCTCCATTTGGTGCTTTTATCTGGTTGAAGGAGTATTTTAAACCCATTGAAACATCTTTGTTGTTTAGGTGTTGCAAATCTTTTGCAAAGGTTCTCAAAGATTTGGTAATTCCTACCCAAATTAACTCATCCTACCCATCGCCCCTTACATTTGCATTGCGTATGTCAACAAAAAAATACAACCCATTCACAAAAATTCACAAAGCATATTAGAATTTTATCATGTCTCTAATGACCTTAGCCTTGTCTTGAAAGCATTTCCATCATTTAGTAGTGACAACTCCTTCGAGTTTGAATAATGGATATTTAATCATATTTTCCCAAGGTCATCTCCATACTATGTGCAAAGCATAAGGATATCTCCACCTCCTTCATCAACAAACGCTGCGATATAGGTTCTCTTACTTTGGTTAAAAGGCACAACCTACAATAGTGAGGATTAGATCAAAATTCTTCCGAGGTGCTACCCACTCCTTCAAAATCTTGAGTCCTAACAAGCCGATAGATATCTCCCCGGCTACAAATGACATACAAATCATTTATACGCCCTTGAGTGTCTTGTGCAAATCCATGATGCTACTTGAGTTGTGAAGTAGATTAAGTTTATAATATTATCAATTATCAATTATTAATATTATATACAATATTATATCAACTATATATTTATTAGATAATTTCATATCATATATAACACTCCATTTTAATAATTTTTATTATTTATATCATATACTAATATAACTATGTATTTATTAGATAATGTTATTTTATATATAACACTATTTTTTTATCATTGATAAATAGTGTTCCAAAAGGGACTATACCCTTGTACAACAAGGATTGAAAACAAGATATAACAATTGTACCAAGATAAAAATATGATCAAAATCTCAATTTTAATAGTACAACACAATAAAAAAGCAATATGCAAAGAAAAGTACAATACTAATTTGAAAACAATCAAACAACAAAAAATTAGCAACTTATCCTTTGGTTTCGTGCAAATAATTTTTTCTTGATATGAATCGTAATTCAATCATCGGAGGATTCGATAAACATCCAAATTTTTGATCAACTAATTTGTATTGTTTGAACATCTAGGAGGAACATTCTCCTTAAGAACTACAAATTCATTTGGTTCATTGTTTCCAATCTTCTTTTAACCCGAAAGTCTCCTTATTTTCATAAGTTATGATTTCTCAAAGGAGTTTGAGGACCATTTTCGTAATATCTTCCTCATCATCAAAAACAAAGATATTCTACAATTCAAATACCAAAAGTTCCATGAGGGCATTTTTCCACCAATTAACATTCTCAATTTTACATTTTTGCATCCTGCGATTAATTAATAAAGTGTCCCAACAACAAACATTTTTGACATCTAAGCAGAAAACCCTTAAGAGTTCAAAAGCTGCGTTCAAGTTTGATTTTGTACTTTCATCTCAATGTGGGATGAAAGATTCTTTAAAGTATCAACCTCAACAAGTATTCTTGTAAAGGTACTACATGTGAAATTAGAGGTTTGGGAGTCCATGTTGATGATGTTGCACAAGGTATCATTAATGGTTATTAGACAATTTTGATTCCAAAATTGAAGAAGGTGGGGTAAATATAATCCATATCAATTTGTAAGAAAAATACTCAATAAGAGGGTTGAATGATGAAAACCAAGGTTGTAAAATAAGGCATTTTTGTTAGCAAACCCAAAGTTGTTTAACAATGATATCCTTATCTCTGGATTCAAAAGCAACAATAAAAATTCCTTTAGCACGAGAGTAGAGATCTAACCTATCTTCAAGAAGCAAGATCCATTTCTTGGAGATTCATTCGTGTAGGATATGTAGGCTAGGCTAAGTCCAACAAATATACAAATCAAGACATGATCTTGATAAAATGATTCTATTTCCAAGATTTTGTAATGCCCACTTCCCTACGACACTTAGTTGATTATCATTTTGAGTTATGCAGACTTTGGATATGGACATGACTTATACTTATGTTGATTAGCATGATGTTTTGTGACTAGATGCATTTGGATTATGATTGGATTTTGTTTTCGTATGATCTCTACACCGACTCATGGGAGGAGACTATTGGATACCGATATTATTTTTATATGGATATATGCATGTGTTCTAATATTGGATTTTTTCACCATGATGAGTAGAATGTAGTTGTTGAATTTACATTACTATAATTTTGAATAATTATGAAATGCATAATTAAGTTGTGATTTAGACCTAGAAATAATGATTGATTGAATTACGTATAGATGTTAATAAATTTCATGCATATGGTTATTTTGGATATTTTGACATGGCCGCAAGGCCGAAGGAGGTATTTTGTATTTTGCAGGAAACACAACATGATCACAACCATGAGGGGGATTGGGAACCAAACACAACAGGATGTCGGGTGGTTACAACTTTTGGTCGTCAAGGCAACTAGTGAATTGTATTGTGTTACCTTTGTTCTTCTATGTGTTAAGAAAAATTTCCATGAGGGGGAAATTTTCTAATGTGACCAAGGGGGTAAGAATTTTATTTACTTGTTTTAACTTACTCTAGTAGGTGATTTTATTTGTGTTATCTTTTTAAATTTTTCTTTTGCTAAGTGTGTTTAGATTAAATTAACACCTTGTTTTAAATTTTAAGTTTTGGAGGGAAGTCTAGTGGATGTAATTAATTTTTATGGTTGGCTCCTTGAGCCTTGTGTTTCCTCATGTATTGAATGCTTGGTTTTGAGTGTTGACCACTCCAAATCCTTTGAATCTCGAATTTGAGATTTAGAGCAATTTTGGGAGACTTGTGGGACAAGTTGAACTTGTCCCACACTTCCCAAAACCCCTTACCAACCATATCTATGGGTTGGGAAGCCAAAAAGGGGATTATTTATTGTTTTGGGAAGGGAAATATGACTTTGGAGTGCACTTTTCTTCCTTTTGCATTTATTTGTGCCTTAAGACACATGGGAAGGGATGGATGTGGAAAAGAGATGTCATTCAACCCAACCACCCATTTATGGTGTTTTGGGATTTGAGTTGACTAAAGGGAGGTGGTCTTGAGGATGTGTGATGTGGCATCCTACAAGGAGCCACATCACCCTCACTCTTCCTTTTGTCTATTTATAGAAACTTCCTCTCTTGTTGAGGGGGTTGGAGGTTTTTTGTTGGAGAGTTTCTTTTTGTTATTTTCTTTTGGGGAGAGAAAAGATTGGGGAGAAAGAAAAAGAAGGAGCTTGGACTTGCATGCTTGGGATTGTTTTGGAGGGAGCTTGAACAAAGTTCTTGGCTTAGGCTTCTCCAATGGAAAGGTAGGAAATCTTCTCCTTTTTACTTTCTCATTGTTGTTTCTATGCTTAAATTTGTGAAAAATGTATGTTTACTTTTGTGTATTGTGAAAAATGGATGGAATGCTTAATGTGAAGTGTATGAGAGGTCTATGGGAAAACTCATGAGGGAGGCATAAGAGTAGAATAGGATATTGTGGAGGGAGTTTGAGAGGGATGCCCATCTTGGGTAAGAATGTTCAAATTCTTACCTTGTCCTTGAGGGAGCCATAAAAGGAGGGAGGCATAAGAGTATGGGAGGAAAAGGGGTACTTGAGGGAGACATAAGAGTCATAGGGGCTTGAATTTTATTGTGAAGGGTTTTGGATGGACATTTCATCTCAATTGGGAGGCATAAGGAAAACTTTCCCATAGTTCCTTCTCTTGTTGGCTTGGATGAAAGCCTTGTTGTGAAATGTTTGGTGTTATTTGTGTCTCTTTGTTTCTTCTATTTTAGCTTTGAATGTTGTGAAGAAATTGTATTGTGGAAGCAAGTATTGTTGCCTTGAGTTGGAGACCACCTTTCATTGTGTTGTGTTTGGGGCTCGGGGGTCAATGGAGGAGATTGCTTCTCTTCTCCATTGAGTTTTGGTTGGGAGGAGAGTGTTGCCTCTCCCCCTATCTTGGTTGTGATTTGAAATACTTGGAACTTGGAGCATGGATGAAGAACACCTTGGAGCTTGGGAAGACTTCTTCTTTTTGTTTTCCTTTATATGCATTATTGGTTGTAAAATTTGTATGTGAAAGAAAGTTGTATCATCTTGTTTCCATTTCAAAAATAAAGGACATTGTAATCTTTATTTGCCCCAAAGGTCACACGGTTGAATGCAAAATTTTACTTGAAAAGTGTTTACATTATTGTAAATTTGTTCCACATGAAGTAGAAAGTGTTGTAACAAAATATTGAAGGAAAGTTGTATTGAGATGTTAGTTTTCTTACTCAAAAATTTATTGGAAATGTTGTTGGATTCTTTTGTGGTATGTTGGAAAGAAATTACAAAAGAATATACATGTTAGATCTCATTTTGTTATTTACAAGGAGATGTATTAAAAAAATTGGAATGTTAGGGTATCTCTATTTTTGTATTGTTAATGGAATGACTTTAAACTCACTAAGTGCACTATCCAATACCCCATGATGCCCAATGGAGGTATTAATAGTTGGATTAGTATTCGTATTTAAGTAACATAAAAACTAAGGAACTTATTAATACTAAACTTAATAATATCATTGTACTTTGAAGATGTAATAAGAGGTTCAAATGGAAGAGCCTTGTTGGTATTCTATGAGGATCTAAAATCAACCCATAATAATATGGCCAGGCCCAAGGCCTTTATAGAGAATATTTAAATTGTTGCCATGCCTACAAATAGTTTAAACTTTTTTTTTTATAGAATAGGACACTGCGAGTGGTCTTAGCTTCTCAAATATCAAGCTGCATGGCAGGCCTCAAAACCGCCCAAACAAATGTAAAGTTAGTCTCAAAATCAAGACCAGTCGATCACCCTTAAATCGTGTCTAAGAGAATAACTGCTAATATAAAAAAAAAAGATGATACGTTTCAGTAGATATGCCTGATAGACAACTTGATACACAAAGCACTGACTGTCACATAAATATTTAAATTGCTGCAATGCTTGCAAAAACGAGTTCTGTGGTTGTCTATTTTAGAGTGTTGCAATAGACAAGCAACATTGCTGGTATAAGAGATCCATACTGAACAGATATCAACATGGCTAGACAGGCCGTTGTTATTTAACGTTTCTCACTGCCCCTTAATCAATTTGATTTTCCTTTGGGACGCCTCCTCTGTCCCACAAAAGGTGAAACCCATTTTTTTGAGGATGCATTCAATATCGAATCGATAACAACATGGTTGGATAGTCGGCTCTTTTAGACGCCCTCTCAGCCTTTGGATCCCCGCCATGCATTCACCCTACGGCACCCAATGAAAGTGGAGGTAACTCGCCTCCTCACGCGCTTGGGGCAATAAAAAAAAAAATATATAAGGATGGATCCAGTTGAGCCGCTTGTTGAACTCGCTTGTAATTTTCCTCTTTGCCTTCACGCGGCCGGGACAGTGGGAGAACGCCTGGGTGACTGTACAGCGTTTAGATGTGCAAAATAAAGTTTTTCAATGTTTAGGCGGCCCGTAGAAGGAGGCGTACACGCAAGGGGGAAAAGAAAGTCTTAGGGTTGGCAGGTAGTTGCTGAACCACCCACCGCCCAACCGTGGCATTTAGTAATAGTTTGAAATAACATACCTTGCAAGTTATTGAAAATAGGGATCTAGCTAGGTAGCTGAGTATCAAACACTATTCTAGGTAATAGTGGTATGATATGTAATAAAAATTTCATATAATAATTACACTAGACATAAATAGGGTAGTGTGTATGCCTAAACATATAAAATTATAAAATGCAATGAAATAGATTAGTGCCAAGGTATGTTTATCGTAAAGTGTGACTCCTTTCATTATACATGTGTGTGTGTGTGTGTATATATATATATATATATATATATATATATATATATATATATATATATATATATAATATTTCAAACGACATAATATAACTGAATAATAAAGTAAAAATAAAAATTGAAGTGGTTAATGTATTCACTTCAAAATAAATTATATCATACTCTTGGTTTACCTTTCAGATGTATTGTTATCACGATTTTACAGACATTAGACAAATTAACTCGTATGACGACCCTACTTATCTCTGTGGAACGTCGAATGAGATAGATTCAAATATCTCTTACCTTGAAGCATCATCGTGACCGTGGTGGTTTTCAAGCCTGTTTTCGAACTCGCCGATGTAATTAATAACTCGCCGAGTTGTGTGGAATAGCTTGGTCTCCAATAAAGCTCACCGAATTTATTTGACCAGCTCGCTAGGAGTGGTTTGACTTTTTGACCTTGATTGGTGGTACACGTATAAGCTAAACTCATCGAGCCATGTGGAAACAACTCGAAGGTAAATAATTCGCAAAACAAAAAAAAAAAAATTAGTCGCTTTTCGGGTTGTATGTTTGTGGCACGCCATCGTCGTCGCCGTGAGTGAGTGGCGTCGTTTTTTTTGAGTGGCGCTACAGATTTCATCTTCAAAAGTTACACATGGATTGTTCTCAACAGACTTGTGGTTTAGAGTTCTAGATTCTTTCATAGTACCTCTCTAAATGAGAGACTCCCATACACTCCTTTTCCTTCATGTTTTTCAAATGCTCATGTAAACAATGGGATTGAGCTCAACTAACCGCCCAAGCTACCGCCATCACCGGAGGTCTGTTTAGGGGGTAGAGAAAAGCATGGTCGCCCTTCCCAATCACCTTGTCTTGTTGGGAAGAGGCATTAACAAATGTATGTAGGGGAAGAGCAGATTCTCCCTTCCCATCCCCACCTAGTTTGAAATCGCCACTATCCAATCGAAGCTATTACAAATATATCTTAGTATAAGGTTATTTAAATAATATTGTAAATAATTATTTATTATATGTATTATATCAAGATATCGTAAGTATTCTTATATTTAATAAATAATATATTTTATTGTATATAACACCCTACTTTTATAAATTATTTAAAGTACACAAATTATGTACATTTCATATATAGTATTGCAATTATATATAAAAAAGATTATAGATATATATATATAGTACACAAATTATGTACATTTCATATATAGTATTGCAATTATATATAAAAATTAAGATGTTTATTACATACAATACAATACAATATATATATATATATATATATATATATATATATATAGACTATTATATCTTATATTTATTCTTCCATATGTTGGTCAATTATATTATCTACCATATTTAATATATATTAAATGTATTAATGTTTATTACTATATTATACAACATATTCATTTATATTACATAAATAATATTAATATACTCATTACTACATACTGTATATACTATGATATTGATGAAACATAATAGATTTGAAATATTTATTACCTTTAAATGTGATTTTATATTATTATGACCCAAACATTTACATATAATAATTTATGTACATTTCATATATTGTATTATAATTATATATACAAATTAAGATTATTATTATATATAATATTTACTTATATATATTTAATTATTTATTTATTTTTCTTAGTGCATTTAATACCATAGACCACATTCATTTAAAATGTTAATATTAATTTATATTGGTTACAATAATAAATATATCATTAACATAAATGTTACATACTATATGTACTATGATATTGATAAAATATAATATTAATACATTTAAAATATTTACTACCTCTAAAATAATATATTATGTGTTTTTATATTATTATTATATCAATTCAACATAAATACATTTTTTATTTAATAAACAATCATCTTCATAATTTATAATGTATACTAAAATTATTATCTATATATCATTAATAATGTATATTTTTATATTACGTATAATATCTTTATTACATAAAATTTAATTATTATACAATACATGATATAATATAATATATATAAAAATTTACAATCTAATATTATGATATAACACTAATATAATATACTTAATATACACTTTCTAATATATCTCATTATTTATAATATATACTATAATTATTATATATTGTTAATAATTAAATTTATATTAAACTTAATAAATTATATTGTAATATTATTTAAAATACATTTATTACATAGTATTTCTTTATTATAATATAATACAAAATTTAATTATTATAATATATCACAATTATTATTAATATAATATATACAAAACTCGTATAATATATACAAAATTAAAATATTTAATATCTATTTTGATATAATACAATAATTAAGTATTAAGATAATTATTAAATATTATAGTATAATACACACTAATATAATATACCCTATAATATATTTAATACACACTATTATAAAATATCTTCATTATTTATAATATATACAATAATTATTATATATTTTATTAATAAAAACTTTATAAAACTTAAATAAATTATATTGTAATATTTTGTAAGATATATTTATTACTTTATATTTTATTATTATATATTATAGTATAATATACACTACTATATATTTAACATATTATATAGTATAATATAGTATACACTATTATATTATAATGTATCACATTACACTATAATATATATATAAAAAAAGATATTTATTATATATTTTAGTATAAAAATATACACTATTATATATTTGATTATTTATTTATTTTTCATGCTCCATTTAATACTAATTTATAGTGATTTATAATGTTGTGAATTGTTATAGTGAATTAATAAAATATAAAATTTTATTATTATAATATATCACATTATAGTATAAATTAAAAAATTATCTATTTTTATATAATATAATAATTAAATATTAAGATATTTATTATATAATATAATATAATATACACTAATATAATATGATATACAATAATATATATTATTAAAAATAACTTTACATTAAATTTTATATATTATATTGCAATATTATTTATTATATATTCATTACATAGTATTTTATTATTATATATCATATTATAATATATCACATTATAGTATAATATATAAAATATTAAGATATTTAAGATCCATCTATTTTGATATAATATAATAATTAAATATTAAGATATTTATAATATATTATAGTTTAATATAATATACACTAATATATTTAATACACACTATTATAATATATCTTCATACTAAATAAATTATATTGTTGTAATATATAGTATTCTAATATAATATATAAAAATTAAGATATTATTATAGTATAATATACTATATACACTACTATATATTTGACATTCTATAATTACGCCGAAGGCGTTCCCCCTATGGGAAAGGCACCTCCGGACGTTTCTACGACTGTCTTAATTTTGACAGTTTGACAGCCGTCTGGACGTTTGTTCTTTTTCACCTATTTTTAATAGTTGTTTTGTGCATACCCAAATCTCAATCTCTAAATTTGTGGATACGGGAAACATGGATGGAGCGGGTCAGAAGTAGTCCTCCTTTGAGCCATTTATTGAATGCCTCTCCGTTTTTATGAATTCCTATATGGATTGTGCAAAATCATCTGTTATTTTTGTAATTTCATCACAAGAGAGCTGTCGTGGAGGACTCAATTTGGCTTTTCCTGACACCGTGTTCTCACAAACAAAACAAATTAAAGGACTTTTTATTATTTCACTTTCGGACCTTGTTTTCTCAAACATAGCTAAATCCTCAGCGATGTCGCCTCTGCGAGTTAAATATAAATTAACCGGAACTCCAATGGATGGCCTTCCCAACTGTATTTGTGTGAGTTTCTTCAGCAGAAATACGTGCAAGGAGTGTAGAAGTGATTTTGCCATCAGAATATATACTATAGGAAGGCGGCTTATTATCAGTTTTCCAACTACAAATAAAGCTGGTAAATTGGGATTCCATTTTTCCAGTAATCTTATCCCTTTCGAGTCTTAGACATTCTGAAGGTGAGTGCAAATTTTTGATTGCAGCCTTAATTTAATTCATCTCTGGTTTACATTAAAGTATTCATTTTAATTTATAAGCCTATCTAAATTGCTCTTGAAGAATGAGGTTGAGGTGGGTACTAACATACATTAGAATTTTAATATATAGTTGATGAAAATTGGTATTATTTTACTTAATTATTTTTACCAAAATGACAGGGAAATGGAGACGTGGCATTGAGAGAGAGGATGAAATTGTCACAGAGGGCGCAACCATACGAGAAAGAGGGATCTATGGAGACACGTCTATAGCTTTTGAGGATTACATGAGCTACAGTTACGAGTTTCCATGGGAACACATGATGCATTATTTTTGACAAACTCATTTTCTTATCATGTATTAATAAAAAATTGGTTTTGGACCTGTAACAACAACACTCTATGTGAGCATAAGTTCAGAAAATAAATTTTGAGAAAGGCGAGGGTCCATTGTAATGTTATTAGTGGGATATTTTATTAGGAGACGTGTTAAGTCACACGAGTAAATAAAAGAAGCCATTTATGGAAATAAGAGAAGCAATCTATGGAAATTAGAGAAACAGTAGTGATAATTTCAATTCTGTCCTTCCTTGTGATGCACAAAGTTAATTTTATCAAACCTTCTATATTACTTGCACAAATTTTAAATGGGAAAATCAAATTATGGAAATATATATGGATTTGTCAATTAACTTTTAAATGTTTTCCACTTTAAAACACTTTGATGTTCACCATATTGTCAATATTATTAATGTATTCTTACCATTTCTCCTTCATGGCCAATTGGCTTCTATTTTGTGTTATTCTTATAATTTCACTTCATGATTAGTTGGTTGCTACTTATTCTTGGTAGTCTTCTTTTTATTCATCTCTTTAATAATATTGAATATTTCATTTTACAATTTATTAATAAAAATTTCAGATTACTTTATTTATTCTTTTTTCCCAAGCTTCGCTTTAATTCTTTCTTTTTTCGAAGATGTTTCCAAAAACATTTTTGTTCCAAAGTTTGACTTGCTTTTGACATTTTTTTTCAAGCAAAGGCTCTCCCATTCCAATCCCACCATTCATCTTATTTCAACGTGTTCATCCACATTTTACCAAATGATTATATTTTATTTGAAATTTGTGTTTATTTTTTAATCCGATCCAATTCGGGGCAGGGAAGAGAGGTTTTTTAATATTAAATAACAATTTAATATGTAAACAAAATATATGATAATATATTAAAATTAAATTGAAGTAATTAAAATCATAAAATGAAATCAAATTTATATGAATATATTATATAATTTATTTTTAATATTAATAATTTTATTGAAAATAAAACCTTTACCATGTTAATAAAAATGTTAATATTTCAAACAATTTTTTTATTTCTTAGAAAATAATATTATTTTAGCATATAAGTATATATCTATATATCTAAAATAACATGAATTTGGAGAAATGTTAATTGTAACATTTCTACATTTAAACAAAAAGATGTTCCACAAATTATTATTGTGGAAATAAAATTGTAGCTTCCACCTACAAGCTTTTTGTGGTAACCTTAATTGTGGAAAAAATTGTTGAGATTGCCACATTGATTAGGGATATAAAATTGTAAATTTGTGGAATATTTACAAAGATTAAAAATTTAGACAAACTACATTTTTGCAAAATTGTAGAAAATTAACAAAAACAAAAATTGTAGGAAATTTACAAGCATGATAAATTGTGGACAATATACAATAACAATTAAACTATACATTTCATAAATTGTGGGATTTCCATGATCTAACAAATTGTAAAAGAGCTACAAAAACATACCAAAACGTGGATAAGCTACAAATCCAATTCCACATTTTGAAATTTGAAAATGCCTTGTAATCACAAAAATATTGTTGAAAATTTGTGGCAAAAAGCCTTGATTCTTGTAGTGATATTATAGTTCTAAAGATGACAATTTTGTCAAATATTATAAACTCCATGTTTTTTATCCTAATTCTTAAAATGTTGTAGCATAGCATGATTCTATTTAGCCACATAACCATTTTATTACGCCGAAGGCATTTCCCTATGGGACAAACCTTGACGCCTACACCAACGTTTCTATCCGAATCTCCTAAATTTGTGGTCTTAATTTTGAGCCTAAGTAGCTCCTAAAATTTTGGACTAAGGTTTCCTCTAAATGAGAATGAAAGTGACTTAAAAACATTTTATAAAATATTAAGTGCAAAAAGGGTTATTTTAAACTCTTTATGATTACAATACTTGGAGCTTATCTAAGAATTCTTGTATATTTGTTGCAGAGATGAATTGCATAGAATTGGTGTATTATTGAGATACCTTGGCCGCATTGCAACTCTACCTTATTTTTTCAACCGTGATGCATTTGCAATAGCAAAGGTACATCTCATTATTATTTTCTCTATTAACAAAAACATCAATTTTAGGAATTTGGAAAAGCATGTTGCTTTGAGTAATATCTAATTATATGATTGGATGTTTCCCTTATCATCTAATTTCATGGTATTTGAGAAACTCATTATAAGGATGAATCCTCCTAGGTTGGTTGATTTTAAAAGTTTGGGTTTCAACTTGTAAGACTAGGAAAGAATGGCCATTAGAGATATTTACTGATTATATTTTATTTGAAATTTGTCAAATTTTTATTTTTAATTAATTTAATAATATTAAATAACAATTTAATATAGTTTGTCAAATTTATAAAAGTCCGTAGAAGCTTTTTGTGGTCCAATCTTAAGCATGGAAATCGATAGAGGAAGCTATGAGGCCACGAGTATCGATTACCCTAACTTTAATTCCCTCAATTGTTCCAATAATCTTCTTAACCTCCTCTATTCAAAACTCAAATGCATCTGTAAAACAATTCATCTCATCAAAATTGAAATTGACGGTTGCGTTCTTAACAACTCATGAATTTGGAGAAATGTTAATTGTAACTTCCCAAAAACCAAGATGGTACAAGTCTTAGTGTGTTTTATGGCATACCAATGGATAACCTAGATTTAATGTATTTTAATCATCCCTTGTTGTAGGCATACTTTGCTTCTAATGCAACTGCTATAGCTTTAAGGAAGACATCTCCTAGAGTGAACAATAAAGCAAAAAGGGTTATTTTAAACTCTTTATGATTACAATACTTGGAGCAAGTGAAAAGTTGTATGTTGTCAATTTTTCATCATTATTATTTCCTCTTTTACAGTTGCAAATATTTTTTCAATCCTACTCTAATTATTTTATAGTAATGAATGGTAGAGAGAAGCCACTGGTATTTGTATGCTATTAGAGTATATAAATATTTCTTCAATCTCGCTCTAATTATTTTATAGTACAACATGTCTATGGATGGTAGAGAACAACCAATGAGAGAAGGTATTTGCATGCTATTGGAATATATATTCTCTTTTTAGAAAGTACATAATCTTCATGATTTCAAGAACATCAAATTTCCAACTCTTTGGTGTAGTTTCGAATCTCATGATGGTTGACATTACAGGTTGAAGCTCTCAAGGGCTCTGATCACAGGGTATCTATTCATTTAGATGAACAACAAAAGAAGTTAAACCTATCAATTCTTCCTACTACAACCGTTGGGTCTTTTCAATGTGTATCTCATAATACTTTACAATGGAAACTAATTTAATTTATCTTTGCAGAGAAACGACATGGTAGAGTACTTTGGAGAAAAACTTGGATTTGCATTTACTGTTAATGGTTGGGTACAATCTTATAGTTCTCGTTGTGTGAAGCCACCAGTTATCTATGGTGATGTTAGCCTCCCAAAGCCAATGATTGTATTTTGGTCAAAGTATGCCCAAAGTCTTACCAAATGCCCCATGAAGGGAATGCTTACGGGTCCTGTGACAATACTTAACTGGTCCTTTGTAAGAAATGATCAACCCATGTAAGGATGATATACTGTTCATTGTGTAGTTGTGGTTTTGATTCTCTTTCCTTTAGATTGAACTTTTAGACCCTGTTTTTGTAGTTGTTTTGAGTTCTTTAAACATGTTTTGTAGATCGGAAACCTCTATGCAAATTGCATTAGCTATCAAGGAAGAGGTTGAAGATTTGGAGGCAACTGGTATTTAGGTATACCTTTGTAATTATTATTTACAATTTTTCCATTTTAGTTGATGTTTACATATAACCTTTACATGCAAGTCCTATGTTATTTTGCTTGTAGACTATAGGGTAAGTTCTCATCCTATCATGAAGAGATGAGGTGGGATTTTAAAAGCATGGGATTTATCATTTTACCAGCTATGTATTCCAGAATCCACATGCTCTGAAAACATCTCCCTAAAATATTAACCGTAGTTTAATCGAGACTCCATTGTAAGCCATTGGATAATAGGGGTTGTGAAGTCCTCCTACAAAGTTGGCGTCGTAATTTTCATTTATAAGATTGTATGTGTTGGCAGGAAGTAATTTATGTTTTCTTGATTTTAGTTAGTAGAAGTCTAAGAAAATTCATAACTTCCCTCTGTTATCGGCAATTGATAGGATCATGATGGAAAACATATATAAGATTTTATCTTTACAATTGTGAGGAGTATACAGTCTTGAGAAACATGAATATAGCATTATCCAAGATACAAATTTGGTGAACGATGTATTGTAAGAGAAATACCCGTGAGAAAAGAACTGGTAAGAGGTATCTTTCAAAGGGGAAATACAATTATGGCATAAGACACATTTTGCCTGACAACTAGAGTCCAAGCCTAACCTGTTCAAAAGCATACTAAATAATTGTGTAATGCCATTTTCCCCTCTATCTTTATAAGTTAATCTTATTTCTTTGATTCTTTCTTTTCCCTTCAAAGCCTGTGTGTCTTGAATAATTTGGATTATCAAAAGAGGGAACTTGATTGCAAGGGAGCAGAGGCTAACTCTTTTTCATCTAGGGTAAGTAATGATTATATTCTTGCTAATTGAGCTTAAGGTAAAGACACAAATGTAAATTTGTTTAAATGTAATGCTTCATCTATATTCCCACACTTACAAAATCAATCACACCCCTTATCAACATCAACTACAAAAGTAATAACTATCCCTCTAAAACAAATAACAAATATATTGTTCGGCATTCATATTGCATTGTGCACATGCGATTGCTAGTATAGTATACACTATTATAATATAATATAATATATATATAATTTTTTTATAATATCACATTATAGTATAATATATAAAAAATAAGATATTATATATTTGATTATTTATTCTCTCTCATGCTCCGATTAATACTAATTTATAATGTTAAGAATTATTATATTGAAATAATAAAATATAAAATTTTATTATTGTAATATTTCATATCTATTATTATATTATATAATAATTAAATATTAAGACATTCATCATATAATATAGTATAATATACACTAATATTGTATGATATACACTATAATATATTTAATACACACTATTATAATGTATCTTCATTATTTATAATATATACAATAATTACTATGTATATTGTTAATAATAACTTTATATTAAACTTCATAAATAATATTGTAATATTATTTGACATTCTATAATATAGTATACACTATTATAATATAATATAATATATATATTTTTATTATAATATCACATTATAGTATAATATATAAAAAATAAGATATTTATTATATATTTGATTATTTATTTATTCTCTAATGCTCCTTTAATACTAATTTATAATGTTATGAATTATTATATTGAAATAATAAAATATAAAATTTTATTATCGTAATATTTCATATCTATTATTATATTATATACTAATTAAATATTAAGACATTCATCATATAATATAGTATAATATACACTAATATTGTATGATATACACTATAATATATTTAATACACACTATTATAATATATCTTCATTATTTATAATATATACAATAATTACTATGTTTATTGTTAATAATAACTTTATATTAAACTTCATAAATAATATTGTAATATTATTTATAATATATTTATTACATAGTATATTATTATTATAATATATCGTATTATAATATAATATAAAATTTTATTATTATAACATATCACTCTATAATATACACTACTATATATTTTACATATTATATAGTATAATATAATATACACTAATATAAAATAATATAATGTTTTTTATAATAATATATCACATTATAGTATAATATATTAAAAATAAGATATTTATTATATATTTTAATATACTATACACACTATTATATATTTCAATATTTTTTTTATTTTTTCATGCTCCGTTTAATACCAATTTATAATGATTTATAATGTTACATATTTTACATATTATATAGTATAATATAACATACACTAATATAAAATAATATAATGTTTTTTAATAATAATATATCGCATTATAGTATAATATATTAAAAAATAAGATATTTATTATATATTTTAGTATACTATACACACTATTATATATTTCATTATTTTTTTATTTTTCATGCTCCCTTTAATACCAATTTATAATGATTTATAATGTTGAATTATTATATTGAATTAATAAACTATAATATTTTATATATTATGATATTAACAAAAATATAATATTTTATATATTATGATATTAACAAAAATATAATATTTTATATATGATAATATATAATAATAATTATAATAAATTATATGCATTAACATATTTTTTAAATTATATTCTGATATTACATATACATTTATTGTATATTATTAATAATAATATTTAAAATACACAATAATAGCATAACTCTTTTCACAAGACCTTTTTCTTTCACTCTTCTCAAGGCTTTACATTAATTAATAAAATAATGTATAATAACTATTTAACACGTTAATTATAATACTAATAAAATCGAAAAATTGTAAATAATAATAAAAATAAAAACCTTTTTCTTTCACTCTTCTCAAGGCTTACATTAATTAATAAAATAATGTATAATAACTATTTAACAAGTTAATTATAATACTACTAAAATTGAAAAATTATAAATAATAATAAAATAAGAAACCATTGCAAACTCCAAGAATGACCACCATAGTCATTCTTGAAGGTTTTGGAGGGCCTTTTGAGGCCCCCCCAAAAAATACTTTATTTATAATTATAAAATATTGTAACACTGTTTTCAGGAAATACGTTCAAATGATAAAATCTCCATATGGAATACAGTAAATGTCGGGCGTAACAATAGTATCTTTATCTATTCGGTCTTTGTAGATGTTGAAGTGTATACCTGCAATAGAAATATGACCATGATGAGCAATAATATCTCTGCCAAAGTGATTAAAATTCCACTCTTATTATATAAAAGCCGAGCTAGAACAAAGAAGTACAGATAAAAAACAAATTTTTTCAGTTAAATTCTGGCGTCCTGTGTATTTTTTACACACGAAAAATTGTCAAAAAAACAAACTGCGTAAGAATCTCTCTAGAAATACTGAAATTTGTGAAACTATACAAATGTAGTATACATCCCCATAATTTTTATAAAAAAAAATCATGCTTCGTCACGTTATAAACTACAGGTTTCACCATTTCAGAAAATTATCACAATTATAATAAAAACAAGTCAACCTACAAACTACCATTTACTGAAAGAATTCTGTTACGAAGCAGTTTCTTGGAAGGAGATTGGGATCCCTTTTGTTTGCAATATTTGTAAGACCTTTTTGCTACGAGATAGCGCTTAAAGATTCCCATCCAATTTTTTTAAAAAATGTGACGGCTGAAAAAACTCGGTAGACAATATTATTCCCACAATCTCCTTTCCCCATTGGGAATAAAACAGTAGATGTTTTTGTTTTTGTTAAATATTCTAAAATGTCCACAGTGCAAGTGAAATACATATTAATTGCAAATATTTTTTAGCTTTCGTTAAGAATCTTTGTTTGAAAATATCACTCTTTGAAGTTTTAATTAAAATACAGACATTTGGCCTCTGTCCACTTTTCCTAAATTATGTTCTTCTACTCATTGCAAAGGGACATCAAAGCCAGAAAAATGGAAGTCATTGCAAAGGGATATAACAGATAAGTTGCTCAGAGAATGCGGCCACGTTGAAAGCAAAAACAATCCACCCTCTTTAGAGAAGACTACAGGAACCTTTAAAGCATTATAATAAAAGTATTTGATAAAAAAAAAAAAAAAAAAGATGGCTTGTGTTCCCATTGATCCATAAATGGGATCATCCCATTGCTTGGCCGAAAGTTGTGCAACAAAATTGAAAAGAGTTGAGATTACAATGAAAACAAAGTTTAGAATTTTCCTAACAAGTGTGCAACCCTTCCGCGCTGTCGATATTAAAGTAAAATATGACATTGACAATGCTGAAATCAAACATAAAATCATGATTGCAAATAAATAAAGTGATACTAGTAAGCTGTCCCACATAAAGAGGCCTTGGAAACAGAATTTGTAGGGTGTGTTCAACCTAAGTGAAGTAAGAGATGAAACGCATTTCATCAAAAAATGCCTGCTATATGTTAGGCACAATTACATTGATATTTACAGTCACAAATGATTTACTTGTTTTATGGGTGTCCAGTTGTACAACAAACCCTGATTTTTTAATCAAACAAAATTCAGAGAGCTCATTGTACAACTAGACACACATAAACATTGTGAAAGTTCATTCTGATATTTGATAAACAAATGTTAAACATCCTTCATTAAAGAAGCATAAAAAGTAAAACCATGTTCTAAACATGTGAAAGGACTGTGGTCTAGTATTTTGCATTCTAGTTGCGTTCCCGCAAGAAACGAGATTTAATTAATATATTTATTAAATTGCTATGCTCTTATCACCAAATTTACTAATTTCTCTATCCATAGATTAGAGAATTCTAATATATGGATTTTTTAATTCGCTTGTTCTGTTTCCCATTTCGGTAGGATTTGGAAGCTCACTTTCTCCTAAATTGAAAAATATTGGTGATATAAAAGTAAAGAATGATTTCTCAAACTATTTCATCACGGTTCCTATCTATATGAATAGTTACCAATGTCTCGATAAAGTAAATTCAGAGTCAAATTTATATAGATATAGTTAAGATGATTTGTGATCATGCGATGAAATGTTCTGTGATTACCTCTGCGTGCTGGGTATCATTTATAACTGCCTCTCCTTTCTGCTAGACAGACATTATTCATTTTAACTGCAACCTGCCACACATACAACCAAAGATAGATGATCCATTAGCAGCTGTTAACAAATGCAAAGGAAATATGAAATATAAATTATTCAGTGGTTATCCATTAACTAATGCAAAACAAATGTGAAAGATTGCTTTTCTTGCGATTTGGCATAAAACAAATTGACTATTGAATATGTTATGACGAAGTTAGGAAGATACTTAAACTCTTAAAAACCATTAATACTCGAGAGTTGTATTAATGAGCTAGAGAGGAAGGACAAAGGCCCTGTCTGCTTCTCTCATGACCACTTCTGCCTGCACGATGAACCCACCGATTGTTTTCTTTTGGTCATGATGAACCGCACACTTTTAGATCAATTCCAATGTAATGGAAGCCACAAATATTTCCATTTTTCAGATAAAATGAGCAACACCTTGACGAAATCTTGTCCTCTGTTATTGTGGGCTTGAGCAGGGAAACAAGCTTCTTCATCTGATGCCTGCAGAGCTCCATTCTCAGCTTCTTGATCAGTTGGCCGCAGAGCTCCTTCCTGCCCTTGATGCCCTGAAACATTCTAAACATCAGAATAAACGGATCTGAAGCCTTGCGATCTGAAGTCTGTTTCCTTTTATAAATATCATTAGACTTTTAAGCAGAAAATGTCTGTGAACCGAAGGCACCCAACAGATCGTACAAAATGCATCCTCGGCTAAAGGCCATGTTCTTCTTTTACTTGAAGACACTTCATTTCTTAACACCTAAATGTTCTTTATTATGCCTCATGACTGTATTAGGACACGGCAGTCTCAAATACTTTCTATGCTACCTCGAGCCGAAACGGAAAAACACAAAATAACAGACAACCCATAAAATACTGAAAACCAATTCCCAACGCAAGAATACGCACCAAACCATGGTTCAAACCCAGTAAAAATAAAATAGAAAGCGCGGACATGCAAAAAATTATCAAACAAAATGAAATTACAGAGGCCAAAAATGAAAATAAGATATTAAAGAGAAAAAACCATGTAAACGGAGTCTCCCATGGGGTTTTTTATTTATCTTCTTCAAAGGTTTTCTGTGCGCATTTGCCAAATTACTTCCCTGTCATGTATAGACTTTGACCTCCGGAGTACAGAGAGGCCCAGAAAAATTATATCATGCACAGTTTCCTCACCGTCTCACAGAAATTAAATCTACAGAGAATCTCATGAGAATTGAACTTCAACATAAAAGTACAAAGAAAAAACCATGTAAAAGGAGTCTCCCATGGGGTTTTTAATTTATCTCTGTGCGCATTTGACCTGTCATGTATAGACTTTGACCTCCGGAGTACAGAGAGGCCCAGAAAAATTATATCATGCGCAGATTCCTCACCGTCTCTGACCTCACAAAAATTAAATCTACAGAGAAAATCTCACGAGAATTGAACTTCAACCTAAAAAGTACAAATAAACAACTAATGCATTAAGAAGAAAACAAACATTTCAACAAATACCAGAGAAAAAATAGTCGAAAAGCATACGACAGAATTAGCAGGATGCCTTCCATATGTGATAATCTGCGGCGCTTCTTTAGGGCTTCAATCACCTTTTTTCTTCCATTCCTATCCTGAAAAACATAACTGAAATTAATTGCAGAAACAAAGGAGTGAAGAACCAAATCAAACAGATATAAACCTAGCACTCTGAATAGCCAATTTTAATCATTTAAATAAACAGATCTCCGGCTGAGAGTATTCGACAGCCACACACATTAAGATCAATCTCACAAATATTTCCATTTTAAAGATGAAATGAGCCATAGAACCATTACCCGATGCATCTTGCAAATCCTGTCCTATGTTATTGTGGGAAAGAGCTTCTTCATCGGTTACCCGCAGAACTCCATCTTCATCTTCTTCCTCTCCTCTCCTCGATGCCCTGAAACACACGACAATGAAGAATTAAAACAATCCAAAGCCTGATCAGAAATATGATGGAAATAATATACTCATCGGATCCTACAAAATAATGGAAAATATAGCTACGTATTAGGAAAATACATCCTTTTGCTATGGCTACGGTCTATACTTTCTATGCTACCTCGAGCCGAAACAAAAAAAAACTACACAAAATACAGAAAACCCATAAAATGCAAACCACCCAAAAATACTGAAAATCGATTCGCAACACATAAATACACACCAAAATTAAAATCGATGGTCAAACCCGGTAAAAAAATAGAAAGCACGGCCGTGTTATTACACAAAATACAATTACAGAACTCGAAAACAAAACAAAAATTAAAACAGACGTTAAAAACCATAAAAAAGGAGCCTCGCATGGGGTTTTCAATTTTCTTCTTCGAAGATCCTGTGTACAATTGCCAAATTCCATCCATGTCATCAACATTCAGGGGAAAAACAGCAGTGAGTGGGCATAGACATTGATCCACAGAGTGGCGAGGGTTGGCCCGTGAAATTAAATTAAGCACAGTTTCGTCAACCTCTGGCTTAAATTAAATTTACGAGGATTTTACTTCCAACCTAAAAAGTCCAAATAAACAACTAATGCATTTAGAAGAAGAAAAACATTTCAAAAATACCAGAAGAAAAAGAGTGGAAAATCATACCAGAGAAAATTAGCAGGATGCCTTCCAAATGCAATATTCCACGACGCTTCTTTAGGGTTTTAATCATCTTATTTGCTTCCGCTCCTATCGTGAAAGACATACCTGAAATTAATTGCAGGAAACAAAGGAGTGAAGAACTAAATTATTACCCTACAAAATGGAATTTAGTCGTTTAAATAAACAGATATAAAGCCTTTTCCTAATAAACAGATCTACGGTAGAAAATGAGTTTAAACCCTTACCAGGAACAAACATTGTCTGCTCTGTCCTACTCGTTCGAAGGAAAACAAAAAAATCTCAAACCTCAGAATTACAACCCTCATAAAAATATCCAATACAGAGAGTAATCAAAATGACTCAAACCAAAAAAAAAAAAAACAAAGAGCACGGCCGTGCAAAATAAAAAAATAACATGAATCAAAATAAAAATGCAGAACGAAAAAACCAGAGCCATGAAAATGCAGTCCGCACACAAGCTTTTATAATTTTTTTTTCCTTCAACGTCTCTCTACTTTTTGTAACGGTTCCCTCCTCATCCGCTCCACCTGGTTATCCATAAATCTTCTAAATGTAATCCTCCTTTCAACAATATCATCAATATTACTCTTGCATGTGGCAATAGATTTATGAATCCATTCTGACTTGGATTCTTTAACAGGCTTTGGTAAAGGCACTATCTTTTGATATGTATATCTTCTAGGAATCTTATGCTGGGCTTTGAATAGAGTAATGAAATCTTTATCTATACTGAAACTGCCACAAGCATGCAGGAAATCAACTCCTAAAAGACAATCATATGCCTCCATATCATGCTGATAAAATCTTATAGTCTTGTATATGCCACATATGATGATTTTTATTTCAGCCACAAATTTAGAGATAACCTCTTTCTTATCAAATCTTATCCTTATGTTGGTTTGTTCCCAACAATCAGGAGGAATAGCTTGGCTTCTTAACATACTGATATCAGCACCAGTATCAATCATAGCATCTAAGCAATAAGGCTTCATATTTGGAATACAGATAGTGATTGCTATGAAAGGATTTTGAGTACTGGTAACAGTACATACCTCTGCTGGTCTGGGCTGATCTGAACTTTCTTCTTGAGCATCTTGGGCCAAGATCTCTTGATATGCTTCTTCAATGTCATCTCTTTTTTCTTCATTTTCTTCTTCTTTAAGGAGTCTGGAAAACTCCTCTGTGGCTTTCTTTATGACTTTATCAAGGAACTCTATGCGGTTCCTTCTCCATTTTCTATAGATGTTAGGATCAGGATGTCTCTGATCCATCTGTTCAGCAATATTCTCTTCTGGGAAGAGAAATGGATAACTTCTTGGAGGATTTTGAAATCCTCTGCCTCTGCTTCCTCTCATTCTCCATGGACTTGCTCTTCCTCTGATAGGAATTTGCTTTTGTCTTACAATTTGCTGTATAGGAGGAGAGAATGGTTCTTCATTACAATAGAGGCTTGCATCTTGCTCTGCTTCTTCTTCTTGGATCTTTTGGAGCTGAGCTTGTTCTATCTGATACTGTTGATTATACTTTTGCTGGAATTCTTGTACTCTTTTCAACAGTACTGTTCTTCTGGTAGTATCCCACGGGGGACACGAATTAAGCTCACTTTGATATAGATCCAACTGCTGCTTAAGAACTTCAGCATTTGGTGGAGCAAGAGGGTGCTTGAAACTAGCAAACATGTTAACTCTAACCATATTTACAAATGATGGTAAACTATCATAACCACCATTGCTATCTCGAACTATCTAGAACTACTATCGGTAGCATTAGCTATATTACACAAAACTTCATCCTCAGAATAATATGATACATCAGAAGAAAGACTTTCTGAATCACTTACAAGCATGTAATCTTCTTCTGTTATTCCTTTTGCTGCAAGGGCATTGACCTTTGCTTTACCTTTATCACTGTTTCTCTGAGGGCATTTATCTAGCATAATGCGGACCTTTACAGATGAAACATGTAGGCATCCTTTTACCTCCCACGTTCTTCTTTTCCCGAAGACAAATCTTTTGAAAGGCTTTGTTAGTATGAGTATCGAATAATATTTTCTTCTATGACCTTTTCTTCTAAACTTATGCTTACTATACCTTCCCTTCCCCCTTTTTTGAGAACAACCATGGCAAGATGGATTGGTTGTTTGAGGACAAGGATCACAACCAAAAGGTTCAATGGCATACATAGCACAAAATTTCTTACCAAGAGATTTTTCATTTTTCAAAGCTTGTTTTCTTTCCCATTTATCTCTACAGAGTTTGATATTAGTCTGATCAATGATCGATTGATCATTCCAAAACTGAGATCTTCAGTTTTCATTCCATGCATAGTCTTTTTATATTCTGTAGCAAAATATGGAGGAAAAGACTCTATATATCTCAATCTCATGGTTTCATCATTTATATTGCCAGAATTATAATACAGATTTTGCATATAGCACTGATATTCTTTAACTCTGGACATATCACATAATCTGGCTCTTAAGAATAAAGCTGTATTCTTTTCTTTATCATCTTCTATATTACCAATGAATTCTTTTATAATTGCAGCTGTTAAACCCATATAACCACTTTGCTTTATTTCATTTTGATTTGGAAGAGAATCCCACCATTCTTTTACTATTCCTACAAAACCATTGGCTATTGCAGATGCTATGGCATGAGGATCTTTTCTATATATCTCTGCTTGAGAATTTCCCCATCCTATCATACCATGTATCATTTCTTTTATTTCTTCAATAGATCTGCATTCTAATTTATACCAATTTGGTTGTAGGGTTTGAACTCTAGCCATACCTTGTAGAGGTTCTGGTTTTGGATTTGATGTCTCACCAACTATCATGGCTTCTGCTTGCTGGTGCTTCTCAACCTTTACCATTCCAACATTCTTCTTATCAAAGAATAATGGCTTGTGCTGGGTTATCAATTCTTTATGCGGCTGCTTCTTTGATGGATTTGCCAGATCTTCAACTTGCTTCATGGAGACAATATTACTCCAGTCTCCTTCTTCTTTATGCACTACTTCTGCTTTTATCTGTTGAACATCAGATACAACTGCAGGAATATCTTCAACAGATTCTGAAATCTGGTCAATCTTATGATCCATCTTTTCTAAAGAATCATGAGCATGAGCTAAACTACTTTCTACCAGCTCATGTGTATGAACTAATTGGTTAGCAACATTAGACTTTATGCTAACAGTATGATCAACTAAAGGCTGTACAATGTCAGCAACATTCTGAGAAATTACTTTGGGCAATTCTTCAATGACAACTTTATGATTATTCTGCACCAAAGTTTCTACCTTTTTAACAGACTTTTCTAAGTCTTCTACTCTTGTATTCAAAAGTTTTAAGGCTCCAGCAGTATCACCTTTTCTTCTGAGTTCCAAGGCCTTTAGATTCTTCTCCATCTCTGCAAGTCTATCATATGAAGAAACTTTATCATATGTAGACTTGACTGCTTTATTGGTCCAGTTGAGCATCTTTGAACTTTCAGATGGCTCGAATCTGACGATCTACTGTCCTCTGGTACCAATGTACTGCTTTCTGCTTCTCATCTGGAGAGATCAACTCATAACTCTCTGTTGGAGGAAAAGAATTATAGCTTCCTGATGCCATATTAATGGCTGGGCCATTTTCTGGAACATACTTCTGTTGTACTAACTTCTCACAGTCATTACACCATAAGAAATCAGTATTTGGATCATGAACCAAAGAATTGTGACTGCATAAGAATATTTTCTCTTTTGACTTCGAGTAAATGGTGACTCGACTCTGACTGTTACTTGACTCACCTACTGAAAAATAAGAACTGTCAGACTTTACAGAATTAGATCTAGGCAAAGCTAATCTAGAATTAGACCTAAAAGATAACTTTACATCATTTTTAGACTCATCAACTGCTGTAGCATTTTGTAGCTTGGGCTGGTTCTGCTGAATAAATTTTTTGGATAGTGTCCATTCTTTTGGAACACGTATCTGGGACCAAGAAATAAGCTCTGGTTCTATTTTTTGACTTTCTAAATTCACATGACTCACCACGCTGCTGCCCTTGGTAACACCGTGCTTGACTGCAGGGTACATGGTGTTGACAAGGCGATAAATGACTTTATAGTGAATGGCGAGTGGACATGAGCCAGGACGCATATTCAATCTGTAGTAGCCAAATGGAGTTTTAACACATCCTGTAACAGATCATCTTTGGTTAAAGAGACAGGATAATTAGGATATACTTCAAAAGATATTGGTCCAGAATGCAAACCAGTTTGGATTGCTGCAAGCAATGAATCTTTGAAATTGTCGAAACGGAGATCAAGAAGACAACACAAAATAGAAGCATTAAGACCACGGCGAAAGCGGAGTGATACCTATTTGTACACATCCTATATGGGCAAACTGATACATACTTTGTTTTTTCAGACTTTTAATATCAGCTCTATCTATTAGAGGAATATTGTATTCACAAGAAGAAGTTTGAGGGACTTGAATAACAGACTCTCTAGTCTTAAATACAGTACTAGCAATCAAATGAAACTTATTTATCTTAGAATAGACTTGATCATATGAAATCTTTGGGAGCTTCCAGGCTGGTAATGGTTCAGGTTCTTCAAGAACAGATATGTCAGAATTTACGGGCCAAACTTCAGAAAGGCTTACCAAATCTTCATCTTCAATATTCAAAGAAGATAAACTAGGGCGAGCTTCAAAGCAGCCATTTTGACTATTACTGGTGAGCAACTTTGCAAACAGGGCTTACGTTATCGGGTCAACCTATACTGCACACACACACGGCGACTTACTTGCGGGACCTCGCCTCTTTGCCTGCAATATGCTGTATAAACTCACTTTTCACAGATGACGACTTAGACTTCTTAGATCCTAGCAATATCTTCTAACCATTGAATGATGACAAAGCCAGTTTATAAATACGATGACCAAATTCGATTATGATACTCGAACACTTCGCAAGAACTTTACTCACTCTAAAATATATTAGACAGGATTTTTGCTGCTCGGCTCTGAAATATATTAATCCGGGATTTTTGCTCGGCTCGATACCACTTTTAAACACAAACTCTAAACTAGCTTGAATATCACTTTTTTACACACATACTAAACTAGCTATGAATATCACTTTTACACAAACTAACAAACTCTAAAGCATAAACATACAGAGGATACTTATATCACCACGACCAAATGTTTCATATACAACACTTAACACAATATCATAAACATCACCACTTTCATAATATTCTTCAAACTCAGAGAAGGAATTTATTATCGAAGATAATGAAAACCATTTACAAGAAGAAAGACATAGACTGTATTAAACATATTACTTACTGACTTAAGACTCTTGCTTCTTGAGACTCCTCGATCAATCTCCAATCTTCCGTGTAGTGAATGAAACCAAGCATCCCAATTTATAGGATTTTTGGATAGCTTTTCACCGAAGACTGAATGACCGGGTAAAACACAACCGGTGACTCCGGTGACCCAAAAGATTCCCACTAACACAAAAGTGAGAATGACACGAACACGGACCATGGGTACATGCCACCCACGATAACACCTTTTTTAAAGTGGAGCGGTCCACCATGCTTCCAGATAAGACCTAAAAGGAATCTTATCTTTACTTTATTGACACGATCGGCAACAGGCCTGCCGACATAGCCGAAAGCAAACATGATAGTGACAAGCCCACTATCATAGCTATCAAGTGCTATCATAAAGCACTGAGGGTCCAGGAATATCATCATCTGATGAGGAGGATGTCTCATCAGTCCTTAAAGGAGCTGGCTCCAGATTTCTCGTGATTCTTTCCATGTAGGGCCTTGAAGTTGATGCAGTTCCATCATTGTCTGGTCTGAGATGTGGCCTGGTAGGATACAGGTAATGATCTGGAATACGTAGAGCGTATCCAGGAGCAGGAGGATGAACTGCCATAGTATGATGCAGATAAATCTTTCTCCATATTTGACCATTCGGATTATTATGATGTCCCCTGAAAATGTTAGGCTTGGCATAATATTGAACTTTAACATACCAAGGAATTTTACATTGAATTAAAATATTTCTAGCCAAGTCAGGAGAAATATCAAGCAATGGAGAATCAGAGATTTTTGTAGGAAGATACTTAGCTAAAAATATTTGAAATCTTTGAGGATGTACTTCCTATCTCCTTGCGTGCTGGGTCTGTTCCAGAGATCAAAATGCAGAGGATGTTCCTCTGTCCATAGCTTTGCAAAACTGAACTTCCATAAAGTATTAGGCCTGAGAATGAGCTGTGTCAGGCGATGTCCTTGTATAGGCAAAGGATCAGGTTGTTCCTGATATCTTGAATGACGCCAAGGCCATTGTAGTGTGCATAAAACACAAGGATCTTGTAATGTATGAAATTCAGTATAAGGCATTTCTGGATCAACAAACCTTACAGCAACCTCTGTCATATTATAATGAGAGGTGTAGATATAATCTCTGTAAATTAAATGTCCTTCAGCTTCTCTGGACATTCTTGCATCATTTTCTCTCGAGAAACAATCATCTCTGGTAATTATCTACATTCCAGTTCCACAAACGAGTTCATGTATAATCGAGTTATATTCATAGATTTTACAGATTTAATTCTCTGCTTGCAAAGTCAGCAAGAGAATTCTTCTTTCCTTCAATATGTTCAACTTCAAAGTCAAAATTATCAAACCATAGACCCCATCTTTGCAGACGATTAAAAGTAGTCTTATGTGCAGGGTCTCCATTGTTCAACCTGCGGGGACACCTAACTATTAAGAGGGAATTAAATAGATTTTCTTAAGATTATATATCCACAATGAGAGAAGAGGAAAATGTCAAGCAAGCAAGAATATGCATCTCACCACCAATCAACAATTACTATAATGCCACACATGTTTACATAAAGGTCATGGTATTTTTCAATGTGGGATTAATCTATAATATATTATGACGAATTTCCATAAAAACAATTAAATTATAAATAGGGTGTAGGGGTGTTAAAGTAAATGTATGGATTAAATCCATATAAATATTTGTAAGGAAGAGAAAATTTAATGGTGTATTGTAAATTATTTAATAAACAAAATAACAAAAACTAAATATCATTAATACCATCTTACCATAATTTCCATAACCACTTCGAAACATATTGTGAATATTTTAAAATGATAATATCCTAATCGAATAAATAAATAAAAACTCCAATGACCATTCATCTAGACATATATTTCATTTAATTATTTAAATTTATTAATCCTTATTGTATTTTAATGGAGTAAACAAAAACTGAAGCACGGTCAATAGCCATAAAATATAACCTATTTGTCAAGATCGGTACCATTTACCTACTCTTACAATTGTCATCTTAATATTAAAAGTTTACATTCTTCACTAGGATCGAACAAAAATTTTTGGGCCATTGATAATAGAAAACAATCCAACGGTAGTGATACATTCACCTTTCTTGATAAGAAAACCTAAATGCATTCCCATTCCCTCATTGATAATTTTTAGTATTTTTTTCTACAGTTGGATGGATTAAAAGGTAGAATGTTTTCTGAATTGGATCTGCGGCAGCGCATGCATGGGCTTACAATAGTTTACTTGATCTATTTTTTAGAGGAGATGAAATGAGATCTGATTTTTATTTCTAAAAAGATGAAAACGGTGAGGAATCTTGACATCTCCAAAGCCCAAGGATTTCGATTTCATGTGGAAAACAATCGTTATAGTGTTTAACCTATATTGAAAATTTCATCAAACATCATAAGCCATTAGATCTCTGTAATGCTTTCATGGATGTCAACACTCTTTCAAATAATATTTGTTCATAGTAGGTAAGAATGGAATTCTCCTACAAAAGTGTTTCTTTTCTTATTTTTATTTATGACTTCTATTTTTTTATCCCAAGCATTTCTTTCTAATGATTCATTTCTACGAGTGATATCAATTTAATTAGGGTCACAATCTGTCCCACATTTGCCATATCATGTATTTAAAGCTATGTATTATCTATTTGTTTCATTCGGGCTAAATCGGTACCATACAATCCAGGATCTAAATAGAGAGATTTAAAACAAAAACCACAGATGGAGATTTTTAATTAGATAAGAGAGGTTCATATTTTTATATGTAATCTTCCATTCCTCTATACTAAAAAAATATATATGTAGAGGATAGATATTTTTGAAATAATTTCTTTGAGAAATTAAAAACGTTTTCTTCATCTATACAGTAATTTGAAGAATTTAAAGAATCTTATTTACGAAAATTTTGAAATTGAATGAAATCAAAATATGTGCTATATCCACCAAAGAGTAACACGATCCAGACATTAATAAAAGTAACAACCGTACCATTAATATATGCATTAAAATATTAAACTAGATAATTTTATAAAGAGACTTTTATGATTGAAACTATTTTTATGAATAAAATAGTATTCTTCTTATATTTAATTCAAAAACATGTGTTGCATGTCTTTAAAACACTTATTTCATTAACTTTTTAACGAATAATTTTTCTCGATAACATCGAATGTTTAGAAAAAGATATTTTTAAAAACTAATAAACTAATAACATGATATTTTTAATTTTTTCAATTTCACTATTAATTAATTATCAGGTTTTTTTTTGCATGCATATATGTATGCATGTACATTAAATATATTTTTAATATCATCTGTAAGAATTGATTCAATTTAAAATTTTCATTCTTAAAAATTATATTGTTTGATTTATACAAAACTTTTAATTTTTGATTAAATGTAATGATTTCTCTTTTCATGAACAAAAATATCAATATGTTAATTATTTGAATTTAGGAAAAAGTATATTATTGGAAAATTTAATTGAATTGTAAAAATATAAATATATAAATTTTTATTTTAAGAATTTCACAAACAATTTTAAAATTGAAAAACAAAATATAATTATTAAAATTATAATTTTAATAAAAACTAAAAAATTGTGAAAATAGTTACAATTTTTAAATGGAAATACTTACAATTTCCTTATTATTGTAGTATATGACACAATTTTATAATTGTGGATTTACAACATTATTTAAATTGTTACAATTTTTTTAATTGTAGATATGTAACAACATTAGAATTGTGATAAAAGCCACAATAATAAAATTATAGATTTTTCACAATATTTTTCAATGTGGATTTTATCACAATTTTTTGTCACATTTCATGTTTCACAAAAAAATGTGGGTGGAGTCCACAAATTTGGATTCACAATTTTACAAAAGGTATCTACAAAAATATTGTGGAAATGTTGTGGATACTTAACCCATATTCTTGTAGTGATAATAAAAATGTCAAAATTGCAAAAATTTCATTGTGATTTACCCTCAAATTTTTGAATTTTTGTGCTTTGGCTCCGCGTTTTAGCACGTTCGTCACCTATGTTAGTACGTATATCTTAAAATGATGCATTTATTTGCTTGTTTTTAGCCTCTATGGTTCATAGGACACATTTCATCACGTTTGTACTTTTCGTGGCACGTATACTAGTTTCAAAGACGTATACACCATGTATTAGTGCGTTTATTCTTCAAAATCCTAACCTGATTTCTATCTCGCATTGCAAAGTGTTTATCTATTTTCAACACTTTTATCCCCGTTTTTAGCGCTTTTGTGGTCACTAGCTTTGTCTCGAGTAGGTTTAGCGCGCATATCACACTATCAATGCCTTTATCCTTATTGTGGCACGTTTATCTCTGTTTCAGCACCAACATCTTTGTTTGTAGAGCTCTTTACATTCTTTTTGAATGCATAAGTATCACTATCGAATGTTTCATAATCATTTAGTTCTTGCACTGGCGAAGCCTTGCACTTTCTAGCCTTCTTTTGTCTTACCATCTAAATAAACCTGTATTAAAACAATTGATTATTATCTATTACCGTTTAAACATAATTATAAATGAAATAATGCACTTAACTTATACTTAACAAAATATTATCATGGATGAAATATATACGAAAGTTTCGTAAGCACATCAAAACCAAGTATGCATACATGGTCGAAGAACGCAACTATGTAACCATAAACCACAAACCGTAATCCATAATACATAAAAATTGAAAGTAAAATTATGAATTATATACAATAAACTACTGAACATGTCAAACCCAAGTAGGCATACAAGGAAGAAGAACACAACTATGTAACCACATACCATTAACCTTAATCCACAATCCATAGTCACATTAATACATTAACCAAAAACACGGTGATAACATCATCATTTATACAATAAATGGAATGTCACATAACAAGAATAAAAACCATCTAATGCACTATAAATAGAATGTACATGAATAACTCTATGTAACCCATAACCACAAACCATATCCAATATCAATAATGCAATACTAAATCGTAAACATCAAACACATTAAAGGAACATCATCATCATATACACATATATAGTAATTTGACTCCTCGCAAGAAATGTTATAAAATAATTTTTTCATCTCCTTCGCTACCTATTGTTAGTGAAAGACAATACTCCATCATAAAATATAATACGTTTCTTCTTGTCTCTAGAAAAAGAATTTGGTGTGATGCCAAGAATGGGTAGGGAATCGATGTCTTTATTTGAGTATGTCACGTTGTCTCAACATGTACCTCATTATCCCGAAAGCAAACCATATAGTAAATAAGTCAACCGAGATGAATCTCTCGATTAAACACATAATCAAATTAAATCATCCATTACATCTACTTCCCTCTTCACGAGTGTCAAGCTGATATCTCGATATCCTATATAACAAACCCTTTGACACATTACGCCACAATGCTTGCAAATGTATTAGGGTAGGGAAATGGAGTTGTGGGAACAATGTCCTCATAAATAATGACTTTGACAAGAATTGGGGGAGTGTGATGTCATGAAACATCGCGTGTAGGATACTATAACAAACCACTCCTCTCGTGACAACTATATCATATGACATTAACCTGACTTCGACCCCATCGAGAAAATCCTAGAATAACAGCAATCTCAATTGCATTAATAACTTTATCTTAATTTCAATAAAAAAGAATACAAAAAATCAAATGAGAACATTCAATAACTTACCAGTCCAGTGTAATGTCCCCTTTCTGTAGTGTCCCCATTTTCCTACGCCAAATGGCCCAAGGGCCAAGTCGGGTCCAAAATGTGGTCGAGACCTGTGTGGACACTTTGGAAGTTTTTGGGAAGGGGCCCCGTGGTTTTAATATCTTATTTTGGCATTTGGGGGTCACTTATGGACACAACGACTTAAAAAGGAAAAAATTAACTATAGTTACTTTTATGTTAGTGGCTCCTCCATGGAATGAAATGCGCCTAGGGTTATGAGGGCTCATTTGCCAAGAAAAAATATATAAGGAGACAGGAAGGAAGATAAGACACTTTTTGTTGCATAATTTTAGCCTCTTCTCGTGTCGTTTGTTGTTGTTACATTTCTACACCTTATGGAGTCGAATCCCACAGGACCCTAGCTTTGGTGGTGAGATACCCATCCCTAGCTAGCAGGAATTTATCGGTAGTGAGATATCTACCCTAGTCCGTCATTTTGGGGCTGCTTTCGGGCCGTGCTTTAGAGATATTTCTAGAGGGTTCAGAGGAAGGGTTTCATGGATTTTGGGGGCTTTTGGGGAAGAAAATTAGAGGGGCTCTAGATCAGACTCACGGCAGAGCCATTTGGGTTGGGCACAACAACACATTGAAGGTGCCTCCCTCATTTCTCGACCCTATTCAAAATGAGGTAACTTACAACCTTTATTTGAGGGTTTCTCCAGTCGTCCTTTTCATATTTGAAGGTGGAAACGTTATTGCTCAGTATCTATTAGTGTCATTTCCAAAGACCCTTATATTTGCTCTTATATTTAGAGGGCCACTAACCTCTAAAGTTATACTGATCACCTAGGGCTTTTCGTACTTTTTCTGGCAGCAATATATTATTCCAAAAAATGTTTTCATAGTGTTTATTATTACTGTTGCAAGCATCCCTCAAATTTTCATGCACTGTGGGAAAATATTTTGTGCGTTTGATAAAAAAATCAATATTTTACTTTGCTGCAAATTTTCATTTATTTTGTGCATTTTAAGTAGTATCCCACAAGGGATATTTCAGTGGTATCAGAGCAGTTGTTTCTCTAGCATGTTGGGATTGAAAGATGGGGGACAAAGATAATGAGGATATAGGGGTAGAGCTGATGAAACAATTGTTCACCAACATGGTAAAGTAGCAGGAGACTACTAATCTCTATTTGAGCCAGCTCACTGGGAGATTAGCACAGGACAAGTCTGATACTCATGTTGAAAGAGGAGAAAATAACAGAGGACACTATGGTCAAAGAGGTGAGGTGGAAATTTAGGACAACGGTCCCACCATTCTTCCACCAGGCCTGCGGGGCCACACGAACCTTCTTTCTTGAAGGATCAGCGTAAGTTTCATAGGTACAGAAACCAAGGGATGTTGTAGATGAGGAGTCTTGTTGGGAAAGGTACAAGACTTTAAGTGATGGCTTTCGTGACAACATGCCATTCCAAGAATATTACAAAATGAAGATTCGCAGCAGGCTATGAGAGATTACTAGGCACAAGTACCGAGAAATACAAAGGAGGTTGGGATGCATTTCACATTTTGACGGTTCTAAGAAAGTGTAGTGCACAGTCTTGGGTGCGAAGTTGAAGACATACTTCGACTTGAATCCTATGTGGGAGGAAGATGCAATTAAGTTTATAATCTTACATCTAGAGGGAGCTGCTCATGATTGGTGACATCATGGGTTGATTGCATAGGGACACATATACATCATGACCTATGAAAAGTTCACAAAGAGGCTAGTGAGCAAATTTGATAAGAGGGACTTGACAAGTATTTTAGAGAGTTGAATCATCGAGGTAGACTGATTATGTAGATCGTTATATCACCGATTTTCGATACTATCGGTCATGGTACCTGATGTTACAGAGATGAGGTTGATTTCCCTATTCACAGCAGGTTTGATAGATGATCTCACTAGATTTATGAGGGCATTTGAGCCTTCTTCATTACATGAGGCTATTAGGAGAGCTCATGACCTGGATTTATCCACTCCTAAGTCAAGGTTTCCACCTCGAGTGCAACCTAAGGGTTTCCCTTCAAGAACCGGGGTTCGTAGCCGAAGGTACCTCTACCTAGGAAGGATATAGCCTAGAGACCATTCAGAGCTAGTGAGGATAGGGAGGAATTGAGGCAAAAAAACTATGTTTCGATTGCCGCACACCTTGGGTCCCAGGACATGATTGCAAGGGTAGAGGGAGGGCCCAATACATAGAGGTCTTCGAGGAGAGTGATGGTGATGAGGAGTTGGACACACAACCATTAGAGGATGATGATGATGAGGCATTAGATGGTGCTAGTGTGGAGTAGGATAGTGAGACTTTCCCCTAGGAGACTATCACCACATTGTCTAGTACCCTGAGGTACAAGGCATTTAAGGTTAGGGGAGTTTTGTAGGGACAACGAGTGGTGGTACTCATTGATAGTGGGGCAACCCACAAATTTATTGATGCCTCATTGGTTAAGAGGTGAGGGTTATAGACAGAGGAATTTGAGGGCTTCAACGTGGTTGTAGCCAATGGAGATTCTATGAGATGCACACGACAGGTTCCCCAATTGAGCATCGCATGATGGGTAACTATATAATTACCAATGATTTCTATATTGTTGGTATTAGAGAGACCAACATAGTGCTTGGGGTATAGTGGCTCCATTCCCTTGGTGAATTTCAAACTAACTTCTAGACGATGGAGCTAAAGTTTAAGTCGAAGGGAGGAATGTGATCTTGAGGGGATTATCTTCAGGGGCACCCCGAGTTGTTACAACCAAGAGGATCGAGAGGATGTATAGGCATGACGAGGTGGATTGGGTAGTACACTATTTGGTTTCAAACAAGAAATCAGAGGAGGGACAACAACAATACCATGTGGATATATAGGGCCTATTGGACAAACACAATGTCATGTTTGGTGACATACCTCCAGGAATACCTCCAGATAGGGGATTTGAGCATGTGATTGAGCTCGAGGATGCTAGACCGGTGGTCACTTCTCCTTACCGTCACCCCAAATGGTTTAAGGATGAGATCAAGAAGACTATACATGAGCTCATGGATATGGGGCATATTAGACCGAGTTCCAGCCCTTTTGCTTCTTCGGTGGTTTTGGTGAAGAAGAAGGATGGGACCCTACATATGTGTATGGACTACTGGGCCTTAAATAAGAAGACAATAAAGAACAAGTATCCCATACCATGCATTGATGAGTTGCTAGACGAGCTATATGGTGCAATCTATTTTTCAAAAATAGATTTGTGTTTTGGATATCATCAGATCAAAGTCAGGGAGTAGGATTTGCATAATACATCATTCATATGCCATTACGGTCACTTTGAATTCTTGGTGATGCCTTTCAGATTGTCTAATGCTCTAGCTACATTCTAGTCTTGCATGAATCATGTGTTCAACCGCCACTTGCAGAAGTTTGTATTGGTTTTCTTTGATGATATTAGCCTACAATGAGGACATGGGAGGACCGTATCAAACAATTGGGTGAGATATTGGGGATATTAGAAGCTAATTCGTTATATGTGAAAGCCTTTAAGTGCTAGTTCGGCATGACCAAAATTATTTACTTGGGATATGTAGCTGGTGGGGGTATAGTGAAGGTGGATGGAGGGAAGATATGAGCAATCCTGGAATGTCCACCACCTAGGACATTGACATAATTGAGAGGATTCGTGGGGTTATGCACATACTACCGGAGGTTCGTGAAGAATTTCTCTCGGTTGGCTGGTCCATTGACCGATTTGACAAAGAAGGGGAATTTTTCTTATATAGATGCAACACAAAGGTTTTTGATCACCTCAAGGAGGTGATGAGTTTGTGTCCTATCCTTGCATTAGGAGAGGGTGTTGGGGTAGTTCTCATGCAAGATAGGCATCCCATCGCCTATGAGAGTCAAAAATTGAAACCCGTGGAGAGAGGGTATTCAATTTATGATAAGGAGATGTTGGCCATCATGCATGCCTTGGCCAAGTTTAGATAGTACCTTGTGGGCAGAAAATTTATGGTTCGTATGGATCACAACAGTTTGAGGTTCTTCTTGGGACAAAAAGAGCTCAACGATTGCTAGCAAAGATGGGTGAACAAGGTGCAAACCTATGACTTTGACATAGAGTACACTAGAGGTAAGAATAATATTGTTGCTGATGCTTTATCTAGGAGGCCTTACCTCACTGCTATGCTTAGTTCTATGTCTAATATTTTAGCAGATTGGAAGGCTCATATACTTGTTGAGTACTCCAAAAACTAGTTTTCTGTGAGATCATGGATGGTAGTATACAGGACGACCAATACAAAGTAGTGGAAGATTTCATTTTCTACAAGGATAGGATTTTCCTTGTACCAGGATCCAAAATGAAGGAGAATATCCTTCGTGTAGTACATGATACACCACTAGCTAGACATCCTGGGTATTTCAAAACATACAGGTTCATTAGGGAAAGATTTGCATGGAAGGGAATGAAGGATGATGTCCTTAATCATGTTAGAGAGTGTATGGTTTGCTAGCAAACCAAATCCGAGCATTCTTTCCTAGTAGGATTACTTTAGTCTCTCCCCATTCCCGAACAGAAATGGTAAAGCATATCGATGGAATTTATCACTAGGCTTCCCTTATTGCATGGGCATAGCTGCATTTATGTTATAGTTGATTGGTTAAATAAGTATACTCATTTTTTTCCCTACCCAAGGGGCACGAGGCGGTGGATGTGGTCCAGATATTATATACCAATATTTTTTTGCTACATGGGTTACCTAAAAACATTGTTAGTGATAGGGAAAAGATCTTCATGAGAACCTTTTGGCAGGAGATCTTCAGACTAGCAAGTACAAAGTTGACCCCTAGCACTAGCTACCACCCACAGACAGATGGGCAGATGGAGATAGTCAATAAGTGGATAGAAGGCTACCTACAAAATTATGTAGCAGGACACCAATAGGCATGGATTAAATGGTTACACATGGAAGAGTACTACTACAATACCACCTACCGAGATAGGCATAGGTATGACTCCTTTACGAACCCCGTATGGGTACGATGCCGGGAGATTTGTAGATTTGGTATTACCAGATAGCCGAGCTCCCAAAGCTTGAGATTGGTTACAAGAGAACCAAGATATTTTGAAGGCTCTTAGAGAGAATCTTTAGAAGGCACAAAATCAACATAAGGTATATGTAGATCGAAATAGGACAGAGAGGTCTTTTGAGGCTGGGGATCTAGTGTTCCTACGTTTACAACCATATAGGCAGTCCTCACTAAAGCAGAAGGGTGTAGAGAAATTGAAACCATGATTTTATGGTCGAGTATGCAAGTAGTTCGTCGAGTAGGGCGGTGGCATATGAGCTAGAGCTACCAAAGAACAAGATAAGATACATAATGTCTTCCATTTTTCATGCCTTAAGAAGGCACTCAGAGCACATATTGTACCATCTACAGAGCTACCACCACTAGATGAGGAAAGGAAGTTGGTGCTAGAACCGGAATCCATTATTGAAACGAGACAGAGGGGGCTTAGGAGTAGAGTAATCGCTGAGTATTTGGTACGATGGAAGGGACTACCACTTGAGGATGCTACTTGGGAGGGGGAGAAGATTTTACAACATTCTAATTTGTATTTTCTTGAGGACAAGCAAATTTTTAGAAGGGAGGACTTTAATGTCCCCTTTCTGTAGTGTCCCCTTTTTCCTATGCCAAATGGCCCAAGGGCCAAGTCGGGTCCAAAACATGGTCATACCGAGGGGGTGTGGACGTTGGAAGCTTTTGGGAAGGGGCCCCATGATTTTAATATCCTAGTTTGGCATTTGGGGGTAACTTTTGGACACAACGACTCAAAAAAGAAAAAAGTAACTATAGTCACTTTTATGTTAGTGGCCCCTCCATGGAATGAAATGCGCCTAGGGTTTTGGGGCTCCTTTGCTAAGGAAAATTATATAAGGAGATAGGGAAGGAAGGAAAGGCACTTTTTGTCACATACTTTTAGCCTCTTCTCGTGTAGCTATTATTGTTACGTTTCTACAGATTTGTGTAGTCAAATCCCACGGGGACCCTAGCTTCGGTGGTGAGATACCCGTCCCTAGCTAGTAGGGCATTCTTTGGTAGTGAGCGATCTACCCTAGTCTCTGTCATTTTGGAGCCACTTTCTGGGCCGTGCTTTAGAGATATTTCTAGAGGGTTCAGAGGAAGGGTTTTGTGGATTTTTGGGGGCTTTTGGGGAAGACAATCAGATGGGCTCTAGATCAAACTCACGACAACCATCCAAGAATTTGCGGGCATGACAAACACATTGAATGTGCCTCCCTCATTTCCCGACCCTATTCCAAACAAGGTGACTTGCAGCCTTTATTTGGGGGTTTCTCCGTTGCCCTTTTCAGATCGAAGGTGGAAACGTTATTGCACTGTATCTATTAGTTTCATTTCCAAAGACCCTTATTTTTTCTCTTGTATTTAGAGGGCCATGAACCTCTAAAGCGTCCCGATTGCCTAAGGCTTTACGTACTTTTTCGGCAGCAATATATTATTCCAAAAATATTTTCATAGTGTTTACTACTCTTGTTATAAGCGTCCCTCAAATTTTCATGCACTATGGGAAAATATTTTGTGCGATATCAATTTAATACCATTCGATGTCCTAAATTTGGACATTTTCAATTAAAATCAGTATTTTACTTTGCTACAATTTTCATATATTTTGTGCATTTTTAATTAGTATCCCATAAGGGATATTTAATTGATTCCACTTTGTCTCTCATATTGTCAGCAACGTCATTTGTGCCACTCTCCTCATGCCTCCCCTCGTCACCCTCTCTCTCCTCGACTGAAAAGAAGGTGCTACTCTGAGATTTTTCATCTCCTCCTCTCGACCTCTCATGAAACTATCTCACCGATAAGATGGAGACCACAAATTGATTGAAAATGGGGCATGTTATCACAAACATCCACCTACAACAATCGAGTCATCAAGACAATTTAAATATCAACAACATAAGGCAACATACAAGGTTCAAGTGTGTGTTAAGTGGTTTTTACCTTTCTCCATTTCACACTATGAATTGAGCCTCTCTCTGTCAGAGTAGAATCTCACACAAGGGAATGTCATAATCCTATGCACACCTACAATTAGTATATATAAAAATAAACAAAAACTACATTCTATCCTTACTTACGAAAGACCAATAATTTCTTACATTATCATTCGTAGGGGGTCAACATTTCTGCTACTTGTTCCACCCTCTTCTCTATCTTCTGTTCATGACAAAATATTAAGTTTTTGATTTCCAACCAAACATAAAATATAATATATTATACTAATCTTAAATTTACTCAGTTCGATATTTGAGTTAATTTTTCCTCTTGCTCTCACCCAATGCTCCTCTCTCTCCTTTCACATCTTTTGATCTTACAAGCGCATTAAATCATCCACCTCCCTCTTTCCTTCTTGGATCAACTCCTCGAATTGAGTTTTGCATTATTTTTTGCAAACTCGATCGATAACCCTCCTCCGCTGCAAGTAGAATCGTTGCCTCATGACATAGTTCACATCCCCCTCTCTCTTTTGCACGTATGCCCTGCTCCTATCTTGAGGGATAGGTGGTTGTTTTCCCATATGTTTACGGACACACTTACGAGGTTCCATAGAGGGAAGATTATGTTCTACTTGGCAATGTCGATTAAGTCTATGTAAATTTGAAAACCTAACATCCCCACTAACAACACATGATCCATGCTGGCAGAAATAATGAATATGACCATTAACATATTTGATTTTGTACTCTACGGGTGGCTCACGAATATCTAAGTGAATGGGCTCGGAAGGCACATCTGACATAACTCCATACACCGTTGGAGGAGCATCTCTCTTTACTTCCTTTATGACGCTTGCAAAACACGTACACACTATGTGATGTGAAGGTGTTTGTATCTAGGGAGTACAAGTGCATAACTATTAGCCCAACATAAAATATTAAGTATTTTTCAAAATAAGTAATGTTCACATATTCGAATATTACCATCATGGAATGTGAAGAAACCTGTGTGAAAAGACAACAATTTCATAATTATTATCCCAACAAATGACATTAGGTACATTGCTACGACAAACAATTAATGTTCACAAAGTTATATATTACCATCTCATTATTTATGTCTTCCCCGAAAACATAAGAACAAATTGTGAACATGGATCGACCCATGTCGCCGAGATTCCGCATGTTTTGTTCAAGTGCGTTGTCATAACCATCGTTGAAGCGACACATTGTAAAATAAGTTAAACTAAAACAAATGGTGCAAAAACTTATTTATTCATATTGAGAAAATCATGCAAAATAAATGATATGTGACGAAGTTAGTCACACGCATTATTTTTCAAAACTGGATACTCGACTCTAGATGTTTCCAAAGTAAACATGAAATGTGAATTGCAAGTGTGTTACAAGACAAGATAGGATTAAAGCATGATGTATCCACAATGCCTGGTTTATCAACCAACACTATATGATGTATCATCATATTATCCACAAAATATATAATATATACGTTGGAGACAATTCACATAATATTAGTTATTCATAATCTAATAAATAATGTATGTCTACCATTATGTAAAAAGGAAATACAATGTGTACATATATCATATTGAAATGTCTTCCATGGAAAGTGCTAGAAAATCTGCCACTTCTTGGTTTATAGTGTCCCTAGACACTTGACATACATCTAACCTACCTCTATTAACTTTTACATGCACATATGAACATTTCACAAAGTGAGATACACTCTCTAGCGCTTGAACTCGAAGAATTGAAAGATTTACATTGTTACATTAGTATACACCATTCATTTGTTTCAAAACAAGCATATCATAAGAAAACACACAAATTTTCCGAACATCACGGCGTATCACTTCCTCAAGACCCAATATCAAGGCCGTATACTCACTCTGATGGAAGGTCATAGTGGCATTTCGATAATTGTACCTCTTTCTACTATCTTTCTTCCATCGGGTTGTATAATATGAACGATGAACATGTAATATTTTGAGAGGTATTCGACACTCCATGAATTTCCAATATCCAAATGGCAACCATGTTTACCTTTACAAAGAATAAAAAAATATATCGTAAGAAAACAACAAAAAAGTAGAATGAAGACTTCAAATTTGACTTTTTAATACAACCATCTGTAATTTAACATATGACAAGGCCCTAAAACATTTTCTACTGAGTTCGTTCATTAATAATGATTTCTTATTAGAGATTCAATGGAGTTAGTACTTTTCTAGGGACATACACACTAAATGAGTTAACATCATGTGTTTGTGAGCGACTTCTTTTTGGGAAACATTACATTCCTTACAATACTAAAACTTTGTATTCCGTAGGTTAGACTAAAGTGCGAATATATTGGAATCATAATCACGGGTTTGGTTCCATTCCACTCATTTTCTGAATAGATAACTTTATATTGGTAGCATATAATTAATACAAGCACAATTTAGAATAATTTTTTAAAAATTGTTTTCCTATAATTATGAATTTATAAATGTAATGGGTAAATATTAATTTGAATAAATCACTTAATTAAATTTTTAGTCTATTATGAATAGATATATTTCAATCTATTTGCAATATCAATATCTATAAACATTTGATTAGGGTTAAAATGGGTGTAGAACAGTAAATAACATTTGATTAGTTTTCAAAACCAAATCAATAAAGAAATATCTAGTACATAGGGTTTAGATTTATCATGTTCATAGAATGAGGAGTGAGAAGATGATGATCATCTAAGATAGAGTTTAGCTTTATCATGTTCTTGGTAAGTGATAAGAAGATGATCATCCAAATCTTGTAGTACTGATTGATTTTTATGAGAGACATGAAAATAAGAAAACTTACATTTATTAGAACATTAAGTTTAAAACCAAAGTGTATATTGTGCATTTTAATTCAAAATATTTTATAGTATTGCAAATGAAATTCCAAATGATTTTTATAGTTTATTCACTAAAAACCATTGTAATGTATATCTAGTATTAAAATTACATTCTTCAATGAGTACTCAAATTCTCTAGAATTAACTCCTTTCGAACAATACTGATTTTCTATATTAGGTAGATTAAGTAGGGTATATGTACATCTCTATATTATTTGAACTCATATTAGAACACTATTGACACACAAATAAACAAATTGGTATATGCTATCAAAAATGAATATAAAAAATGGATGTGAATAACGGGACTCTTTTCTCATAAACATGTAGTCTACCAAAACCTTATGGACTTAAGTTCCTTGTCAAGTGCATCGACTTAGAAAAGTCTTAGAACTACACAATATAATTAAAAAATAATAATAATCATAGGGGGCCATATGAATACCATAAGCGATTGGAAATGATAATTGCACCAATACAATCCTAAATTGGACAAATGATCATAACCCATACTTAGTTAATTTGACATGAATATTTAAATATTTTTGACCTTGTTAATTTTTCCTTTTTAACTAGACTTCACCTTGATTAGGTTTGAATAACTCGAAGACATTTCATTTGAGGGGTTGTGAAGATTTTAGAAAATCGTTACCATTACACATTTGGTACCTAAATAGAATTTTAACATAAATGAATTTTAATAATCTAAACTTGCTATAAAATATATAAACATTAGTAATTTTAAAAATATAATCCATAGAAACACATTTTAATACTATGGAAAACATATTTAATCCAATGCAAAACATATTTAATATTTAAGCTCGTGTGAATCAAGAATATATTCGAACAACAAAATGAAATATATTTAAGTTGGTGTGAATCAACATTTGACAAAAAAATAAATATTTATATAGGTTTTTTTCAAACATGTCATAAGTTTTTAAGTACAAAACATATAAAAGCAGTAAATTTTTTTTGTTTTTTTTAGCAGCAAACTTGGAGCTGCTTCCATGTGCAATCTTTTTGCACAATTTTTTGGATCTATCGCCGGTTTTATGACCGAACTCCCATCTTCCTCAACTTATGGGGAGGCTCGTACTTTTGGGCTTCCTCCATCGTGTCATAAGCTAGACCGTATCCACATGAATGGGAACCTATAGTGTGGAACTTAGACAAATAAATAACTGAAGTTTCGGAAAATTGAGCCGGGCTTTAACCATGTTTGCAATTTCTGGTTTTGGTGGCTTATTTTGTTGATGGTGGTCTATGTAGACCACAAATGTGGACCTCTTGAAAGTTTCCTCCCTTTAAAATTTAGGAGTTGTCAACGTTATCCCTATGGGATTCAGATGAATATATCTTCGTGTATTCATTTTCACCATGCAAAAGAGAAACTAAATACAACAACACACAAATTAATGTTAGTACGATACATGAAAAATCTAATATACGTCATCCAATATGATAAAATAATCACAACATCAGAAAGCTAATATCCATGAAAATTCAAGTATTAATAAATGCCAACGGTTATTCTTCACTCAAAATGCACCCTCCCATAATATCACAACCATCCATTACAAAAGAGACGGTTGCGATATTATGGGAGGGTGCATTTTTGAGTCGAGGGTCGGTGAGTGACTTTAAAAGCCTCTTTGTAGCACAATATACCACCCACCTATCGATGTGGAATCCTAAGGGAAATCCCCTTCATCACGCAATGATAGTTTGGTGTATCGATGTGGCATCCTAAGGGGAAAGCCCCTTCAACACACATCGATTCTGTCTTTGCAGAGGCACTTTCCCCATATGCCAAATTGAGAGTGAGAGTATGATATCACATAATTTTTATAGCTTCAACTTTCATCATAAAAAAATATAACTAATAAACAATTTTCTATATACAAATGATATATGCACATTACCATTATCTACAAATATAATTAGTATGGAAAAATCAAACTTACTCTAATGTTATTCCATTTAACACAACTAAGATCTCTCAATCATATTAAGAAATTACTAAACGTTTAAAATTAATTATATCAAAAAACATACTAAACATATGATAAACATACTAAATCAACTAACATCAAAAAGTAACATCAACTAACATATGATAAACATACTAAATCAGCTAACATCAAAAATTGCCATACTAAAGTAGACAAGAGTTAAAATTTACTTTATGTAGACAAGAGTTAAAATGAATAAGGATCCAACAGTATTAGACCTTCAAACACTCATCCTCACTCCTATGTCTATCAATATTAGAGGTTCCTTTATTTTCAAGAAGCTTATGAAAATTTGTGAAGATAGTAAAATCCCATATTATCTAGGTCTGTGATGAAATCATAAATGGGTTCTCCCTCAAATCAAACACAACTGGGTGGTCCCTCATTTTTCAAATTGCAAAATGTTCCTCTTCTCATGATTCCCAAAATCAAAGGTCTTTCACTCTTTAAAAAGGGATACACACTCTTAATGAGACGCCTTGGGGAAAATGTGAAGCAAAAATTCCAACCATGAAATAAAATGTTACTCACGTTACTGAGATTCAAAGTACTATTTTAGATGAACACTTCCATATATTTGTGTTTCTTTTATGGTTTCTTTATCTAGTTGCATCCTTTACTGTAGTCTTGAAGTTAAAAAATGCTTACGCATGTAGGATATATCAACCCCATTTTCCCCACTTCCAACTAATTTGAGACAATAAATAACCTATTTTAATCTTCCCCTTTTCCTAATCTTCTTCAATATTAATTAACTCTCTTTTTAGTTGTTACCTCCACATTTCATCACATAGTGTATTAACCCTAAATTAATTAAATGGAGTTATCTAATTAGCTTATATAGAGTTGAATAAATTGTATATGAATTTCATTAATTTAGACCACATTCATTTACAATTCAATAATAGAAAATATCATATCATAGTGTGTTAAACTGATAAGGCAAATAAGAGTATAATTTTGGTTTGAGGGGTGACATAACTTATTCAGTTGATGTATATATAAGAGTCTTGTGCATTAAAATTTAAACCTTAGTGAGAGGAAACACATAATCAAAACATTGTAAACAAAAGATAAATTATTAATGAAGAGGATCAATGAGAAAAAAGTATTTAGAAGAAAAAGAGGACAAGAGGATAAAAATTAGGTGATGACCATAGTATGTTCCTAACCATACTTCATAGTCTTGGAACAAATTCATCAAAAGTAAAATAGTAAAGTTCAGATTTTAGAAATCTTTATCACGAAGAAAAAAATCGTAAATAAGAATCATTTATGTTAAGAAATAGAAACAAATTGAAATTTATAAGAAAATCAATAAGAAACAACACCATTTAGACTTTGTTTCATCAGTCAATACTCAAATATAATACATAAAGTTAGCAAAAATGATTTCATAATATTCTTTTGTTATTTTTTATTTTCTAGACCTACCCTCCCATTATGTTAGTGAATGATATTTAATAGTTCTCAAGGTGAATAAGATTATACTTGACAGTGCTAAAGAATTAAAAGTTGTTATACATTATAATAGAGTAACCATTATATGGTAAACAATGTGATCCATCAACATGATCCCAATGGAGATGTGGTGTAGTGTACCCATTATAATCAGAGTTTATAATAGACATAAATGACAATCTTAGATAAATGGACATTACTCCTAGCATTCTTGAAAGATTGGGGGTGATAAATCACCAAAAGGTATTGGAAAACCAGGTAGGAATTGTGTATTCTAACACAAATTGATGAGTGTCAAAGATATTTATATTCTCTTGAGAAAAACACTTCCCGTAATTTGGTACCACACTATTGTATACATATCATCATCCCAAAATTTTGAAAACCCTACAAATTCAAAAGGGAATGAATATTCATACCCACACTATGCATTATACAATTGTTCTTTAGAAACTATAGTATCGATGATTCGAGATTTTAAAATTATTTTCCCCACTACATTTAAAATAAATGCAATGGAATGTTCATTTACAACTTCATGATTTAGTATTTAATTCATTTTAATAATCATAGTTATCCTTTTTGGTCACTAGGTTTGTTTATTCATTTGTCCAGAAGAGGGTGGTTTTATGTAACTAACCCATATAGTTTATCCCCTTTTGATGAAAGACATGAAATGAAAAATATTGCTTGAGGTGAAAGTAAATAATAGTAAATATTGGAGTGTGAACATTTATCAAAGGTGCATATGATACTGATAGTACCAAAATACCCAATTGTGATAATGCACATAGAAGTTATAGTGATATTATTGGTGTAATTATCATTGACAGATCTAGTAGTTCGAAAAGAGTATTAAATTCATATGAATTTTAAATAGAGATTATGTTTGTATAATAAGATAGAGTAGTACTAAATTTATAACAAATAGTGAGAAATACAATGAAGCCAGAGAGAAAATTATGATAGTCGAATAATAATTGAGCCATGGATGACAATGTAAATATAATAGTAGAAAAGAGGAATGTAGACAATAATTTAGTCTCACTTCGTACTCTGTTAGAAATACATGCATATTAGCTCTGCAATGTTCAAGTGATTGAATTCACTGGTTCATTGGTGATGAAGGGAACTAGTCAGTAAGATATACCTTCTTTGTTTTGTAAATGCTATTTTGAATGGAAATGTTATTTATTCAATATAGTTGTGAAGTTAGTTGATGGTAATGTACGAATGCCTAGCTAATACAACATCTTTCTACTTACTCATGCCTCACCATGATAATAAATCTTTAAAATGGTTATGGTAGATAAATTATGGGTGCCTAAGTCACTTAAGGGATTTCTAAATCTACAGTTCTCTGTATGTGTATGCTTTACATAATGGTTCATTATTCGGTTAAGGTTGTATAACAAGAAAAACTGATTGAGTTCCTTGGGTTAAAATTGTGCATGGAGTTACATTGTATACGTTTTAAGGGAGGAGGAAAACTTGTGGGCATATTAAAATAGAACTCAATTCTTGAATGTTAAAGTTTAAAAGTAACTGTAACTGATGGTTTATAAAGGTATAATATGTCCCTACATGCACCATGCACATCATTATCTAGCATTTCATTGAATCTCCATTGAATCATATTCAACTTCTAGGATCTCCATTGAATCATGTATGTTCTCTAACTCTCTCTTTAGTTCTTTAATATTTCTCTTTTGGGAATTGATAATTTTTCCCTAGTTCATCCTCCTTTCTTATACTTTAATTCTAACTTTCAACACCATGAATTCAACCTTCAACTTCTCTAAAATATCCATTTCTCTTTTCTTACTTCAACAAAGCTTCTACAAGCCTCTCCTTAAACACTCACTTCTTTTATCACTTTCATACCTCGAAAACCCACTACTGCAAATAACCTTTTCTCCTTTCTCTTTATCACTCTCTTGGGATATCTCAATGCCTCTCAAACTTACTTTCTTATATACATGTTCATATGTAGTTCACTTTTCCTCTCAAATTTCCACAAGTTTCCTTTTCACAACTTTGATCACTCCTCTTTGTGATAACATTCAACTGCCACCTCTCTTCATGTTAAAAATTTCAACCCTTATTCTCTTTAGAAGTTATTCCCTTCTCTTCAAATTTTTTAAGTTTTAACTTTCTTCTTCACATTCTCTTTGTGTTTCACTAGGACTTTACTCTCACTTGAAAAATTTCTTTCATAGCCTGCTTTAACTCTACACAAGAGTATCCTTCTCAATTTTCACACTTATCTCTTACTAGTAGGTCTCATTTTGCATATCCTACACCAATCACTTAAGATTCCAACATCTCCTTCACGTCAACTCACACTCTCAAGTCTTTGAAAATATTTTCTACCCGCTCTTAACCTTAAATGATTATTTTGTCTTCTACCCATTCAAACACAAAGACCTATGGAAGAAACTCTACACTTTCTCTGTCAACTTACACTTATGCAAACTCTTCTTTGAATTTTCTCTATATACCTTCTTTCACACACTCTCCCTAAGATATTTTAATGAGCTATCATACAAATTTATGTAATCAAGTTAGAGGGTCTTGAGATAACAAGATCCCCCATGAAACCCCAAAGTTAACACAACGTAAATTGATACAAAACAACATTATTTATTGATACTCATTCCTCAAAGGGAATTAAAAATGTGGCATAGCCTCAAAGGGCTTACAAATTACTATGTGGAGAATTTGCACCTAATTTTCTCAAATAGAGTTTTTTTTATAAATATTTATATTAACACTCTTCCCCCAATGTGTCTCACACTACCTCGAGAATAACATAACTCTCTAAATTTTTGTAGAACTTTATTCCAAATTAAATAACATGAGAAGCAATCACACCTAATTAACAACAAAAAAACAAAATATAAGTTACCAAAAAAGAAAAATAGTAAGCAAAACAAACCTTCAAATAAGAGGTACCTAACAGTCAATAATATTAAGATGAGGAATAATTAGCTAGTCAAGAGGAAGAATTTAACTCAATGGAGAAAATGAAAATAAACATTATTATTATTATTATTTGTTTGATGCAAGATTATATTGGCCTCATGGATGCTCTTGCATCATATTCCTAGATCTTTTGTGCATACCCATGGGAATTCCTAATTCACTTCTACTACACACACCCTTAAGCATCTTTGTAAACATTTACAAGCTCAAGTGTTAAAATTACATGCACGTATGTTTAAGCCTTCTAATTTTATGGATTCTACTCAATTACTTAACAATGCACTTGCACCTAAAGTGGATTTTTATCCTTTTCCGCTTGGATTTGTCTCTCTTAAGCTTCCTATTTATGAGGAAAATGTGATCCCAAGTAGTTCAATTTTTATCCTTTCATGTCACTTGCTTAGACTATACTTACAATGATCAATTACTTACCAATATTTTTCTTAAAGCCTCAAAGGTTATTAATTACACTGGTTCTATGATCTACCCATGCCTTCCATCGAGGATTTTAATCAGTTAGATGATAAATTCTTGGCATAATTTTTATAACATTGGTGAAAATATTTCATATGCTCAAATAACTAAGATACAACAAGGCTCTAATGAAAAAATCAGTGACTACGTTTTGTACCATACAAATATTCTTACTAAGATAGACTATCTACTCAATAAGATTCAAGATTTATTTTCTCAAATCCTTGTGTATCCTTTACAAGAATCAATTATGTTTGAAAAATTTGGATGTTTTTATGAGCTATGTCACACTTTAAAGTAGTGAGAGGTTAGGATCCTTATATTGAACAAGCATAAATATGCATTTTCTGGTCCTAATACACCTACATCCAAATTTCTAGGAAAATCTAACTACAAATTCAAACCTAAAGATAACAAGCCTAATTCTAAATTTAATGTTAATTCCATATCTCATCTCAAAAGGCCTTAGTTACAAGTAGAGTCAACGAAGAAATTACAAGATGCATTGAGGAGACATATCTGGTTTGTAAAGTTATTGAAATGATTTCAAAATGCATGGAAAATGTTTGTTTGTCTTGTGTAGTAAGGTATGGAAGGGTTGTAGGGTCAACGAAGTCATTCCAAGATGCATTGAGGAGACATATCCAACATAAGTAGTAGGACAACAAACAAACATATACCATAACCAATCAACTATTATGTTCGTGAGAGGGTCATCTCTAGTGTGGCTTTACCCTTGTTGGCATAAGGATCGTAATATATTATCACAGACCATGCAAACAAACCAAAGAAGGATTTTTTTGATTAAATGTGGATTATTAGAATCATAGAAGTAATTCTAAATATGCAATGAGCCTGCACCACCAACCATGTCTAGCATCAATGCCTTTGATGAAATCATTGGCATCACCTGAGATGAAGATAGAGGAGTGAGCGTTGTATTACATCCATCTCGTGTTCATTTACGCCAACTATGTAACAAATTCTTACATATAGGAGTGACTATTACCACCTCATTATCTTACATATATCACATACTTTGAAATACCCTTCTAACTCATATATATATATATCTTTTGTGAATAAGTCACTCACCATTTATAGTATAAATCACAATTTACATTTTGCACACACATACAAAGAATTCTAAAATTGAAGATTTTTGTATTTAAAATTTTCCTTCTTTTCTCCCCATACATGTTGTTGGTACTTGTTCTCTAAAAGACCTAAACATAAGTTTAATTCTTGAGATGCATGTCCCAATGATGCATTCAGGGATGAAGTAAATTGAATGACACCAAGTGTGTTAGCAATGAAACCAATCACATCTCATAAGATTTTAAAGTAGCTTTTCAATTATAGTAAGAAATTAGTTTAAAATTTCTTTTGTTGAAAAACACACTATGTTTTTCAACATTTTTCAGAATGAATTCTCATAGTGGTCGTAGTTTCAAGGCATATATCTTTGTATAGTAAAATGTTGACTTGTAGTCAATATTGATCATTGCATACATCATTGTGATCAAGGGAATCAATACTGATGGTTCTTGGGTAAGATATCTAATACACCTATACAACTTACCTCCTATGAGTTCACAAAAATAAAGTATCAAGACTTAGATGAATGCATTAGATAATTAAAATAAATAACATAGTAATATAATAACTATTTCAATAAGACCACAATATGGAATATTTTTGGGAATTAATAAATAATTTGGGAAAAACATAATACAAACTAATCATTCAAATAAATCTCCCACATAATGACATGGGTGGCAAAGAAACATGGTGTTAAAAGAGGTAAATTGTATCTAAACATATGTTATTTAATTTAGAAACCCATATGCTACAACATATAATTGGGAAGAAATTGTTTACAAGCTAAGTGAAAAGAAAAGAACCCTCTACAAACCATTGACATGCAATATGATGGACAGAGGAAGAAGACAAGCATACTATTGTAACATTGAGACCATTTATAACCAACAACGGCGTTTGGCAAGACAGGACCAACTACATAAACAAAGACCATAATTTTTAGAGATATTTTGTCAAACATTTTGTAGAGATTCTTTGAGGCATTCTGTCAAACAATTCATTGGAGACATTTTGTCAAACATTTTACAGAGACATTTTGTCAAACAGTTCGGAGACCATATTTTGCCAACCATTTTGCAGAGACATTTTGTCAAATAGTTCACATGCTTTGTTTTTTGGGAAATGATTTTGCAGAGACAAAGGTCAATTTAAAACAATGGTGGAGCGATGGTTTTGAAACACCCATGTAAGACAATCATTTTATCATTTATGCAAAATGTTGGATGTGCAAAAACCCTCATAAGATCGATGTTGCTTTCATACTTTTGGTAAGATCATTTTGGTTTCATACTTTTTGTTATTATGGTTGAGGCATAGACCACATAGTTATCTCCATGGTGACTAAAGTGCATGAAACGATAAAATAGATACCCATATTCAATTCTTACGTATTTTATATGAGAGTGAAATGCAACATATTCAAGCCATTATACCAACAACGATGATAAACATAAGTATCTAGTCTATGGCAAGTGGAACATGTCTTATTTCTTATATCTAGTCACAGAGGGGGAACACAGATGCAACAACACAGGAAAAAAATGTTCATACAGTGAAGGCACTTACTGTAGAAAAGGAAAAAAATGTTGTGGGAGCGTCCTCCTATGCAACCCTTGTTCCTCGGCTCCGATGCTCATGCAAACAACAAACAAACCTCCTATAATTTGAATATGACCGAAGCGGCTCCTCCTGTAACCTTGAATCGAATGTAGATTGAATGAAGTGTTTTTCGCGAATGAAGGTTTTTATCTTCTTAAGCGACTCCCACTTACCGTGAAGATCCATGTCAAACAAGTATCATGCCCGTGAATGATGAATTTCTATGTCACGTGAGAAAGAACATGATGGAGGGCAGATTACCATGCAGAGTAGTGATTCATGGTGTGTTGGGATGATGGTTTTGGGAATACAGGTGGTGTGGGTACCATGGTTTAGTGATAACCGATGGGAGCACGTTTTCTAATAATTAATTTTTCCTAACCTCCAAGTCACCTCCCTACCATGCGAAGTCACCTCACTACCGGGCCCACTACGCGTGCTTTTCAAGTTTATGGAAGTTGTGACATCATCTTACAGGGACAACGATGGGGGATGGGTCATGGGGAAAAACATGCAAGCTCACCATACATAGGTGTGAATTAAGTGGAGGGTGCTGTTAGCTCTGTCACTTTATGTATACAATCGCTACATACTTACACAAATTAATCATTTTATAAATTAAATTGTGTAACCTCTAGTTGTCCTTCACTTTGCATTCATGGAAATCCCTACAAAGTGTTAGGATTGCTTCAATTCCACTTCTAAGATAGTTTTGCTCCATATTTTTAAGTTTTTAAAAATGAATCCCCCTTTATTGCTTAAAATTTGACATTCTCGCTTAGTTTATCAACCAAGTAGAATATTATGTTGTCATATGAGTGTGCATCTGCTGATAGAATATTATTATAATTTGGAATTGTTAAATTTGTTGATGCATATTTTGATATGTCAGGTATCCTCTTCCGGATCACGGGAGTAACTATAAATAATTAATTCACATCAAGTCATTGACGTGGAGGATTAGGTGGAGAATAAGGTGCTATAAGGTTTACCCATGGAGGTGCTTGCAAGGTTTTAGTTTTAACATTTTCCGATTTTTCATGGTTGTGTAAATCCTTTTTATTTCAATTTTTTTTTATAATATCCTTGTTTCCTCAACACTTCCAAGAAAATGGAAACTTTTTCATTACTATGGGGATGGGCTTTGACATGCCATTTGTTATCTTTGAAGTGTTCTACCTTGGAGAGACTTAATGTATGTATAAAGATTTGACGTAAATATCCGGAAATTAAAATTCAATTAAACTTTAAAACAATGGTAAAAGTTTACTTTTGACAACTCATGCCTTTGTCTCCTCGCACAGGAAAGTTTTGTATAATATATATTTTTTATTATCTATTTTACTTTTTTAACCCTTTACACTAAATTTTTCTTTTTGTGAATATTTTCTATCTCTTAATGTTTTGTCATTCAATTTTCAAGGAGAATGACAAAGTAAATTTTTTATAGGTTTTAAAACAATTTCTCAAACAATCCAATGTTCTATTTTGCATGGGCGGGTTTGCTGGCTGCGTATATGAGAATTTTTTATTTTTAAAAAGTATACAATTCAGGAAGTAGAGAAATATTAGGCATTTTTCATAACCCGTCTCCATTTAGTTTGGCCCTTTTCCCTTTTTGGTAACATTTTAGAAGCATTCCCTATTTTGTAACATTTTAGAAGCAAACCTTTGAAAATATGTATTTTCTTTCATTCAAGGGTTTCACTTTACGATGTTAAAGAGTTTGATTTGAGCATGCATTATCTGGATTTGAGAATCTGCTTCATGATATTGAGAGAAATTGGGTTGAATTTAGGGAATACAATGGTTGGAATGTCAATTACGAGTTGTGTGGAAAGGCCACATGTGAAAAGCTTAGTGATTTTAGGCTAATATTGGCATTCAGATCTCTGCAGGTATATATATTTTGGTCAAAATGGGAAAACTCAATCTAGATGAATATAAAGCAATCCATTCTCAAATGCCCCATAACAAACGACAAGAGGTTTGGCCGCAAACATGAAGGGCTTAATAAGGTGACTCGTTAGACCAGGTAGGATATTGCTAAATGTTTGCAATAAATTTACACAAGTTTTTTTAGGATTTATTTACTTCAAGATTATTATTACAAACCATAAGGATTCTATCATTTCTAATTCTTTATTACTTGTTATTAAACTGCTCAAGGCAAGTTTTATAGCTTTCACCGTTGCAAATAACGTCATTTGTTTTACAAATTCTGTCATGTCAGTTGTTCTTTGATATTTATAAGCTAAAGTTTTAATTTAATTTATATTTTAAAAAGTGATTTTTAATTTTCTAACTGGCTTAAATATTTTTGTAGACATACTCAAATTTTATGATTAATAAAAATATAAAATTTTCTTTCCTTTCACTATTAAATTGACACCTAAGAATTTTTGGGTTTTCCTATAGTTTGAATAGAAATATTTTTGACAAGTCATTAATGCTAACGGGCCAAATTGACAAGTCCAAGCTACATGTCTATTTGTTGGGAGAACGGTGATGGTACGTGTTTGGAAGTCCCCAGAAAATCTTACGGAAACACCATTTAAAGCTTTAATGTCAAATTCATGGTTGTTTGAAACATAAATACATGTTTTGAGATTGTAATATTCACTAGTTTGAACATTTATAGGATGTATTTGGCATTGCCTTTGCATGTGAATTGTTGACGATTATATTTGCAAATGAACCATCGAGTTTTTGTATACCTTAGGTTAGTGGGACGTGTTCCCTAGAAGGTAACCTCCATATTTTAAATAAGTTGGATCTTCTCTATTGGGTGAGATGAGGGTCAAAGAAAATCAAACGTAGCACAAAACTAACACAAGTGATGCACCAAAAAAGAGGAGAAGTTAATCAAGGATCCAACTGCCAGAAATGGGGATAAGGTGAACAATGAAAAGGGTGGACGAAGTGCACCACATGCTAGAGATAGATTCACAAAAAACACCACTTCATACCCATTTAGCACAGACAAAACTTGTAGTGAACATTAGAAATATGCACAACATACCAACAATGGAATAAAGGCTATCAAAGACGATAAAGCATACAAAGGATGCGGAAATGCATCACAAGACATATTATATTGCTCCAAAATTGTGCACATAATAATAATAAGTAAGTAAGAGGCAAAAATGCCATTACAAAGCCTCAAGAAGAAGGCTTGGGCTCTCAGCTCATCCCCCTAGCAGGGAAGAAATAGGAGCAGAGAAGAAACATGGCTAACTCTCAGGAGATATCTTTTATGAACCCTGTAGATTACAATATATAGAGTGAGAAGAACTAAATTTTGGAACTAGGCATTTCAATCACCCGCCCCTCGTAATAAATGGGATGAAGTGACAGAAATAGATTGGCCAAATCTTTCTCATACTACCCCATGATCTGTCATTTAAGGAACGAGAGCCATACTTATTTATCACATTCTCAACTACTTTGCAACCACCTTCCTTGAAGTGGGCTCACCTTTTAAGGAATGCACCCTCAGATCTTTATTACATATCCAAATTTGTCGATTTCTATGCATCGGATTTTGGGTCATAGTTTGGGCGGAACCTATTTTTGTGCTATTCTATTTAGAAATGGCCTCCTGAGTGTAGGTGAACCTTTTGAGTTTCGTGGCTTAGCTTTTTTACACATAATTGTGCATTAATTCTTTAGCTGAAGTGACAAGTTCATAAATTCTTTGGCATCCACTTTTGAAAGGTCGATTATTTAAATTTTTGGATGAGTTCCATTACTACACGCATGTGGCATTAACTGTCTCCATTCTCTCGTAACCCGCTTTGGGTTCGGGGCCCATTCGTTCGAGATTTTTGTAGAGGCCAGTGCAAATCCTGGGTCCTCATTTTTGAAATATCCCTAATGGGATACCACTTAAAAATTGCACAAAATATAGAAAATTTTCAGCCACATCAAATACTGATTTTACCATATTTATACAGTAAGAACAATGAACTAAAGAAACTTAATATTTCCCAAATTAGCCACCCAAATTACTTGAAAATATAAAGAGGGATTAATATTATTATAAATGACATACATAAACTATTTTCTGCATATTACAGAGATTAAAATGCTTCTAGGAAATCACAGCGAGCCTAAACAACTGGAAAACCCTCCACGTACAGGCTGTAAGTCGCCACGCTTGGGAAAGGGGTCAGAAAATGATGGAGGCACCTTCAATATGCTACCACGCCCAGCCCAAAAGGCTTCCATGAATCTGATCAGGAGCCCCTCTGATTATCTTCCCCAAATGCCCCCAAAACTAGAAAACCCTCCACATACAGGCTGTAAGTCGCCACACTTTGGTAAGGGGTCGAAAATGATGGAGACACCTTCAACATGTTGCCACACCTAGCCTAAAAGGAGGGCGTGAATCTTATCGGAGCCACTCTAATTATCTTCCCCAAATGCCCCCATAACCAACATAATTATTTCTCTAAAACCTCGATAATGTCTCGCCACACAACTCGAAAATGGCTTGAAATGACAAGACTAGGTATATCTCTCACTACTAAATAATGCCCCGATAGCTAGGGATAAGTCTCTCACCACTTAAGCTAGGGTCCCTATGGGATTTGACTCACAAGTAGTAGATGCGCAATAAAGAACAACATTTGCACAAGAAGGAGGCTAAAAATATATATGGAAAAAGTTCCCTCTCCTTTCTCTCCCAACTCCTTATATACTTTCTAAGGAAAAAGAACCCCAATAGACCTAGACTCGTTTCATTCCATGGAGGGCTCGATAAAATAAAAGAAAATAACTTAAGTTACTTTTCCCCCTTTGAGGCACCATGGTCTAAAAGTGACCCTCAACGTAAAATTTGAATATTAGAACCATGTGGCCCCTTCCCAATAACTCCCCGCATCCACAGCCTCTTGGGTCTAACCACGACTTGGACTTGACCTGGCCATTAGGCCTTTGGCATAGGAAAAGGGGACATTACATTCCTTCCTTCCTGAGAAATGCTTGACCCCAAATATTATCTTGTCCTGTTGTAGAAGCTAAATACCATGGCGTAAGTTTCTCCACCTCACCCTACTCACAACCAAGGATCAGTGTAATCTGAAGTATCCAAGAAACCCCACGCAGTCATCATGACCTCTATATGATATTGAGAGAAATGGTGCTCTGTGAAGTAGAATGATACCCAAACCGACTCTTCACCGGTACCCACACTGAAATTTCCAATTTGTGCAATCCCTGCCAATGCAAGGATGTCATCATGTGATCACTCACTACCTCTCCAATCAACCCCTGGGTATGAAAGTCCACTCTGAATTCTGTAGAAATCCCTGGATCAACCTGTGAAATAAAATGTATACGCACAAAGTGTGTCAACTCTCCCACATGACCCACATTGGTGTGAGGGTACAACTCCTCATAATGTATCTCGATGTGTCCCATGGGGGAAAAATTCCAAGATTCTAGTACATGGTCAACCGAAAATTTCAACTCCATATAGTTCAATTCCTATGATGAGTGATAACCTACTGAAAAACCATGTAAGCGAGTCGACTCCATCCCTCCACTAACTAGCACATGGGTGAAATTCCCACCATGCCTAGAAGCAGAAAAATACATAGGAGTGTTATTCCCTATTAACTCGTAACATGCTAAACTTGTAAGCTTTGATTTATTATAAAAACAAACCATACATCCCTGTATGAAGTTGGGGATATCCTCCCTCACCCCATGCCTTATGAACCTCTCGATATGAGCCTCGTAGGTTACATCGAAGCTCGTGTGTCGGTCACGAAAAACAATGCACATGTCACAATATCTCCACCCTCAACCGTGAATCGACACAAGGAACAATTTTCCCGATAGAAGATCATCTCATCCTCCAATTTGTAGCTATCATTCTGTCAGATGTGACCATCTAGAATCTCACAAGTGTGTCTGTTTTGGAGTACTCAACAAGAAAATGATATCTCCAGTCTACCGAAACCTCGGATACCCAACATAATGATAAACTCGGATGGTCGAGCCTATAATCCCAATCTCTCGTAACTATCTCATGTGCAACACAATTGGTTACACCCACATCCATGACTCCACTCACCCCATCTAGAGTCAAAGTCTCCATCCTATCTAACGCACTCCATAATTCAACATCATCTAACTCGCTCTCCACATAAGTCATTATGGTGTGCTTTGTGCCTCAGCAAAAAAAAAATCTGTTAGAATAGGAGTCGCCAAATATCCCACTTGTCTCATTCCTTGGGATGTCACCATGATCCACAAGATGCTAAGTTCCTTCACAATTTAATCACTACAACGACATGCTTCTTTCTTCACTAATCACATCTTTGCAATCTACCCTTGTATACCATGAAATCTGATTTCTTTGTTTTTCTTGAAAAATTTCGGTTTATCCACATGAGGGATGAATGCAAATTTCCCAAAAGATGCAGCCAATATGTCCAATGAATGATTCTAACTTCAAGTAACCCAAATGTACAAACACATTCAAGTACTTCACATCTCTTAATGACAATAAAGAAATGAGCTACCTTCTTTGTGCAAGACATATCTTTTGATGGACATAACTCATCCATTCCTTGTATGTTGGGAATACACATGGCTGCTCCTAATCATAATTTATTCTCTTTCCCCACATTTTCATTTCACCGTAAATGCAAGAGAAAGGGAAATCAATATTAGAACTCATGCATCCATAAACTTTATCATAATGAACTTCATACCTTTTGTTGTACCCATTGATTCTCACCATGAGAGAAGACAACGCATCTGAAATAAAATAATTGGGGCTTCTCATCATACCCTTGCAACTCATAATTTCTGATATAGGATCAACATTTTCATTCTCCTTTGATTTTTCAACCCATGCATCATCATTTTCCTTAACATCATGCAACCATTGCATCCCAAAAATAGCCTTACCTCTAGCAAATTCCACCACAATAAATACACCACATACCTCGTGTCCATTCAATTTCATGGGCGCTGCATTATTTTCTTTGCCAACATATGCTTATTGGCTAAATCATGAGAAATTTGAATGGAAGATGTGTTTATTCCATCTAGCATACCTTGAAACGTGATTATGAAATAGTCTTCCTCAATCATCCAAGCATGTAAATGTTGTCTCAAATAATAGAAACATGGCAACAACATAGGGGAACTCAACAAGCTAGGAAGATGGTAACCATTCTCATACCTTAGGATGCTAAAGTCATGAATGCACCTTGAATTCAACTATTCTTTTTTAACAACAAAGTGCACCTTGATTCTTTGAGCACTTTGAGGACCAAATGCCCCACTAACCCTTCCAAGGGTTTCCCCATGTAGCTGGTATAAAAATCAGTCATGGGATCTTTTAATAAAACACTTTCTCCCTTCTTTATGACTAATGTTATACAGTCCAGCAAGCTGATGGTGATTAAAAAATATTCTCTTACCCTTTTTTGCAATCATAAAACCAACGCTAGTACCATGATAGTTACTCTCCCTTCTTGCACTGGAGTCCCCAATGAAGAAATCATGCTTGCCAACACTTGTAATCCCAAAAGGCACATTTGAATTCCTTCTTTTGCTTACAAAATTAGTCACAAAGTTTTCAAAATCAGAATGGATAGTTTTGGATAATTACAACATATTACCAGGATCCCATACCTTATAATTCCCATAAACCCTTTGTATCATGTAAGGTATTCAAAATTACACAAAATATAGAAAATTTGCAGCCACATCAAATACTGATTTTACCAGATTTATACAGTAAGGACAACGAACTAAAGAAACTTAATATTTCCCAAATTAACCACCCAAATTACTTGAAAATATAAAGAGGGCTTGATATTATTATAAATGACATACGGAAACTATTTTTGGCATATTACAGAGATTAAAATGCTGCCAAGAAATCACAGTGAGCCTAGACAACTGGAAAACCCTCCACGTACAGGTTGTAAGTCACCACACTTGGGAAAGGGGTCGGAAAATGATGGAGGCACCTTCAACATGCTACCATGCCCAACCCAAAAGGCTATCATGAATCTGATCTAGAGCCCCTCTAATTATCTTCCCCAAATGCCCCAAAACTGGAAAACCCTCCACGTATAGGTTGTAAGTCACCATGCTTGGGAAAGGGGTCGGAAAATGATGGAGGCACCTTCAACGTGCTGCCATGCCTAGCCCAAAAGGTTGCCGTGAATCTAATTTGGAGCCCCTCTGATTATCTTCCCCAAATGCCCCCAAAACCCGTGAAATCCTTTCTCTAAAACTTTGATAATGTCTCTGCCACACAACCCTAAAAATGGCTCCAAAATGACAGACTAGGGTAGATCTCTCACTACCGAAGAATGCCCTACTAGCTAGGGTTCTTGTGGGATTTAACTCCACAAGCTATAGATGTGCAACAATAGCAGCTGCACATGAAGGAGGCTAAAAATGTATATGACAAAAGGTCCCTCTCCTTTCTCTCCCAGCTCCTTATATACTTTCCAAGACAAAAGATCCACAATAGACCTAGACGCGTTTCATTCCACGGAGGGGTCAATAAAAGAAAAGAAAATAACTTAAGTTACTTTCCCACCTTTGAGGCACCATGGTCCAAAAGTGACCCTCAATGCAAAATTTGAATATTAGAACCATGTGGCCCCTTCCCAACATGACTCCCCACGTCCTGCCCCTTGGGTTTGACCATGGCTTGGACTCGACACAGTCCTTAGGCCTTTGGCACGGAAAAGGGGGCATTACAACTTTCCTTGCCTCTTTTAAATTTACGTCGGGCCAACACATGACACTCTCTGCAGCTCTTCTATGTCTCCTTGGGGACTCATATATTCATACGAGAATCCTTTCCTTGGTAGGCCCTTTATTATTGACTCCACGTGGAAGTCCCACGGGGTTTTGGGATTTTATTCCTCTGTTTCAGCTTTTAAAATTACATCGGGCTAACACGTGGTGCTTTCCACGGCTCTTTTATCTTTGATTTTATAATGGGATTCATTAGGGTTTTGCCTTTTCATCATTATTTGGCTAAGACTTTTCTTGTATTGGCGAGGGCTTGAATCTTTTACATTTACTCCAAGACTCTCAGATCTTTCTTGATTAACCAGGATAAATTTTCTTGGTATCTAATTTCAGCAGGCGGTGTAGGAAATTTGATAACAGTTCTGGTGACTCATGGGTGGGCATTATCCTGCTAACTAGGAGCAGACCCACTATCTGCATCTATTCATCTTGGTATGGAGTCTGTATCATGAGCTGATCTAAACCGTGTACTAGAGCCTTTTGAATGCCATTGCTTACTTCTGTAGCTGTCAGATGATCCTTCATGCCTTTCAACGCTCATAATGAAACTCTAGATTTTGTTTTGTGAGAGTATAAAATTGTTTTTGATATTGAATTTCACTCCTCGCATGATAACCTCTTAGGTTAAAATATGGAGAATATTTTATTTTAGGATTTCCAGAAAACTATATGTCAATCTCGGGGATGAGGCATGCCACAATTCATTCTAAAGAGAGTCGACAAGATTGGATTTTTAGTCAATTTTAGTTTCTCGCAATTGTTTTTATAAGTTTGCAACCATCATAGGTAGATGAGGATCTTCCTTCGTAGAATCTTGATGGGTCAGGCACTTTGAACCTTTAGAGAAATATGAACAAAGCTATATACAAAGATTTAAATCATACATGCCTCAAGTAAGACATGCAGAGTGTGCAAAAGCACTTTTTCTGCTGAAAAAAATCTACTCCTACTCCTACACTAACTAGGCTAACAAGAGCTAAAAAACTTGAAACAAGAAGGAAAAATAGCTTCCCTTCCTTATAAAGCATGGCCATGTGATTAATTTAGCAATAGATATGACCTGTGATAAGAGTGAAAAATTACTTCCCACTCTTCTACCCATGGTATCAACAAAAAAATGAATACCTCATCGAGATGTTTATTATTTGGTAGGAGGTGGAGAGGGGAACTCATTATTTGGAGTGGTATGACATGATATAACATGGGAATAGGGGATAAAAAAACAAAGAGTCGATGATTGACTTACCCATTGACAAGGTTGTCTCGCACTTCACTCATATGTTTCAATACCCTCGATCCACTGCACAAGTGGGGGAAAAATTTCTTCTAAGAAGTCAAGCTTCTCCTACGGGCTATAGTGTCTAGGAATAGGGCCTTCCCATGGACAAGGTGCCCTACATCCTATCCCAAATGCTTTCATTTGTACTGTAGCTCGAGATTGAATCATGCATACCTCCATTCTTCGAATCTTCTCTAGTAGACTAGCATCCTCCATTTGACTATAATCCTCATATGCATACCCATCTCCATAGTTGCATCCTTAATGCTTTCCATAGCCAAACTAATCTTGGCATTTTTCATACGGGTAAGCATAGAGGCTTTGATCCTGGTTATACTACTAGTGTGGAGAAGTCGTGAAGCTCATTAGAGGTTGATGATACTGCTGCAAGTGTGAATTCCATTGTGGGAATGAAGTCATGATTGCATAACTTCATAGAATGAAAGAAGATGGGAGACGTGGAAAGAAAGATGAATAGAGATGGATGAAAGAAAGGTCTGCAAATTTTTAGAATGGGTTGTTTGGACCACGCGGAGTCACCAGATGTGCTTTGTATGTGCCTCCATAGGCTGAATTTCACCAAGAACACACCAAATTGATGAAATGAAATGACAAGGATGCTTCAAACCCATCCCATTGGGTGTGCCAGAAAATTGTTGATGATTATCTTTGTAGATGAACCGTCAGAGTTGTTGGATACCTTAGGTTAGTGGGACGTGCACCCTAAGGTAACCTCCAAATTTTAAAGAAGTTGTCTCTTCTCTATGGGGTGAGATGAGGGTCAAAGAAAATCAAACGTAGCACAAAACTAACGGAAGTGATGCACTAAAAAAGAGGAGAAGTTAATCAAGGATCCAACTTCCTGAAATGGGGAAAAGGTGAACAATGAAAAGGGTGGATGAAGTAGACTACAAGGCTATAGATATATTCACACAAAACACCACTTCAAACCCATTAAGCACAACTTCAAAACTGTAGTGAACATTAGAAATATGCACAATATACCAACAACGAAATAAAGGCTATTAGAGACGATAAAACATGCAAAGGATGGATGAAATGCATCACATGACATATTATATTGCTCCAAAATTATGCACAATATAAAAATCAGTAAGTAAGAGGAAAGAATGCCATTACAAAGCTTCAAGAAGAAGGCTTGGGCTCCTAGATCATCCCCCTAGCAGGGAAGAAACAAGAGTAGAGAAGAAACATGGCTAACTCTCTGGAGATATCTTTTATGAACCCCAGTATATTACAATATATAGAATGAGAAGAAGAGAAGAGATAAATTCTGGAACTATGATTTTCACTCACCTGCCCCCTGTAATAAATGGGATGAAGTCTAGAAATAGATTGGCCAAATATTTCTCGTACTACCCCATCATTTGTCATTTAAGGAATGAAAACCATACTTATTTATCAAATTCTCAACTACCTTGTAACAAAATTTCTTGAAGTGGGCTCACCTTTTCAGAATGCACCCTCGAGATCTTTATTACATATATGATTTTCTCAATTTCCATACATCAGATTTTGGGTCGTGGTTTGGGTGGCACCTATTTTCATGCTAATCTATTTAGAAATGGCCTCTTGAGTACAGGTGAACCTTTTGAGTTTCTATGGGTTAGCTTTCTTTACATGGGCGTGTATTGATTTTTAGTGAAGTGACAAGTTAATAAAATCTTCGCCATCCACTTTGAAAGGTTTGATTATTTAAAAGTTCGGATGAGTTCTATTACTAGACGTACGTGGCATTAACCTATCGCCATTCTCTCGTAACTCCGCTTGGGTTCGGGGCCCATTCTCGCCGAGAATTTTATAGAGGTCAGGCGCATCTCTAGGGTCCCCACTTTCCCTGCCTCTTTTAAAATTACATCGGGTCGACACATGGCACTCTTCGTGGCTCTTCTATGTCTCCTTGGGGACTCATATATTAATAAGAGGAGCCTTTCCTTAGCGGGCCCTTTATTATTGACTCCATGATAAAGTCCCATGCAGGGTTTTGGGATTTGCTTCCTCCCCTTCGGTTTTTGAAATTACGTCGGGCCAACACATGGCGCTTTCCATGGCTCTTTTATCTTTGATTTTACTATGGGATTTATTCCAGGTTTCACCTTTCCATCATGATTTGGATAATCCTTTTCTTCTATTATGAAGGCTTGACTCTTTTTACATTTAATTTGAGACCCTCGTAGCTATCTTGATCAACCAACAGAATTTGATTGTTATATTATTTCAGTAGGTGGTGGAGGAAATTTGATAACATGAACTTGTAGGTAGGACAATCTATATTACTATAAACTATTTTGTTTGCCTTTGGGAATTGATGCCCCTTCCATAGCCTTCTTACTAATTTTTAGATCGAGGTTCAACATTCCTTGGTTGTGTTTGTGTGCTCCTTTGATGGCGTCCATGAATATTAGATTATTCTTCTCTCTCAAAGATGTTAACAAACCACAAATGATCGTAATTGATGCACTTTTCTATTTAGGAGGTTTAATGATATACAAGTACGTGATGCGCAGAGTTCCCTATTAATGTTGTGTGTTGATAGCCTTGGTCATATAGAGATTCTTAGTTTATTTAAAGAGAATGCAAATGACATTGGAAAATTTTTGTTAAATTATGGTCTAAAGGCAATCAACTATTTTGAGTTAAAGATTGGAAAGGCATGGTGGAACATTATTCCAAATTGCTAGACTCGGATCTTTCACAAAAAAACATCTATGATAACTATACATAAGTATCATAAAGAGATAGTCGAAGGGATTCTATATTCTCATTCTAATTGGGGTAGAGGTAAGATTGAAAGTGACGTAGAATGTGCACACAATGGATGATTTTGATGAAGCATCGTAATTAGATCCTTACCACCAAAAGTCCATTATCTGTAAGGAGAAGGAATTACATAGACTACAAGAGCGTGGCTTAACTTGTGACTAATTTCAAATGACATTACAACAATTCCCAACTACTAATAAGGTTAAATTCTTGTACACTAAAACAAAGAACCTTAATGAGCAAAAAAATAAAGGTAAGTTTGATCTATTCACATTTTAAAATCACGTTGCAGTTTGGTATCCAGTGTAAGCATCTCTCAAACCTGAAAGAAATGCACATTTTTTTGAGAAATCGCTAATAGCGTAAAAATATCTGCAAACATCATTGGCTACATCCAAAACCCTAGTTGTGGAATCCTCCCTCATACGCCTATAATATTCCCCACTCTATAAAATATCACTAAAAATGCCTCATTGCGTAAACACTCCAAGCTCCTATAAGAATTAAAAGCGGTGTTGGAAAAGATCGGGCCATAGAACTACCCCTTGAGAAAGAACACCAATAAGAGACATAAAATCCTATTGTGAATTTGATTGTAGACTGCCATGTCTCCTTCAATTCATTTGACTCAGAGACTATACTGAAACTCCTAATTATGGCATGTGAATCTAACAATGAGAAAACCCCCTTAAAATTAAGTCAAAACCATAAGTTTTTGACTTCAACATTGTGAGACTTTTGAGTGACCATGTACATGAAACTGTTGCTATCTAGTGGTCCTGAAATGAATAAACCAAATCTTCAATTTCTAACATGGATGTCTACAACTTTGGTTTTGCAATTACTTTGGTAATATATGCCATTCATGGCCTTGTCTTAATGTTTGTAATTGGTACATCACAACAAGATTTTATTTTGTATACTATATGATATTCTTTGAGCGAGTTCACACTTCTCAAAATATGAGTTGAATGGGTGTATGGTTATGGGTGAGCCATTAATGAAAAATTATTTCAACAAAATAGATTAGGTGAGATGAGATATTTCTTACCAATTGTCAATAATGAAGTGAACCTCTTGAGGATAAAACAATGATTATACTTCTTGATCCAAATTACACTATGATGTAATGTTGGTGGTGTCTATCATAATATTATGTATATAGTCCATGATTTTCTTACTATTACTTTGTGCAACAAGGGTAGAATTTTCTATCTCCATATGTGCAAGTTAAACTTTCTTGGCATGAAATTTCATGGAGCCACTCGAAATATGTATTTTGCACCTCTTTCCACTCTTGGATTGTTTAGTTTAATTATTAATGACATGTTCCTCAAAGAGTGATCAAAGATCCTTTTCTTTTCTTAGAATTCTACTTAGTTCTATACTTGGAATTAGGAGATCATGATTTATCCTAATTTTTGGAATCTTATTTCTTATCTTTTGATTAAAGCTTATAGGCTTGCACCAATAATATGCATTAAGGAAATCCATGTCGGTTTTGATGTGAGTACTACCTATGCTCCAAAGTAAGAATTCACTTTTTTTCTTGAACCTTCAATTGAGAAATCCAAGTATGGAAAAATTAAATGTATTCTTGAACAAATTGTGACCATGATGAAGTGTTGGTAATTTTAGTTTCCAATTTAGGGTAAGTGGTCTCTTTCAAGCATTATACCAAACCATCAGTTGAGATCGTGAAGGTATGATGAATCATGAGTTTTAAGGCCAAGCTTCATGTACTTAGACTTCATGTGAGTGGGCATATGAAATTTAAAGAAAGACTTGGATAGAAATTTTAATACCAACGTGATTAAAATGAAGCGTACACTCTAATACCATTAATACTCAAATAATGAATAAAATAAGCTAGTGTATAAGTAGAAAGAAATGATGAGATGGTTGCAGCGTTACAAAAGTCCAAATTCAATTATATCCCTAACTATTTCTATGGAAGTTGACAAAAACATATGATATGATGTGACGGTATTTTCTTGAAAATGGGGGACCAAAAAGTGACTGACAAAGTGTTTGAGAGGCATTTTGAACATAACACATTCACTTTATAATCTGAGTCAATTATAACTTGGTTTTGTTATAGCACAAACACATGTTAAGCTGTGTAAAATAAATATATTAACTACATGTTGTTATGGCCAACTACAAGATAGGTAGAATTTCAATAAAAATTGTAGTTGTCACTTCTACAATAATATTTATTACTCGTAAATGTTTTCACCTCTCTTTATAGCTAATTCAGATTGTTTTTTTTTAATTTACAAACTCCAAATTGCTTCCCAAATACTCCATTGTTTTAATTTTTGAGTACTTATTGTGGATATACTATTTATATAGTTTTTTTTTCTTGTTAAGGTTTTAATTTGACGACCGCATAATAGGTATCCACCACAATTTTTATGTGATAGTAATTTTTTGATTTCATAATTCAAAATATCTAAATACTATTACTTATACCTTCTTAATAAAATATTAAATTAACATCAATAAAAAATGTAGGAAAAAAATTAAAAAAATTCAATCAAAAATTTGAACATCCCTCTATATGGATTAGATAGCCAGGAGGAAAGCTTAGAACTAAACCAATGGACTCCCCATATCATATCTGTAGAGAGGGGTAGGGAGCCGAGAGAACCCATATAGAATCTATAGAAAGGGGGAGGGGTTGCTCCCCTCTCCCTCTTTCTATCTATATCCATCCCTATCTATCTAATCTATATAATTTAATGTTAAAATTTTGACATGCATAAATTGAAATTCAAGTTTTGAAGTGCATAAAATGATACATGATTTTTTTATGTCAATTCAAATTCATAATTTCAATCCAAAGCGTTTTTACGTGAGATGACAACATTTTAGCTCTTATATTTATGCAAACATCAAAATTGGGTCAAATGTTGTTATGCCACTATGCATTGTACAATGGTAACATGGGGTGGTAGTGGGAGGTTGTATTGTTTGTGGATCAACAATATATAACAATCTTAAATTTGACATTCATTTGACTATCACACGATAATTTCATTCTTAATTTTGATGTCTATTTTATTAAATTTAATATAGAAGCCACATGTCGTAATCATATTTTGAAGGTACCTATATACGTAGCTATTACAACACATAATCTAAGAAAGTAGGAATACCAATATTTGAACAAAAACTTTAAGTTAAGCTTCAGTAGTAAAAATTATAATAATCTCTTTTAATACACTTAACCATCAATTAATAAATATTCCTGTTACTTTGAGAAGTCAATTGAGAAATCATAATATCTTGACTAATAGAAGGTGGATTTTGGAGCTTCATCTTTCACAAAAATAAGTTTTTGAGTCTAGAACATTTGTGTACCTATATTGCTGCCATTTGTCACCACTCAATAAGTAATTTTAAAAGAAAGTAATAGTCACTACAAGAAACTATCCTTTTGCCACAATTTTCTATTATACTTTTGTGGTTACAAGGTATTTCAAACAATTAAATTGTGGCATTGAAATTGTGTCTCACCCACATTTTGACATGTTTTTGTAGTTCATCAACAATTTATTAGATTGTTGTTAATCTACAATTTATCTAATTTGTTGTTCACCTACGGTTTTATTACTATATATTGTCCACATTTTTTCAATTTTTAACTTTCCTACTATTTCTTTTTGATCATTTTTCTATAATTTTTCAAAAATGTGGTTAGTCTATTTATGTCCACATTGTAGATATTCTACAATGTAGATTTTTTGTACAAATGTGATATTTGTGACAATTTTAACGACATTTAATATAATTTACATTATCACATAAAACTTGTAAACAGAAATTACAATTTAATCACCGCAATAATGATCACACACACACACACACACACCCCGCTTCATGTCATCACAAGCAATACAAGGCATCAAATATGAATCAAGCTGTTTTTTTAGCATAACAAACCATTTTGAATTTTCTTGAAATCGGGATAAAAAGGCTTTAAATTTTATGTAGACGACTTCTATTTAGCTTGAAAAGATAGTGAGATATTGTGCTTTGATTCAGAATGCAGATTGAAAAGATAGCTCGCCGGTTCCACGATTGAGGTGGGATTAGCAACATTGTTAATTATATATTAGCATTTACTACTTAAAAATAAAAAATAATAATGCCCTATTAATAAGAAAGAATATAAATTTTTATGCCAAAGATTTCACGAATCATCACCATCATGAGAAATAGGTATAAGGAGATGAAGCTAAAAGAACCACATAAATTATTGCACCATATTACAACCATTTGATATTATAGTTGGCGTAAATTTGGAACCTTTGGTCATATTTTATTCTTAGGAAAACTAAAGAGTTTCCCAGGTCTTCTATGAGGTGACATTATTATAATACTTATTTTATGTGTAAATCTTTGTGGTCTTTAAATTTTCACAAATTTCAATTTATTCAACTTGTATTAAACTAGCAATCACACCGAAGAGTTGCGATTGGAACAACGATAGGCGTAAAATTAGAATTTAGTTTTTTCCTATATGAAGGAGAATATGAAAGCCTAATGTTTTATAGAAATGCAGCCTTAAATGTACTAGAGTGAAGATATAGATTCGAGAGCAATGTTACATTATTTTGAGGATGGAAGATCAATTAATGCTTTAAGAGAAAGAAGCAATTGTTGAAGAACATTAAAGAAAAAAGTTTTATGACCTAAAGGTAGGAGCAAGCAACAAATTGGATACATAAATATTTCAAGAAGTGAAAAGGCGGTGTATAGCTAAGAGGTGAATGATCCTATTTTTTCATGAGGTGGACGTGACCCCCAAGTACATCCTAAACCACCTTTTTATGGAAGAAACCATCACTATATGTAAGTGGTTGTTGCTTAAGACTTTTGACAGATATGTAAATGTAAGATGTGTCATTCTTTATCTCCAATGGTAATAGTTTTTCATATATCCTAAAAGGTGGATGAGATGCAAACACTATAGCTGGTCTTGGAGGTTTTCTTTTTCCATTTTCATCATGGCCCAAATAGTCAAGAAAAAAACACTAAAATGAAGCCATTATAATAACTTGTAGGTTTGATTATGCCTATTTTGGAAGCAACCTTATACGAGGAAATCAAGGAAAACATGGGGGAGAGGTGATCTCACAACAAGAATTCATTAATTTCTTCTATGGATTCTTTATTAAAATATAGGAAAGAATTAAATTTCTTCATGAGTTTGAAATGAAAAAAGCATGATGTTGCATGAGGTCTTGGTAGAAAATTTCATGTTGATGCATTCTAGTTCAAACAGGGGGAAAAGTAAGCTCGTTAACATTCTCACGAAACATTATCATTCACACGATATAACTTGGACTAGAAGAGGATGAAACACAATCAAAATGTCTTACTTGATTCCAAATTTGAGCTCTTCGTAGGATCTTTGAAGTTCCAAAATGACCCGTGCCATTGACTTTAACGTCCATATTATCCTCCCCCATAGGCTTCATAGAGTATCCTTCACCATCACCGTAGATAGGAATCTTGAACATGTATGAGTCCATCATACTTTTTCCCTTTCCTGCCATGCCCTCTCGGCTCATCTTCTTCATCCATCATATCCTCCCCACAAGGAAATAACAAAACATCAACAAAATCAATTACCATTATGATTGGAGCGGTGAATGTCTAGGCCCTTGATTCGGTGCTCTCGCACGAAGGAGAGCTTCAGGCCATTTTTCTCCTCGACACATCCGCCAACATTCCCACTAGAAAGAATAATTGAGAACTTGACCCCAAGAAGCAAGATATAAAACTAATCATATTGTGAAATAGTCCTTAATTTTAACTTTCACATGGTAAATAGATAAACTATCTATTTCTTAATTGAAAAGGGATACCAAAAGCAAGAATTTTTATTTTATTTTCTTCAAAGGCTTTTGGGTGTGTTGGGTCAACATCAAAAATATTACATGTAATAGTGGTCCCATTCATTGCAATATTTGAGGACAAGAGATGATGTTTGAACTTGTAAAACATGATATTGATGTAACTTTAGAAAGGTAATAATGAAGTAGTTCATGAGATGCCCTCTTAACACCCAATAGGAAATACTTTCTACATGTTATGGATATGAATGATATGGAAAAAATTTAAAAAGCTAAATGGATAAGTTCACCAATATGGGGGGCAAAAAGGGGGTCTTAGTGGACGTTTTTTTTTTTTTTTACGAAAATAAAATTCTTCAACTTATACGAGTTATTTGAAATAGTTACACTCAAAATTGGAACATGTTTTAATAACATGAATCATAGAATTTTGAATCTAGTTTCTAAGATACTAACTATTTTTGAAAACAGATTAAGTGTAAGTGGGTCAAATAACTAATATACCAACAAGTGCTCTTGTTTTTGTTAAAAAAACATAGTAAGTCTTTCGTGCCCCCCACCATTTTTTGAGCACTATTTAGTATTTTTTTAAACATTTGGTATAAAGATCGCGAGGATCGTCTAGTTTGTGCTAGGAATTTTTAGATTTTTTTAGTTAGTATTTTTTTAATGATTTTTCTAGTACAAAAATTTTAATTTTTGAAAAATAATGGAGCTCCGACCATGCCCCCTAACTACCTCAAAACTATCGATTTTTTTTTTTTTTTAATATGTACATAACTAGTCCTAGTTTGTGCTTAATTTTTTTATTCAATTTCAATGAGTAAAAAAAAAGATACATGACAAAAGATAAGCATTTACAATCACTAAAAATAGAGGTAAAAATAAATAGTTTGAAATAAATATAAATGGAAACCTTATAATAGTAAAAAAATATAAAAGTACATATTTAGAAAGAGGAAAGTTTTCTTGATCTTTTGTAGGAAATGTTTAAAAAAAGATAGAAAACATTTTTGTAGGATTTAGCATGGTGGAAGATGAGTTTTTACATATTTTTTCCAAAAACACACGAGGTTGTGTTATTGCAGTCCAAGCGCGAGTTTGGGAAACCAAGGCAATTACAATCCTATAAATTCTTAGTTTGGGGGCATAATAAATGAAACATGTACGCATTTCATAGAGTATAGGCATTATATGTGCTTTTGGAATACTTCTATTTACAAAAATAAATTTTTAAGTAGAAGAAAAACTTCTACTTTAAATTTATTTTAGTAAATATAAGAAATTAGGGTCACTCGCACCTTATGGAACTTGTCTCACATCACCATGAGTCATGGTTTAGGAGATAGTTTTTAATAGTATAATTTTGTCGGTGCATAAGTATTTTCAAGATTTCAAAGCATTCAACCTAAAGATTTTAGCATTTAAATTCTACAATCGAAACGTTAAACCCTAAACCCTAGGCCCTAAACCTAAATCGAAACCCTAAACCTTAATCCCTAAACCATAAACCATGATCCCTAAGCCTTAATACCTAAAACCTAAACCATGATCCCTAAACCCTGAAACATAAACCCTAAACCCTAAGCCCTATACCCTAAACCTTAAAATTGTAGCCCTTACCGGTGAGTTGTATACCCTAAATCCTAGACCATGAACCATGAGCCCTAAATCCTAGACCATGAACCATGAGCCCTAAATGTTGAACCTTAAACCCTAAACCCTAAAAATTAAATCCTAAACCCTAAAATCTAAAAACAGAATCTTAAACCCTAAACCATGAGCCCTAAATCCTAAACCCTAAACCTTAAACCCTAAACCCTGAGCCCTAAACACTAAATCCTAAAACCTGAACTTTGTGACCTAAACCCTTAACCTTAAGGCCTAAACCCTAAACCCTAAAACCAAAATAATAAAACCTAAACCCTAAACACTAAATCTTCAACCCTAAACCCTAAAAAATGATCCCTAAACCCTAAACCCTAAACCTAAACCCTAAATCCTAAACTATTAACCATGAACCTTGAACGATGAACCCTGAACCTTAAACCCTAAATCCTAAACCCTGAACCCTGAGCCCAAAAACCTAAACCCTAAACCATAAACTCTAAATCCTAAACCCTAAACCCTTAGCCCTAAACCCTCAACCATAAACCCTCAACCTTGAGCCCTAAGCCCTAAACCCTAAACCCTAAAACCCAAACCCTAAATATTGATCCCTAAAACTTAAATCCTAAACCCTAAATTCTAAACACTAAACCCTAAACCCTAAACTATGAAACCTAAACCCTTAACCCTAAGCCCTAAACTATTTACAAGCTAAGTGAAAAGAAAAGAGCTGTTATCTCTCGAAAGTGCACCCTGTAGAGAGATTATTACAGGTTTTCTAAGCTTGCACAATTGATCTCTCTCTTTCGTAGATACAATGGAAACACCTCAGGTTTGTGGGTATACCTATTTTGAGGTGAGTCTCTAGGATTAAAAGGTGGTTCCTTATTGGTGTATCCTAAACTGATTTCTGGGAGTTTGAGAGTAAAATATGACTGGAAAATAATTAAAACTGAGGTGATACACCAAATTAATATGAGGTCTTTGACTGAGTATATGCACAACTGATTTGGGAAGGATTTTTATGCACGAACCAATAGTTTTTCTGCAGAATATCTAAGGGCAAAACACTTGATTATATTGAGGGAGAATCACAACAGTACTAATAAGTTAACATGCACATTAAAATTAAGCAGAAAGGACTGAATTTGTAGCAGGTAAGGTAATTTGTCAAGAAATTGCTTCACAAGACTAATGAAAGATACACAAGACTGCAAAATAACTTGGAAAGGCAGAAAATACTTCACACTCAGAGGGAAAAACTGGAAAAATTTTCTTCAGTACTCCTATATCCAAAAGTCCTCCAGAAGTTCTCCCCTTGTGCTTTGCAAAGGCACACAATATATAGCAAAAAAGTTTACCTTCTTCCTAAAAATAGCCTAAGGCTTGTACTCGCCCATGCATCCTATTTTTATCCTTTATTTAATAATAGATAAAGGAATAAAAATAGAGCATGCAATTACAAATAGGCATTTAATAGCCTTGATTACAATTGGTCAACTGAAGTTGACTGATCTATTTTTAAGAAAGCAAGAGTAAATAATTTGCTAAAAATAAGCTTGCTTGCAAGGCAAGTCTTTCCTATTTTAAACATGCCACTTTGTCTTCTTGTTTTATCTTCTTGTGGAACATGCAAAAATTCAACTCCCTGTTTGTGAGAAAAATAATTACAACACTTGCAAAATTCACAAAATAATCTAGCCACTGTGGGGACCACTTCTGATTCGTACACTTGTCTTCAACTGAGTTTGGCCATTCTTGTGGACTTAGCATAATACTATGGTTTTAAAATAATACAAGGGCACTTTGGAAAAGTGTCACCATATTACATTCGGCCACACATGGTATATCATAGTCTCTGCCACCTTTTAATTAAACACATGACCATGTAATACTTGTCGGCTTTTGCATTTGAGAGTGTATAGTTTGAAATTTCACTTTTTTGGTGATTATTGATGGCATAATTTGGTCGGCCCCTTTGAATCACTTGAAACATATACTATAATTCAAATTTTTGAAAGTCAAAACTTGAAATGATAGCTTGGATGACACGTAAACTCTTCTCCCTTTGCTTTCACGGGCCTTCGGGCAAAATTTTGGACATTTTAAGTCTTTTTGCGGACTTTCAGACTTTTTGAGCCCTTTGTCGATTCTCGGGCTGCACGAAAATTTGGCATTTAAACTTCCTTGGCAGGCCTACAGACTAATCTGAAGTTTTGTCCTCTGGCGTGCCTGCAGACTATAACTCCTCTGCGGGTTTTCGGGCCTTCGGGCAAATTTGGCATTTTAAACGCTTTTTGCAAAAGAGCTTCAAAGATGAAATCTTTCGATCCTCCACTTTAGAGGAATTGCAGGGCACAGGACACCTTAAAGCTTTTAGGCTGTTTGTATTAAGTCTCAAAACTTTGAGAAATCTCACCACTCTGCCGATACTATGTGGAATCAATTTTTGACTTTTCTCCCCGCGGCTTTGACTTTCTCATCGTGGAGGCTCGGGCTTGGGAAATTTTGGAACTTTTAAATTTTGCATTTTTAAAGTTTGAAAACTTAAGTGAACCCCGACCTCCATTTCTCTCGCTTCCACTGTGGTGACGACATGTGTCCTTCTCGGGCCTGCGGGCTGCGGATGAAAGTTTTACAATTTGAAATTTTGGTAAATTGGTCAACCGACCGCCATTTTGATTGGATGACTTTTGCCTTGATTTTGATGAACCATTTGGGAATGTCGATCTCTGTACCTATTAATTTTTTATCGTTGATCTATGAAGCATGATTTTAGGGTTTCTGACATGTGATAAATGCATTTTAATGGCTTGAACCATGGTTTTCTTTGAACTTGGAGATCGATTCTCGAGCATTGATCTGTGTCCTTGTTGATTTTCAATCATTGATCCATTGACCAAGGTTGAGCTCTGTTAAGCCACGGTTGAGGTAGGTGAGTTAAAACAACTCAAACACTATTCATTTTTCCACTTTGCATCTAGTTTTGTGGGTGAAGCCCTAGAATTTTTTTCCCAACACCATTGATAGTGTTTCTCGAGCTTCGGTTTCTCATTAGAAACGTCTCTCTATGAACGAATTATTTATCCCTGTTAGAGCCTTCGTGGAAGTTTCTTTGAGCTCAGGTTCATCTCAGAATGGTAATATCAAGCTTTCTTGCATCTGTATTTCGTGGTTGTTTACTCTGTTAAGCTCGACCTTTCTGAGCTCTGAGAGTTTCTTAGTAGTGAAAGGACACCATCATGAAGATTTGGGCTCTTTTTATGAATCTATGTTCTCTGCATTTTTAGCATGAAATTCACATTCTGTTGGGCTCTGAAATATCTACACTTTTATATCTTTCTCTCCTTAGAGCTTCTGAGTGAGACCATCGTGATCATGGCCGCTATAGCTATGAATCCTGGCTTGGTTCTTATGAGATCCGTAGTCGTAATCACATAACCTGGGTAAGCTTTGCTCTATAGTTGTAATCTTGACAATTTCTTAAACTCTGTTTAGAAAACATCTGTAGAAATTGAGGCATCGGTTTTCTTCATGCACTGATACTTGCATTTCTGGTTTGAATTGTATTTTCATGCTTGGTCATTGATAAAAAGAGATCAAAAGCCTCTATGGTTATTGTGTTTGCTTTTGCATGCTACCTGAAATGAGGTTTTTGGCAATGCCATTCTGTATAAGGTGAGTTCTTTCTGGTCTTCTGCAACCTCTTTTTTTGACCACTGTAATTGTGATTGTTCGTTAGCAAATGTGAATTTGTTCTTGATTGTATGTCACCATTATTTTGATTTCAAAACTCTGATTCCTCAGATCTGGGCCATGAAATTGATTCTTGAAATAATTTGAAGCTCTGACCGTCTGTTAGGTTTTGATCTCTACCTAGGATTTTTGTATTCTGATCTTGCTATATAACTTTCCAATGTTGTGTTGAAACACCACTTTAAAAGGGTTTTAACCTTGGATCCTTTCTGGATAGATGTAGACTCCATTATCATTCTCCTCCAAAACTGAGTTGCAAAATCTTTGGTATTTGATATTCTAGTATTGTTATTCTTCACCATAGAGTTCTTCCTCCATCCATATTTGATTTCTCTGACTGGAAACTATTCATTGGAATGAGAAAACCTATAAGTATCCCTATAAGTATCTCTTTTATTTAATGATTCTAAGCTATATGCCTCATTCAATCATCTTTGAGGATTTCCATATTGCATCCTGCTAATATTTGGTGAAGCTTTCAAATCTGGGGTTGACATCTCAAGCTTGATTCATGGCTGAATTTTCAATAATCTACCTTGTCCTGCTCAGATCCGCTTATTGACCTCATGTGAGTTTTGCAAGGTTGAATGATGTTGATAAAATCTATAAATGAAGTGGTTTCTTATACATCTCTTTCTTCAGTTCACTTTTGAAATGCCTATTTGTAACTTGTAGTTGCACTTATACTCTTTGATCCCTGCAATAGTTTTCAAGCAATTCTTTACCTATTTTTGATACCATTATCAGGCATAAGCCTTGATTCAGATACTGTAATATGTTACTTTTACTGCATTTCTTTTATTTCAGCTTGATACAGATATTGGAAAAGTTGTAAATGTCCATTTTACATGGCGAAGCCTGTCGAAATTTTCCCAGAACTCTTCTTTCTTCCCTTTTCAGCTGCAGTAGTTGTATTTTTTGGAAAATAAATTTTGTATGTAAGCATCTTCTTTGTTCTGTACTGTAACCCTCTTCCATTTGTAGACAATATTTGAGTTTCAGTTACATTGGTCCTCCTTTTTCAGCATGTATATGATTCTTTCTTCTTGGCTACAACTGTATCTACACATTTTAAGAAAATAGTTAGAAATAATTAGGCTTTTGGCCTCTCTTGTGTCCATGTTTCTTGTTCTCTTTTCTATTTCTGCTTCCTGAGTGAGCTATGCAATCTGATCTTCAAGTACTCTATATCTCTTGTTGCTTAGAGATCCATATGCACGAATTAGGACAGTGTAGGAATATGGATTAACCTTGAGCTCTTTATTGATGATTCCTTATCTTTTACTTTTCAGGTACCATGATTTCAGCTATGGAGACAAAGATGAAACAAGCGGAAAGAAGATGATCTGCACAACGAAGAATATACAAGGCAATGATGGGTTCACTCATACTCCTTTGCTTTCTATTTCATGCATGTGTACCTCTTACTTCAGTAGATGTACCTTACTTTTCAGTCACATCCCATGGCTTGTGTGGGAAACATTTGACTTTCCTTATGAATAAAACATTGAATTTTGTAAATGAGTTGTATATTTCTTTCTGCATTTCAACCTTTTGTATGGATTGTATTATGAACTAAACAACTCAGTCATATAATTGAATGTCTTAAACATGAAGGAAAGAACATTAATGAGAACCTGTAACATTCAAGTAATGAACTCTGATTTCTATAATCTACACTTATGTTTGTTGTCCCAAAACTCAACACTTCACCTACTTTGTAATTCGGTGTCTTCATCAAGACAAAACAAGCTGTCCTTCGGGGCCTTTGTGTTCTTTTGCTGAAGGTATCATGAAATTACAGACTATGTGATCTATTACGTTTTGTAACAACACACATAGCTACAGATTTCACTTAATCATTAATTAATTCATTAGTAACTAATAACATCAGAACTTCCTTAGCTTAGGTATACTTCACCCATGAATTTCATCGTAATGATGAAGTTTCGAGTTGCCCATGTTTGCACAAGTGCAAGAATTGGCATGCAATATGATGGATAGAGTAGGAAGAAGACAAGCATACTATTGTAACATTGAGACCATTTATAACCAATAACGACGTTTTGCAAGACAAGACCGGCTACATAAATAGAGACCATAATTTTTTAGAGATTATTTGAGGCATTCATCAAACAATTCATTGAAGAAATTTTGTCAAAAATTTCACAGAGACATTTTTTCAAATAGTTCGGAGACCATATTTTACCAACCATTTTGTAAAGAAATTGTGTCAAATAGTTCACATGCTTTGTTTTTTGGGAAATGCTTTTGCAGAGACAAAGGTCAATTTAAAACAATGGTGGAGTGATGGTTTTGGAACACCCATGTAAGAAAATCATTTTATCATTTATGCACAATGTTGGATATGCAAAAACCCTTGTAAGATCGATGTTGCTTTCATATGTTTGGTAAGATCATTTTGGTTTCATACTTTTTTTTTTTAATTATGGTTGAGGCATAGACCACATTTATCTCCATGATGAATATAGTGCATGAGACGATAAAATAGATACCCATATTCAATTCTTACGTATTTTATATGAGAGCGATGCAACATATTCAAGCCATTATACCAACAAAGTGACGATAAACACAAGTATCTAGTCTATGGCAAGCATAACATGTCTTATTGTTTGTATCTAGTCATAAAGGGGAGCGAGATGCGACAAAACAAGAAAACAATGTTCATATAGTGAAGGCACTTATTGTAGAAAAGGGAAAAATACATTGTGGGAGCATCCTCCTCTCTGCAACGCTCGTTCCTCGGCTTCGAACCTCGTAAACAACAAACAAACCTCCTATAGTTTGAATTTGACTTGAAGCAGCTCCTCCTCCTCCTCGTAACCTTGAATCTAAATGTAGATTGTAGTGAAGTGTTTTTGTAAATGAAGGTTTTTCTCTTCTTCAAACGACTCCCACTTACCTGTGAATGTCCATGTCAAACAAGTATCATGCTTGTGAATGATGAATTTTGTGTTGTGTGAGAAAGAACGTGTGAGAGGGTAGATTACCACACGAGTAGTGATTCATGGCATGTTGGGATGATGGTTTTGGGAATACGAGATGGTGTGGGTACCATGGTTTAGTGATAATCGATGGCAACACGTTTTCTAATAATTCAAATTTCCTAATCTCCAAGTCACCTCCCTACCATGCAAAGTCATTGTTGACAATTTTCACACTTATGCAAAAATGGGGCAACTTGAAACTTTGTTGTTATGATGAAAGTCATGGGTGAAGTATACCTAAGCTAAAGAAGTTCTGATGTTATTAGTTACTACTAAATTAATTAATGATTAAGTGAAATCTGCAGTTATGTGTGCTATTACAAAACGTAACAGATCACATAGTCTACAATTTCATGATACCTTCAACAAAAGAACACAAAATCCCCGAAGGACAGCTGTGTTGTCTTGATGAAGACAACATTACAGAGTAGGTGAAGTGCTGAGTTTTGAAGTAGTAAACAAAAATACAAATATCAGAAAATCAGGGTTCATTACTGAATGTTACAAGTTCTCATCAATGTTCTTTCCTTCGTGATTAAGACATTCAATTATGTTACTAAGTTGTTTAGTTCATTATACAATCCATACAAGAGAAGCTAGAATGCAAAAGGAATACACAACTCAATTTCAGAATTCAATGTTTTATTCACAAGGAAGGTCAAATGTTTCCCACACAAGCCATGGGATGTGACTAAAAAGTAAAGTACATCTATTGAAGTAAGAGGTACACATGCATGAAATAGAAAGCAAAGGAGTATGAGTGAACTGTTGAAAATTTTTGCACTTATGCAAAAATGGGCAACTCGAAACTTTGTTATGATGGATACAATAGGTGAAGTATACCTAAGCTAGGGGAGATCACATCAGATTATGTCATTGTTGCTGATATATTTAAAAGATTACATGAAATCTGTAGCTATTTGTGCTGTTACAAAATGTAATACATCACATAGTCTACAATTTCATGAACATCCTTAGCAAAAGAACACAAGCCCGAAGGACAGTTGTGTTCTCTTGATGAGGACATCTTATTGCAGAATAGGTGAAGTGTAAAGTTTTGGAATAGCAAACATAAGTGTAGATCTCAGAAAATTAGAGTTCATTACTGAATGTTACAAGTTCTATTCAATGTTATTTCCTTATGATTAAGACATTCAATTATGTTACTAAGTTGTTTAGTTCATTATACAATCCATACAGAAAGCATAAATGTAGAAAGAGATATACAACTCATTTATAGAATCCAATGTTTTATTCACAAGGAGAGTCAAATGTTTCCCACACAAGCCGTGGGATGTAACTAAAAATTAAATTACAACTACTGAAAAGGAAGATACACATGCATGAAAGAGAAAGTAAAGGAGTATGAGGGTGAACCCATCATTGCCTTGTATATTCTTTGTTGTGTAGAGCATCTCCTTGCCAGCTCCTTCATCCTCAAGTCATGGTACCTAAAAAGCAAAAAAAAATCAACCATCAGTTATGAGCTCAAGGATCAAACCATATTCCTACACTATCCTACTTCATGCATATGAATCTTCTCCTAAACAGGAGATGTATTCTACTTGAAGGACAAGCTGCATGCATGCTTTAATCACTCAGAAATAAGAAAGTGAAAAGAAAGAAGAAAACATGGACATAAGAGAGGCCAAAAATCCTAAATATTTCCTAACTATTTTCCTAAGTGTGTAGGTACAGGTTGCAACCAAAGAAAGAAAGAAATAAGTCATAAGTACATGCTAAGAAGAAGGAAAAGTACAACTCAAGTTCAACAAACATTCTGCAAATGGAAGAGGTTTCAGTGCAAAAGAGAGAGTGGAAGATATAAACACTTGTTTTAGTTGCAGCAGAAGAGGAAGAATTAGTTTCCAAGAAGCAAAAGCTAGATAGCAAAAGGGAAAACAACTGAAACAGGATGAAGATAGAATATTTTGGGAAAATTTTAACAGGGCTTCGCCATTAAAAATGGACATTTACAACTTTTCTTCATATTGTTTTCAATTATTACATGCTTTAAAAGAACTATGCAAATCAAATAAGTGATACAGGAAGCTGAAAAGCATTACATGATCAAGATAAACAGCTAACATATTTTCGGTCTTCAATTGCTATATCAGTTCAACAAGAAAAGTGTTACTTTCTATTTTCTGGATCAGAAAATACAACTACTATTTCTGAAAATGCATTAAAGAAATGATTCTAAATTTTTTTTGCCAGGGCTTCGCCTTATAAAATCAACATTTCAGATTTTTTTAGCATACATATCAAAGCTGAAATGAAGCTCAAATATAGTATTGAAACAGAAAAGAAATGCAACATTCAAATTTTCACTGTAAAGGAAGTAACACAGTAGAGTAGAGAATCATAACAACCATACAATCAAAGGATAACTAATTCGAAGGAGCATAATGTCTCCAAGAAAGCATGATATTATGAAACACATTTTTAAATTCAATGGAATCAGGAAGAGTTACAGCAGGTTCTGAAAGCACATATAATGAGGGATGTATGTTTGGAAGTGGATCAAAAGTACACCAGTGGCAACAATAGAACCTCATTGTCTTGACACTATATTGCGAAATCAAGACTAGCAATGCAAATCAATGGATACCCTTACAAGCGAGCTACAGATTCAGATGAATGCAAGTTACAAGTTACTTTATGATAAAGAATATTTTCAGTTACAGTACAACTAAGTATGCAAGGTATGATTCATGATGAAGAGTTACAACTCACAATGCAACCATCTCGATACTTGGACAAGTGCATAAATTTCAATGACTTACACAACTATGAAAATTTACAGTCAAAGTGTAAAAATATACCAAAGTTCAGGTTGCAATGAATGAATAAATTAATCAGGTCTAGCTTATGGCCGAATCTAAGGGTAGAACAGAGGTCATAGAGGATAGTAGTTTGCAAGAGATCAGTTTAGATGCTTACTGTTTTAAGTTATCCAGGCCTTTTGAATTCAAATTTTATAGTTAAGTATTAGAAAAGATCAAACATGCAATCTACTGATGATCATATATAGTCATGATTATTTAGAATACCATCAAACACCAACATGACAGTTTCAGAACATAAAGCCTCTCGAGCTATCAGAATATTGCAATAAGCCCCTGCACATTTTATATTTGGAAAAGGAGTCACGAATGGAATATACATAGCCATAATGGCTCATGACAAGGGTTTTAAACCCAAGTTCAGCAGAGTGAGGGGTTTCAGAACCCTTGAAATAATGGAAGTATCAAATTACGTAGCTCAAGATCATGAGAACAAATAAATATCAACTCATTTGCTTAGGAGATTACGAATACCCGTGACATTAAAAGTTTTAGATGTAGAAGTGTTGAATAATCAAACCCCAATGGGCTAAGCCAGAGAGGATAGCAGTTATACTGAGTGAAGCGCCAGAATAGAGTTATTTATAACAAATAAAGTCAGATTTGGGGAAAACAGTGATACACTTAACAAATGTTACCAAAGTTTTAGCAAGCAAAGACAAATCAATCACAACAAGTAAAGTACAGATATTTCTTTTACAAACCCATTAAGAGGTTGCGAATCAAAAGGAGAAGTAAATACTCACTGGTAAAATCGAAGCCGAGAAGACACTTGAGATCTCATCGAGTTCAGAGCTAAGATGAACAAACCCAAAAGAGTTTCAACTTGGAATGACCAAGGTCGAGCCATGAAAACACAGGAAATACAAAGAAAGAACTGATTATTAATATTTCTTGGAGGTCAAGAAACAACACAAGTATCCAGAGAATAAAGAACAAACTCACAGAGATTGGAAACAATCAAATGTACAACCAGACAAACCTCAAAAATACTGAGCTCGAACAGACTGATGGCGGCCGTTTTGAAAAATCTCATAGAGTTCCGAGAGTACAAAAAGGCCGAGCTCCAAAACATCGATAATGGCCAACAACTCACAGGGACCTCAAAAACAGAAAGAAACCAAACTTCAGAATGACCATGGAGCCGTGCAAAGACTATAAGCCAAACAGAGCTGAGCTCAAAAATTTCAACCATGGCATCGAAAGAAAATTTTTCCAGGGCTTCGCCCTCAAAACCAGATGCAAAATGACCAAATGAGGGACTTTGAGTTGTTTTAACTCACCCACTTGAGCTCAGCTTAACCTAACTCACCTGGAGTTAGTGATCAATGATAAAAAAATCAAGTACACATATCAATGGTCTAGAAATGAGCTCAGAGATCAAAGAATAACCACGGCTAGCCTCCGATCAACCACATTAATTACTGGTTTTAAAACCCCGACCACAAAGTTACATATCAACGATCACCATGGAAAAGGTATAAATATCGACGACCATCCATTAAAGGAAGTTCAAATGTAAACATCAAGAGTTGAAGAACCCTAACCGTGGTTAGGTCAGGATTAAACAAAGCCACCGACAATATTTCCCAAGGGTTGAGTCACCATGGAGAAGGGGCCAGCCCACGTTTTAATATGAAAATAATTACATTGACTTATAAATTCAGTAATATAGTGTATACAATCAAATAACCAAAAGGGACTGATCAACATTATATTGCCAATGATCACCAAAAAGGTGAAACTTTAAAATATAAACCATGCAATGTATCAAATAAATCAAGTGCCGACAACTATGCATGGTAGTAAACAATGCAAAGGTGGCAGGTCTCATAGTGATGTGCCAAGTCCACAAGGTGGCCGAATGTAACATGGTGTCCCTCTTTTAAAACAAAGTGCCCCTTATATTATTTCAAACACAATAATTTGCTAAGTCCACAAGGTGGCCAAACTCAAATAAAGGCAAATCCATATATCAAAGGGTGGTCCCCACATGGAGCTAGCACAGTACAAGGAGTTTATTTTTGCATGCCTTCACAAGAAGACAAAACAGAGAAGAAGACAAATTTGCATGCTCAAAGGGGGAGACTTGCCTAGCAAGCAATTTTATTATTAGCAAATTATTCACCCATTCTTTTCTTAAAAATAGAACAGTCAACTTCAGTTTGATTGTATTGTATTTAAGGCCATTAATGCCTATTTTTAAACTGCATGCTCTAGTTTGTATTATTTTATCCCTTTATTTATTATTAAATAAAGGATAAAATTAGGATGCATGGGCGAGTACATCCTTAGACTATTTTTAGGAAGGATGGGAAAGTTAGTTTGTTATATATTGTGTGCCTTTGCAAAAGCACATGGATTCTTGTTGGAGGAATTTTGGAGATAGGAGTAATGAAGCAAAATTTTCCAATTTTTCCCTTTGAGTGTGAAGTGTTCTCTGCCTTTCCAAGTTATTTTGCAGTCTTGTGTATGTTATATCAATCTTGTGAATGCAAATTCCCTAATCAACCACCTTACCCTGCTGCAATTTTTAGTCTTTTCTGCTTAAATTTTAATGTGCATGTTAACTTATTAGTACTGTTGTGATCCTCCCTCAGTGCAATCAAGTGTTTTGCCCTTAGATATTCTACAGAAAAACTATTGGTTCATGCATCAAGAATCCTTCCCAGATCAATTGTGCATATACTCAGTCAAAGCCCTCATACAAATTTGGTGTATCACCTTAGTTTTAATCATTTTTACAGTCATCTTTTACCCTAAAACTCCCAGAAAGTAGTTTAGTATACACCAACAAGGAACCAACCTTGATACTAGAGACTCACCTCAAAATAGGTATACCCACAGACCTGAGGTGTTTCCATTGTATCTACAAAAGAGAGAGATCATTTGTGTAAGCTTAGAAAACCTACAACCATCTCTCTATAGGGTGCACTTTCGAGAGATAATAATTTTGGCACGCCCGATGGGACCATGAATCGAGATCTGCATGCAAGTTTCGGATCTACAACAAATTTACAACATATTTATAGCAAATTAAATGTCACTTTCAGGAGAAAACTGCAGCTAATCCATTCTAAAGATTTTATTATCTTTTGGTGACTCTGTAAAGTTGATCTCAAACCAGTATTACAAAGCATGTTCCATGCCTAAAGTGACTACAAGATCATCGGTAAGAGGGATTCCTTTTGATTTTGTTTCTTTACCTTTGAATTCTGCTAGAAGGAGAAGAGTTGGTAATACTTTGCCTTATAATAGACCTAGTTTTGGTAACCCTCCATCTAGTATTCCTTTACCATGTATAAATTTTTCTATCAATATCCGGTTTTCTTAATGGCCCAATGACCACCTAGGAATTTTGTGCCCTTTATTAATGGTAGCCCATTAGTAATTCAGTTTATCATGATATTCCCAATGCTGCCATGAAATGTTTACCATCATTTACGGGTGAAAATCAGGTTACACCAAATTTGAACATATCAAAGCTATTGTAGCCCTATGTGTAGTCCATAATATCACTCATGAAGACATAGCCCTAAGACTTTTAGCTGCATATTTTAAAGGGCAAGCCTTGCAATGGTACAAAAAATTAGAAATTGGAAGCATTAGAACTTGGGATACTTTAGGTGAAAATTGTTGAAAGCAGATTAAGAAAACTCGGATCATTTTTCTCTCATTGAAAAATTATCAACTATTAAAAGAGCTCCTAACGAATTTATGTCTAGTTTCAATATCCGTTTTGCGAGAACTTGGGAGAGAATTCCAGCAAGTGTCAAGCCTCAAGCTGATCATGCTTTCCTTTATTATCTTAGAGCATTAATCAGTGATATCTCAACTATGATTCATTCAATGGGTGGAGAGACACTCCCAACAACTTATTATATTGCTATCTAAGCTGAAAATAGCCTTATTCAAGATGGAAAGTTATCACCAAGGCCATCAATGCCATTTTCAGCATATTTAGCACCTATTCCTTAGCCTATTACAATCATAGAACCCACTATTGTAGCTCCATCAGATGGTGTATTCAAAGCTTTGCAGACTATGAGGAATAAGATGACTTCAATTGAGAACAAAATTGCATTACCTAGTAGGCCCTACCGGGATCCTTATCATCCCTACCCGGGAGAATAAAAAAAACAGGTAGCCCTATCAACAAAATCAGAATTATAGGAAACCTTACCAGCAAAGAAAATTTGACCCAAAGGCTCCTAGTTCTTCTAACACTTTAGTTCCAGTTAATATGGCAACAAAAGAGTGGCGTCGACCTTGTAATCAACTTCATTCAATTTGCTGACTTGCCTAAATACTTTTCTGAATCTGAATCTTGTTGCACAACCTCAATCCGAAACATTGTTTATGCCTCAAATGGAGGGTGGGCAGCAAGAAACTCATGTTCAAAAAGCACCTGAACAAAATTTAGTCAGCTTTAATGAGGAGGATTTCATTACAGTCACTACTAGGGCTCAAGGAGGGTATTGAAAATCAAAAGCAACAAAATAGGCCTATCTTGCCTACCGTCACTGACAAGACAACAACTCCAAAGTCAACTAACAACCCTGTTGTTCCTCAAAAATCAGCAAGTGTCCCTAGTTGATAAAAGTCATCAAAAATAGCTACAACCTGATCCAAGAAGGTTGTTTATACCTCAAATATCTAAGGCGCTGAAGCAGAATAAATTTTCGCTAAAGCCTACTCCAAGATAGTTGATTCTATCTCCAAGACAGTTGCTTCTTTTAACATTGTTGATGTAATGAAAAAGTATAATGTTAACATCTCAATGTGGGACGCTCTAAGTATTCCTAGACAACAAGATTTACTTTCTCATGAACTAGCTAAACTGTAGATTTCTTCAAATACAATAGAGAAGGAAGTTTAGAAAACAAATATGGTCCTTGGAACATTTGAGCAAGACCGTATTAAAGAAGTTAAGTGGATGGTACAGAAAGTTCTGAATGCTCATGACATCAAGAAACCACCACCATTTTATTTATCACTGATTATTAGAGAACATTTAGTTCATAATTGCATGGTGGATAGTGGTGCAAGTAGCACAGTTATGCCAAAAGCGATTGTAGAAAAATTAGGCTTGCAATATGAGCCTACAGAAAGGAGTGTCTTACAACTTGATGGAACTATAACTAACATGGTTGGTATAATAAATTTTTTGGAGGTAACGTTACATGCTTGTCCAAATGTTTCTATTCTGCAAGATGTTACTGTTGTGGACTTGCCTCCATACTTTGCTTTATGCTTATCTAGAGATTTCACAACAAAAATAGGAGGTTATCTCTCTTCAGATTGGTCCTTATTTTTCACCACACGTTATGGAACTAAGGTTACTATCAATTCAAAGCCATTGGCCAGATTTCACATTGAGCCTCACTCTTCAAATGTAGTGGCTAATTATTCAGCCTGGATCAATCTGATTTTGACGAGGTAGCTCATGTTTCAACATTGGATGGTGTTTCTAACCTGTTTATGGATGAAAATACAGTTGAAGAACATGCTCATGATCCTTTTAAGGAGGTTGAAGAACATATTTTTGGTGTGTATTGTATGCATGAAGAAAATACACCACTTCCCTTGTTGTCCAAAACAGATGATTCAGTAGAAGGGATTTGGAAGCTTCATTTTGATGGAGCTAAGAACAAGAAAGGGTAGGGAGTAGGTTTGATGCTCACTTCCCCGACAAACGAAAGGTATTTCTCAATTTTGAGTCTCAATTTACATGCACTTGTAATGTGGCTAAATACGAAGCATTAATTCATGGCTTACTTTGGGCTAGAAAGAGAGGTATCAGCACATTACAAATCTTTGGTGATTCTGAGTTGGTTATCAATTAAGTAAAAAAATTCAATGTTTGTACGGACATAGAGTTTTAGACTTAATGGAATATTTTGAAGCTATTAATATTCAGTCTATTCCTAGAGCTGAAAACAAGCATGCAGATAGACTTGCAGCAATTGGTGCTAGTTTTGAAGTGCTGGAAAGGATGGAAAACAACAAAATTTAGCCTCATATTAAGATAATTGTTAGGCCCTCAATACCTGATAATGATTTAAATTGGCAGGTTTTTGAAAATGATGATCAAATATGTAGGTTTTGTAGTAGGAAGTTGAGTTCTCTGCAGTTAATCAGGATAAGTTACAACATTTATATGGTGATCAGATTGTTTAGTTGAAGACAAATAAATTTCCTCAAGGTCTAGTTACATTGGAAGACATCTTCAGTATTGATGATTAGTTAAGAAAAGACAAAACTAAGATGTCAACACATGCTGATAACTATGAAGAGATTTCAATTGATGAAGGGAAAAAGTTATTTCTCGGAAAGGTATGTTCCTTAACCGAAAAACAATCATTTATTAATCTTTGCAAAGAGTTTAAGGATGTATTTGCTTGGAAATACCAAGATTGAAAGGATTTGATCCCAGTCTAGCACAACATACAATTGAGTTACATCCAAATGCTAAGCCTGTAAGATAGAAATAGAGGCTGTAAATCCAAAAATAGAACCTCTGATGAGGAAAGAGTTATCCAAGTTGATTGAATCAGGTATTATTTTTCCCATTAAGCATTCAAGTTGGGTAGCCAATCTTGTTCCTGTTAGGAATAAGAACAGTGAAATCAGACTATGTGTAGATTTCAAAGATCTTAAAAAAGCTTCATTAAAAGATAATTACCCACTTCTGAATATGGATCAAATTTTGAGAACAGTCTCAAGTTTAGATAGACTATCTCTTCTAGATGGTTACAGTGGTTATAATCATATTTTAGTCTGAGAAGAAGATAGATACAAAACATCTTTTACCACCAAGTGGGGTACCTATGCTTACAAAAGAATGCCTTTTGGCCTTTCAAATGCCGGTGTAACTTTTCAACGTGCAATGGACATGACTTTTTGGAACTTGTTAAATAAATGTATTCTTGTTTATTTGGATCATATTACCGTGTTCTCAAAAAATCCAGAAGAACATCTGATGCATTTAAGGCAGACTTTTCAGCTATGCAGGCAATTTGGAATATCTTTGAATCCGCTGAAGTCTATCTTTTCAGTACATCAAGGTAAATTAATTGGTCATCTTATTTTAAAGAAAGGTTTAGCAATTGATCCTTTTAGAATCGAAGCTATATCCATCATGCCTATCCTTTGCCTCATCATAAGAAGGCATTGCAAAATTTTCTTGGAAAAATCAACTTTGTTAGAAGGTTTGTTCTAGATTTCATAGCATTGGTCAAACCATTAACAACTATGTTGAAGAAAGAGAAAACTTTATCTTGGACCAGTGAAGGAAAGGAAGGTTTTGAAGCAATTAAATCAGCTATCTCTTAGGCTCCTACTCTTGCAAACCCAAAATTCAATAAATATTTTACAATGTATGCACTTGCAGGAGCTGAAATAATCTCAGCTATTTTGACTCAGGTTAATGATGAAAATATTGAGCAGCCAATTGCTTTCTTTGGACAGATTTTGCATGATTACGAAACAAGGTACACATTTATTGAAAATCAATTACTTTAAGTAGTTAGGGGCTAAAGAATTTTAAGTACATGCTTTCAAACAATAAAATTCACGTTCTTGTTTCTCATCCAAGTGTGAAAGCTTTCCTTATAAATAAAGAATTGAATGAGAAAAGAGTAGGATGGATAACGAAGGTTATGAAATATGATGTTGATATTCGGGTTGCTAAGATGGTTCGGGGTAAAGGTTTATGTGAACATCTAATTACGATATGGAAAAACAACAAGCTTCAGAACCCAAAGATTGAGAACAACATGCTGAAATTGCGTATTAACAATCAAATATCATGGTCAACCAGAATTCAACAACCTGAACTTACCCAAGAGATCCAAGAATCAAGGTGGATAACTAATTTGGTAAACTACTTACAACATGACACCTATCCGGAAGGTATGGATAAGAATAAAAGAAGATATTTCAAATTACAAGCTATTCCTTATCTTTTCATTGATGGTGTGTTGTTCAAAAGGGATATAAATGGGATATTACTACGATGTGTTGATTATGATAAAATTCAAAAATGTTCTCAGAATTCCATGAAGGACCTGTAGGAGGTCACTTCTTAGCATGTACTACAGACTTTAAAAATTATGAAAGTAGGTTACTATTGGCCTAGTATATTCAAATACTATTTTGAATGGATTAGAAAGTGTAAGAAATGTGCTTTCTTTGTTGGAAAAGAATGTCTTGCTTCGTTGCCTTTGCAGCCCATTTCATCTGATCAACCTTTTATGCAGTGGGGTCTTGATTTTATTGGCATGATAAACCCACCTTCGTCACAAGGGCATAAGTGGATCTTAACTGCTACAGATTATTTTACACGATGGACTGAAGCAATAGCCTTGAAAGATGTTAACGAAGCTTCGATACTATCCTTTTATGAAGGCATAGTTTGCAGATTTGGTGTTCCAACAACGATCATATCAGATAATGCTTTAGCATTCCTTGGTGAAAAGGTAACAGATTGGGCTGTCAAACATGGAATATATCTAAGCTCCTAATCTAATTATTACCCACAAGGTAATGGCTTAGCTGAAAGTACTAACAAGAATCTGTTAAGAATCATCAGAAGAACACTCAAGGATAATCAAAGAGCTTGGCATCTGATGTTGAATTCCACACTTTGGGATGACAGAGTGAATCCTAAAAGATCAGTTGAAAATTCACCATACAAGCTTGTGTATGGAAAAGAAGTAAGAATTCCTATTTCGGTTGAGTTACTCGCATTAGATTTGTTGCGTCAAATGGAGCTACTTGAGAATGAACCATTGCGGAGTTCGTTATGTAGAGTTAATGGAATTGTAAGAGCCGAGAGATCAAGCTCATTTAAAGATGGAAAAGAATCGAAACAAATCAAGAAGACTTTTGACAAGAAAGCCAAATTCGAGTCTTCAATGAAGGAGATATTGTGTTAAAATGGGATGTTGATCGTGAAAAGCCAGGAAGACACTCAAAGTTTGATACACTCTGGAGTGGCCCTTATATGATTTCAGATTACAAGGAACATAATGCTTTTCACCTTTCGAAGATGAATGGAGAGGAACTTCCCATTCCTGTGAATGGTTTGTTTCTTAAACACCATTTTTGAAAATCTTATAGTGATTGTTAGAGTAGTATTTCCCTTCAATAAGTGTAGTTTCTGCACATTGCATTATTTTTCAATTCAATAAGTGCATTTATGCACATGATTTGGTTTACCAGATCCTTTCCCAAATTTAGTTCGTTTTGGAAGGGTTGGACCTTTCGGAAAGGAAAATTTTGGTTATATGCTTTAGACTCCATTCCTTATGAAAAAGAGCAAGGCATTGGTATATAAGCTAGCAAACAGCTTTCCCGTAAGATCACGCAGAAATGTTGACAATTTTTGTACTTGTGCAAAAATGGGCAACTCGAAACTTTATTATGATGGATAGAATAGGTGGAGTATACCTAAGATAGGGGAGATCACATCAGATTATGTCATTTTTGATGATTTATTTAAAAGATTACATGAAATATGCAACTATGTGTCTTTGTTACAAAACATAAGAGATCACATAGTCTCGTAATTTCATGACCATCCTCAAAGAAAAGAACACAAACCCCGAAGGAAAGTGTGTAGTCTTGATGAGGACATCCAATTACAGAATAGGTGAAGTGTAAAGTTTTGGAATAGAAAACATAAGTGCAGATCCTAGAAAATCAGAGTTCATTATAGAATGTTACAAGTTCTATTCAATGTTCTTTCCTTATGATTAAGACATTCAATTATGTTACTGAGTTGTTTAGTTCATTATACAATCCATATAGAAAGCATAAAGCGAGAAAGAGATATACAACTCATTTACAGAATCCAATGTTTTATTCACAAGGAGAGTCAAATGTTTCCCACACAAGCCATGGGATGTAACTAAAAAGTAAAATACAACTACTAAAAAGAAATATACACATGCATGAAAGAGAAAGCAAAGGAGTATGAGGGTGAACCCATCATTGCCTTGTATATTCTTTGTTGTGCAGAGCATCTCCTTGCTAGCTCCTTCATCCTCAAGTCATGGTACCTAAAAAGTAAAAACAAATCAACCATCAGTTATGAGCTCGAGGATCAAGCCATATTCCTACACTATCCTACTTTGTGTATATGAATCTTCTCCTAAACATGAGATGTATCTACTTGAAGGACAAGCTGCATGCATGTTGTAATCACTCAAAAATAAGAAAGTGAAAAGAAAGAAGAAAACATGGACATAAGAGAGGCCAAAAAGCCTAAATATTTCCTAGTTATTTTCCTAAGTGTGCAGGTACATGTTATAGCCAAACAAAGAAATAAATAAGTCATAAGTACACGCTAAGAAGAAGGAAAAGTACAACTCAAGTTCAACAAACATTCTACAAATGGAAGAGGTTTCAGTGCAAAAGAGAGAGTGGAAGATATAAACACTTGTTTTAGTTGCAGCAGAAGAGGAAGAATTAGTTTCAAGAAGCGAAGCTAGATAGCAAAAGGGAAAACAACTGAAATAGGATGAAAGATAGAAGATTCTGGGAAAATTTTAACAGGGCTTTGCCATGAAAAATGGACATTTACAACTTTTCTTCATGTTGTTTTCAATTATTACATGCTTTAAAAGAACTATGCAAATCAAATAAGTGATACATGAAGCTGAAAAGCATTACATGATCAAGATAAACAACTAACATATTTTCAGTCTTCAATTGCTATATCAGTTCAGCAAGAAAAGTGTTACTTTCTATTTTCTAGATCAGAAAATACAACTACTATTTCTGAAAATGCATTAAAGAAATGATTCTGAATTTTTTTGCTAGGGCTTCACCTTATAAAATCAACATTTCAGATTTTTTCAGCATACATATCAAAGCTGAAATGAAGCTCAAATACAGTATTGAAATAAAAAAGAAATGTAGCATTCAAATTTTCACTGTAAAGGAAGTAACACAGTAGAGTAGAGAATCATAACAGCCATACAATCAAAGGATAACTAATTCGAAGGAGCATAATGTCTCCAAGAAAGCATGATATTATGAAACACATGATTAAATGCAATGGAATCAGGAAGAGTTACAACAGGTTCTGAAAGCACATATAATGAGGGATGTATGTTTGGAAGTGGATCAAAAGTACACCAAGTGGAAACAATAGAACCTCATTGTCTTGACAAGTATATTGCGAAATCAAGACTAGTAATGCAAATCAATGGATACCCTTCTGCAAGCAGAGCTACAGATTCAGATGAATGCAAGTTACAAGTTACTTTATGACAAAGAATATTTTCAGTTACAGTACAACTAAGGATGCAAGGTATGATTCATGATGAAGAGTTACAACTCACAATGCAACCAACTCGATACTTGGACAAGTGCAGAAATTTCAATGACTTACATAGCTATGAAAATTTACAGTCAAAGTGTAAAAATATACCAAATTTCAGGTTGCAATGAATGAATAAATTAATCAGTCTAGCTTATGGCCGAATCTAAGGGTAGAACAGAGGTCATAGAGGATAGTAGTTTGCAAGAGATTAGTTTAGATGCTTACTTGTTTTAAGTTATCTAGGCCTTTTGAATTCAAATTTTACAGTTAAGTATTAGAAAAGATCAAACATGCAATCTAATGATGATCATATATAATCATGATTATTCATAATACCATCAAACGCCAACATGACAGTTTTAGAACATAAAGCCTCTCAAGCTATCAAAATATTGCAATAAGCCCCTGCACATTTTATATTTGGAAAAGGACTCAAGAATGGAAACTACATAGCCATAATGGCTCATGAAAAGGGTTTTAAACCCAAGTTCAGTAGAGTGAGGGGTTTCAGAACCCTTGAAATAATGGAAAGTATCAAATTACGTAGCTCAAGATCATGAGAACAAAGAAATATCAACTCATTTTCTTAGGAAATTATGAATACCCATGACATTAAAAGTTTTAGATGTAGAAGTGTTGAATAATCAAACCCTAATGGGCCAAGCCAGAGAGGATAATAGTTATACTGAGTGAAGTGCCAGAATAGAGTTATTTACAACAAATAAAGTCCAAATTTTGGCAAAACAGTGATACACTTAACAAATGTCACCGAAGTTTTAGCGAGCAAAGACAAATCAATCACAAGTAAAGTACAAATCTTTCTTTTACAAACCCATTAAGAGGTTGCCAAATAAAAGGATAAGTAAATACTCACTGGTAAAATCGAAGCCGAGAAGACACTTGAGATCTCATCGAGTTTATAGCTAATACGAACAAACCCAAGAGAGTTTCAACTTGGAATGACCAAGGTCGAGCCATGAAAACACAGGAAATATAAAGAAAGAACCGATTATTAATATTTCTTGGAGGTCAAGAAACAACACAAGTATCCAGAGAATAAAGAAGAAACTCACAGAGATCGAAAACAATCAAATGTACATCTAGACAAACCTCAAAAATACTGAGCTTGAACAGGACTTACGACGTCCATTTTTGAAAAATCTCATAGAGTTTTGAGAGTACAAAAAGGCTGAGATCTAAAACATTGCTAGTGGCCAACAACTCACATGGACCTCAAAAAAAGAAAGAAACCAAGCTTGAACGACCATGGAGTCGTGCAAAGACTAAAATCCAAAGCAAGTGAGCTCAAAAATTTCAACCATGGCGTCGAAAGAAACATTTGCGTGGATTTTCCCTCAAAACCAGATGTGAAATGACCAAATGAGGGACTTGAATTTTTTTAACTCACCCACTTGAGCTCAGCTTAACCTAACTCACCTAGAGTTAGTAATCAATGATAAAAAAATATCAAGTACATAGATCAATGGTCTAGAAATGAGCTCAGAGATCAAAGAATAACCATGGCTAGCCTCCCACTAACCACATTAATTTCTGGTTTTAAAACCCTAACCATAGGTTACAGATCAACGGTCACCATGGAAAAGGTACAGAGATCGATGACCATCCATTAAAGGAAGTTCGAATGCAAACATCAGGAGTCGAAGAACCCTAACCGTGGTTAGGTCAGTATTAAAAAATCCACTGACAATATTTCCCAAGGGTTGAGTCACCGTGGAGAAGGGGCCAACCCACGTGTCAATATGAAAATCATTGCATTGACTTCCAAAGTCTGTAATATAGTGTATACAATCAAATAACCAAAAGGGACCGATCAACGTTATATTGCCAATGATCACCAAAAAGGTGAAACTTTAAAATATAAACCATGCAATGTATCAAATAAATCAAGTGTCGATAACTATGCATGGTAGTAAACAATGCAAAGGTGGCAGGTCTCATAGTGATGTGCCAAGTCCACAAGGTGGCTGAATGTAACATGGTGCCCCTCTTTTAAAACAAAGCGCCCCTTATATTATTTCAAACACAATAATTTGTTAATTCCACAAGGTGGCCAAACTCAAATAAAGGCAAATCCATATATCAAAGGGTGGTTCCACATGGAGCTAGCACATTATAGGGAGTTTATTTTTGCATGCCTTCACAAGAAGACAACACATAGAAGAAGATGAATTCACATGCTCAAAGGGGGGAGACTTTCCTAGCAAGCAATTTTATTATTAGCAAATTATTCACCCATTCTTTTCTTAAAAATAGAACAGTCAACTTCAGTTTGACTGTATTGTATTTAAGGCCATTAATGCCTATTTTAAAACTACATGCTCTAGTTTGTATTATTTTATCCCTTTATTTATTATTAAATAAAGGATAAAATTAGGATGCATGGGCGAGTACAGCCTTAGTCTATTTTTAGGAAGGATGGGAAAGTTATTTTGCTATATATTGTGTGCCTTTGCAAAAGCACAGGGATTCTTGCTAGAGGACTTTTGGATATAGGAGTACTGAAGAAATTTTTTCTAGTTTTACCCTCTGAGTGTGAAGTGTTCTCTGCCTTTCCAAGTTATTTTGTAGTCTTGTGTATGTTATATCAATCTTGTGAATGCAAATTCCCTGATCAACCACCTTACCCTGCTGCAATTTTTAGTCTTTTCTGCTTAAATTTTAATGTGCATGTTAACTTATTAGTACTATTGTGATCCTCCCTTAGTGCAATCAAGTGTTTTGCCTTTAGATATTCTACAGAGAAAAACTATTGGTTCATGTATCAAGAATCCTTCCCAGATCAGTTGTGCATATAATCATCAAAGCCCTCATACAAATTTGGTGTATCACCTTAGTTTTAATCATTTTTACAGTCATCTTTTACCCTAAAACTCCTAGAAAGTAGTTTAGTATACACCAATAAGTAACCAGCCTTGATACCGAGAGACTCACCTCAAAATAGGTATACCCATAGACCTGAGGTGTTTCCATTGTATCTACGAAAGAGAGAGATCATTTGTGTAAGCTTAGAAAACCTGCAGCCATCTCTCTACAGGGTGCACTTTTGAGAGATAACAGAACCCATCATTGCCTTTGTATATTCTTCATTGTGCAGAGCATCTCCTTTCCAAGCTCCTTTCATTCTCAAGGCATGGTACTTAAAAAGTAAAAGAAAGGAATCATCAATAAAGAGCTCAGGGTTAATCCATATTCCTACACTACCTAATTTGTGCATATGGATCTCTAAGCAATAGGAGATATAGATTACTTGAAGATCAAACTACATAGCTCACTCAGAAAGAAGAAATAGAAAAGAGAATAAGAAACATGGACATAAGAGAGGCCAAAAAGCCTAATTTTTCTAACTATTTTCTTAAAGTGTGCAGATACAGGTTGCAACCAAGAAGAAAGAATCATATACATGCTGAAAAAGGAGGACCAATGTAACTGAAACTCAGATATTGTCTACAAATGGAAGAGGTTACAATATAGAACAAAGAAGATGCTTGCAGACAAGTTACATTTTCCAGATTTTAGTCAAAGGAAAGGAATTCTGGGAAAATTTTGACAGGGCTTCGCCATGTAAAATGGATATTTACAACTTTTCCAATATCTATATCAAACTAAAATCAAAGAAATGCAGTAAAAGTAACAAAAAAGTATCTGAATCAAGGCTTATGCCTGATAATGGCATCAAAACAGATCAAGAATTGCTTAAAATTACTATAGGTATCAAAGAGTATAAGTGCAACTACAGGTTACAAACAGGCATTTCAAAAAGTGAACTGAAGGAAGAGATGTACAAGCAACCACTTCATTTACAGATTTTATCAACATCATTCAACCTTGCAAACTCACACATACCCAAGTCAAAGAAATGTTACAGTATTTCAGAGATTGTCATTTCCATTAAAATCAGATTCAAGTTACATTATCAGAGTGTGTATAGATCCAGACCAAAGAAATTCAAACATTAATAGGAATCATCAAGTTCAAAACTCCTAGCCATGATCAAATAGTGGAAATGAAATATGTAAAGCCCAAATTTAGCTCAGGATGATGAACCCGAGGATGAGAAATCACAGAAACAGAAGATCTATTTTTTACTCATCTCAGAGCACTAGTTTTCCGTTTAAGTATGGAAATAAGCTACGGTGAAGATCAAGTACAGTTTAATCATACGGTGCTTAGCAATACACACAAGGTGTAGTTGTAAAGAAACTACACCAAGAACAATGAATAAAGAGGTTGACCTTTCTGGTCATCTGTCAATAAATGATTCATCAAAGAGAAGGAAGATCAACATTTTCCAAAAATCTTGGAAGTTACAAGTATCAAGGTTCAAGAGGACATTACAAATCTTGCTACAACTATCATCTTCAGAATTACACAATGCAATGAAATGTTCAGATCTAAAGCAAAGGAGAAACACATATGAATGGAGTTTCATTCTATTGACCCTCTACACTGAGTTTTATACTTGAAATCAGAAGCAAATGATACTCAGAACACAAGATACAGATCTACAATTCATGACTGCAAGTTGAATCCCCAAAATGAGCTCAAAGGTTTTAGTATAGAGGAACAATGATCCATTTCTTAAGGAAACCCAAGGTTGTAGTATTCTAACAAGTGACAAGCATCATCTTCAGAATACAAAGTAAATATCACACACAACTGACTCTCAAATCAAGCCCAAAGGTGTGAAGATACAAGAAAAAAGAGATCTGCGGGTACCCATGTCATAAAAGCACAAATTAGGGCAATGAACGAAGACCCATTAATGGTAGAGAGAAATCACAGAGGATCTTGTACAAACAAGGAGCTTATTATCAGTGTCCCAAAAATCAAATGGAAAAATGACAAAGATTCAGATCTAAGAAAGCTCAGTCGAAGGTTATAACAGAGACACCAAGTAAAAAGGAGAAGTCTCAAGCTCAAACATGAACAACCAAAAAAAATGAGCAAGAACTTACCGCTTCAAAGTGTTTTCTTCAAACCTTTGAATCATAGAGAATCGATTACTGAGAAAATCTCGAGAATGATCAAGTCTGAGCCACAAAAACAAGAAAATGCAAAGAGAAACTTAGTATCAGTATGCATGGTCTTAATAAAATGAAGTAATTTTCACGTTCGAGGACAAAGAAGCTCACCTTTTCCAATCATTTGTAGAAACCCTCAAACTTGTAGAAAATGTGAAAATTTCAAACCATGGTGGCCTTTAGAAAGAAATAACACAGAACCGAGTTTCAAGGTTCAACAATGGTATTCAATATAGAAGGCGAGCTTGAATCTTGCTCAAAAAGAATAAACCGAGCTCGAAAATGGAGAACAAGTCTTCTTCATAACTCCTTCCACCTTCATAACCATATCGTCAGAAAAAGACAGAGGAAGAACTACAAAATACAAGTGTGGTTGAGCTCGAGTATAGAACACAACAATGGTGTTGAGTAAAAAAATTTCCAGGGCTTCGCCCACGAACCAGAAAACCAAATGAAATGATCATTAGACCCAAGCTTTCCTTTACCACCCGAATCCAAGTATGGGTTAGGTTCAAACTCAACCACGGTTCGAGATCAACGATCAAGCTTCATCAAGGACAAAGATCAAAGGCCAAGAATCATGCTCAGAGCTTGAAACAATAACCACAATTAGTTCCCACCGACCACATTCAATGCACAATTAGAAACCCTAATCATGCTTTTGAGATCAATGATAAAAAATCAATAAGTATAGAGATCAACGCTCATAAATCAATCATCAAGATCAAGGCAAAAGTTGTCAAGTTGAAGCGGCGGTCGAATTTGGTCAAAATTTGAATTTTTAAGTTGTAAAACTTTCACCCGTAGGCCGAAAGTCTGCAGAGGACATGTGTCATCACCGGTCTGAAGCAAAAAAATGGGGGTCGGGCCCTTTTAAGTTTTGTTGCGAAAAGTTAAAATTTCCAAGCTTTGGTCCACATGCCAAGAAGTATACGTGTCATCACCAAAATAAAAGCAAAGGCCAAGGTATTTTTTAAGTTTGAAACTTTTACAAAAGGTTAAAGGTTCCAAAGATTCCCACAAGCCTGAGCCTTCATAGCCAAAACCATAAACCGCAGGTTCAAAATCTACAACTGAAGATGAAAAGGACACAGATCGATGGCCCAGAACGATCAACAAATATCAAAGCAAACTCAATTTGAGTTACATATGCCACTGAAAAAGTTACCAAGGGTGAGTCACTGTGGGAAAGGGGGCCAACCCATGTCACCAATCGAATTATCATTGCATTGACTTTTAAATTCCAAACTATAGTCATTTCTAAATAATGCAAAATGCCATCGTACATGCTTATCACCGAAAAGGTGAATTTTGAAATATGCCAAGGCCGAAAACTATGGGGTGGCAACTATATACTATAGTACTCATTACAAAGGTGGTAGACTATGTAGTATGGTCATGGTAAATAATCAAAGGTGGCCGAGTATGGTAAAGTAAAGGTGGTCCCCACGCCAAGGAGTTGAAGATGATCTACAACATGTTATCCATGTGATCACTAGAAAACAAAATAAGTGTCAACATCAGAGACAAAGGTGGTCCCAATCAGATTGATATTTGGATGAATTATTTTGCAAAGTATTGCAATTAATGTAATTATTTTGCTCACAAATAGGGAGTTGTATTTTTGCATGCCTTCACAACAGGACAAAATAGAGAAGAAGACAATTGCATGTTCATGGAGAGAGACTTGCCTAGCAAGAAATCTTATTTTTAGCAAATTATTCATCCTTCTCTTCTTAAAAATAGAACAGTCAACTTCAGTTTGACTGTATTGTAATTAAGGCTAATAATGCCTATTTGTAATTGCATGTTCTATTTTTATTCCTTTATCTATTATTAAATAAAGGATAAAAATAGGATGCATGGGTGAGTACAAGCCTTAGGCTATTTTTAGGAAGAGGGTGAATTTTATTTTTGCTATATATTGTGTGCCTTTGCAAAGCACAGGAGAACTTCTGGAGGACTTTTGGATATAGGAGTACTAAAGAAATTTTTGCTAGTTTTGCCTTCTGTGTGTGAAGTATTTTCTACCTTTCCAATTATTTGTAGTCTTGTGTATGTTTCTATTAGTCTTGTGAATGCAAATTCCCTAATCAATCATCTTACCCTGCTGCAAATTTAGTATTTTCTACTTAATTTTAATGTGCATGTTAACTTATTAGTATTGTTGTGATTTTCCCTCAGTATCACCAAGTGTTTGCCCTTAAATATTCTATAGTAAACTGTTGGCTCGTGCATTAAGAATCCTTCCCATAACAATTGTGCATATACTCAGTCAAAGCCCTCACATAAATTTGGTGTATCACCTCAGTTTTATTTATTTTACAGTCATCTTTTACTCTCAAACTCCCAGAAATCAGTTTAGGATACACCAATAAGGAACCGACCTTTTAATCCCGAGACTCACCTCAAAATAGGTATACCCACAGACCTGAGGTGTTTCCATTGTATCTACGAAAGAGAGAGATCAATTTTGCAAGCTTAGAAAACCTGTAACTATCTCTTTACAGGTGCAATTTCGAGATATAACAATCACATCACTACCGAGCCCAAGACGTGTGATTTTCCAGTTTATGGTAGTTGTGACATCATCTTTCGGGGAAAATGATGGGGATGGGTCATGGGGGAAAAATGCAAGCTCACCATACATGGGTGCAAATTAAGTGGAGGGTAGTCATTGGCTGTCATTTTATGTATACAACCTGGTACATACTTACACAAATTAATCATTCCATAAATAAAATTATGTAACCTCCAGTTTTCCTTCACTTTACATTAATGGAACTCCCTACCAAGTTTTAGGATTGCTTCAATTCCACTTCTAAGGTAGTTTTTATTCATATTTTTTTAGTTTTTAAAAATGAATCCTGCCTTTATTGCTTAAAAATATGACATTATGCTTAATTTCTCAACCAAGTAGAATATTATGTTGTCATATGAGTGTCCATCTGCTGATAGAATATTATGCTAATTTGGAATTGTTAGATTTGTTGATGCATATTTTGATGTGTCGGGGTATCCTCTCCCACATCATGGGAGTAACTATAAATAATTAATTCATAGCAAGTCATTGTACATGGCGGATTAGGTGGAGAATAAGGTGCTACAAGGTTTACCCATGGAGGTCTTTGTAAGGTTTTGGTTTTAACATTTACTCCGATTTTTCATGGTTGTGTAAATCCTTTTTTATTTCAATTCTTTTTATAATATCATTGTTTCCTTGATACTTCCAAGAAAATGTCAACTTTTTCATTACTATGGGGACGGGCTTTGACATGCCGGTTGTTATCTTTGAAGCATTCTACCTTGGAGAGACTTTCTATTTGTATGTATAAAGATTTGACGTAAACATCCAGAAATTAAAATTCAATTAAACTTTAAAATAATGTTAAAAGTTTACTTTTGACAACTCATGCCTTTGTCTCCTCGCACAGCGAGGTTTTGTATAATAATTTTTTATTAATCTATTCTGTTTTTTAACCCTTTACACTATTTTTTTCTTTTTATGAATATTTTCTAGCTCTAAATGTTTTGTCATTCAATTTTCAAGGAGAATGACAAATTATATGTTTTGTAGGTTTTAAAAATTTCTCAAACAACCTAATGTTTTATTTTACATGGGCGGTTTTGTCAGACTGCATATATGAGAATTTGTTGCATATAGGCTTGGAGGCTGCGTATATACAATTATGAAAGTAGAGAAATATTAGGCATTTCCTTTCATAACCCGTCTCTATTTAGTTTGGCCCTTTTACCTTGTTTTGTAACATTTTAGAAGAAAACATTTAAAAATATGTATTTTCTTTCATTCAAGGGTTTTGCTTTACAATGTTAAAGAGTTGGATTTGGGCATGCATTATCTAGATCTGAGCATCTTGCTTCACGATATTGAGAGAAATAGGGTTGTATTTGGGGAATAAAATGGTTGGAATGTCAATTATGAGTTGTGTGGAAAGGCCACAGTGCAAAGCTTAGTGATTTTAGGCTAAGCGATATTGGCATTCAGATCTCTGTAGGTATATATTTTTGGTCAAAATGGGAAAACTCAATTTGGATGAATATAAAGCAATCCATTCTCAAATGCCCCATAATAGACCACAAGAGGTCTAGCCATGCAAACATGAAGGGATTAATATGGTGACTCATTAGACCATGTAGGATATTGTTAAATGTTTGCACTAAATTTACACAAGTTTTTTTAGGAGTTATTTACTTCAAGATTATCATTACAAACCATAAGGATTCTATCATTTCTAATTCTTTATTACTTTTTATTAAACTCGCCCAAGGTAGGTTTTATAGCTTTGACCATTGCAAATAACGTCATTTTTTTACCAATTATGTCATGCCAATTGTTCTTTGATATTTATAAGCTAAAGTTTTAATTTAATTTATATTTTAGAAAGTTTTTTTTTCTAATTGGCTTAAATCATTTTGTAGACATACTCAAATTTTATGATTAGTAAAAATATCAATTTTTCTTTCCTTTCACTTTGCTAAAGTGACACCTAAAAATTTTGGGTTTTCCTATAGTTTGAATAGAAATATTTTTGACAAGTCATTAATGTTAACGGGCCAAGTGACAAGTCCAAGCTACATGTTTATTTGTTGGGAATGGTGATGGTACATGTTTTGAAGTCCCAGAAAATCTTACGAAACACCATTTAAAGCTTTAATGTCAAATTCATGGTTGTTTCAAACATAAATACATGTTGTCAGGATTATAATATTCACTAGTTTGAACATTTCTAGGATGTGTTTGGCGTTGCTGTGCATGTGAATTGTTGATGATTATCTTTGCAGATGAACTGTCAGAGTTGTTGGATACCTTAGGTTAGTGGGATGTGTGCCCTAAGGTAACCTATAGATTTTAAATAAGTTGACTCTTCTCTATGGGGTGAGATGAGGGTCAAATAAAATCAAACATAGCACAAAACTAACATAAGTGATGTGCCCAAAAAGAGGATAAGTTAATCAAGAATCCAACTGCTAGAAATGGGGAAAAGGTGAACAATGAAAAGGGTGGATGAAGTGCACCACAGGCCAAAGATAGATTCACAATAAAAACACTTCATACCCATTTAGCACAACTTCTCAAAACTGTAGTGAACATTAGAAATATGCATAGTATACCAACAATGAAATAAAGGCTATCTAGAGATGATAAAGCATGCAAAGGATGGACAAAATGCATCACATGACATATTATATTTCTCCAAAATTGTGCACAGTATAACAATCAATAAGTAAGAGGCAAGAATGCCATTACAAAGCTTCAAGAAGAAGGCTTGGGCTCCCAGCTCATCCCCCTAATAGGGAAGAAACATGAGCAGAGAAGAAACATGGATAACTCTCTGGAGATATATTTTATGAACCCCGCAGATTACAATATATAGAACAAGAAGAAGAGAAGAGATAAATTTTGGAACTAGGCTTTTCAATCACCTGCCCCTCGTAATAAATGGGATGAAGTGACAGAAATAGATTGGCCAAATCTTTCTTATACTACCCCATGATATGTCATTATAGGAATGAGATTCATTTATCACATTCTCAACTACTCTGCAACTACCTTTCTTGAAGTGGGCTCACCTTTTAAAGAATGCACCCTCAGATCTTTATTACATATCCAAATTTCTTGATTTCCATGCATCATATTCTAGGTCATGGTTGAGGTGGCACCTATTTTCATGCTATTCATTTTACATGGCCCCCTGAGTGCAGGTGAAACTTTTGAGTTTATGCGGGTTAGCTTTCTTTACACGAGAACTATGCATTAACTCTTTAGTTGAAGTGACAAGTTAATAACTTCTTCACCCTCCACTTTTGAAATTTCTGATTATTTAAAAATTCTGGATGAGTTCCATTACCACTCGTACGTGGCATTAAACTACCTCCATTCTCTATAACCTATTTCGAGATCGGGGCCCATTCGTTCTGAGATTTTTGTAGAGGCCGGGCGTATCTTGAGGTTCCCCACTTTCCTTGCCTCTTTTACAATTGCGTCGGTGACACATGGTACTCTCCATAGCTCTTCTATGTCTCCTTAGGGACTCATATATTAATATGAGGAGCCTTTCTTTGGCTGGCCCTTTATTATTGACTCCATGTGGAAGTCCCACGAGGTTTTGGGATTTTCTACCTCCCTTTCGATTTTTGAAATTACGTCAGGCTAACACGTGGCACTTTCCGTGGATCTTTGATTTTATAATGGGATTTGTTCTAGGTTTTTCCTTTTCATCATGATTTGGATAATTATTTTCTTCTATTGCCGAGGGCTTGACTCTTTTTACATTTACTTCAAGACCCTCAGAGCTAACTTGATGAACCAACATGAATTTTCTTGTTATCTAATTTCAGCGGGCGATGGAGGAAAATTGATAACAGTACTAGTGAATCATGGGGGACATTAGCCTACTAACTAGGTTTGAACCCATTGTCCGCATCTATTCATCGGGTGTGGAGTTTGTATCATGAGTTGTTTTGAATCATGTGCAGAGCCTTTGAAATGCCATTGCTTCGTTATGTAGCTAACAATTGATCCTTCATGCCTTTTAACTCTCATAATGAAACCCTAGCCCAAAATACATCATTCAAGTGTGTTTGGGAAATAGAAATATCATTTAGGAGTAATTTTTTTAAGACCAGGTTTTCGGGGTGTAGGGAATGAAAGCTAAAATGGTAAAAGTTGACTTCTCTGGATGATTTTTAGAGTTCGGAAAGAATTACGATGAAAAAAATAGGAATCGGAATGATATTAGAATACTCTATAAGGTGGAATAATCGTCATTGATTCAAGGCTTAAATATTTATTTACGTACTGCAAAAATCTTCAACTGCCCCTCTAAGTTCAAAATGAAATAAGACCTAAATTTTGAGTTGCAGGAAAAATTAGATTTTTAGAATAGTTTCACTAATCGTGAAATGTGTTTTTTAGTGTTTAAATGAAGTATGGAGGTCAAGAACATGTAACTCATACTCAAATTTCATTCAAGGATTCATCCCCTATCTAGAGGAGGAAACCCATTTCCATAAGGAGCAACTTGAGAAAAAAGTGTACATGTACCATAAACATGCTTACACTTGGGTTTCATTTTGGTCAATATATTGAATTGTGAAGGATTCATCATATTTAAAGGTGAAATGTGGAGCTCAAAGAGTGACTTGATGATCATCATATCTTGAATTTTTCATTGTACCCAAATCTCTCCACAGAACAAGCTAAAATGAGCTAGTCATGCCACCGAGGTATCCAGGACCATCACATGTGAAGTATTAAGGAGTCGTATATCTCCATGAGATAAATATGAGAAAAGACACGTATGAGAATATTGAATTTTATTCCATAAAAGAATGATTTTAGATCCAGGAAAGGTGAAGGGATGATCTTTATATGGAGCACATTGTTTCTAAGAATGAGAAATCATCGAGTTCACTTTGATGCAATTCACTTCTTACTATTTGTAAAAACTCATTCAACACCTAGTAGCATGATCAAAGCTTAAGGAGGAAGAACATTAAAATCACTTGATTTTTTCCATAGGACAAGAATCCCATTCAGGGAGCAATCCTCTATCTATAAAGTGAGGATTTCATTTTAGTAAGAAGTAGACAAACATCATAGAGTTGATTCGTGGTCACTAAAGTGAATTATGGACCAAATTTCAAATTTATACCAATTTAAGCAATGGTAGGTCTAAAATCCAATCTAGAAGGTCAAAAAACCTACAAAACGACTATATGTTTTCCCAAAATAAAGATTGACGACAATATATATGGCACGAAAGTTTTAGCTCATTGTTGAAATTTTGAAAATGAGTAAATCTTTGTACGAGATTATATTTTGAAAAAGATCTTCTAGATTATAAGCTGTTAGAGCTGCGAGAACCACTTCCATTTGTTGGATATCACAATCACTAAGAATGGGGGTGAATCAATGTAGATCAATTTTACAACAAGTAAACCTTCTTGAATAAAGTTTACAATCAAAATATAAACACAAATCAAGGTGCATGTAAGACGTAAAATATACAGGACACCAAATTTATAGTGGGAAACCATTAGAGGGATAAAACCCACTTGAAATCAAGTACTTTTATTAAGAACATCCATTCTTAACATACAAGTATTTCTAGTTTGGTTAATCACCCACTCAACACGAGAAGCACCGAGTGGAAGGTTGTCAAGCACCCACTTAGCCGAGTTTAGAAAGCTGCAACTTGCAAGGAGCTCCTACCCTTGTAACCCAAACACCTACTTAGGAAAAATTTAATGACAATGTTACAACTTGATCATTTAGCTTCTTGTTGCTTACTCAACTGATCATGATGACCTTGCTAGCACCATTCATTCACCAATCTCTAAGTCACCTAGTTTTCTTGTTTTACCTGTTCCATTTTAAACGTCGATCTCTTTGACCCTCGGTTAGGGTTCTGACCTTGCAATTAAGATGGCCGGTGACACTGTAACCATGGTGGTTTGCATAGGATTTGGCAAGGGTTTCGACCGTTGACGTTCTATCTCCTTCGATCTAAACCCTTGATCTATGTACCTTTGATTTGGGTGAGTTAACCTAACTCTACCCTCGGGTTTGCATGGCAAAAATGTTCAGAGCCTTATCATTTTGTCATTTTGATTTTTCTCTCCTAAGTGGAAAAGCTATGCAAATTTTTGACTCAACCACCATTTTTGATGATCTGAAGCTCGTTTCCTTGTATTTTTCCCTGTGAGGCTCTGTGACTAAAAATATTTGATCTTTCTTTGATTTTCACTCTTTTCGAGCTCTTTGTGAAGTTATATAGCATTGGAATTATCAAGTTTTTTGAGCTAGAATATATGGATTATCATTATTTAGATCTCTTGGTCTTTTGATTTTAAGTCTTTCTAGCCTGTAATTTCTTGGCCACCATTGTTTATAGCTTTGGAGCTCAATTTCTTTGCTATTTTGTGATCTCTGCATTTCCTTTTGATGAAATACTGGTAAGCTTCCATTTCTTTGAGCATCGTATTTTTATTTGGTGACATGTTTTCAAAATGCATTGATATTTTCGGAATACTTATTTTTATCTCTGTGTTCATGTGTACAACTTATGCTCTTGAGATCTCATATGTAACTGGGGTTTCCATTATTATCTGCAATTCAAATTTTCGAGGGTTTGAAGAAAATATTTGAATCCAGTATGTTCTGTTACTATCTTCGAGTCCTTTTGATTGTTTGAGAAAAAATACAAATCACCGTAGAGGATAAAATGTCTTCCTTCCTTGAATCTGTAAGAATTGTAGAAATTTGACTAAAAATGGCTCATTTTGAATAACCCGGATCGGGGTTTATCTATATTTGTTTCAAGTCATTTCCCTTGTAGATTTGAGGCTTATTTTTAGCTCATTTTTCATAATTTATTTGAAACTCTGCTACTTTTGTGTTGGGTTTGTAAAATACGTTTATTTTCCTCCTTTCTTTGTAATTTAAAAACTCATAGCTCTAATTTCCTCGTTATCCTTCCTTTTTTTGGGCATTCTTCCTTTTCATGACCATATACTATTGGTTTGAGGTGATTCCTTGAGTTTCTTAATTATATGCTTCATCTATTTAAAACTATAAAAACCCACGTCTGGTTTCTTTGTCAAAGGAAAGTTTCCACTACTTGAAGCTTTTGAGTCTTCTTGTGACTTAAGTCATGGATGTATTTTGAGATTTTGAGCTCTGTTTGATATTTAATGGCCACTATACTTTCAAAAGGTAAAAATCTAGTCCATTTTTGACTTCCCACTTTTCATTCCTTTTCAAAGTTGAGCTCTGAACTTCATTGTATAGATCTGGGTATTTGTTGTTTTTCTCTTACTCCGAACATGGTTGTCATTTCTACTTTGTTTCATGCCCATTTGGAATGAACTCATGTTTCCATTATTCTTCTTTAACATAAGCTTGGCCTGGTTCCATTTTTTAGATAGCTTGTGATGTTGTTTTGGATGTCAAGCTTCTATTTATTGTTAATGGTTCGAACTTGTATGCATCTCGCACTTACACTCTTTTGTAAAAATTATCTCCATAGCTGAGTTCTTGGGTATCTATAGAAAGTTATTTGTTTACTCCTTATTATAGTGAGCTACTGGAATTCATACTTTGTTTCTTGAGCTCTACCTTGTTAAAGCTTTGACTGTGCATTTGAATTTGAGATCTTAGTTTCAATCTCCAAAACGTGGGCTCGTTAACTTCTTGAAACTAGACCTATGAGGTTTCTTGTCACTTTTCTTGTGTGGAAAGAGCTCTTTTTGATTTGAATTGTAGATCACATTGTCCTTTCACAAGTAAAACTACATTTGGGTTTTTCGTTTGTAGATTGTTGTGTTATTATGGATGGATGCAATTTGATCCTCTATCAGACTCTCACGATTTTTGTTGAATACTTGATTTCATTCTTTGTTGCTAAACACTTTACTTTTGAGAAGAGAATGCCATATTTGTATACTTCTACCTATCCAATTTGAGATTGGTTGTGTTAAAGTGAACCTTCTTGATAACTTGATCCTATCCCTGATTGGCACTATTGTAATTGGTTGAAAATATGTGTTGAAACATGTTGAATAAGCTTGCATAGTTTCTTTTGTGCTCTGTGTAGTGTAAAATTTATTATATTGAACTTTTCTTTTACTCTGAGCCAAACTGAAAAAGGGTTCTTGTTGGTAGCTTACATTCTTTCAAAGTTGTATCATTCCACTGATGAGGTTGTGTATAATATGGACTTAAAACCTTATTGCCCCACTGATTACTTGGCAATTTTCGTAAGTTACATGGTTGTAGGTTGACTTACAAACCTACAATTTTTGGCTACTCTTAAATGCTTGCAAATTATTTCTTTCTGTTGAAACTAATAAGTACATGTAGATGGCTTAAATGGAATTTTACAAGACGATCTTAGCAATTGTTACTTTCTTGTTCCTTTCTAAGAGCTCTTTTCCATTACGAGACAAATTTTTGTTTATAATCCATTTTTGAGTTGATGTATGAGCATTACTTGAGCATTATTGAATCTTTCTTGATGAAATTTGGAAAATACTACCTGGAAATGTGAATTTGGTCCTTTCTTTCTCAGTTGTATTCAATTAAGTTGTAACACTTCTTTTCTTTGAGTTGGTCATTGTATCCTTCATCTATTGAATTATGGCTTGTTGTTGGAAGCTAAATTTTGGTAACTATTATCTTTGACCATACCATGCATTATCTACTTTCTGTATTACTATTTGATTTATCTACAACTTTCAAGCATGTATTAGTTTGAAATAGCATGATGGAAAGATGTAAAATGTCCATTTTACATGGCGAAGCCCTGTCAAAATTTTCTCATATTTCCTTTTCCATTTTGTTTCAACTTGAATTTTATCTCATTCCAGTTATTAGAATATGTAGCACTAAACTTGCATTATAAGTTTCATTCACTGTTATGGATTAGTACAGGCACATTCTTTATATATTCAAACTTTAGTCTGAACTGAAATAAATGTAATTTTTTTATTCAAGTTATAGAATGTATCACTAAATTCTTCTTACATATATTTGCACATTTAGATAAACTACTTAGAAAACATTTGGCTTTTTGGCCTCTCTTTTATACCATATGTTTTCTCTCTCCTTTTTTCTGAGTGAATGAATCATGTATGCTACTATAGAATAATGTTTTTATCAGTTGTGTCTTTGATCCTCATGTGATGTATACCTCCACGATGCTAGGAGATCCACTTGCACAAAATTGGATAGTATAGGAATATGGATCAACCCTGAGCTCATGATTGACAATCTTTCTTTTTCTTGTTTTCAAATTTAGTGCCATTTGCTAAGAAGCGAGGATGAAGATGGAGCAAAGATGGAGCTAGAAATGCATCAATTGAAATAAAATAAACCCAAGGCAATGATGGGTTCTTTCATACTCCTTTATTTTCTTTTTCATGCATATGTACCTCTTACTTCAGTAGTTGTAATTTACTTTGAGTTACATCCCACGGCTTGTGTGGGAACATTTGAAATTCCTTATGAATAAAACATTGAATTTTGAAACTGAGTTGTGTATTTATTTATGCTTTTTAGCTTTTTATATGAGTTGGTCATTGTATCCTTCATCTATTGAATTATGGCTTGTTGTTGGAAGTTGAATTCTGGTAACTGTTATCTTTGACCATACCATGCATTATCTACTTTCTGTATTACTATTTTATTTATCTACAACTTTCAAGCATGTATTAGTTTGAAATAACATGATGGAAAGATGTAAAATGTCCATTTTACATGGCGAAGCCCTGTCAAAATTTTCTCAGATTTCCTTTTCCATTTTGTTTCAACTACAATTTTATCTCATTTCAGGTTATTAGAATCTGTGACACTAAACTTGCATTATAAGTTTTATTCTTGTTATGGATTAAAGTACAGGCACATTCTTTGTATATTTAGACTTTAGTCGAATTGAAATAAATGTAACTTTTTTATTCAAGTTACAGAATGTATCACTTATTTCTTCTTACATGTATCTACACATTTAGATAAACTAGTTAGAAAACATTAGGCTTTTTGGCCTCTCTTTTATTCCATAGTTTTTCTCTCTCCTTATTTATGAGTGAATGAATCATGTATGCTACTATAGAATAGTGTTTTTATCAGTTGTGTCTTTGATCCTCATGTAATTTATACCTCCTGATGCTAGGAGATCCACTTACACAAAATTGGATAGTATAGGAATATGGATCAACCCTGAGCTCGTGATTGACAATATTTATGTTTCTTATGTTTAGATTCAGTGCCATTTGCTAAGAAGTGAGGATGAAGATGGAGCAAAGATGGAGTTGAAATGCATCAACCGAAATGAAAGAAACCCAAGGCAATGATGGGTTCTTTCATACTCCTTTATTTTATTTTTCATGCATATGTACCTCTTACTTCAGTAGTTGTAATTTACTTTTGAGTTACATCCCACGGCTTATGTGGGAACATTTGAAATTCCTTATGAATAAAACATTGAATTCTGAAACTAAGTTGTGTATTTCTTTATGCATTTTAGCTTTGTATATGGATTGTATAATGAATTAAACAACTCAATAACATAATTGAATGTATTTAATCATGAAGGAAAGAAATTTAAAATACATGTAACTTTAGCAATGAAATTTGACTGCTACAATATGCAACTATGATTGTTGTTCCAAAACTTAACACTTCATCTATTTTGTGTTATTTTGCTGAAGACAATCATGAAATTATAGACTATGTGATCTGTTACATTTTGTAACAACACACATAGCTACAAATTACATGTATTCATTAATTAATCTAACAAAAAAAATATTAAACTAAAAGAATCTCCCCTAGCTTAGGGTCACTTCACCAATGCCATCCATCGTAATGAAGTTTCGAGTTTCCCATTTTTGCACAAGTGCAAAAATTGTCAACATTTCTAGTGATCCTATGAGAAAGCTACCTGCTAGCTTGTAGACTAGTGCCTTGTCCTTCTCCATTGGGCATGGATTCCAAAACATGTAATAAAAATATGCCTTTCGAATGGTCAAACCATTCCAAAATGAACTAAAATTGGGAAGTATGTGGTAAACTAGATCACATGCACAAATGCACTTTATTGAATTAAAAAACATTGCGCAATGTGGGAAGGCGCACTTATTGAAAAGGAAATCCTACTCTAAATAGATCTTGTAGGATTTTCAATAATAGTGTTTGAGAAACATACCATTCACACAAATGGGGAGTTCCTCTCCATTCAACCTTAAAAGCTAAAAAGCATTATGTTCTTTGAAATCAAGACCCCCTTTGCATGAAAGGTTGATCCAGTGAAATAGGTTGTAGGGCGGTGAAGCTAAACATTCTTTTCCAACAAAGAAAGCTCATTTCTTACATTTTCTAATTCATTCAAACTAATATTTGAATATGTCGGGACAATAGTAACTATTGAAAATTTTTGCACTTGTGCAAAAATGGGCAACTCGAAACTTCATCGTTATGATGAAAGTCATGGGTGAAGTATACCTAAGCTAAGGAAGTTTTGATGTTATTAGTTATTGTTGAATTAATTAATGATTAAGTGAAATCTGCAGCTATGTGTGTTGTTACAAAACATTACTGAGATCACATATTCTTCAATTTCATGATACTTTCAACAAAAGAACACAAGGGCCCAAAGGGATGTACCATTTGTGTTGTCTTGATGAAGACATTGAATTCTGAGTAGGTGAAATGTTGAGTTTTGGGACAACAAACGTAAGTGCGAGATACACAAAATCAAAGTTCATTCTTGAATATTCTGATTCTCATTGATGTTCTTTCCTTCATGATTAAGACATTTGATTAAATGTCTGGTTATTTAGTTCGTCATACAATCCATATAGAAATTTGAAATGCAGGAAGAAATATACAACTCATTTACAGAATTCAATGTTTTATTCACAAGGAAGGTCAAATGTTTCCCACACAAGCCGTGGGATGTGACTGAAAAGTAAAGTACATCTACTGAAGTAAGAGGTACATATGCATGAAATAGAAAGCAAAGGAGTATGAGTGAACCCATCATTGCCTTTGTATATTCTTCGTTGTGCAAAGAATCTCCTTGCGACTCCTTTCATAGCCATTGTAGAAGGTATGATACCTGAAAAGTAAAAGAAAGGAATCATCAATAAAGAGCTCAGGGTTGATCCATATTCCTACACTGCCTAACTCGTGCATATGGATCTCTAAGAAACAAGAGAAATAGATTACTTGAAGATCAAGCTACATAACTCACTCAGAAAGAAGAAATAGAAAAGAGAATAAGAAACATGGACATAAGAGAGGCAAAAAAGCCTAAGATTTCAAACTATTTTCTTAAAGTGTGCGAGATACAGTGTGACCAAGAAAAAAAGAATCATTTACATATTTGAAAAGGAGGACCAATGTAACTGAAACTCAAATATTGTCTACAAATGGAAGAGGTTACAATATAGAACAAAGAAGATGTTTGCAGACAAGGTACATTTTCTAGATTTCAGTCAAAGGAAAGGAATTCTGGGAAAATTTTACAGGGCTTCACCATGAAAAATCAACATTTCAGATTTTCCAACATGCCAGAAATGTTACTTAAAGGAAATAAAACATCTATGTGAAAGAAACAAAGTAACAGAGATCTTAACAAGCATCTGAATCAAATCTTATGCCTAAAATAGTATTAAAATAGATGAACTGCTTGTAATTTCAGAAAGCACATACAAGATACAGAAAAGAATATCTCATAGTACAAGATCAAGAACAATAAGAGTTGCAACAGTTTCTGAAAGTATAGATTTCTCATGAGGATGGAAAAGAACCAAAAGCAAATCAAAATTCCACCAATGACAACTATGGAGCCTCGTTGTTTTGACATAAGATTGCAAGATCAAGCTAAAACTGCAAATCAATGGATACTTTTATAGTTACCTGAATGCAAGTACTTCATTACCAATTTGAATCCTAGAGAGAAATCTATGCACAGTAATGGTTCTTTTCAGCTGACTAATTTTACACAAAGACCAAGCACATACTCTCATTCAATTTCAATCAGAATTACATAGAGTATTGTAGAGTGCGTTGCATGTTTAAGAAAACTACAATCATTATGACATATTCTCATAGTCAGTCATTCAAGTGACTCAACAAAGAACATATTTTGAAGTCTCAAGAATACAGTCAAGGAATGAAATCATTATAGTTTTCAAATGGAAGGGAGGGTTGTTATTCAAGATTAAATTATATCCTATAGTGGATATAACAGTCAAAAATGGAGGGTAGATCTTCAGTGGCATCATAAGTGTCATTCTTGCACAGGTCTATATCTATCCAAGAGAGGAAGTATTTTTCAGAACAATAAATGAAAGATGATTCAGGTTTTCTGAAGAATATTACAAACAAAATACAAACCTAAATACAAAAGTTCAGGCACAGATTTTCATTTGGAAAATATCAAAATCGAGTAAGAAACAGGGTCATCTAGTTTAGAACTAAAGAAACCAAACTCAGAAACAAGTTTCAACTTGAAATGGCTGAGGTCGAACCAAGGGGTCACATGAAATGCAAGAAAGAAATGAATGTCAAATACTCCAAAACAGAGGTCCTAAGGAAAAACCAAACTCTATATTCTAGAACTAGAGAACTCACCAGTTTGAGCCGAGTTGAGGAAAACCCTCAAAAGAGCAACGAAGTGTAGAGGAAAAATAAACATCCAGGACGATTTCTAGTTCGAAATTTCCACATATCACAAAGAAATGCAAAATAAAACGAGTATCAGTTTCGGAGGTCGAAATGTCAAGATCAAGTAACAATGAAAACTCAGGGTCAAAACTTACCGACTTCATCAAACAGTGATGCAAAGAAAGGGAGAACCGAGCTCAATCGGTCAATAGCATCCATTATTACAGAATTCTCATAGAGCTTGAATTCATATTAGAAACTCAAACACCCAAAGAAGTTGTAGAGAGCTCGAGTTAAAACGAACGGCCAACAAATCTTCAGAAAGGCCAAGCTCCAAGAGAACAACCATGGCGGCCAATACAAAACTAAGCTCGAAAACACTAAACAATGGTGGCATTATTATAGAAAACTCACTCAGAAGAAGCACAAAATGCAGAGAACCATTTTTGCAAAGAGCCGAGTATAGAATAATCAACAATGGCACTCCCATAAACACTTAGTGAGCTTCATAGATCAAACAATGGTTTCAAATTTTTTCAGGCTTCCCCCATAGAACCAAAATCCAAATGAAATGATTATTATTTACCCTTTACCATGCAAACCCAAGGGGTGAGTTTATGAAACTCAACCATAGTCAGATAATCAATGTCTGAAGATCAAGTCGTGTAAGGATCAAGGGCTGAGAATCAATCTCCAAATTCAAAGAAAACCATGGTTTGAGCTATTAAAACACATTTATCACATGGCAGAAACCCTAAAATCATGCTTCATAGATCAATGGTTGAAAATCAATAAGTACAGAGATCAACGCTCACAAATTGATCATCAAGATTGAGGCAAAAGTCGTCAAGTTGGAGTGGCGGTCAAATTTGGTCAAAATTCAAATTTTTTAAGTTGTAAAACTTTCACCCGCAGGCCCAAAAGTCCTTGAGAGGACATGTGTCATCACCAGAATAAAAGTAGAAAAGTGGGGTTGGGCCCCTTTTAAGTTTTGAAACCTTTTGCGAAAAGTTAAAATTTCCAAGCTTTCATCCATGCAGGCCTGAGAAGTACATGTGTCACCATTACAATAGAAGCAGAAAAGTAGAGGCCGGGGCTATTTTTAAGTTTCAAACCTTTTGCAAAAGGTTAAAAGTTCCAAAAATTTACCACAAGCCTGAGCCTCCATGATGATAAATTCAAAACCGCGGAGTTCAACACCGACGACTCTGTTGGTCGTCAAAAAGAACTTCAAAGAGAACAATAGTCAGGGGACAGAAAGTCCCTCCTCTTTAATGGGAGAGGTTCCCTTATTTAAAGACCAAGCTTATTTACATATGTACAGTGCATAGTTTTAATGTGGAACTTGGATATCATGAAAGTGTTTTAAAATAGAATGGATCATCAATACAAAAGTACAGAGGAATGAAGTAGTGGAAATGAGCTAGAAAGGCATTCTCAAGAATTATAGATAACAAAATAATTCCTTATGCATGCCAAAATAAAATTATTTGGAACAAAACCATTTGCATTTGAATCAATAAGATGCTATTGCAAAGACACAAAGTTCAGAAATAACATCTACAAGAATACAAAGCTTCTTGAAATAATACAGACAAATGATTCAAAAAGTATTCAACGGATAGTAATGAAAGAACAAGACCAGATAGACATGGAAAGAAAGCTCTTTTGTATTGATTGCTTTGTTACTCCTTACACTTTCAAAAATAAACCAAGTTCCGCCCCCTCAAAATGGCGTAGAGAGCCCATTATATAACTTTAAAAATTAGTTACTGATTGATAACTACTTCTTTTAACTAAAATGTTTAGTTAAGGGGATGCTTGACACAAAGCCCTAAACTAATTACAATAAGCCTAAATTGAGAAAAAGAAGGAAAGGAGAAGCTAGGAGAGAAAACAAATGTTTATGATTGGGGAGGGCCCACCGACTTGAGGATCCGTTGTCTAAACTTTTCAATGCTTCCGCTATGTCTCGACCTCATGGGACTGATGTGTTGTGCAATAGCTTGGGTCCACAGATCTCTTATCGAACTCGGTGACATTTATCCATCTCCTTATCGAACTCGGTGTGCATATGATAAATTATTTATTAGCATTTATATCATTTCTTCAGATCGAAATACTCTTTGTGATATGACTTATTAGTATATGGGGATGTTTTGTGTAGTCATGTCTTAGTAGGTTGATGCATTTTCCTTGCTATTATTTATGAAAACCGTTTATCCCATGAACTTCCTACTAACTACCTTTATGAGATCAAATGTGATGATGTGTGCAGGGAATCATGGAAGTTATTGGTGGATAAGAAGCCCAAGTTCAAGCATGCGGTCAAGACTCAATTTCCATCGAATTGACCTATTAGCTTGGGCTTGACTCTAACGGCCCGTAGGAATCTATGAGTTTTAATTGATATTTGATGGATAGTGTTTTATGCCCCTGATATGGTGGATCTTGTAACCAACATTATCTATATGAAGACTTTGTCTTCAGAACTTGAGTACCAATTTTTGATTATCGAAGAAGATTATCTGCATACTATTATGGATTTGTTTTTGATATGTTATGAACTCATTTCAAAGTTAATGAAAGCTACGGCATTTTGAGAATCAAAAGTTGTTGAATACTCTATCCCGAGGAAGAGCAAGGGCCCACTCAACCGAGGAGATATGAGGTTACTTTGAGTTTTTCATGCATATAGTCCTTCGATTAGTTTTACTGCAATTATCATTTGATGAGTTTTTGCATGCATGCTTTGATTAACTATCTCTTGTTTTCTCCATTATACCACTTTCACTTAGAGTAGATGCTTTTGTTATGCAAATCTAGTTCATGAATAGTCTTGCTTTCTGCTAAAAATTCCAGTTATTCAGTTATGGTTTAATTTGTTAAGAATAAGTGTGTGCGTATTTTACTTTATAGTAGAAGATTAGTTGTTAAAATTCCTTTCATTGCACATAGTTGAATTCCGTAGATTTGTATTTAATTTCGTAGATTTTAACTACACTTCCGTAGAATAGTCATTAAAACTAAGCAACCCCCAACAAACTCAACGTATAACTGGTTCTCCTAGACTCCATTGCATATTGCCTAGGACACAACCCTGGTTTAGAATGACACTGACAAAGATTATGTCAGTTAAATGATTGGAAGAATACAATGACCCATCATTTTTGGTGCCATTTCGGGGACTACATAACCATAAGCTCCATTATTTTATTCCATATGTTATGGGTGTTAATGGAGTTCATATAGGAAACCAGTAGTTCTCTCAGACCTTGATTTAAACCAACCAACCTGGATGCATAGGTCACGAGATAACCAAGGGAGATTTATAGAGCACAATATTCAACAAATCTCTTTAGACACTTCACAAGAGAGAAACACTGAGAGTGATACAAATTCCAATTCCATGCCTAGAACCTTTTCTGAGCATTATGTATCCTCTTCACATCATTCTGCAATGGGGGATCTTGGGAATGCTGAAGAACAACCTTTAGGATGAACATTTACATACCCCATTGTCCTCGATGTAGATGAGGATGCACCCATGAAAAACATCTCACCATCCATCCTCCCCTCTTTCGAGGAATGACCAAAGAAGACCCTGATCAGTTTCTGTTTGAATTTAAAATCTATGCCAAACATATGATTACGAACTGACAATCAAAAACTCAAATTATTTCCCTCCACTCTCAAGGATTCTGCTATGAGATGGTTTATGGGGTTACCATCTAACTCCATTAATTCCTGGGAAGCCATGGAAATATCCTTCCTGGATAAATACCAAGACTATTGTAGAGGAAGGGATAGGAAGGAGGAGTTCTTCCAAATACGGAAAAAGGAAGATGAGAATCTAGAGGATTATCTGGATAGATTCCTCTTTCTCCATAAACATAGTGGGTATGAGTTACATGCAGACATCACTAAAACAGTCTTTCTGAAAGGACTGGATGAGGAAACCAAGGATTCTCTCCATCTCATGGGAGGTGGAGATGTGCATAAGCTTACCATGGAACAAATTACTGAGCTATGTAGAAGATATTCTAGAACACGTGGAGGAATAAGAAGGAAACAAACATCCAAGTCTTTGGGTACCTCCGAACTTCTAAGAAATGGCCAACATGAAAATAGACATTCTCGCTGCAATTAACATCCACCATAGATGGACTCAAGGCAAAAGCCACCCCGCTAAAGAACCATTGGACATGTATTGCCCTAAATGTCGAAGAGACACCCTCGAGAGAATGTCCTTTCGATGTCAGATATGTGCTTAATCTGTGAAGTTACTGACCATGACACTAAACATTACACACTTCTACCACAATTAAAGGGAGGTTTGAATGCCATCTCTCAAACAAGTGCTGAATTAAATTTTGTCCAAAGACCAAACAATCAGGGTGGGTTCCCATCTAGACCAACTCAGAATCCCTGGAGAATGCCATGGCCAAATCAGGCCTCTCAGTCTTCTTGGGGACAACCTGAGTGGGAAAACTCAAACTGGATGACTTATCCATATCCACCACCTTGGAAAATCCCTACACTCAGCCGGGTTGGGCTCCACCACCCGCAGCCAATCCTTGGCACAATCAAGCAAGTGGGGTCCTCAACAAAATTTTAGCCAAAATCAGTCCTGGGCACCACCACAAAACAATAATCAACAACGTAGGTTCCAGCAGCCACAACAAGCTTTAATGCCTCCACCTCAAGCCTACCAAAATCAAGGACAAGCAACACAAACACAACTTTCGGCTCAGCCAGTATCCAATCCTAAAAATCAACAGATAACTTCGATTGATGACATAGACGTAGGTAACACCATGCAGGTTAACACTATTGGTAATTTATGATTACGATCTGGCAAAATATTGAACCCTCCTGTTGTTATCACATAACTACCTGATGATGCCAATAAGGAAGAAAAACTTGAAGGTAACACTGGTTCTTCACCAATGCCAGATAAACAGATGATCAAATACCCAAACCAACTACAACCCCCTTTTCCTGAGCGATTACAGGACACTCGGATTGCAGATGAAACAAAACTAGTTCAGGAATTGAAAAAAGTACATATTGAGGTTCCACTGCTACGTGTAATAAGGGACATCCCTGAACTAAACCAAACCATTAGAAATGAATGTATAAAGACACCAGGAAGAAAAAATAAATACCCAAAGACTATCAGAGTAAGGGAATTTGGCTGATTTAGTTGTTGGCACCCTCATCTCACCAAAATATGGGGATCCTGGGAGCCCTGTCATTACTATTTGTATAAACAACTAGTCAATATCTAATGTTTTGGTGGATCTTGGTGCTGCTATTAATGTCATCACAACAGAAATGTTTAACCTACTATCCTTGATAGGACTTCAACCAACCAACACTGTTTTGCAGTTAGCAGATCAATCCATTACTGTACCTGATGGTGTGGTTGAAGATATAATGGTCACTGTTGAATCATGGGAGTACCCAGTTGATTTCATGGTTTTGCAGCCTAAAGCTTAGAAGTTGGGATATCCAGTCATCTTGGGAAGACCTTGGCTAGCTACGGTTGCTGCTTACATTGACTGTAGGTCAGGCAACATGACAATTCTAAATGGGCAGAAATCCAAACACATTTCATTATATCCTCCTGCCCAACCTTATACGAACAATTGTGACCAGGTATGGGTGGATTCTTTGGATGCTAACTCTTTGAATTCTTCTTTTCTAGCCACTATTATAGTACACAATCATATGACGGAAGCTGCAGAGTCTTATGTGCTGACTGATTCTAAGGACTCTGCAACTATGGAAATCAGCACTACTTCTATGGAATTTAGAATATCGATAGAAGACATTACTCTCTCATTGAAGAGTCCGGTAGGAAACTCTATGCTTATAATTCAAACATTTAGTTCCTGATTTCTATTGTCCTTTAACTAAGGTTCTATCTTTTGATAACATATCCATCCTGCACATGCTTCAGCCCCATGTTTTCCCATTGAATTCTTTTATCACTAGTACAGAGCTTGCTCTTGCGAATGATACTAAGCAGGTGCTTATCAATATGGGTAGAGAGTTGACTATAGGAAGCGACTTGGAGGTCAATCAAGAAGCTAGGGTGCTTGAGGTTCTGAAGAAACATTCTCATGATTTTTCTTGGGATTACACTGATATGAAAGGAATTCATCCTAGCATCTGTACACATCATATTTACACCGATGACGTCAAACCTATAAGGTAGCCGCAATGAAGAATCAATCCAACATTGAGAGACATAGTCAAAACTGAGATAGAAAAGCTCCTAAAGGTAGGTTTCATCTATCCTATATCTGATAGTCAGTGGGTTTCCCCATTAGTTATTGTTCCCAAGAAGAATGGTAAGTGGCGAATATGTGTTGATTACAGAGAACTTAACAAAGCCACCAAGAAAGATTATTTTCCCTTGCCCTTCATTGACCAAGTCCTGGACAATTTGGCTGGTAAGAAATATTTCTCTTTCTTGGATGGGTTTAGTGGGTATAATCAAATTAGTATTGCCCCCGCGGATGGTCAGATAAGACTACTTTTACGTGCCCTTGGGGTACATTCACTTACAAAGTCTTACCTTTTGGGCTTTGTAATGCCCCTGCCACATTTCAGCGTAGTAGTCTTGGCCATTTTTGTAGATCTTGCTAATGACTATGTTGAGGTTTATATGGATGATTTCACTGTCCATGGATCCACTTTTGAAGAATATTTGAATAATCTTGAGAAAGTACTCAGTCGATGTGAACAACACCAACTATCTCTGAGTCATGAAAAATGTCTAATGATGGTTGATCAAGGAATTGTCTTAGGTCACCATGTTTCAGCCCAAGGTATAAAGGTGGATCCCAAAAAGATATCACCATCACCCAATTACCTACACCAGCTAATCGATCGACATCAAAAGTTTCCTTGGCCATGCAGTTATTACACGCGATTCATAAAAGATTTTAGCAAAATTGCCACCCCAATGTTTTCATTGCTAACCAAAGATTGTGTTTTTGAATGGTCTTCTCAGTGTCAATAGGCATTTGATTCTATCAAAGAAAAGCTGACAACAACCCCTGTCTTACGTGGCCCTGACTGGGGACAACCTTTCCATATCCACACTGATGCTTCTAATACAACCATGGGCGACTGTCCTTGGACAAAAAGACTCAGAAGATCATATGTATGCAATTTATTTTATCAGCAAAAATATGACTCCTACGGAAAAGAATTACACTACTACGGAAAAGAGTTTTTGGTTGTGGTATATGCTTTGAATAAATTTCATCATTACATCACTGGATATAAAATTTTTGTTTACACTGACCACTCTGCCATTTGATATTTGATGAAAAAACCAAAGTGGTTGGCGGAAGGCTCATTCGTTGGTTACTCTTGTTGCAAGAATTCAATCTCACTATTATAGATAAGCCTGGGAAATCTAACGTTGTTGCTGACTTTATTTCCAGAATAAATGTTTTAGGTGATGATGAAGCAGTCCAAGATCAATTTCCTGATGAACACTTGTTTGCTATCTCCACTAAGACTCCCTGGTTCGTTGATCTCACAAATTATTTAACAACAGGGAAGTTTCCTGCTTATTTTACTCATAAGGAAAGAAGGTGATTGGTTAGAAATAGTGCAACATATAAATGGTGTAACGGATTCTTATTTAAATGTTGTCCTGACATGGTTCTTCAGGTGTGTTCGAGAGGATGAGGTACATGACATACTGTGAGCATGTCATGATGAGCCTAGAGGTGGACATTATTCAAGAAATGAACAATTCACAAGATCCTCGAGCAGGGTACTATTGGCCTTCCTCCATAAGACTGTCAAAAGTATGTGTGGCAAGTGTGATGCATGCCAACGAATGGGAAAACCTACACTTTCTACGGAAATGCCCTCTCAACCCTCAATTGGTTCTAGGACCATTTGAGAAATGGGGTATTGATTTTGTTGGACCATTTGATCCTCCATCTTTCGGGAAGGAGTATCTCTTGGTATGACATGGACTATGTCACCAAATGGGCTGAAGTTCAAGCATTGGCATCGCCAATGAAGATGTTGTTGCTGATTTTCTACAACCGGATATTGCTACGATTTGGAGCACAATGGCCATCAGATCGATCAAGGTCCTCAATTTGTTTCAAATATGATTGAAGCTTTCTTAGGAATCTACAGAATCAAGCACCGAAATCATCACCATATCACCCCCAATCCAATGGGCAAGTGGAGGTAACCAATCGAGAGCTCAAGAATATTCTAACTAAGGTGGTCAATGCCGATAGAAAGAATTGGGTACCAAAGCTTCCTGAGGCCATCTGGGCCTACAACATGACCTGGAAAACAACTACTAGTTTCTCTCCCTATGAGCTGGTCTTTGGGAAGAAGCCACTGTTACCTGTGGAGTTTGAGTTGTGCACCTAGCAAACAACATTGGAAGTTGGGATCGATTTGGATGAAGCACAACATGAATGAGTGTTGTAGTTGAATGAATTAGATGAAATGCGGATGGAGGCACAACAAGCAGACCGAAATTCTACAGCATCAATGGAAAACTTGGCATGATGCTCACATAAAAATGGATATTTCATGAAGGAAAGTGGGTTTTACTCTTTGATTCCCACTATCAGCAGTTTAAAGGAAAGTTGTGTACGCACGTTGGTTAGGTCCCTATAAGTTAAATCAAGTGTTTGATAATGGCTCTATTCGATTGATACCAATTGATGGAGACAAATGACTCTTCTAGTAAATGGGCACAGGCTCCGAGTTTATCACCAACCGCTGGATAGGAAGACTTTCACCGATGACATTCTATTACGAACAGACATGCATGCTGAGGAGGCTCTTTTCCTCTCACGCATGGAGTAATTAATCTTTTGCAAATTCAATAAAGGAAGATGATCCTTCATTCGATCTTCTTCCCTTAGTTAGTTTTTATTGTAATTTCCAATAAATGCAGGAATTTTCATTATTTCTACTGCCGCTAATCATGTTTCATCCCAAATTGCGGGCATAGGAATCTATGGATATCGGCTGACTAAATGTGGCATGGGTAAGTGCATTTAACTTGCTAATGATATTTCTATGTGAAACATTTCCCCATGTAGTCATTTGTCATTATGATGCCATCATGAAATGATTGCTATGATCATTCTGGATCTCTTCCAAATCCGCTCTATGAATGATGGCATAAAAGGAGTAATGGCTCATAAATCTCCACATGCTTTGATGTGTCACACTCTCCAATGTCAGGATAGATGGCGCTTGCTCCTCAACCATGGGATATGTGCCGCCACAAAAATCTTAATCTCACATGGGTGGTCGGTCTCATCACTATTTTTTTCACCGTCACCTTCGCTTGATGTTGCTACCCAAGGAATATGGTGTCATTTGAAATTTAATGCTCTGCAACCACTTCTTCCCATTGTGGTATGCACATCAATCATGACTGGTTTTATCAAACACTCGACGGGAAGTGGAAGAAATGCTCTACTCTGGTTTTTCCGCTACTACCATGTATTTCTTACTTTTTGGCTCAGCATGGGACCACGAAAGACATCAGAACCTACTTCACCTGACGCCTTGCTCCGAATGCCACCCTTTCATAGGTATTTCATGATTTTGGATGGTTAGATTTCATTCAGCAATTTGAAGGTTTTGATGAGAGCATTGTGGAAGAGTTCTTGAACAATTTTGAGTCCACATGCTCGCAAGTTGGTGGATGAAGAGTTGAAATTACCAGTCAGGTCATTTCTGACCTGTCTGGCCTGCCAAATTTTGGTTTAAAGGTTATGATGAATGCCCCTTTGCAAAGTCTGATTTCTCAGTTCCACGACGAAGGAGAGGCACTCCCGGAGGTCATCCTGACTCCATTGGGTGTCCAAAAGGGTGTTAAGCGGAAAAGTTTTCCTGGAATCTGGGGTGAGATTGCTAAATGGGTCAACAGGTATTTTATATGTGATGGCAGACAAGCCTCTATTCTGGGTGGTGATGCACTCAAAATGCTCATTCACCTTAAAAAGGGACATGTCAACCAGGCCCTTTGGGTCAATTTTCCAGAGTACCTCATGCAGATTCTATCATTAAGGTATGCCAGAAACACCGGTCCAGTGGGGGCAAGTCTATGCTTAAGCACCCAGGGTTGATTCATCTGTTGTGTTCACACCAAGTTTTCTTTCACCCAAAGCGGAGGCTCGAGGGATGTGTTGGTGGCGAAGGGTCCAGGCCTAAGTAATTAAAATCTGGTCTCTCTTCTACACCTCGGTCTACCCTTGCATCGGGCCCTTCACATAGTCAAGCAGAGGCAAGCTGACATTCCTGAGCATGCCGACACGGTTGGTACTCCTGAGGGACCATCCCCATCCATTTCTGATTCAAAAGGCAAGTGTCCCATGGCCCCATCTTCCTCCATGCAACTATGGTCCCGATGGCTTGGCTCATTTTTCAGACAAGTGGTTTCCAATTAGAGTCCTTGCCTGATGACACCACCCACATTCGGGAGGAACTGCATACGGAGGATGTCCCAGCCGCTCCATCATCTGATGTTTGCTCATCATCTATGGAAATTCACACTGTAACTCCGGAAATGCTTGACACTCAAGTGGCACCTTCTCACAACTATCTGGAGGAGATAGCACTGCTAAAATCTCAGTTACAAGGTATGGAAGAATCCACCCTTTTATTACAAGCTGAATTTACACAAAAGATAGTAGAAAAAGTTTGGGAGATTGTTGCCTGCAGCATGAAGTGAGTTGTCTAAAGTGACAACGTGATAAGGGTCTTACCCTCTTGAATAATTTCCAACAGTTGTCCCTTCAGAAAGGGAATTGTGGAAAGAAAATCAAAAATTAAAAAAGGAAAAAGAATCTCTGGAAGAGGAAAAACAAAAATTAACATCTATCTTAGACTCTATTTGTCCTTTAGCCATCAAACTACTGTCCTGTAGGAAACCCTCCTCAGTCTACAACATGTATGTCCAAGAACAATTTTATTCTTGGAAGTTATTTCAATTGTGTTCTCAAGCCCCTCACGAAATTCCCGATGGACCTAGTTTTTTATCAGTCTACAAGAACAACACTCCAGAAATTCAAAATTTGCTCTATGAATTTTATCTACATAACATGATAGTGACCAATGTCCCTGATTTCTTGATCAACCTATTTGTGGGGGATTTTCAAATTAAAGCATTTCACTCAGATGCGGAATGGAATCGATAATTTGGAGGCAAAATAAATAGATACAATTTCAATAACACCGCTCAGTCCATCGATTTTACATTCACCCAACCCATCACATGATGTCATGTCTCCCGTGAAAAACTTTAGATCATTGTACTATCAGGAAGGGGTGGGGTGAATACTTCTTAGATTTTTCTTCAAAGTGTATTATTGATTTTGAAAATTATAGTCAGGAGAATTTTGGGGCTGCTTGGCAAGCTTGTGATAGGAGATGGGATACTTTAAGCCTGCCTTTAAAACGTAGGGAGGTCCTCTCTCTCCTAGAATTTGAGATGGAGCATGCGAAGGGGTGATGCCCTCATCACCATTATCGTGCATTGTTTGGCTCATTTATATCATTTCTTCAGACCGGAAATACTCTTTGTGATATGACTTATTAGTATATGGGGATGTTTTGTGTAGTCATGTCTTAGTAGGTTGATGCATTTTTCCTTGCTATTATTTATGAAAACCATTTATCCCATGAACTTCCTACTAACTACCTTTATGAGATCAAATGTGATGATGTGTGCAGGGAATAATGGAAGTTACTGGTGGATAAGAAGCCCGAGTTCGAAGCATGTGGCTGAAGACTGTTTCCATCGAATTGACCTATTAGCTTGGGCTTGACTCTAACGGCCCATAGGAATCTATGAGTTTTTAATTGATATTTGATGGACAAGTGTTTTATGCCACCTGATATGGTGGATCTTGTAACCAACATTATCTATATGAAGACTTTGTCTTCAGAACTTGAGTACCACTTTTTTGATTATCAAAGAAGATTATCTGCATACTGTTCTGGATTTTTTTTTGATATGTTATGAACTCATTTCAAAGTTAATGAAAGCTATGGACATTTTGAGAATCATAAGTTGTTGATCACTCTATCCCGAGGAAGAGCAAGGGCCCACTCAACCGAGGAGATACGAGGTTACTTTGAGTTTTTCATGCATACAGTCCTTCGATTAGTTTTACTGCAATTATCATTTGATGAGTTTTTACATGCATGCTTTGATTAACTATCTCTGCTTTCTCCATTATCACTTTCACTTAGAGTAGATGCTTTTGTTATGCAAATCTAGTTCATGAATAGTCTTGCTTTCTGCTAAAAATTCCAGTTATTCAGTTATGGTTTAATTTGTTAAGAATAAGTGTGTGCGTATTTTACTTTACAATAGAAGATTAGTTGTTGAAATCCATTTCATTGCACATAGTTGAATTCCATAGATTTGTATTTAATTTCCATAGATTTTAACTACACTTCCGTAGAATAGTCATTAAAACTAAGCAACCCCCCAACAAACTCAACGTATAACTGGTTCTCCTAGACTCCATTGCATATTGCCTGAGGACAACCCTGGTTTAGAATGACACTGACAAAGATTATGTCAGTTAAATGATTGGAAGAATACAATGACCCATCATTTTTGGCACCATTTCCATGGGGACTACATAACCATAAGCTCCATTATTTTATTCCATATGTTATGGGTGTTAATAGAGTTCATATAGGAAACCAAGTAGTTCTCTCAGACCTCGATTTAAACCAACCAACCTAGATGCATAGGTCACGAGATAACCAAGGGAGATTTATAGCATGTAATATTCAACAAATCTCTTTAGACACTTCACAAGAGAGAAACACTGAGAGTGATACAGATTCCAATTCCACGCCTAGAACCTTTTCTGAGCATTCTGTATCCTCTTCACATCATTCTGCAATGGGGGATCTTGGGAATGCTGAAGAACAACCTTTAGGATGAACATTTACATACCCCATTGTCCTCGATGCAGATGAGGATGCACCCATGAAAAACATCTCACCATCCATCCTCCCCCTCTTTCGAGGAATGACCAAAGAAGACCCTGATCAGTTTCTATTTGAATTTAAAATCTATGTGCCAGACATATGATTACCGAACTGACAATCAAAAACTCAAATTATTTCCCTCCACTCTCAAAGATTCTGCTATGAGATGGTTTATGGGGTTACCATCTAACTCCATTAATTCCTGGGAAGCCATGGAAACAACCTTCCTAGATAAATACCAAGACTATTGTAGAGGAAGGGATAGGAAGGAGGAGTTCTTCCAAATATGGAAAAAGGAAGATGAGAATCTAGAGGATTATCTGGATAGATTCCTCTTTCTCCATAAACAAGTGGGTATGAGTTACATGCAGACATCACTAAAATAGTCTTTCTGAAAGGACTGGATGAGGAAACCAAGGATTCTCTCCATCTCATGGGAGGTGGAGATGTGCATAAGCTTACCATGGAACAAATTACTGAGCTATGTAGAAGATATTCTAGAACACGTGGAGGAATAAGAAGGAAACAAACATCCAAGTCTTTGGGTACCTCTGAACTTCTAGAAGAAATGGCCAACATGAAAATAGACATTCTGCTGCAATTAACATCCACCATAGATGGACTCAAGGCAAAAGCCACCCCTACTAAAGAACCATTGGACATGTATTGCCCTAAATGTCGAAGAGACACCCCTTGAGAGAATGTCCTTTGGATGTCACAGATATGTGCTTAATCTGTGAAGTTACTGACCATGACACTAAACATTGCACACTTCTACCACAATTGAAGGGAGGTTTGAATGCCATCTCTCAAACAAGTGCTGAATTAAATTTTGTCCAAAGACCAAACAATCAGGGTGGGTTCCCATCTAGACCAACTCAGAATCCCTGGAGAATGCCATGGCCAAATCAGGCCTCTTAGTCTTCTTGGGGACAACCTGAGTGGGAAAACTCAAACTGGATGACTTATCCATATCCACCACCTTGGAAAATCCCTACACTCAGCCGGGTTGGGCTCCACCACCGCAGCCAATCCTTGGCACAATCAACAAAGTGGGGTCCTCAACAAAATTTTAGCCAAAATCAGTCCTGGGCACCACCACAAAACAATAATCAACAACGTAGGTTCCAGCAGCCACAACAAGCTTTAATGCCTCCACCTCAAGCCTACCAAAATCAAGGACAAGCAACACAAACACAAAACTTCTGGCTCAGCTAGTATCCAATCCTAAAAATCAACAGACAACTTCGATTGATGACACAGACGTAGGTAACACCATGCAGGTTAACACTATTGGTAATTTACGATTACGATCTGGCAAAATATTGAACCCTCCTGTTGTTATCACAGAACTGCCTGATGATGCCAATAAGGAAGAAAAACTTGAAGGTAACACTGGTTCTTCACCAATGCCAGATAAACAGGATGATCAAATACCCAAACCGACTACAACCCCTTTTCCTGAGTGATTACAGGACACTCGGATTGCAGATGAAACAAAACTAGTTCAGGAATTGAAAAAAGTACATATTGAGGTTCCACTACTACGTGCAATAAGGGACATCCCTGAACTAAACCAAACCATTAGAAATGAATGTATAAAGACACCAGGAAGAAAAAATAAATACCCAAAGACTATCAGAGTCGAAGGGAATTTGGCTGATTTAGTTGCTGGCACCCTCATCTCACCAAAATATGGGGATCCTGGGAGCCCTGTCATTACTATTTGTATAAACAACCAGTCAATATCTAATGTTTTGGTGGATCTTGGTGCTGCTATTAATGTCATCACAACAGAAATGTTTAACCTACTATCCTTGACAGGACTTCAACCAACCAACACTGTTCTATGCAGTTAGCAGATCAATCCATTATTGTACCTGATGGTGTGGTTGAAGATATAATGGTCATTGTTGAATCATGGGAGTACCCAGTTGATTTCATGGTTTTGTAGCCTAAAGCTTGGAAGTTGGGATATCCAGTCATCTTGGGAAGACCTTGGTTGGCTACATTCTGCTTACATTGATTGTAGGTCAGGCAACATGACAATTCTAAATGGGTAGAAATCCAAACACATTTCATTATATCCTCCTGCCCAGCCTTATACGAACAATTGTGACCAGGTATGGGTGGATTCTTTGGATGCTAACTCTTTGAATTCTTCTTTTCTAGCCACTATGTATAGTACACAATCATATGATGGAAGTCTGCAGAGTCTTATGTGTTGATTGATTCTAAGGACTCTGCAACTACGGAAATCAGCACTACTTCTATGGAATTCAGAATATCAGCAGAAGACATTACCTCTGCTGAGTCTGGTAGGAAACTCTATGCTTATAATTCCAAACATTTAGTTCCTGATTTCTATTGTCCTTTAACTAAGGTTCTGTCTTTTGATAACATATCCATCCTGCACATGCTTCAACCCCATGTTTGCCCATTGAATTATTTTATCACTAGTACAGAGCTTGCTCTTGCGAATGATACTAAGCAAGGTGCTTGTCAGTATGGGTAGAGAGCTGACTATAGGAAGTGACTTGGAGGTCAATCAAGAAGCTAGGGTGCTTGAGGTTTTGAAGAAACATTCTCATGCTTTTTCTTGGGATTACACTGATATGAAAGGAATTCATCCTAGCATCTGTACACATCATATTTACACCGATGACGTCAAACCTATAAGGCAGCCGCAATGAAGAATCAATCCAGCATTGAGAGACATAGTCAAAACTGAGATTGAAAAGCTCCTAAAGGTAGGTTTCATCTATCCTATATCTGATAGTCAGTGGGTTTCCCCATTAGTTATTGTTCCCAAGAAGAATGGTAAGTGGTGAATATGTGTTGATTACAAGGAACTTAACAAAGCCACCAAGAAAGATTATTTTCCCTCCCTTCATTGACCAAGTCCTAGACAATTTGGCTGGTAAGAAATATTTCTCTTTCTTGGATGGGTTTAGTGGGTATAATCAAATTAGTATTGCCCCTGCTGATCAGGATAAGACTACTTTTACGTGCCCTTGGGGTACATTCACTTACAGAGTCTTACCTTTTGGGCTTTGTAATGCCCCTGCCACATTTCAACGGGTAGTCTTGGCCATTTTTGCAGATCTTGCTAACGACTGTGTTGAGGTTTATATGGATGATTTCACTATCCATGGATCCACTTTTGAAGAATCTTTGAATAATCTTGAGAAAGTACTCAGTCGATGTGAACAACACCAACTATCTCTGAGTCATGAAAAATGTCTAATGATGGTTGATCAAGGAATTGTCTTAGGTCACCATGTTTCAGCCCAAGGTATAAAGGTGGATCCCAAAAAGATATCAGTCATCACCCAATTACCTACACTAGCTAATCAGACTGACATCAAAAGTTTCCTTGGCCATGCAGGTTATTACCGCCGATTCATAAAAGATTTTAGCAAAATTTCCACCCCAATGTTTTCATTGCTAACCAAAGATTGTGTTTTTGAATGGTCTCCTCAGTGTCAACAGGCATTTGATTCTATCAAAGAAAAGTGACAAAACCCCTATCTTACGTGGCCCCGACGGGACAACCTTTCCATATCCACACTGATGCTTCTAATACAGCCATGGGTGTTGTCCTTGGACAAAAAGACTCAGAAGATCATATGTATGCAATTTATTTTATCAGCAAAAATCTGACTCCTACGGAAAAGAATTACACTACTACGGAAAAAGAGTTTTTGGCTGTGGTATATGCTTTGAATAAATTTCACATTACATCACTAGATATAAAATTTTTTTTACACTGACCACTCTGCCATTCGATATTTGATGAACAAACCAGTGGTTGGTGGAAGGCTCATTCGCTGGTTACTCTTGTTGCAAGAATTCAATCTCACTATTATAGATAAGCCTGGGAAATCTAACGTTGTTGCTGACTTTCTTTCCAGAATAAATGTTTCAGGTGATGATGAAGTAGTCCAAGATCAATTTCCCGATGAACACTTGTTTTCTATCTCCACTAAGACTCCCTGGTTCGCTGATCTCACAAATTATTTAACAACAGGGAAGTTTCCTGCTTATTTTACTCATAAGGAAAGAAGGTGATTGGTTAGAAATAGTGCAACATATAAATGGTGTAACGGATTCTTATTTAAATGTTGTCCTGACATGGTTCTTCGTAGGTGTGTTCGAGAGGATGAGGTACATGACATACTGCAAGCATGTCATGATGAGCCAGGAGGTGGACATTATTTAGTAAAATGAACAATTCACAAGATCCTTGGAGCAGGGTACTATTGGCCTTCCCTCCATAAGACTATCAAAAAGTATGTGTGGTAGTGTGATGCATGCCAACGAATGGGAAAACCTACACTTTCTACGGAAATGCCTCTGAACCCTCAGTTGGTTCTAGGACCATTTGAGAAATGGGGTATTGATTTTGTTGGACCATTTGATCCTCCATCTTTCGGGAAGGAGTATCTCTTGGTATGCATGGACTATGTCACCAAATGGGCTGAAGTTCAAGCATTGGCATCTGCCAATGAAGATGTTGTTGCTGATTTTCTCTACAACCGGATATTTTTGTGATTTGGAGCACCAAGGGCCATTATATCTGATCAAGGTCCTCAATTTGTTTCAAATATGATTGAAGATTTCTTAGGAATCTATAGAATCAGGCACCAGAAATCATCACCATATCACCCCCAATCCAATGGGCAAGTGGAGGTAACCAATCGAGAGCTCGAGAATATTCTAACTAAGGTGGTCAATGCCGATAGAAAGAATTGGGTACCAAAGCTTCCTGAGGCCATCTGGGCCTACAACACGACCTGGAAAACAACTACTGGTTTCTCTCCCTATGAGCTGGTCTTTGGGAAGAAGCCACTGTTACTGTGGAGTTTGAGTTGCACACCTGGTGAACAACGTTGGAAGTTGGGATCGATTTGGATGAAGCACAACGTGAATGAGTGTTGCAGTTGAATGAATTAGATGAAATGTGGATGGAGGCACAACACAAGAGACCAAAATTCTACAATCATCGTGGAAAACTTGGCATGATGCTCACATAAAAAAATGGATATTTCATGAAGGACAGTGGGTTTTACTCTTTGATTCCCGCTATCAGCAGTTTAAAGGAAAGTTGTGTATGCATTGGTTAGGTCCCTATCAGGTAAATCAAGTGTTTGATAATGGCTCTGTTTCGATTGATACCGATTGATGGAGACAAACGGACTCTTCTGGTAAATGGGCACAGGCTCCAAGTTTATCACCCACCACTGGATAAGAAGACTTTCACCGACGACATTCTATTATGAACAGACATGCATGCTGAGGAGGCTCTTTGCCTCTCACGCATGGAGTAATTAATCTTTTGCAAATTCAATAAAGGAAGATGATCCTTCATTCGATCTTCTTCCCTTAGTTAGTAGTTCTTATTGTAATTTCCAATAAATGTAGGAATTTTCATTATTTCTACTACCGCTAATCATGTTTCATCCCAAATTACAGGGTGTAGGAATCTATGGATATCGGCTGACTAAATGTAGCATGGGTAAGTGCATTTAACTTGCTAATGATATTTCTATGTGAAACATTTCCCCATGTAGTCATTTGTCATTATGATGCCATCATGAAATGATTGTTATGATCATTCTGGATCTCTTCCAAATCCGGCTTTATGAATGATGGCATAAAAGGAGTAATGGCTCATAAATCTCCACATGCTTTGATGTGTCACACTCTCCAATGTCAGGACAGATGGTGCTTGCTCCTCAACCATGGGATATGTGCGCCGCAAAAATCTTAATCTCACATGGGTGGTCGGTCTCATCACTATTTTTTTCGCCATCACCTTCGCTTGATGTTGCGCTACCCAAGGAATATGGTGTCATTTGAAATTTAATGCTCTACAACCACTTCTTCCCATTGTGGTATGCACATCAATCATGACTGGTTTTATCAAACACTCGACGGGAAGTGGAAGAAAATGCTCTGCTCTGGTTTTTCCGCTACCATGTATTTCTTACTTTTTTGGCTCAGCATGGGACCGTGAAAGACATCAGAACCTTGCTTCACCTGACGCCTTGCTCCGGAATGCCACCCTTTCATAGGTATTTCATGATTTTAGATGGTTAGATTTCATTGGAAATTTGAAGGTTTTGATGAGAGCATTGTGGAAGAGTTCTTGAACAATTTTGAGTCCACATGCTCGCAAGTTGGTGGACGAAGAGTTGAAATTACTAGTCAGGTCATTTCTGACCTGTCTGGCCTACCAAATTTTGGTTTAAAGGTTATGATGAATGCCCCTTTGCAAAGTCTGATTTCTTAGTTCCACGATGAAGGAGAGGCACTCCTGGAGGTCATCCTGACTCCATTGGGTGTCCAGAAGGGTGTTAAGTGGAAAAGTTTTCCTGGAATCTGGGGTGAGATTGCTAAATGGGTCAACAGGTATTTTATATGTGATGGCCATGCCTCTATTCTGGGTGGTGATGCGCTCAAAATGCTCATTCACCTTAAAAAGGGACATGTCAACCAAGGCCCTTTGGGTCAATTTTCCAGAGTACCTCGCAGATTCTATCATTAAGGTATGCCAAAAACACCGGTCCAAGGGGGCAAGTCTATGCTTAAGCACCTAGGGTTGATTCATCTATTGTGTTCACACCAAGTTTTCTTTCACCCAAAGTGGAGGCTCGAGGGATGTGTTGGTGGCGAAGGGTCCAGGCCTAAGCAATTAAAATCTGGTCTCTCTTCTGCACCTTGGTCTACCCTTGCATCGGGCCCTTCACATAGTCAAGCAGAGGCAGCTGACGTTCCTGAGCACGCCGACATGGTTGGTACTCCTGAGGGACCATCCCCATCCATTTTTGATTCAAAAGGAAAGTGTCCCATGGCCCCATCTTCCTCCATGCAACTATGGTCCGGTGGCTTGGCTCATTTTTCTGCAAACAGGTGGTTTCCAATCGGAGTCCTTTCCTGATGACACCACCCACATTCGGGAGGAACTGCATACGGAGGATGTCCCAACCGCTCCATCATCTGCTGTTCCATCATCTATGGAAATTCACACTGTAACTCTAGAAATGCTTGACACTCAAGTGGCACCTTCTTACAACTATCTGGAGGAGATAGCACTGCTAAAATCTCAGTTACAAGGTATGGAAGAATCCACCCTTTTATTACAAGCTGAATTTACACAAAAGACAGTAGAAAAGTTTGGGAGATTTACTGCCCTGCAACATGAAGTGAGTTGTCTAAAGTGACAACGTGATAAGGGTCTTACCCTCTTGAATAATTTCCAACAGTTGTCCCTTCAGAAAGGGAATCATGAAAGAAAATCAAAAATTAAAAAAGGAAAAAGAATCTCTGGAAGAGGAAAACAAAAATTAACATCTATCTTAGACTTTGTTTGTCCTTTAGCCATCAAACTACTATCCTGTAGGAAACCCTCCTTAGTCTACAACATGTATGTCCAAGAACAATTTTATTCTTGGTAGTTATTTCAATTGTGTTCTCAAGCCCCTCATGAAATTCCCGATGGACCTAGTTTTTTATCAGTCTACAAGAACAACACTCCGAAATTCAAAATTTTCTCTATGAATTTTATCTACATAACATGATAGTGACCAATGTCCCTGATTTCTTGATCAACCTATTTGTGGGGGATTTTCAAATTAAAGCATTTCAGTCTGTATTATGGAATCAGATAATTTGGAGGTAGCAAACAGATAGTTTCAATAACACTGCTCAGTCCATCGGATTTTACATTCACCCAACCCATCACACAGATGTCCCTGTGGAAAAAACTTTAGATCATTGTACTATCAGGTAGGGGTTGGGGTGCATACTTCTCATATTTTGCTTCAGTGTATTATTGATTTTGAAAATTATAGTTAGGAGAATTTTGGGGCTACTTGGCAAGCTTGTGATAGGAGATGGGATACTTTAAGCCTACCTTTAAAACGTAGGGAGGTCCTCTCTCCTAGAATTTGAGCTGGAGCATGCGAAGGGGTGATGCCCTCATCGCCATTATCAAACAAACTAGAGAAAACCAGCCAGCAATACACTGATGAATGGGCAGGCCTCCAAGTGTGGCCACCACTCCTCTTAAGCCCTCTCACGACTTGGCAGAACAATGCAGCACAGTCCCATGACAGTTTCACTGCCTGGGTGGAAATGACCTCCAATACTCAGGGCTACAAGAATACCACAAAGCAATACACTGATCAATTCGAGGAGTATGACATGGCTGACCAACTTGGCAGGAGAGCAGGGTGATGAGTTGCATTGGGACATGCAACAGGTAAAGTCAGGGGGAAAATGATGAGTGCATTGTTTGGCTCATTTATATCATTTCTTCAGACGGAAATACTCTTTGTGATATGACTTATTAGTATATGGGGATGTTTTGTGTAGTCATGTCTTAGTAGGTTGATGCATTTTCCTTGCTATTATTTATGAAAACCGTTTATCCCATGAACTTCCTACTAACTACCTTTATGAGATCAAATGTGATGATGTGTGCAGGGAATAATGGAAGTTACTGGTGGATAAGAAGCCCGAGTTGAAGCATGCTGAAGACTGTTTCCATCGAATTGACCTATTAGCTTGGGCTTGACTCTAACGGCCCATAGGAATCTATGAGTTTTTAATTGATATTTGATGGACAGTGTTTTATGCCACCTGATATGGTGGATCTTGTAACCAACATTATCTATATGAAGACTTTGTCTTCAGAACTTGAGTACCACTTTTTGATTATCGAAGAAGATTATCTGCATACTATTCTGGATTTGTTTTTGATATGTTATGAACTCATTTCAAAGTTAATGAAAGCTATGGCATTTTGAGAATCATAAGTTGTTGAATCACTCTATCCCGAGGAAGAGCAAGGGCCCACTCAACCGAGGAGATACGAGGTTACTTTGAGTTTTTCATGCATACAATCCTTCGATTAGTTTTACTGCAATTATCATTTGATGAGTTTTTGCATGCATGTTTTGATTAACTATCTCTGCTTTCTCCATTATCGCTTTCACTTAGAGTAGATGTTTTTGTTATGCAAATCTAGTTCATGAATAGTCTTGCTTTCTGCTAAAAATTCCAGTTATTCAGTTATGGTTTAATTTGTTAAGAATAAGTGTGTGTATATTTTATTTACAAGTAGAAGATTAGTTGTAAAATTCCATTTCATTGCACATAGTTGAATTCCATAGATTTTTATTTAATTTCATAGATTTTAACTACACTTCCATAGAATAGTCATTAAAACTAAGCAACCCCCAACAAACTCAACGTATAACTGGTTCTCCTAGAATCCATTGCATATTGCCTTGGACACACACCCTGACAAAGTTTAGAATGACACCGACAAAGATTATAATCAAAGTTTAAGTTCTTTAAATATGAGAACCAAGAGTAAGAGAACTCATGGCACTCAAAGTATTTACCATTGTTGCCTCTAGTAGAGATGTGAGTGGAGTAGATGAGGTTTCTTGGACAGAGGAGTCAACGGTGCTTGGAGGCTCAGTGTCATGAATTTCCTTCTCTTTATCCATTGTGGCTTCTGAAGCACCTGCAGGGACTGGCACTTCACTATCCTTACTTTCACTGAGAACAATGATGTTCTCTAGCCCGAAGGTAATTCTGAATGTTTCAATAGGGGATCTTCCTCAATAGGCTCCTTTTTGACCTCCTTTACCTTCTTCTGATATACCTAAGTGGATGAGGAAGGGGTGGAGGATTCAGGTTCTTTACTTGATGAAGGAGGAGGAGTTCATGCAGGTACCTTTGAGCTAGGTGTATGTGACTCCTTCCTTGGTGTTGAAGTGTCTTTGGAGGAAGACTCTCTTGAATTCTTCCTCAGCTCTCAAACCCTTCTGTCAAACTAGACCTTGGTTCTTACCAGGACAGGGGCTAGAATCTTAGCCAAATCATCTTTCTCCCTTTTGAACTAGTCTAGATCCTCTAAGGGAGTATGCTTGATCACAATATCATATTCATATGACAATAGGTCTGTGTTGTCATCTTGAAGCCCTTCAGGAATCTGATATAGGTTGAGCTCCTGTATTAGCTGGAGGGAGAATCTACCATAATGCCTCCATCTTGCCTCAAAGTCATCTGTGTAATCAGCCCAGTAGTCCTCGATATACGGTCTGTGATGATAGTTGATTCTAAGATTCAGCTCAATGAATTTCTTCAAATCAAAATAGGTTTTGGGCTTGAAGAAGTGGACAATGATGAGGGCAAGGGCTCTTTCTATGTTTTGGGCATCTAAAGCTATTTTACATGTATAGTTACCCAAAGATATGGGGAAATGCAACCCAGAGATCTTCTTGTCCCTATAGGTCCTATGCAACTTATCCAATTGTCTGCATACCTCAATCGAGCCATCTTATCATTACAAAATATAGGGAGCTTGAGAGGAGTGCTCTCGTAACCGGCTAACCTGATATACGAAAACCTTCTAAATTGAATGAAGTAAGCTCCATACTTTGCTATCAGGTTCATGGCTTCATCAGAAAATCTCCTAGCAGTATCACTTTCCGAAGCCTCACAATGTACATGGTGAAAGCATCATTCACCCTCCTAAAGTTATGATTTCTGGTGTCAAGGGTGAACTGAGGGTAGTAAGCATAGATGGGATCACCCTTCTGAGCCTCAATGTATGTGAAACCAAACCATTGTCTGGATGCTGCTAGGGTATACATAAGATAAGAAGTCATGTAGAACTTCTTAGTTTGTTGTACATTAGACAACTGCTCTGTCAAATTCATACAAATGATCTCTACCCAATTGATGTTCAGGTACCTTCACAGATGATGTTGATGAGCGGGCACATCCAAAAGTGAAACTCACTGGTAGAGGGTAAGCCCATGACATGAGCCAATAGGATGATGAAGTCAGATAGCTCTTCGTTGAAATCAGCCCTAAACAGAGCTTTGGAGAGTTGAGATGCCCCTTTTTAGGGTTCTTCAACCATGACTTTGCTACCCTGGATTTGTATTTCTCATTGTCTTGATCAAAGAGAGCTTGTGCTTGAGTTTGAGAGATTACCATAGAATTGTCCATTTCAGGATCCGTAGGGCAGCGGCAATGGTGGCAGCATCAAGTTTAGTGATTAGCTCCCCGTGTACATTGGTTAATTCACTCGTGTCGGGGTTGAAATGAGCTCCATGAGGCGAGCACAATATTGGTGCAGCATCGAACTATCATTGATCATTTGTGCCATGGGAGAGGGGTTCGGGTCTGTCAATCTACTCCAGAAATCACCGAAATCCAGGTGACGAACTTCACTATATTCGATATCGGGAAGCCCGAAGATTCGAGTAGTGAAGCATGCTCCGACTTTGAAACTTGATCTTCATCTCGAGTGTTTGGAAAATAACCTTCACAACAAGAATCCGTGATAAGAATGTAAGGGAAATGGGGGCACAAGCAGATAGTTTTTATTGCGAGGATATGAGAAAATGGCAACGAAGCAAGCAATGTGTAAAATGCATAGAATGTAGTCCCATTAAATAGTAATTTTAGGAGAGAGAAGGTTATAAATGCGCATTAAATTCATATGCACCGACTCAAAAGGTAAGTATTGGGAAGAGTGAAAAAAATTATCCCGGATGGCCTTTGGTACATTTGGGACATGAGGGACGCGAAAGCATGATTAAGAGATGCGGGCTATGCGGATAAAGTGGGGACAAAATGCAAAACGCTTAGGGACAAGTAAGACCAAAGTACGCGAAGGGCCTGATGCGGGTGATGCAGGGTGATCGGGGACAGGAGAGCTCAAGTGAACTTAGAATAGTTGGAACAAAAAGTTTTGATGGGCCCACAATTAAATAGATTTCGGGGAAAGCGGGCGATCGGGGAACAGAGAGCCCATTAGAACTTGGGACACATGGGACAAAAATGTCGATAGAGACTGTAAATCACTCAAATGACTCAAAAATGGTGAATTTTTCTAACTTGAGACCCGCAAATCACTCAAATGACTCAAAAATGGTGAAATTTTCTAACTTCTCAACTTTCCTCTTCACTAGAATATCATAGAAAGGTGTTAACTCAAAATTTTCAATTTTTGATTTTCGAAAGAGGGGAAATTTTGAGAGGAAAACACGGCTGAAAATGAAAAAGGACACAGATCGATGGCCCGAGCGATAAAAAAACATCAAATCAAACTCAACTCGAGTTAAAATTCCACCGATAAATATCCAAGGGTTGACTCATCGTGCAGAAGGGCCAGCCTACATTACCAAATGAATTATCATTACATCAACTTTCCAAAGTCTAAACTATAGTCCATAACTATGATACAAGCTGACAATAATGATCACCCAAAAGGTGAGTCTTTTAACTATAATCATCAGGTCTATTCAAGTGCAAAATCCCGACAAGAAAATTACAAAGCGGTGAAGGTTGAAGGGGTGGTAGACTATATAATATGCCATGTGTTATGCAAAGGAGCTTGATTATTAAAACTATGATTATTGCTTAGTCTATGCCCAAATAAATCAAAGGGGTGGTCGAATGTATTATGATGCCTATGCCATGGCCAAAGGGAATGTCAACATCAGAGCCTAAGATTGGAAGTGGTCCCCATAGTGGATGAATCATTCTTACAAATATTGCAAGTATTGCAATTATTTTACTCACAAACAGGCAGAGAATTAATTTGTTGCATGCTTCACAAGAAGACAGATTAGAGAAGAAGAAAGAGTTGCATGTTCATGGAGAGAGACTTTCCTAGCAAGTAATCTTATTTTTAGCAAATTATTCATCCTTATCTTTCTTAAAAATAGATCAATCAACTTGAGTTGACCAATTATAATCACATGACTATTAATGCCTATTTGTAATTGCATGTTCTATTTTTATTCCTTTATCTATTATTAAATAAAGGATAAAAATAGAATGCATGGGCGAGTACAAGCCTTAGGCTATTTTTACGAAGAGGGTGAATTTTATTTTTGCTATATATTATTTGCCTTTGCAAAGCACAATGGGACTACTAGAGGACTTTTGGATATAGGAGTAGAGAAGCAATTTTTTCCAGTTTTTCCTTCTGAGTGTGGAGAATTTCTGCCTTCCCAATTATTTGCAATCTTGTGTATGTTTCTATTAGTTTTGTGAATGCAAATTCCCTGATTAATCATCTTACCCTGTTGCAAAATTCAGTAGTTTCTGCATGATATTAATGTGCATGTTTAGCTTAGTAGTATTGTTGTGATAATCTCCCTCAATACCTCCAAGTGTTTTTCCCTTAATATTTTGTAGAACTGTTGGTTCATGCACCCAAAATCCTTCACATATCAATTGTGCATATACTTAGTCAAAGTCCTCATACAAATTTGGTGTATCACCTTAGTTTTAATTATTTTATAGTCATATTTTACCCCTAAACCCCATAATCAATTTAGGATACATCAACAAGGAACCGACTTTGATACTAGAGACTCACCTCAAAATAGGTATACCCACAGGACACTGAGGTGTTTCCATTGTATCTACGAAAGAGAGAGACCAATTTTGCAAGCTTAGAAAAACTTTCACCATCTCTCTATAGGGTGCACTTTCGAGAGATAGCGTAACCCGATTTCATTATCTTCAAGGTTGTAGTACGTCTTTGAAAAGTGACTCCTGTAGGTCCTTCATGGAATTCAAATAATAATTGCTGAATTCTATCATAATCAACACATCACAACAAGATTCTGTTTATATCTCTTTTGAGTAACACACCATCAATAAAAACATAAGGTACAACTTGTAACCTAAAATACCTTCATTTGTTCTTGTCCATAACTTCCGAGATAAGTGCCATGCTAAAGGTAGTTAACTAAATCAGTCATCCATCTTGACTCCTAAACTTCTTGAATAAGCTCAGGTTGTTGATTTTCTAGTTGCACCATGAAATCTGGTTAGTGATACGTAACTTCAGCATATTGTTTTGGATCCTTTGATTCTGTAGCCTGTTGTTTTTCCATATCAGTAATCAAGTGTTCACATAAACCTTTTCCTCTTATTATTTTTGCAACGTGAATGTCAACGTAGTATTCCATAACCTTTGTTATCCAACCTGCTCTCTTCTTATTCAATTTTTTGTTTAAGAAGAAAGCTTTCACACTTGGATGAGAAACTAGAACATGTATCTTATTGTTTGAAAGCATGTACTTAAAATTATTTAGTCCTCTAACTACCAAAAGTACTTGTTTTTCAAGAAATGTGTACCTTGTTTCATAGTCATGTAAACTTTGTCCAAAGAAAGCAATTGGATGCTCAATATTTTCATCATTAACCTAAGTTAATATGGATGAAATTGTTTCATCTCCTACAAGTGCATACATTGTAAAATCTTTATCAAAATTTGGATTTGCAAGAGTAGGAGCTTGAGAAATGGTTGTTTTAATTGCTTCAAACCCTTCTCTCCTTCATTGGTCCAAGAGAAATTCTTCTCTTTCTTCAACATAGCTGTCAATGGTTTAACCAATGCTACAAAATCTAGAACAAATCTTCTAACAAAGTTGATTTTTCCCAGAAAGCTCTGTAATGCCTTTTTGTGATGAGGCAATGATAGTTGTGATATGGCTTCAATTCTGAAAGGGTCAATTGCTAAACCTTGTTTAGAAACAATATGACCAAGCAATTTACCTTGATGTACCGAAAAATAGATTTTCTGGGATTCAATGATATTCTGAACTGTCTGCATAACTAAAAAGTCTTCCTTAAATGTATTATATGTTCATCTGAATTTTTTGAAAATACGGTAACATCATCCAAATAAACTAGTATGAATTTATTTAATAAGCTACGAAAATCCATGTCCATTGCATGTTGAAATGTTGCACCAGCATTTGAAAGGCCAAAAGGCATTCTTTTGTAAGCATAAGTACCCCACTTGGTGGTAAAAGTTGTTTTGTACCTATCTTCTTCTCAGACTAGAATCTGATTGTATCCACTATAACCGTCCAGAAGAGATAGTCTATTAGAACCAAAAACTATTCTCAAAATTTGATCCATATTGGGCAGTGGGTAATGATCTTTTAGTGAAGCTTTATTAAGATCTCTAAAATCCACACATAATTTGATTTCTCCATTCTTTTTTTGAACCGGAACAAGATTGGCTACCCAACTTGAATGCTTAACTAGAAAAATGATACTTGATTCGATCAACTTAGATAACTCTTTTCTCATTAAAGGCTCTATCTTGGGATTTACAGGCCTCTATTTTTACCTAACTAGCTTGGAATTTGGTTGTAATTCAATGGTATGTTGTGCCAAAATTGGATCAAAACCTTTTAGATCTTGGTATTTCCAAGTGAAAACATCCTTAAATTCTTTACAAAGATTAATAAAGGAAAGTTTCTTAGCTAAGGAACATACCTTTCAAGAAATAAATTCTTCCCATCATCAACTGAGATCTCTTCATAGTTGTCTGCATGTGTTGACATATTTATGTTAAGATATATTAATGATCTTAAAGGAATGTGTTGCTAACTTGGATTCTTGCATGCTGTAATTTATTGACAGACAACAGCTTATTATTTGCTTGTGTGTTGAAAATTGATGTGATTTTGAAAATTGTCGTATACTTGCTAAACTCTCTTTGCTGATTGACAACACACCTTGAATCAATTTCATTGATCCAAAGTATGCTGTGGTCTTCTTGTGATTTCTGTGTCGATTTACTCTTTAACCGAACCTGAGGATGATATAAATGTGCAGCGCCTGATTGCAGGTATGAGTAGCTGGCACGTAAATGCCAACGACAAAGGTTCGATTCTTGAACCCTGTACTATCGAACTTAAGACCTCGTGGGGCAGGAAATGTCTGGACACGGGTGGCCTTGGCATGTGAAACAAAGGACGAAACGTCCTGCACAAATTGACATGAGTGTCAGTTGGAAGATCTGGATGGAGGTTGATTAGTGTTAGTGGTTAGAAGGAATTAAATCCTAAGCTAATCCTAAGTTCTAACATACATCCTAAACTACTATCCTAAGTGGATTTTTAAATTATAAAAAAAAAAAAAGGGAAATAAACCTAAGTCCTATTAACCTAAAACTAAACTATGACCTAGGTTAATAACTAATATACATCCTAAACTAATCCTAACCTAAAGGGGGCGCGCAGACCCTTGGAGGGAGAGGATAAGGATGAAGGGGTGTTTAATGGCATTAAATGAGAGTCCATACGTGGACAACGCCAGTTTGGCGGGGGCAGGTAAGTGGCGGAGGTATTTAGTTGGACATGGAGCTAAATTTGGTTTTGCATGTGAAATTTAAAATTTGGAGTTCGCCAACTCAAGTTGGCAGTGGCGTGGGAAATTTGGAAAAAGGCAGAGCCTTTAATGCATTAAATTTTCTTGGTCCTCGCGACCAGCTCGCCTTGGAAGGCGTAGGAGGGAAATGTTGATTGTTTATTGTGTCGATTTGGATTTTGTGAAGTTGCTCTGCATTTGGTTTTTTTGTTTGGTTCAGTCGAACCAGTTTCTTTGGGTTTATCACTGTTCTTTGGAAAATTGGAGGCTGTTGCTGAGCCTGAAGAGGAAAGGATTGTTGGAAAGCTCGTGCTGTCGCCGAGGAAGGAAATATCTTCGGCAAACGCAGTTTTCTTCGAGTTTTGGAAAAGAAATTGCAGGCATGTTAAGCCCTTCTCTTTAAAAATACTTGCTTTGTTTAAACGTCTCATTAAAACAACCCTGCTCTTGGGTTTTGGGTTTATGTGATTGTTGACGAGTTGATACGATTTGGATTTAGTCGATTCTTGCTGTCATTTTTGGAAATGATAGGTAAAATCATTCTGGTTGTTGTGTTTAAACTGTCTTTGCATTTTCTTTGAGTGGAATATCTCCATGTTGTGTTGGTTTGTTTGGCAGTTTGGAGAATAACGTTTTGGGTATTTTTCTCTGTTAATGGTTATATTTACAAAAAGACAAAAAAAGATGTGTTGTTCTCATCACTGTATAATCATTCTCTTGTTTTACGAACTTGAATGATGAAGTCTCAATAGACAATAGGAGCTGTCTTTGTTGTCGAGCAATTGTTCTTTTGTTATATGAACTTTTGTGATAAACTGCATCGATGTGCGAGTCAGATGAAGTCGTATTCTCTATCGAAATTTCTTTTAAAAAGGAAATAGATCCTTTCTCTTTTTGTTGTGTTTGATTATGATGGATACGGCATTTGGGTTTTGTATGATCATACGAATTTGATTTGAGGAAGAAATGGTAATACGTTTTTGCTGTCCCTTTTTCTTGCTTAAAGAAATAGATGAATATGGTTGAGTATTCGTGGGAGTTGGAAAAGAAATAGTTTTTCCTTCTGAACTTATAATGAATTATATTGTTTTCTTGCTGAGAAAGTAGGATGATTAGTTGTGGTTATTGATGTTGTTTGGTCTACCGTTCGGACTGTAGACATGATTAAAAATCTTGGCTTTGCATTCCTGAGCAATGAATGAATATTTATGTACTGTACTTCTTCTTGCCTTGGAGGAAAGATGATTTGTTATGTCTTATTTGAGGCGGTTTGATCTTACAGTTTGGACAGTAGTCATGAAAACGAGCTTGACTTGTATTTTGTGCATTAAATAAATCATGTTGAATCTTGCTGAAGGGGTTAGATGATTTGTTGTGTTTCATTGATGTTGTTCGACCTTTTAGTTCGATGTCCTTTGTGAAAACGCATTTTAATTTGGATTGCTGTGCAAGGAGGAAATGCTTGGGAAGTTGTATTGCTATTGGACCTGTTTTGATTATACTTTGTTGTGCATCTGATATCCTATGCGGGTTTTTAATAATAAGGGTATTATTGTATGAAAATCACATTTTTGGGTTCTGTACATCATTGTGAATAGAAGAATGGATTCGGGTAGAAACATTTATTGGTAAGGAATTCTTCTTTTGTCTGCTGTTTTGATTTGGTAAAATTCAGTAGTTGGATGGTTTATTGAACTTGTAAGTTCAGTCTGAATAGAGAACAGTGGCATTTAAATCGTTTCCTAAGTGCTGTGTATTTCTGTATAAACGGAATTTTGAATGTTTCGTGTGGTCTTCTGATCTTTGCACGGTCATTTAGAAGAAATGAAATCAGCATGAATAGTTCTTGTTGAGTTGAAGAAAATGGTTGTTTTCTTATATGAATAGTTAAGAACGAATTCTTCTCTTTTGCTGTCTTGAATTCTGGAAATAGCATTGAAGTCTTACTGTGCATTATGATTGGACTTGCTGTAGGTAACAACAATGAATAAATTTTATTTTGAACGGAATGCGTTCATAGAATTAGAAAATCATGTGAATAATTGATTGCATGATTGTATAACTGTTTATCTGGTTTACAATACAGTGAAAGAATTATGGTTTCTTCTAGTACGGTAAATACATAGTATGCAACCTTATACTATTTGATCTATGATAAATACGATGATGTACTAACCTGTTTTGGATATGCATATGAGCCTGATTTAAATGAAGTATTGATAAGGACGATAAATTCTTCCTTGTTTTCATTTAAAGCTGATTATGAATGAAATTACTCTTGCTGCCGGAAAGTGAATTCCGAATGGATTTTGTAAGTTTCACTCTGAACTGTTATCTTGATTTGTGTCTCGTTTGGATTCCATTTTTAGGACAGTCATGAGGAAGGAGATAGTAATGTGGATGAATGACTTGGAAAATGATCTTTTCTTCTTTCATACAGTTGAAAATTTGTAATCATTATTAACGAATTTTGTAGTGCTTAGATATGAGCAACTATATGCATTGTTGTTCGCTTTCTCGTCTGTGCGTGATTGCTAGAACCTAATATGATGCATGAACTGAAAGGAAAGTAATGGGTTTACATTTCAGTTAGTTTTATCCTTTGTTTTTATTATTAATGAAAGGAGTGGAAAAGATAACAGTATGTTATATCAGCAGTACGCTATTTGTATTCCTAACTTTACAAATATTGTAATTTGGAACTTGTAACGGTTATGTGGAAAATGGGACAGCAGTTCTTTGGCTGATTGTGATGGTATTTTGATGGTTCAGTTGTTATGCTGATCATTCTTTGGTGCCTATTTCTTGATTGATGTCTTACTGTCGTTTCATAAAAGGTGGTTCTTTTATCGAGACAGCTTAATCAAGCACCTCATTTTAATGATAAGTGCTTAATATGCTCTGGGCCATCGAATCGACCTGCAAATAATTTTGCAGATGGAATTTGATTAGAATGAAGACATGGCTGTTTTCTGATGCTTCTTGATTGGTTGAAGATGAATTGTATTTGTTTACTTTTATTCCTCTTCGAGGAATTAAGAAAAGAAGAAAGTATATTCTTCCATCTATGAGTTGTAATGATGTTTTATGTAAACAATGCCCATTCAGTGGGATTGGCAAATGTATGGATTATGACATGAATTGATGAATACAAATACAAGTGTGATATTTTAATGACTATATCAGTTGATATTGATGATTAAATTGGAAACATAATGTTATTCCTGATTTGGATTTATTTAATTGTCCGTGGATGGATGCTAAATGGGAATTGATATCTATTCTTACCTTATTGCAACTTTTAAGTTGAAATGTGCAATTAGTTCATACTTGGGTAAAGATGAATTCTTAATTGACATTAGAAAGGATTAGGAAGAATATGATTCCATAACTGATAGGTATTCAGGATTAGCTTGGAAGCTAAGGAATATCAATTAACTTCGGAGTAATCGAACTTCGCTTTCGAACTCCATTAATGACCTCGTATGTTAAATTCAGAATAAAGGATATGGGATAAGTATATCCATAACTAATGGACCTTAACTGTGTAAGGTTAAGGAAAATAAATGAATACATTTATTGGGAATTAGACCTCGTTTAAATGACGTCTAATAAGCTAGAATTTTGAATTTAGTTACAGTTTGGAAAAATCTTGGTTAAGTTTAATAGGTTAAACTTATCACGTCCGTCGGTAACGGGCTGCTTAATCCAATGATTAAGAAGAGAACCAAGTAGAGAAATGCAGCCCTTCGGTATGAAGGAGAAGATGCATAGCAAGCTAAAGGACGGATTTAGTCTCTCTTAGCTATATACAACTGTAACGGGAACGAGGATAAAGGGATCAACATGGTTGCTGAAAGTTGATTTTAAAATATTAAGATCATATCCAAATCACTTGAGCAGGATGTGTACTCTCGATGGGAGGATTCCGTAGGACATTGACATACGCCAGCTATAGAAGGTGTCTTCATGAAGACTGGGTCTTCATGACGACACAATGTTATAGCTGACATATTACAATGCCCTCCCGAATTAAAACATCAAGAATACATAGGCTGAATGTGAAGTTCTTGGCAGGGGATAGGAGTATGATCATGTATATAGGAGTGACTCCGAATACTAAAGATAACTAGACACACGGAGTCGTGGGGAACGACACCGTATGTCTGCGTATCTTTAGTTACCTGGAGTGCCTTCCTATATTCGTTCATATTGCTAGTTGGAAATTAGAAGTTTAAATCTGACCTTAAATCGAGAGGACTGGTAGGAACCAGGAAAGACCATTCTAGATAACAGGTGAAGTGAAGTGAAGGACGTATTCCATTGATGTGTATCACATCCAGGAATATGATCATGCAAAGCATGTGAAAATCTTTGGCCAAAGTATCGCAAGTGTTGGTTGCGTTGTCCTTATCACTTAATTTAAGATGCAGGATGTCAGATGAATATCAAGAATGTATATTCGATAGGCTTCTTAAATGGATCACTTCGATAACCGGAAACGGTTAAGAGAACTGGTATATATAATATACTATGCATAAACAAACATGAAGGATCGGTTGTTGCCGAGTCATGAAATGAAGGATCGATGAAACTCCGAGCCATGAAAATGGAAGATCGGCAGTTCCTCGAGTCATTTACAAAGCAGATATAGAATCATTATAAGATGAATGGCATTGAATGTGTGTTCCATATTGTAAATATGCGAACAGGGAACATTAGTTTTAAAAAGAATTGTGTGATCCAAACTGTGTTGTTTGGGCAGAGAACAATTATTAAAACTTGAACGTGTGTTTGAATTTTATAATTCATAACAGAGAACGTTATCAAAAAAATTCCCTTGTTCTAGTATCTTAAAATGGGGATGTTACATCTTGGCATCGAGTCTGAAGGTCGCAGCTCTCGACCTAATGAGTCCACGATATATTAATAAGGTTTACATTTTCTTATTGAATAGAAAATGGTCAGAACAAGAGGGAATGCGCGAATAACCCGTTACAGGTGGAGAAGCAACATCGCTCAAAAGTCGGATGAAATCCTCACGCCCTACTTGATACGAGGGATCGCTTGACTGCGCTCGAACAACAACCAATGGGCAATGAAGAGGAGGAGGATGAAGCTGAAATAAATGATCACCGCTCTTGTGGACAACATCAACGGAGGGAATCCGGTGTTGATAATAATGATGTAATTGCTCCTAATCCCCCTGAAAATAAAAGGGCAAGATTAGCAGCTGAACTTACAAATGATATAAAGAGAATAAGTCCTCCAAAGTTTGATGGAACAACCCTTGGGGACGGAGCTGAGAATTGGCTCAGTGAAATGGAGAAATACTTTGCAATAAGAAACTTCTCCGAAGAGACTAAAGCGATATGGGGAGCATATCAGCTTTCTCATGAAGCATCATCATGGTGGGACAACCGTAAGGTTGAGCTGAATATTGTCGAATCAGACATAACTTGGGATCAATTTAAGGGTTATTTTAGGCAACGATGGCTGCCTCAACTCTATTTTGATAGGAAAATGACTGAATTTCAGAATTGGTCGCAAGGAAGGTCATCGTTTGTGACGGAATACTGGGAAGGGTTTACTAAACTCCTTAAGTATGTGCCGCAGCATCAAGTCGATGAGAAGTTCAACACGGAAATTCATAATGGGACCGAATCCCATCATTGGTGGCGAAGTGGATGTCCACGGCCCAACCACCATGGATGGAGTCATTTAAAAGGCAATCGACAGAATGTAAATCGAGGGCAATATCTCGCTCACAGGAAGAGATAAGGAAGAAGATTCCCAATTCTTCTTCTTCGTCTCGCACCAAAAAGGGGACCTTGGAAAAGTGTTTGGTGTGAAAACAAAATTGTTCAGAGATAACAACAAGAAATCTATGATGAATGACTCAAATAGCGTATGTGGAATAGCCTTCACAAAAGTTAATGGCATCGATGTAAGTCCTATGGAAGCCGTAATGATAACTTCAAGGTCGGGTAACAAATTTGAGCCTAGAAAAGGGCCACTGAGGATGCTTCAACCGTGGAAAGGACCACTATGTGAATCACCGTCCTCTCAAGAAGGATGATCATGGTCAAGCAAAGATAGATACACGCGCAGCTGGCTAATGACAATGTCGAAAAAAGCAAGTGACGCCCATGAAGTTCTGGGTAAGTTATTCGGCACACCCGTAGTCATACTTTTGATATCGGAGCTGCTGTAATGTTTTATTTTCGCTAAACTTGCAATGAAATTAAAAAGAAAGGCTGAAAGAATGGATAAAACATGGACAAAGGCATTATGGGAATAATGTTGTCCATACAAATAAATGTGCCTTTTTGGGGCAATTCTTGATCGCCTAGTTTCTCCACCGAAGTTGACTTGTATGTCACTCCTCTAGATCATATGATATCATTATTGGAGTTAACTAGTTGGCTGAACATAAGGCAAAGGTCGACTGTTATGAAAAACAAATTTGTTGCTTCGATGACCTGCAGAAAGCAGCAGTCATTCAAGGTGTAAAACGGGAAGTTGCAGTTAGGAAACTGACGGCTATGCAACTAAAAAGGGCTAAAAACAGAGGCTGCACTTTGTATGCAGTAAAAGTGACAGAAAATGTGGAGGAAGATAATGATTTCATGGAAAGATATCCATTGTTAAGGGGTTTCCGTGATGTGTTTCCGGAGGAATTGCCAGGTCTTCCACCCAAACGTGAGTTTGACTTTGCAATAGAAATCAAACCGGGAACTGAACCCATATCTAAGGCACCTTATAGAATGACTACCATTGAGTTGGTAGAGCTAAAGGCTCAGTTACAAGAACTTCTGACTAAGGGGCTGATAAGACCGAGCATCTCACCTTGGGGAGCGCCGGTAATTTTTGTAAAGAAAAAGGATGGCACTTTGAGGCTGTGTATTGATTACAGAATGCTGAACAAAGCAACTATTAAAAATCGATACCCACTTCCTAGGATTGATGATCTGTTCGATCAGATGCGAGGAGCATCAGTTTATTCAAAAATAGATCTTCGATCTGGGTATCATCAGCTGAGAATAAAGGAAGAAGATATTCATAAAACAACTTTTAGAACGAGGTACGGGCATTATGAGTTCACGGTGTTACCTTTTGGGTTGACTAATGCACCTGCCGCCTTCATGAATCTAATGAACAATATTTTTCAAGAATACTTAGACAAGTTTGTGCTTGTATTCTTGGACGATATTCTTATATACTCTAAAAATGTCGAAGAGCACCAAGAACATCTAAGGATAGTGCTGGAAATTTTAAGAAAGAGGAAGTTGTATGGCAAACTATCCAAATGTTCCTTTTATGATGCAGAGGTGCATTATTTGGGACACGTTATAAGCAAGAATGGGATAGTTGTTGACCCTTCAAAGATCATAGCTATAACTGAGTGGCCTGCGCCTAAGAACGTGCACGAAGTGAGGAGCTTTATGGGCTTGGCTGGATATTATCGAAAGTTCGTTAAGGACTTTTCAAAAATTGCTGCCCCAATCACTTCGCTGCAAAAGAAGGATAAGAAATTTGTCTGGACAGACAAATGTGAATCTGCCTTTAAGAATTTAAAGGAACAGTTAACTTCAGCACCTATCTTGACTGTACCTGATCCAAATGGAAATTTTATGGTTGTAACGGACGCCTCAGGAGAAGGTCTTGGAGGTATTCTATTACAGAATAACCATGTCATCGCTTATGAAAGCAGAAAGCTTAAGTTACATGAACAAAATTATGCTCCACACGATCTAGAGCTCGCTGCCATTGTTCATGCACTTCAAATGTGGAGGCATTATCTTTTAGGCAAGCCTTTCGAGTTAAAAATGACCATCTGGGGCTGAAGTATATTTTTACTCAGCCAAATCTGAATGCAAGGCAACGAAGATGGTTAGAATTTCTATCTCAGTATGATTTTGATATAAGCTACATCAAGGGTAAGGAAAATAGAGTAGCAGATGCTCTGAGTCGAAGGAAGCATATCTCTGCTCTTATAACGTTAAGAACGCAGTTTAAGGATGAGGTGAAAGATGCCTTGGAATCAGATCCTTATTTCCAGCAAGTCAAATCAGCACTTGCTGCAGACCCGAAGGATGTCAGGTATAAAGGATTCCATTTTGATAATGAAGGAATTCTGAGGTTCGAAAACAGGGTATATATACCTGTGGCAAATGACTTAAGAGGGAAATTGTTAACTGAATTTCATAATTCACCTTTTTCTGGACACCCTGGCATTACGAAAATGCTCGCTGATCTTAAGCAGCAATATTTTCTGGAAGGGAATGAAAAAGGATGTGGTAGAATTTGTAACACACTGCTTGAATGTCGTTGTGTTAAGGCGGAACATATGCACCCCGCGGATTATCAGATCCCACAAAGATTCCGCAAAGATAAATGGCAAGTGATAACGATGGATTTCGCTCAAGGATTGCCTATGTCAAGAAATAAGCATGACATTATCCCGGTCAGAAGTCATAAATTGACCAAAGTGGCACACTTCATTTCATGCGTAATTAAGGACGATGCACCAAAGCTAGCAAGAAGAAGATTTGTACATGAAATCTTCAGATCGCATGGAATACCGAATTAATCATATCGACAGAGATCCGAGGATGACATCAAGGTTTTGGCAAACGCTTAATGCGGCCTGGGGACTAAATTGAACTTCGTTCGCATATCATCCGAAACGGATGGACAGACCGAGAGAGTTAATCAGGTTTTAGAGGACATGTTAAGGATGTATGCATGGACCAGCAAAGATAAATGGGAAGAATACCTTCCCGGTAGAATTTGCTTACAATAACACCTATCATGCCTCTTTAAAAATGGCGCCTTTGAAGCATCAGATGGAAGAAAATGCGTAACCCCCCCACCGGGACAACGTTGAGGACAGAGAGGTAATTGGGCCAGAAATCCTTATGGAAATGGAACAACAAATCAAAATGATTCGGGAACATCTAAAGGAGGCCGCCAATAGGCAAAAGAGCTATGCAGACTTAAAGCGGGTTGACAGACATTATAAACTGGGAGAGAAGGTCTTTCTTCGGGTGAAGCCGAAAAAGAGCTCAATAACTTTTGGCAAGGCTGCCAAGTTGTCGCCACGTTACGTGGGACCTTTTGAAATTGTTGAAATAATCAACCCTGTAGCTTATCGTCTAGCATTACCTCCTGCTTTGTCTCAAATGCATGATGTTTTTCATATTTCTTTGCTTAAGAAATACGTGACTGATTTATCACATGTGCTGAATCGAATTCCTCGCAGTCCAAGACCAGAATAATCGTGGTTAAGCCCATTCGAGTGCTGGGAACTCGCCAGTTGTACTTGAGAAATCGCGAAGTGAACCAATGTAAGGTCCAGTGGGACCAGTTCAGCGAGGAAAGTGCAACTTGGGAAAATCTCGAAGAAATGAGATCTACTTTTCCACATCTGTTTAATCGAATTTGAAATTCGAGGAACTGATAATTCTACCAAATTTAGACAATTATTAGTCTATTGTACAGTTGTCTTAAAACGCTGTTTTTAAGAGTGAATCTGTTTTTGGTATGAACTTATGAATGAAAGGACAATAACTGAACTTTGTCCTAGGAACTCCTTGATTTGTTTAATCTGATCATCGGGACGATGATTCTTTAAGGAGGGAAGAATGTAACACCCTGATTTTGTAAGTTATCTTGGTGAATATTTTTCATACTATTATAATGCTGAAATGAAGGCAAACATGTTAAGATATATTCTGATCTTAAAGGAATGTGTTGCTAACTTGGATTCTTGCATGCTGTAATTTATTGCATAGACAGCAATTATTGTTGCTTGTGTGTTTGCTGATGTGACGACAAATTGTCGTATACTTGCTAAACTCTCTTTGCTGATTGACAACACACCTTGAATCAATTCCATTGATCCAAAGTATGTTGTGGTATTCTTGTGATTGCTTTGTCGATTTACTCTTGAACCGAACCGGAGGTTGATATAAATGTGCAAATACCGATCAGTAGGTATGAGCAAATGGGCACGTAAATGCCAACGACAAAGGTTCGATTCTTGAACCCTGCACTGTCGAACTTAAGACCTCGTGAGGCAGGAAATGTCTGGACACGGGTGGCTTTGGCATGTGAAACAAAGGACGAAACGCCCTGCACAACATTGACATGAGTGTCAGTTGAGAGACTGGATTAGAGGTTGATTAATGTTAGTGGTTAGAAGGAATTAAATCCTAAGCTAATCCTAAGTTCTAACATACATCCTAAACTACTATCCTAAGTGGATTTTTAAATTTAAAAAAAAAAAAGGAAAGGGAAATAAACCTAAGTCCTATTAACCTAAAACTAAACTATGACCTAGGTTGAATAACTAATATACATCCTAAACTAATCCTAACCTAAAGGGGACGCGCAGACCCTTGGAGGGAGAGGATAAGGATGAAGGGGTGTTTAATGGCATTAAATGGGAGTCCATACGTGGACAGCGCCAGTTTGGCGGGGGTAGGTAAGTGGCGGAGGTATTTAGTTGGACATGGAGCTAAATTTGGTTTTGCATGTGAAATTTAAAATTTGGAGTTCGCCAACTCAAGTTGGCAGTGGCGTGGAAATTTGGAAAAAGGCAGAGCCTTTAATGCATTAAATGTTCTTGGTCCTCGACCAGCTCGCCTTGGAAGGCGTAGGAGGGAAATGTTGATTGTTATATTGTGTCGATTCGGATTTTGTGAAGTTGCTCGCATTTGGTTTTTTTTTTGTTTGGTTCAATAACCAGCTTTTTTGGGTTTATCATGTTTGGGAAATTGGAGGTGTTGTTGCACGAGCCTCAAGAGGAAAGGATTGTTGGAAAGCTCGTGTGTCGTCGCCGAGGAAGGAAATATCTCGCAAAAACGCAGTTTTCTTCGAGTTTTGGAAAAGAAATTGCAGGCATGTTAAGCCCTTCTCTTTAAAAATACTTGCTTTGTTTAAACGTCTCATTAAAACAACCCTGCTCTTGGGTTTTGGGTTTATGTGATTGTTGACGAGTTGATACGATTTGGATTTAGTCGATTCTTATTGTCATTTTTGGAAATGATAGGTAAAATCATTCTGGTTGTTGTGTTTAAACTGTCTTTGCATTTTTTTTGAAGTGGAATATCTCCATGCTGTGTTGGTTTGTTTGGCAGTTTGGAGAATAACGTTTTGGGTATTTTTTTCTCGTTAATGGTTATATTTACAAAAAAAGACAGCAGTATGTGTTGTTCTCATCATTGTATAATCATTCTCTTGTTTTACGAACTTGAATGATGAAGTCTGAATAGACAATAGGAGTTGTCTTTCATTGTCGAGCAATTGTTCTTTGATATATGAACTTTTGTGATAATACCTGCATCGATGTGCGAGTTCAGATGAAGTCGTATTCTCTACTAAAATTTCTTTTAAAAAGGAAATAGATCCTTTCTCTTTCTGTTGTGTTTGATTATGATGGATATGGCATTTGGGTTTTGTATGATCATACGAATTTGATTTGAGGGAAGAAATGGTAATACGTTTTTGCTGTCCCTTTTTCTTGCTTAAAGAAATAGACGAATATGGTTGAGTATTCGTGGGAGTTGGAAAAGAAATAGTTTTTCCTTCTGAACTTATAATGAATTATATTGTTTTTTTGCTGAGAAAGTAGGATGATTAGTTGTGGTTATTGATGTTGTTTGGTCTACCGTTCGGACTGTAGACACGATTAAAAATCTTGGCTTTGCATTCTTGAGCAATGAATGAATATTTATGTACTGTACTTCTTCTTGCCTTGGAGGAAAGATGATTTGTTATGTCTTATTTGAGGCGGTTTGATCTTACAGTTTGGACAGTAGTCATGAAAACGAGCTTGACTTGTATTCTGTGCATTAAATAAATCATGTTGAATCTTGCTGAAGGGGTTAGATGATTTGTTGTGTTTCATTGATGTTGTTCGACCTTTTAGTTCGGACTGTCTTTGTGAAAACGCATTTTAATTTGGATTGCTGTGCAAGGAGGAAATGCTTGGGAAGTTGTATTGCTATTGGACCTGTTTTGATTATACTTTGTTGTGCATCTGATATCCTATGCGGGTTTTTAATAATAAGGGTATTATTGTATGAAAATCACATTTTTGGGTTCTGTACATCATTGTGAATAGAAAAATGGATTCGGGTAGAAACATTTATTGGTAAGGAATTCTTCTTCTGTCTGCTGTTTTGATTTGGTAAAATCAGTAGTTGGATGGTTTATTGAACTTGTAAGTTCAGTCTATAGAGAGAACAAAGTGGCATTTAAATCGCATTTCCTAAGTGTTGTGTATTTCGTATAAACGGAATTTTGAATGTTTCTTGTGGTCTCTGATTTTGCACAGTCATTTAGAAGAAATGAAACCGGCATGAATAATTCTTATTGAGTTGAAGAAAATGGTTGTTTTCTTATTTGAATAGTTAAAGAACGAATTCTTTCTCTTTTGTTTGAATTTTGGAAATAGCATTGAAGTCTTACTGTGCATTATGATTGGACTTGCTGTAGGTAACAACAATGAATAAATTTTATTTTGAACGGAATGCATTCATAGAATTAGAAAATCATGTGAATAATTGATTGCATGATTGTATAACTGTTTATCTGGTTTACAATACAGTGAAAGAATTATGGTTTCTTCTAGTACGGTAAATACATAGTATGCATCCTTATACTATTTGATCTATGATAAATACGATGATGTACTAACCTTTTTTGGATATGCATATGAGCCTGATTTAAATGAAGTATTGATAAGGACGATAAATTCTTCCTTGTTTTCATTTAAAGCTGATTATGAATGAAATTACTCTTGCTGCTGGAAAATGAATTCCGAGTGGATTTTGTAAGTTTCACTCGAATCAAGTTATCTTGATTTGTGTCTCGCTTGGATTCCATTTTTAGGATAGTCATGAGGAAGGAGATAGTAATGTGGATGAATGACTTGGAAAATGATCTTTTTTCTTTTTCATACAGCTTGAAAATTTGTAATCATTATTAACGAATTTTGTAGTGCTTAGATATGAGCAACTATATGCATTGCTGTTCGCTTTTCGCTCTCAGGCGTGATTGCTAGAACCTAATATGATGCATGAACTGAAAGGAAAGTAATGGGTTTACATTTCAGTTAGTTTTATCCTTTGTTTTTATTATTAATGAAAGGAGTGGAAAAGATAACAGTATGTTATATCAGCAGTACGCTATTTGTATTCCTAACTTTACAAATATTGTAATTTGGAACTTGTAACGGTTATGTGGAAAATGGGACAGCAGTTCTTTGGTTGATTGTGATGGTATTTTGATGGTTCAGTTGTTATGCTGATCATTCTTTGGTGCCTATTTCTTGATTGATGTCTTACTGTCGTTTCATAAAAGCAGGGTTCTTTTATTGAGACAGTTAATTGAAGCACCTCATTTTAATGATAAGTGCTTAATATGCTCAGTTCATTGAACTGACCCGTGCAAATAATTTTGCAGATGGAATTTGATTAGAATGAAGACATGGCTGTTTTCTGATGCTTCTTGATTGGTTGAAGATGAATTGTATTTGTTTACTTTTATTCCTCTTTGAGGAATTGTAAAAAGAAGAAAGTGTATTCTTCTATCTATGAGTTGTAATGATGTTTTATGTAAACAATGCCCATTCAGTTGGATTGGCAAATGTATGGATTATGACATGAATTAATGAATACAAATACAAGTGTGATATTTTAATGACTATATCAGTTGATATTGTTGATTAAATTGGAAACATAATGTTATTCCTGATTTGGATTTATTTAATTGTCCGTGGATGGATGCTAAATGGGAAATGATATCTATTCTTACCTTATTGCAACTTTTAAGTTGAAATGTGCAATTAGTTCATACTTGGGTAAAGATGAATTCTTAATTGACATTAGAAAGGATTAGGAAGAATATGATTCCATAACTGATAGGTATTCAGGATTAGCTTGGAAGCTAAGGAATATCAATTAACTTCGGAGTAATCGAACTTCGCTTTCGAACTCCATTAATGACCTCGTATGTTAAATTCAGAATAAAGGATATGGGATAAGTATATCCATAACTAATGGACCTTAACTGTGTAAGGTTAAGGAAAATAAATGAATACATTTATTGGGAATTAGACCTCGTTTAAATGACGTCTAATAACTAGAATTCTGAATTTAGTTACAGTTGGGAAAAATCTTGGTTAAGTTTAACAGGTTAAACTTATCACGTCCGTCAGTAACGGGCTGCTTAATCCAATGATTAAGAAGAGAACCAAGTAGAGAAATGCAGCCCTTCGGTACGAAGGAGAAGATGCATAGCAAGCTAAAGGACGGATTTAGTCTCTCTTAGCTATATACAACTGTAACGGGAACGAGGATAAAGGGATCAGCATGGTTGCTGAAAGTTGATTTTAAAATATTAAGATCATATCCAAATCACTTGAGCAGGATGTGTACTCTCGATGGGAGGATTCCGTAGGACATTGACATACGCCGCCTATAAAGAAGGTGTCTTCATGAAGACAGGGTCTTCATGACGACACAATGTTATAGCTGACATATTACAATGCCCTCCCGAATTAAAACATCAAGAATACATAGGCTGAATGTGAAGTTCTTGACAGGGGATAGGAGTATGATCATGTATACGGAGTGACCCCAGAATACTAAAGATAACTAGACACACGGAGTCGTGGGGAACGACACCGTATGTCTGCGTATCTTTAGTTACTGTGGAGTGCCTTCCTATATTCGCTCATATTGCTAGTTGGAAATTAGAAGTTTAAATCGACCTTAAATCGAGAGGACTCGGGTAGGAACCAGAAAGACCATTCTAGATAACAGTGAAGTGAGGTGAAGGACGTATTCCATTGATGTGTATCACATCCAGGGAAATATGATCATGCAAAGCATGTGAAAATCTTTGGCCAAAGTATCGCAAGTGTGGTCATGTTGTCCTTATCACTTAATTTAAGATGCAGATGTCGATGAATATCGAAGAATGTATATTCAGATAGGCTTCTTAAATGGATCACTTGATAACCGGAAATGGTTAAGAGAATCGGTATATATAATATACTATGCATAAACAAACATGAAGGATCGGTTGTTGCCGAAGTCATGAAATGAAGGATCGATGAAACTCCGAGCCATGAAAATGGAAGATCGGCAGCTTCCTCGAGTCATTTACACAAAAAGCATATAGAATCTGTTATAGAGATGAATGGCATTGAATGTGTGTTCCATATTGTAAATATGCGAACAGGGAACATTAGTTTTAAAAAGAAGTTGTGTGATCCAAAGATTACATAACATGGATCATATATCAAAGTGTGGGACTTTGAGAATCAAGAGAGATCTACGGATGAAGGTCGGTTCCTATTCCTCTGTTCGAGCACACACATTCATATTGTAGAGGATCTACTCTAAAACCTACTCTTACTTGCCAAGGAAATAGGGTTAAGAAGATGCAAGAAAATAAAACCTAAAATAACAAGGGTGATACACCAAAGGAATGTTGAAACACCTACTTTGCAATAAACACAAACCATAAAATGTAATACAATCACCATGCAAAAATAACTAGGACTGCAATGAGAGATCAGAAAGGAGACAATGAACATAAGAGAGGGTTAAAAATCATCCAAAGACATGCATTATCGCTCTAAAAGTTGATATAGTGCATTATAATGGCCAAGAGGCACAAACTTGCATTACAGTTTGAATGGAAGGCTTGAAACTCCACAAAATCACTTGCAGATAAGAGAAGAAGGGAGGGTGTAAAGCAGAAATGTCCAACCTTTTGAAAAATGCACCTCCTTACAATATATAGGAAGAATGAGAGAAGGAGGTAGAAGAAATTTAGACTCTGTTCAACCACCCTAGAGATGCATTGAATCCACTGCAAAATTAACGGGTCTCATGACACAACCCACGCCTCCATTTCCATTTCTTGTTGGGAAAGAAATACCTCATTACATGGTGGTGGGTGAGAATGATTCACCTCAAGAATGGTCTGTATTTACCAAATTAGTCGAGGTCATCTAAAGGTCAGGGTTGGGTGCTCAATGTGGGCTCTCACAATATTTTCAAGATCCAAGCATTTACATGGAGCCCCATATGATATTCTTGAATATTTTCCAAACTACTTTCCTTTGGACTACCCCTTGAGATCTTCATGGATCGACATATATTCTTAATATTTTGGCTACTACTACTTTTTCACTCTTTTTGGTTGGACACTTGAGTTCCCCACCTTTGGTTTAGACTTTCACATACTTTTTTTCCTTTGTATTTTTGCTAAGCCCCCTATGACTATATGACGACCCTAGACATGTGGAGGGCTTGTACTTTTTTGGGACCTACCTCCAGAGTTGATCTTTGAAGTTGTGCTGAGTTGACGCATGGCACCTTCCGCTGTTCTTTCTCTGTTTAGACTTTTCAACATGGTCGGTTACGCTTTTTGATACTGGACACGTGGAGGGCTAGCGCTTGTTTGGGGGTCTCTCTTTTGATTGCACCTTTGAAGTTTATGCCGATGAAGCATGGAGGATTTCACTAACCTTTTATACTTAGCTGATTTGAGCCTGCTCCTTTTCTCGGTCCCCGACTACGTGGTGAGGCTTGGTGCTCATTTAGGACCGCCTTTGGATTTGACCATTGAGGGTGCTTAGATGGAAACATGTGGAGGCCTCATGAGCTTTTGGAATTTTCAATGGCCGGTGTCCCTTTTGAGACTCTTGCCATGGGAGCCGTGGAGGGCTAGTGCTCATTTGGGGACTACTCTTTTGGTTTGACCCTTGATGGTGTGCCATTGAGACACGTGGAGGCTTTTATCGGTCTTTTTATACTTATTCAATTCATTAGTCTCTCTGCCCATTTTCGGACCTTGGACTCTTTTGTGGAAGCTCCACGCTCATTTGGGAGTACCTTTTCTTTGACCCTTGAATTGCGGCGTTGAGACATGGAGGCTTCGTGGCTTTGGAATTTTACATTTGGTAAAAATACTTCTCTAGCTCCGTGGCTCCGCAACTTTTCATTTCCCAAAAGTATCATCCTGGGGCCCAAGTTTACCTGGCCCGCATTTTCTACTTAGCAAAATAAATACTTCTTGGGCTCGGGCCCATAATTATAACTTGTTCCTTTTGCAAAAGTGTGAAAAATACCAAAATATCCCCACTACCCCTCCATTTTGCAATCTTCCCATTTTGCAAAACTTTTTCCCTAGGTTTTGAGCCCACATTTGGAAAAATATCCTTCCCAGGCCCGTTGGCCCACTATTTGCAAAATATGAGGAGTTATAAGGATTTTTTTATATTTTTGAAAGGGGAAGAAATTTCCTATCGATGGAAATGCTTTTTAGGGGATCTTAAGTGCTTGAAATATATAAAATTTATATTGTGCACCAAAAGGGGAAAATGGTGTTAATTTGACCAAAAATAAGTGTGAGCTTATTTTTGTCAACAATTTGGTGACTCACGGGGTCACCTTCCTGCTAGGTGAAAAGATCAGTTGCCTTGAAGTATCCATTGGGCATGGAGTCATGAATTGATAGCCTAGTATTGATCTGTTCCGAAACCTCAAGCCCACTGCTTGTGACCTGTTGGCCCTTAACCTGCTCCACCGCTTGCACTCTCAATTTTCATAAGAAAATCTTGAAGGTGAGATTTCTGAGAGTAGAAAATTGTCTTGACCTGGAGCATTCACCTACTTTTGGAAATGGACTGTAGGCACACATTCACCTTTAGAGGCACATTGAACTACACAATGATTCAACCTAGGAGCATGAGACCTATGCCAAAGCACTTAGGAAATTGAAACCTACACTACAACAAGACAATGTGCATACACACTTAGAGGAATTAAAATCCTAGGCTAATATTTACAATGGTGAAACTTTTCCTTTCAGTAACAATGTTTAAGATAGATTCCATTAACCGGAATCAAAAGCTCCTCTCCATCCAACATAGACAATTGGAAGGCATTGCTACTCTTACATCCTGTGACCATGTAGGGGCCACTCCAAATAGCATCAAATTTAGAATGCCTCCTAGCTTTCCCGATCTGCATCCCACTTCAGGACTAGGTCCCCTTCCTGAAAGGTCCTTGCTCTTGCTTTCTTATCAAACCACCTCTTGACTAAGGCTTGATCCTTTTCTATCATTTGAATTGAATGTTCTCTGATTTCTTCCAATTCTATCAGCTCTACATACCTAGCCTCCATTGGTTCAAACTCAGATAATTCCAACTGCTTCATGAGTTCCAATGCGGGAAGCTCTAATGATATAGGAAACATTGCCTCCTTCCCATAGACCATACTTGTAAGGGGAATTACCTGTAGATCTCTTTGGTGTGATCTATTAGACCATAATGCTGATTTTAGCTTTGTATGCCATATCCTTTGATTTTCATCTAGAGTCCTTGATGATTCTTAGAAAATTCTTGTTCATGGACTCTGCCTGCCCATTACCCTGTGGGTAATAATTTGAAGAGGTGCTCAAGTAGATCCCATTCTTAACAGCCCATTCTGTGATCTTGGAGCCTAGGAATGCCAAGGCATTTTTTGATATGATAGTGGCAGTACTCAAACCTAGTCACTATCCCTTCATAAAAGTCTAGTATGCTAGACTTGTTTGCTTCTTTGAGTGCTACCGCCTCGGTCCACTTGGTGAAATAGTTTGTTGCCATGAGAATCCATTTGTGGCCTTGGCTTGAGTTTGGATTGATGACCCCAATGAAGTCCAATCCCCATTGCATGAATGGTTGGTCAACTGAAATTGGGTGTAATGGGAGTGTTGTTAATCTTTCCTTGCCTGTGAAGAATGCACATTTTTACACTTCTTGATCCAAGTGTAACAATCACTGAACACAATGTGGGCCAATAATATCCCACCTTCATTATCTTGAGAGTTGTTACTCATGGAGAAAAATGACCTCTAACTTCTCCATCGTGAAACTCTGTAACACCTTCTCGATTTGACTTGTTCGATGCATCTCAGTAGAACACTATTGATGTCCCTTTTGAACAAAACACCATCAACGAGCACATATGGAATGGCTTGTAATCTGAAGTATCTCCTTTTTTCTTTTCTCATTTCGGAGGGCATAGGCCTGTTTGTAGGAAGTGCATCATATTTTGAGTCCAACAAGGAATAGACACATTATCATTTTCTTGTTCTTGACCATCTTGTAGTACCAAGACAACTCCATTTTCATTACTTGCATCAACTTGTTGACTCGAGGCTAGTTGTTCACATAGTCCCTTTCCATGAACCACTTAGTGACCTTAATTTCAATGTCATATTCCATGACATGAGTGATCCATCTGTACACGTTTCTCATTCACATCCTTGTTCAAAAGGAAGTCCCTGACTCCCGCATGAGAAACTAACAGTTGGATCCTGTTGTTTGAGACTAGGTGTTTGAACTTCTTTAAGCTCTGATCACTGCAAGGACATGCTTCTCGATGAAGAGTACCTCACTTCATAGTCCTCCAAGCCTTGACTGAAGAAGGAAACTGGTTGTTTAGATCCCCCTTTGTTTTGTTGCACTAGGATTGCAGAAATTGTGTCCCCACCACCAAAGGCATAAAGCATGAAGTCCTTGGAGAAGTCTGGATTGATGAGAGTTGGAGCTTGGGATATGGCTTCTTTGATGGCTTCAAAATTTCCTTTCCCTCATTTATCCACCTAAATTCCATGCTCTTCTTCAACATCAGTGTTATTGGCTTCACAAGAGCAACAAAATTTGGCACAAACCTGCGAGAAAAATTGATTCTTCCTAGAAAACTCTGAAGAGCCTTCTTATGACTTGGCAAGGGAAATGCTTGAATTGCTTCAACTCTTTCTGGGTCGATCATCAATCCTTCCTTTGACACAATATGGCCTAGGAGATTTTGCCTTTGTGAGCTAAGAAAGTGCATTTTTGGGATTCAATGATACCCCAAATCTCCTACATCTTTGAAATACCTGTCTTAGATGGAAAAGGTGATCCGCTACGTTTTGGAGAACACAGTGATATCGTCAAGATATATCAGTACTATTTTTTGATCAACCCCTTGAATGCCATGTCCATCACCCTCTATGGAAGGTGGCCCCGACATTAGACAATCCAAATGACATCTTCTTGTAGGCATAGGTGCCCCACTTAGTGGTGAAAGCCATCTTGAATTGGTCATCTTCTTTCACCATTATCTGATTATACCCTGAGTATCCATCCAGGAGAGAAAATATTTCTAAGCTGGATACTACCTGTAAGATTTGTTCCATTGAAGGGAGTGGGTAGTGGTCTTTGAGAGATGCTCTATTCAAGTCTCGAAAGTCCACGCACAACCAAATTTCTCCATTCTTCTTCCTGACTGGTACCAAGTTTGCAACCCAGCTTGAATGCTTGATTGGGAATATAATGCTTCCTCTATCAGTTTGTTCAGCTCTTTCTTCATTAGAGGCTCAATGTGTGGGTTGATTGGTCTTTGTTTTTACCTGATGGGCTTAGCCTCTGGATCAGTTCTATTGTATGTTGTGCCAACTTTGGATTGAATCCTCAGGTCTTCATAACTCAGGAAAAACATCTGGAAATTATTGGAAAAGTTGTATGAATTCATATCTCTCTTGCTCAGTGGTCACCTTGCCAATTTGGAGTGTCTTTCCTTCCCCAACAAAAATAGGTTCTGAATCATCTCCCTTGACCTTAATGTTTTCTTTCTCTTTATGAAATTGGTCATTAGGATTGAATATTGACTCAGTGTCACCAAACCTCTGGGAAGCTTGTTGGTCCACAACTGCACTACTTGATCCCCATACTGCTGCTCTAATTTATCTTGATTCCTAGCTGAGAATTCAGCCTCTTCTTGTAGGAAATTTATGATCTATTGATCATTTTCAAACACCTTCAGCTTGTGTTATTGTCTGGAACTGTTGGCCTTACAATCACATGGATATGTGGTTGTGTTTTTCCTCTTTTGATACTATCAACCACATCAAATGTTGCTCCAACTGCTGCAAGCCTATCTGCAACTTCATTCTTTTTCCTAGGTATGGACACAATGTTGAAAGCTTCAAAGTCTTCAATTAGGTCCCATACCCTGTTCTTGTAGCTCTTGAGTAGGTCATTCTTTGCAGCATTTTGTCCCCTCGACTTGATTCACAATTAGCTCACTATCACCAAATACTTGTAAATTTTTAATGCCTCTCTTTCTTCCCCAATGTAATCCATGATTAAGGCTTCATACTTAGTTATGTTGTTTGAGAAAGAAAACTGGAAATGGAAAGTTGAGTAGTATTTCATACCTTGTGGTGAAATGAGCATAGCTCCTCCTCCTGCGCCTTGTCTACTCCTTGAGCCATCAAAAAATAATTTCCATACTTCATTATCATCCTTGTGATATGGCTTGGTGATGCTAGGGAGAGGATGATTCTCTTCATGCAAACAATAGACTCCTAGCTCAGATTCTTCCATTTCTTTGTAAGGGTCAAAAGCATGCCTTTTGTTTTCCCATTCATCAAGAGTCAAGTCTGGAATACTTCGACCTTGGTATCTACCTCATAGGTGCTTGGGTAATCTTCTTGATCAAATGTTGAACAATTTGCATTAATTGGACTCGGTACATGAGGCTCTATGTGAAATTTTACAATGGGCTCGAGATCTGATTGTGGCCTTAGCCCCATACCTCATTTTGAATAACATGTGTGACCAATCAATAGACAAATAGCCCCCAATTTTGGTAGTGAAGTCTCTTGACAAACACAATGCAAAGAGTGGTGGCAAGTCTATGACTGATACATCTTACAACACCATTACATTGGGACATGCATGTAATGTGAGGCTCAAATATTTGATTACTCCAACCATTGTTACTGTTGTTCCATCCAATTGCACCACACCTTTGGAGATGACTTCATATTGAAGACCTAACTGGTCAGCTATTTGTTTGGCATGACTGAGCTACTTGCTCCCGAATCAATCATGCAATTATGTATCAACTTATCTCCTATGATCAATGAGATATAGAATGGAGGGGGCTTCAAATTTTTACCTTGATGGCCTCCTTGATCTGATGCTCCTTGTTGAGCTGCATTGGTAAGTACCTTTTCTTGTTGATTGGGTGGCTGATTTGATGTTGACCAGTTTGCCATAGTAACTTGCAATAGGTCTCTTTGTCTGGGATAGCTAATGACTCCCACATTGAGATGTTTACATTTTTTTCTTCATCTTCTCAATGATGTTGAATGGAGATGAGTTATCTCTCTACTTCCCCTTTCCTTGCACATTCTTCTCTTGCACATGGGTTGTTACAACCGACACTTGAGTCGGTCTAGAAAGTGGCTTGGGCTGACCCTGCACATTAAGAGCTGCACTTTGATTGCTAACACCTTGTGGAGTAATAGAGGGTTGTGGATCATTTGAATTTGATGATTTCTTTCTCCAATATTCCTTTCTTGGACCGTGTATTGGCTGCTACACTTTGAGAAGGGGCTTGGTTCACACCACAAAATCTTCTTCACCTGCCAATTGACAAGTGTGGTCTCATTTGGAGGTACTTCTTGTTGAGTTGATTCTGCTACTTATTTCCTTCTTGGCTTGTCTCTTGTTCTACACCCATCATTGTTACCATAAGAGCTTGATTCAAGGCACCATTAAAACACATTGACTGATTATGAGGTTGATTGCATGGGAAACACCAGTCATATTCTTGAGCCATGTTGTTTTGTGTTGGAACCAAGGCCCTCGATGTTGAAGCCATGTTTGGATCATATGGTGGAATGGCCTAACAGCTTGAGGTTGTCCTTGGCTTTGATTTTGATTTCCAACCTGAGTCTGGTGGTCTATTTTGTTGGTATGGGGGTCTAGCTTGATATTGATTTGGAGGTTGATACGGCCTAGAACTTTGAGCTTGTTGTCTCTTGATAGTCACTAGCTCATTTCCTAGGTTTTGTAGTTGCTTCATAACCTCTTGTAGCTCTTTTGAGGTGCTTGAAGAAGTAGAAGCCTCATTATTGCTTTGATTCCTAGGGGTTGGAATGGGATTCAACTCTGGCATTTGGCTAGTTGTAGGAGCTCCTAGTTCTAGATATAGAGGCATAGGTGGCCTAGGTGCTAGCTTACTAACTTGAATCAAGCAATTTTCAGCTCTAATAGTAATATTATAGGTTATGGGTATAGTTATACCTCCCATTGATTGAATCATTATGGAAATATCAGAATTTAAAGCTTTGAGGAAGTATAGAAAAGCACCTTTAGTTGTTGGTCTCACGACCACCGGAATCCTATCCCACATCCTCTGAAATCTGAAGTTGAAGTTGTTCAGCTATTCATTAGGAGCTCTCTTGATGGTTGTTAGTTGTTCTAACAAGGATAGATTGTGTCCCCTTTTCTCCAAATTGGTTATGAAGGGTTGTGCACAGATGATCCCAATTCTGGATAGACCCTACTTTGTTAGACTCCTAAACCATTGCAAAGCTTTACCTTTAAAGGAGGATGTCAATAACTTAACAACAATGTCCATTTCAATAATCTCATGAATTGCATAGACATTTGCAATGTCTTGGATGTGGTCAATCGGAGTTGTCTTGGTTCTCTCCAGTGAAATATGGAATGTTCTTCAATGTTGCAACTAGAACTAGATTTTGTGCATTGAGAGCAAGTGGGTTGTTGCCAGTGAAGTTGACGTAGGGGTTGGGTTGTGCCATCTTGATTGGTCAAAGGACTCTAGTTGATTGAATGAAAGGCCTATTAGGTGGAGGTGTTGACAAGGTCTGCTTGGTGGAGATGGAGATCTTTGAGCTCTTCTCCCTCTCCTTGCTCTATCTGGGGATAAATGTAGATAGAAAAATAGCCCCTCTTCTCTAGTTCTTGACCTTGTCTGGATTCTTCTCATGAATTTGCTAAGGCTTGGACTACTAAAATAAGTGGATTCTACCCTTTTTTGGAGTCATCCAGATGTGTAATTTTAGAGCTCCTTACAAGCTGGGAACTCACAACAAGTGCACATCAATCTTGTTGTAGTAAAATGAAGACTTTTGGTCCCACCAAATGGGTGTGCCAAAACTATTGATGCAAAATCACAACACCCTGAATATCTGCAACTCGATGGGTTGAGACTTAGTGTGATTGCATAACATGGAGCATCTCTCAAAGTGTGGGACTTTGTGAATCGAGAGAGCTCTCTCGGATGAAGGGGTTCCTATTCCTCTATTCAAGTGCACATGTTCATATTGTAGAGGATCTACTCTAAAACCTACTCTAACTTGCGAGGAGATAGGGTTAAGAAGATGTAAGAAAATAAAACCTAAACTAACAAGGGTGATGCACCAAAGGAATGTTTGAAACACTGCTTTGCAATAAACACAAACCATAAAAATGCAATATGATCACCATGCACAAATAACCAAGGACTGCAATGAGAGATCAGAAAGGAGACAATGAACAAAGAGAGGGTTGAAAATCATCCACAGACATGCATTATCACTCCAAAAGTTGATACAGTGCATTACAATGGCCAAGAGGCACAAACTTGCATTACAATTTGAATGGGAGGCTTGAAACTCCACAAAATCACTTATGGGCAAGAGAAGAAGGGAGGGTGTAGAGTAGAAATGTCCAACCTTTTGAAAAATGCACCTCCTTACAATATATAGGAAGAATGAGAGAAGGAGGTAGAAGAAATCTGAGACTCTGTTCAACCACCCCAGAGATGCATTGAATCCACCTATGAAATTAATGGGTCTCATGACACAACCCATGCCTCCATTTGCCATCTTGTTGGGAAAGAAATACCTCATTATGGTGGTGGGTGAGAGTGCATGTACATTCCTCAAGAATGGTGGCCAAACTATTTACTCCGGTGTAGTGGAGTCATCTGAAGGTAGGGTTGGGGCACTCAACATGCGGGCTATCTCACAATATTTTCAAGATCAAGCATTTAAAATATCTAACTATGATTCACCAAATATTTTCCAAACTGCTTTGGGTTTGGAGTTTACCCCGTTGAGATCTACATGGAGCCTGGGCGTGAGCCCTACATATTCTTAAGATTTTGGCTACCTCCTTTCACTCTTGAAGTTACGTCGAATTGGACACTTGGTCTCTCTGTGGGCTGCTAAACACTTTCTTTGTGTTTTGGCTAAGTCCCCCACTTTTTGAAGCAGCCGAGCAACTTTATGACCCTGACCCTACACATGGGATTGCCTCCGAGTTTTTGGGATTTTCCTCTGGAGTTGATCTTTGAAGTTGCGACGAGATGATGCGGAACCATTAGTTCTCCCTGATTTAGACTTTTCAATGGTTGGGTTCTACTTTTTGGACCTGGGACACATGGAGGGTTGGGCTCGTTGGGGTCTCTCTTTGGGCTCTCACACCCTTTGAAACTACATGCGCTAGGCGATTCGATGAGCCATGTGGAGCTTCTTTTTGACCTTTTGTTACTTAGCTGATTTGGGCCTACCTTTTTTTTCGGTCCCAACTTTTGGACGGAGCTAGAAGCGCTCATTTGGGACTACCTTTGATTCGACCCCTTGAATTTGAGGGTGCGCCGATGAGACATGTGGAGGCCTCCACTTGCTTTTGGATTTTCAACGGTCCGACGGTGTCATGTTTTGAGACTCAGGACATGTGGTGAGCTGTGCTTATTTGGGGACTACCTTTTGGGTTCGATGCCCTTGAAAAGGTACACCATTGAGACACATGGAGGCTTCCACCGGTCCTTTTATACTTAGTCGATTCAATGACATTCTCGATTCCCCTTTTTGACTGGGACACGTGGGAAGCTCATGCTGCGTTTGGGAGACCGCCTTTTTTGAACCTTTGAAGGTGCACCTTTGAGACATGTCAAGGCTTCCATGGCTTTGCAACTTTACATTTGGTGAAAATACTTCTCCATGTCCGTGGCTCCATAACTTCTCATTTCCCAAAAGTCATCCCGGGCCCGCCGGCCCACATTTTCCACTTAGCAAAAGAAATCCTTCCCGGGCTCACGGGCCCATAATTATAACTTGTTTCCTTTTACAAAAAGTGCAAAAATGCCAAAATATCTCCCGCCACCCTATCGGTCCGTAATCTTCCCATTTGGTGAAAAGTCTTCCCAGGCCTGTGGCCCGCATTTGGCAAAATATCCTTCCTAGGCCCATCGGCCCGCTATTTGCAAAATATGAGTTAGAAGGACTTCTTTATATTTTTGAAAGGGGAAGAAATTTCCTATCTGATGGAAATGATTTCAAGGGACCTTAAGTGATTAAAATATATAAAAATTCAGATTGAAGCACCAAAAGGGGGAAAATGGTGTTAGTTGACCAAAAATAAGTGTGAGCTTATTTTGTCAAGTTGTAGCACACTCTTCTCTGTAGGTTCATACTGCAAACCCAACTTTTCTACAATTGCTTTTGGCATAATTGTGCTACTTGCACCATTGTCAACCATGCAGTTATGAACAAGATGCTCTCCAATAATTAGAGATAAATAAAATGGTGGTGGTTTCTTGATATCATGAGCGTTTAAGACCTTTTGAACCATCCATTTAACTTATTTAATGTGGTCATGTTCCATTGTTCCAAGGACCATGTCTATTTTTGAACTTCCTTTTTTGTTGTTTTTGAAGAAATTTGTAGCTTAGCAAGTTCATGAGAAAGCAACTCCTGTTGTCTTGGAATACTTAGAGAATCCCACATTGAGATATTAACATTATGCTTTTTCATTACATCAACAATGTTAAAAGAAGAAATAGTTTTAGAAACAAACTTTATTGTTTTAGCATAGGCTTTAGTGAAAACCGACTACTCTACTTTACATCTTTTTGATATCTGAGGTATAAATAATCTTCTTGGATCAGGTTGTAATGACTTTGGTTGGTCCTTTTGGATTGGAACACTTGTTATTTTCTAATAAACAGAAGGACTATTAGCTATTTTTTGACCTACACGGTTTCTTTTTTTTATCGGTGATTTGTGGGTAGAACATGCCTATTTTGTTGTTTTCCTCTCTCCTGGGCCTTTTCTTGAGCTCTAGTCATAACTGCAATAAAATCATCTTCACTAAAATTGACCAAGTTCTGTTCAGGTGCTTTCTGAACATGATTTTATTTCTACCCACCCTCCATTTGAGGCATGAACAATGTCTTAGGTTGAGGTTTTGGAAGAAGGCTTACATTCAAGAAAGCTTTTGGGAAACTTGTAGTTGAATGAGGTTGATTACAAGGTTGACACCATTATTCTATAGCCATATTAACTGGGACTAAAACATTAGATGTACTAGGAGCCTTTGGGTCAAACTGTCTTTGCTTGATATGGCTGTCTATAATTCTGATTCTGTTGATAAGGCTACCTATTTTTTTGGTTTTACTAATAAGGAGTCCGATAAGTGTCTTAGGTAATGTGAGTCTATTTTCAATCGAAGTTAGCTTGTTTCCCATAGTCTACAAATATTTAAACATGTCATCTGATGGGGCTATAATAACAGGTTATATAATGGTGATAGGTTGTGGGATAGGTGCCAAATCTGCTAAAAAGGCATTGAAGGCCTTGGTGCTAACTTTCTAGCTTGAATAAGACTGTTTTCAACCTTTATAGCAATGTCATAAGATGTCGGGAGAGTGTCACCTCCCATAGACTGAATCATAGTTGAAATATCACTATTTAATGCTCTAAGATAATAAAGGAAAGCATGGTCAGCTTAAGGCTTGACACTTGTTGGAATTATTTCCCAAGTTATGGAAAAATGAATATTGAAACTAGCCATAAATTCATGAGGGGCTCTTCTAATTGTAGACAGCTTTTCTACGAGGGATAAATGATCTGAGTTGTCTTGAAATTGTTTCAGATAATTTAGCACCTAACTCATCCCAAGTTCTTATACTTCCAATCTCTAAGTTTCTATACCATTGCAAGGCTTTCCCTTTAAAGGATGTAGCTAGAAGTCTCAAGGCTACATCTTCATGTGTTATATTATGGACTGCACATAGGGCTGCAACATCTTTGATATGTTCTGTAGGTGTAACTTGATTTTCACCAGTGAAGGTAGGTAAACTTTTCATGGCAGCATTAGGGATATCATGATAGGTCGGGATTCCTAGATGGTTGAATAGCCATTGGAAAATTGGGATCTGAACAAAGAAATTAATACATGGTGAAGGAGGATTAGGAGGAGGAGGGTTGTTAAAACCATACCTATTATAAGGTAGGGTAATACTAACTCTTCTTCTTCTTATAGAATTCAAATGTAAAGAAATAAAATCAGAAGGAATTCCTCTTACCGATGATCTTGTAGTCACTTTAGGTATGGAACATGCTACAAAACTGGTCTGAAATCAGCTTTATAGAGTCACCAAATAAATATTTTAATCTTTAGAATAAATTTTGCAGCTTGTTGTTCTGAAAGTAACCTTTCTTGCTATGAATCTGTTGTAAATTGTTATAATTTTCTCACAGATCTGATTTGTTATCCCACAGGGCATGTCAAAAAATATTATCTCTCGAAAGTGTACTCTGTAGAGAGATGGTTGTAAGTGTTCTAAGATTGCAAAATGGATCTCTCTCTTTCGTAGATACAATGGAAACACCTCAGGTATGTGGGTATACCTATTGTTGAGGTGAGTCTCAGTATCAAGGTCGGTTCCTTCTTGATGTATCCTAAACTGATTTTGGGTTTTGAGGGTAAAAAGATGATTGTAAATGAATAAAAAAACAAAATTGGGGTGATACACCAAACTTGTTGAGGGATTTCACTGAGTACATACACAAGTATCTAAGAATGGATTTTAGATGCACAAACCAATAGTTTTCAGCAAGATATTAAGGTAAAACACTTGATGTATTGAGGGAAAATTTACAACAATATTGTTAAGATACACATGCACACTAATATCATGCAGAAATTACTAAATTTGCAACAAGGTAGGATGATTAACCAAGGAATTTGACATTCACAAGGATTAATAAGACATACACAAGACTGCAATTTATTAGAAAGGTAAAATATAATTCTCATTCAAAGGGCAATAACTGGCAAAAATCTACTTCAGCACTTATGTGTCCAAAATTCCTCTCCTTGTGCTTTACCAATGCACACAATATATAGAAAAATTATCCATCCCACCCATCCTAAAAATAGACTAAAAATTGTACTCACCCATGCATCCTATTTTTATCCTTTATCATGAATAAATAAAGGAATAAAAATAAGTATGCTAATACAATGAGGCATTAATAGCCTTGGTTACAAAAATACAACTCAATCAAACTGTAGTTGATTGTTCTATTTTTAATAAATTTGGGTGAATAATTCTGCTAATAATAAACTTTTCTTGATGAGAAAGTCTTCTCCAATGCATGCAATCTCTGTCTTCTTGTGCTTGATGTGACATCTGCAATTTTAATACACTTGCAATTGCAAAAATAACATTTTAGGCTACCTCTTGGATGCACATGTAAAAAATAATCTCCCTACTAGTAAAATAATGCCTTGTCTCTTATACTTAGCAAAAGTTGATCAATTCCACATCACCCATTGTAGGGACCACTGTGAGCACATGTGCAATAATATTCTACTCTTATTTTGTGGAAAATAAGGTAATAGGCCTTTCAAAAGGCTCCTTGTCCTCTGATGTTGACCTCCTGTTTGTCTTCTAGTGGTCACATGAAGAATGCACCATGCTTATTGTTTCCTTTTAAAATCTCCCACTGTGGGGACCACTGTGAGATGTGAGCACTTGTCTTTATTCTGGATTGACCACCCCTTTTGACTTGGCACATTATTATGTTTTAAGATAACAAAGGTCACTTTTAAAAGGAATGTCATCCTATACATTCACCACCTTTTGGTTACCATTGCATAGTATATACTTGGCACCTTTTTGGATATCATTGCATACTATGTTCGACCACCTTTTTATTATCATTTCATTGTGATTTTTTGTCGGTATTTTATTATTTTGGCATATGTTATACGACCTTAACCAAGGTCAATGCAATGATTATTTGAATGACGTGGGATGGCCCCTTTCCCATGGTGACTTACCCTCTGAAATTTTGGTGATGGATTACTCAATTACACCCTAATTAGGGTTTCATCATTGGTTGACACGTGGATGCTTCTGTAACCATGGTTAGTCCGTGAGTTTGCATTGATCTTGATAACTATTTCTTGATCGTTGATTGTTGTACCTATTCCATTTTAAACGTTGATCTCTCTGACCCTCGGTTAGGTAATACTTATTTTTATCTATGTGTTCCTTTGTACGGATTATGCTCTCGAGATCTCATATGTAAGCTGGGGTTGCCAATATTATCTACAATTTAAATTTTTGAGGGTTTGAAGAAAATATTTTGAACTGGTAAGTTCTGTTACTATCTTTTAGTCCTTTTGATTATTTGAGAAAAACTATGAATGATTGTAGAGGAGAAAATTTCTTCCTTCCTTGAATCTGTAAGAATTGTAGAAGTTTGACTAAAAATGGCTCATTCTGAATAACCTAGATCTGGGTTTATCTGTATTTGTTTCAATTCATTTCCCTTGTAGATTTGGGGCTTATTTTTTAGCTCATTTTGCATAATTTATTTGAAACTCTATTGCTTTTGTGTTGGGTTTACAAAAGATGTTTGTTTTTCTCCTTTGCTGTAATTTTAAAACTCATAGCTCTAATTTCATCGTTATCCTTCCATTTTTTGGGCATTATTCCTTTTCACAGCAATATACTATTGGTTTGAGCTTATTCCTTTAGATTTTCTTGATTATATGCTTCGTCTATTTAAAAATGGAAAAACCCACATCTGGGTTAACTGTCAAAGGCAAGTTTCCACTACTTAAAGCTTCTGAGTCTTCTTGTGACTTGATTCATGGATGTATTTTAAGCTTTTGAGCTTTTTTTTTGATCTTTAATGGCCACTACACTTTCAAAAGGTAAACATCTAGTCCATTTTTGACTTCCCACTTTTCATGCCAAAGTTGAGCTTTGAACTTCATTGTATAGATATGGGTATTTGTTGTTTTTGTCTTACTCCAAACAAGGTTGTCATTTCTACAATTTTTCGTGCTACTGATTGGAATAAACTCATGTTTCCATTTTTCTTCTTTAACATAAGCTTGGCCTTGTTCCATTTTGCAGACATCTTGTGATGTTGTTTTGTATGTCAAGCTTCTATTTACTATTAATGGTTCGAGCTTTTGTATCAACTCGCACTTACATATTTTGTAAAAATTATCTCCATAGCTAAGTTCTTGGGTATATGTAGAAAGTTATTTGTTTACTCCTTATTATAGCAAGCTACTAGATATCATACCTTTTTGCTTGAGATCTACCTTGTTGTAGCTTTGATTTGTGTATTTGAATTTGAGATCTCAATTTCAATCTCCAAAATGTGGGCTCGTTAACTTCTTGAAACTAAACATGTGATATCTACTATATCTTTTCTTGTGTGGAAAGAGATCTATTTGATTTTAATTGTAGATCACATTGTCCTTTCACAAGTAAAACTGCATTTGGGTTTTCATCATCCGTAGATTGTTACTGTTATTGTGGATGGCTGTAATTTTATCCTCTATCGACTCTTACGTTTTTGTTGAATACTGCTTTCATTCTTTGTTGTTTAAACACTTTACTTTCGAGAAGAGAATGACATATTTTTTTACTTCTACCTAGCCAATTTGAGCTTGGTTATGCCAAAGTGAACTTGCTGCAATAACTTGACCTTGTCCCTAATTGCACTTTGTTGTTATTAGTTCAAAATCTATGTTGAAACTTGTTGAGTAATCTTGCATAGTTTATTTTGTGCTCTGTGTAGCTGTAAATTTATTATATTGAACTTTTCTTTTACTCTAAGCCAAATTTAAAAAGGGTTCGTGTTGGTATCTTACATTCTTTCAAAGTTGTATCATTCCATTTATGACGTTGTGTATAAGATAGACTTACAACCTTCTTTGTCCCACTAATTACTTGGCAATTTTCGTAAGTTACATGGTTGTAGGTTGTCTTACAAACCTGTAATTTGTTGGCTACTCTTAAATGATTGCAAATTATTTCTTTCTGTTGAAACTAATAAGTAGTTGTAGATGGCTTGAATGGAATTTTACAAGACAATCTTTGCAGTTGTTACTTTCTTGTTCCTTTCTGAGAGCTCTTTTCCATTCTGAGACAACTTGTTTTTTTATAATCCATTTTGAGTTGATGTCTGAGCATTACTTGAGCATTATTGAATCCTTCTTGATGACATTTGGAAAAGACTACCTGAAAATGTGAATTTGGTCCTTTCTTTCTTAGTTGTATTCGATCAACCTGTAACACTTCTTTTCTTTGAGTTGGTCACTATATCCTTCATCTATTGAATTATGGCTGTTGTTGGAATTTGAATTCTCAGTAAGCTGTTATCTTTGACCATACCATGCATTATCTCCTTTTCAGACGTATTACTATATGATTTATCTGACTTTCAAGCATGTATTAATTTGAAATAACATGATGGAAAGATGTAAAATGTCCATTTTACATGGCGAAGCCCTGTCAAAATTTTCTCATATTTCCTTTTCCATTTTGTTTCAACTACAATTTTATCTCATTTCAGTTATTAGAATCTGCAGCACTAAACTTGCATTATAAGTTTCATTCACTGTTATGGATTAGTACAGGCACATTCTTTGTATATTTAGACTTTAGTCTGAACTGAAATAAATGTAATTTTTTTAGTCAAGTTACAGAATGTATCACTAAATTCTTCTTACATGTATCTACACATTTAGATAAACTAGTTAGAAAACATTAGGCTTTTAGGCCTCTCTTTTATTCCATCGTTTTTTCTCTCTCCTTTTATGAGTGAATGAATCATGTATACTACGATAGAATAGTGTTTTTATCAGTTGTGTCTTTGATCCTCATGTAAATTATACCTCCTGATGCTAGGAGATCCACTTACAAAAATTTGATAGTATAGGAATATGGATCAACCTTGAGCTCGTGATTGACAATCTTTATGTTTCTTGTGTTCAGATTCAGTGCCATTTGCTAAGAAGTGAGGATGAAGATGGAGCAAAGATGGATTTGGAAATGAATCAACTGAAATGAATGAAACCCAAGGCAATGATGTGTTCTTTCATACTCCTCTATTTTATTTTTCATGCATATGTACCTCTTACTTCAGTATTTGTAATTTACTTTTGAGTTACATCCCACGGCTTGTGTGGGAACATTTGAAATTCCTTATGAATAAAACATTGAATTCTGAAACTAAGTTGTGTATTTCTTTCTGCTTTTTAGCTTTGTATATGGATTGTATAATGAATTAAACAACTCAATAACATAATTGAATGTATTTAATCATGAAGGAAAGAAATTTAAAATACCTATAACTTTAGCAATGAACTTTGACTGCTACAATCTGTAACTATGATTGTTGTTCCAAAACTTAACACTTCATCTATTATGTATTTTCAGTCTTCATCAAGATTACATCTTTCCTTCAGGGCCTTTGTGTTCTTTTGTTGAAGACAATCATGAAATTGCAGACTATGTGATCACATGTTACGTTTGTGTAACACACATAAGCGTAAATTACATGTATTCATCAATTAATCTAAAAGAAAAAATATCAAACTAAAAGAATCTCCTCTAGATTAGGGTCACTTCACCAATTCCATCCACCACACTTTGAAGTTTCGAGTTTCCCATGTTTGTACAAGTGCATAAATAGTCAACAGTTCCTTTTAAGAAAGTCCATTTGTTTGAAGTTGTGAGTACAATAGGAATGAAAATATGGAGCTCTAACATTTATTTCTTCTCTTTCAGGTACAAAATAACAAATGATAAAGATGAAGAAGAGGAGTGGGTGAGGAAAGCGGAAACCAACCGCAGGAAAATCCATTTGAATAGGCAATGATGGATTTTTCTTTCTCTTTTATTCATAACTTTACACACATGTACTTTCTTTTAATGTACTTGATTTCGAGTTATTCCCACAGCTTGTGTGGGTCCATTGTACTTTCAAATTATGAAATAAATGAAAACCTCTTAATGTGATGAGTTGTAATTACTTCCTTTTGCATTATTTTTCATTAACATGGTGTTAAATGAATTCTTTGCAACTCATACACACTAGGAAATTTTCACTTAATCATAATTAATGAACTCAAAGTAACTTAATAAAACTAAACTATGAATAAAAGATAAGCAAAAACCTACTTCACCTCTGAGAAGGATTGTCCCTATGCAAGCTTTGGGCTGTCCACCTTCGATATTTTCTTTCTTTCCCATCTGTGTCAGGGTCATGCATCGGTTCCTGAGGGGCTGATGCATGATCATGACAGAGATGTCAACTAGAAAGACACTTTAGGTGGAAAGTTGACATTCGAAACCGACACAACAGCAATTCATCCCTTTTCCCCTTAAGCTAGTCCCCTAAAATCAACCCCTCTAATCGAGAAAGAAAGTTTTGAGTTTATCTCTCACACGTGTGCGAGAAATGTCAACGAGATAGTATGTAGATGTGATTGTTTGTTAGAATTTCCAGCAAAAATAATAGTGTGTATGTTGTGTATATATATGAATCTCTTGTTTGAATTTTGACACTAATGACATGAAAGGCCGACCAAAAATGTCAAAAACTGTAATAAGAACAAAGAGGAAAAAACCACCCAGGCACTAGTGTCTAGAGTACGCGTTGGTGTCCTGGGATAAATGATGACAAATGAAAAAATACTAATAGATAGGGATCCCTAATTCCGACCCAAACTAGGTACAAAAATGACAAATGTGAGAGAGAAACACAATAGAAACAATCAAAGCAAGTAGATGGCCAAAAGTATTTTGTCACTAGTGAATACATTTCCTAAGTGAGATCCATGCATATAAACAACATACGCGGCATAGTAAAATAGTAATCGGTGTGTGATTTTTTTCTAAATTTTCCCCCTTTATGTTATTTGAGTGAAATTCAAGTAGTGTAAAGGAAGTAATGAACATACTTGTATAGAGTCTAGAGAAGCCATATTACAAATTGTGTATAGAATGTTGAAACTTATAACATAGAAAACCATGGTTTAGTGCTTTGACCCATGTGGTGTAAGATGAGATAATGATCTCTGTATGGTGCAAATGGGATGAAAGCAGTAACAGGGCTCAAGATATGAGCGAAAATGTGTGACATGTATTTTTGTAAGGGTGGAAAAATTGGAACTATAGTATATGGTAAATAGGAATTAATATATATAGTAATAGTGAAAATGTGAATGGTAATTTAATTTATAGATGGAATTTGAGGTCCGAGTTGCGAGAATGTCACATGTTAGAGTAGTGAGTTTAACAAGATCTCGAGAGAGTGGCGGTGGTCGTGGCTTCGCAAATGACCGAGGAGTTGGTATGTATGATTATTTTCAGAAAATATTATTGAATATGTCTATTTTTATTAATTTTAGTAAAATTTACGTTTCTATAGTTTTGGGAATTTTTGTGTATGGAAGTGGACAGGCATTTATGTCCCCGAGGATAATAACACTCGGTTCACGGTGCTAGTGGCTTGCTTTTGGATGCCGGTGACATGCTCTTAGACACTAACGTCCCATGACAGGGTTTTGGCACTATTTTGTGAAATACGTGTATTTTGATTAATCTGATTCTTATGATGAGTGAGTTTGTAGTATGCATGGTGTGTTGATAGAAGAATTTCATTGTTATTTGTGTTGTGTAGATTGATATACACTCTAGATAGTTTCATGCAAGTTGTCACTTGAGTACATTGTTTATTTTGGGGTTGTCAGATGTTAAGTGGGATATATTAGACCGTGTTTTCCTGCGACACATTGCTAGATTGGGGGAGATAGTCCATCATATGTCTATGCTAGCATCTTTGTGTGAGCAATGGTACTCGGATACTTATACATTCTAGTTGTCAAAAGGTGAGATGACGCTGACACGAGAGGATGTATATAGGATACTATACTTTCCTATAGTAGGAAAGAGAGTATAGGTTATGGCTGTATTGGATACCTATAGTAATATTAGGGAAGCACAATTGTATTTCATAGGGACACGGGTATAGTTGGAGACACATTTTATTTTGAATGATACTATGATATCTTGGGTCCCATGGTGTATAAATTTATCACGGTTGTGATATCTTCGTCGATGGAAGTGGAGGATGGTGGAGTGGGGATATTGTGACGGGATGCGTGACATTTTCTAGAGTATCGAGGAGCACAAGTACTAGATGTGTCTGGGCACAAGTGTGTATTATCCTATTTATACCTAAACTTGTATATATTTACACTAGAGGATCATGGTGGTTGGCTAGGAGCCACTACTTTGTTACATATGTGGGCATATGAGAATATTTCTATATTGAGGCCACTCAATAGGCCATGATCGGATTGAGATCAATGTGATATATTTACAAGAAGGTGGGTAGGTTCTTAGAGTAAGAGGATGGGCACGACTACATATAGGTCAATGCTAGATCAGATGGGCCTTGGGGCCATTATTTTGAGGTCGTATAGAGATTATGGTGGATGGGTAAAGTATGGTGTGGAGTTGCGGTGCAGATGACACACCATGTGGTTATGTAGACATAAAATCATGCACTTAGGTACATTTCTAGGTCCTAAACACATACTAACTTTCTTATGATTCCTAATAAAAAATATAGTAATTGAAAGTTTTCCTTGGCCTCTTATTTGTGTTTCTTGTTTTCTACTTGTTCTTACACACCCTACATCCCAGTTGGTATTTTACTTATTTATCTTTTATGGCTCCAAACACCAACGCCCAACTCTTTGTCCCCTATGGGCGCCCGATCCTTTTCCACCTTACTCACTTTTTGGGTCTATTTTATCTTTTAGGCTATTTTTTCACTTATGATTCGCCTTCTAGTTGTCAATTACTAAATTCAAAGAAGGGATGATCATAGAAATACATAGCTATGTGTTCAAAACCAGGGGACCAAACACTTAGCATATGCTATCATCACCTAAGCTTACATCCAAAGGCATCTAAAGCAGTTCAAGGAATCCATCTATCATCCATTCAAGGGATAAGTGACTACAATTTCATCATGCACAACATAGGAAGGGTAAGTTAATATTTACATCCATGCATTCTATCTACATTGTTATATTCTAGCTAGTCGATTTGTCAAGTAAAACTTACACTAGAGCATCCTAGGGCGTAATTTATTCACACAATCACAATAACTACATGGATTTTGAGATTTAGTGCAACACTCGGTTGTAATTTCACTCTTGGGGTGACCACCAGGTCGGTTTGACTCCCATGCTGCATATTTCTTGTTTTGGGTTTGATGTGGTTTGTGTGTTTTTCAGTGAATATTTGTCTTGCAAGTTATAAGTACCTTAGTTACCAAATAATGACCATAAGTTCATCAACATGGTACATTTTCGACACTCTTATGACCCATAAAGATTTAGAAGTTGAGGACCTGTCTAGGCACCAGAGCCCAGATCCGATCACCAGAGCCCAGGTCGATCCTGTCCTTCCATGGGTGCTCATGTCTGCCCTCATTCTTACATTCAAAAATTTATACTAAGAATGTATGACACTATTTAACTTATTTTTAATAGTTTTCCCAATGCAGAGCACTTCCGGATCAATGATATAGAGCAAATACATTCATTATCCATTCTAACAAAATTAATAAGTTTCAATCAACAACTCTCTCCTAAACTCTACAATTTGAGGATCATACTTAAGCCTAGAATGGATAAAATATTACAAATATGATAATTATCACCATGAAAGTCACCATAATCATCACACCCTATCCTATCTTGCCCATACGATGTCCTTTTATGTTCTAAATTCATCTATTTTCATAAAGTTTCCATAAGAACTCACCTTCCTTAACTTGTTTTTGGTCTCTCTTTGCTAGTTCTTGGAAACTTCAATCAACTTATTATCTCTTGACCTTCAATACTCCTTTCAATACGTTCTTCCCTATGGTATACTCAATTTTATGTTATCTCCAACATCAATTAGTCTAAAAAATAACTCAAACATCAACCTTCACTATACTAGTTCTAGATTTTCCCTTAAGACAATGTATCTTGGAACCTTCAAGCTTGGAGTGATCAAGAAGTACCAATGGTGCATGCTAAATTTGGGGACCTAACTCTTAACCCTTCTCTTCTATCACCCATTTACTCTTTTAGCTTTGAAAGGCCTAACTAGCCTGAGACAATTTTGTTTCTAACATAACTTTAGATACAACTAACATCAAGACAAAAACTCAATCTTTTTGACCATCTATTTTAGGGTTCTTTTTTACTTTAAAATTCCAAGTTTTAGTTCTAATTTTATAGTACACTTTCATTGTAAATTTGACTTTCCTATTAAGGTCTGTGACTATGCATACCCTCCTTAATGAAAATTATCGTCATTATCCAGAGGCTCCACACTTGGTTCTTCAAAATTATTGCAAAAACTCTTGTTACACCTTTCCCCCATATACTCTACAAGTTTTTGTACTTTAATTCCTTGATTTGAGTCTTGAAATCTCAAACCTTAGTTAAACTCTCTGTATAATCCTTAGAAGATGATATTTCTTGTAACTTTCTTTGTATTCAATTTCAAACCCGTAAATTTAGTCTCCAAGACTATTTTAACTTCCCCTACAATCTGAGGCTAATAGAAATACATGAAGGTGAGGATAAAGTCACTAACTCATAAGAACCTTGGTCTCTTACACATGCAAAATAAGGTATATTAGAAACCCTTACCTCTTAGTTCGATGATCCCACTTATTTGTGTTCTAAGGAAGCTTAGTAATATTTTGAAGTCTTCAAAACACCCTCTTTGGTGTTATCATGCAACCTATCCAACCATTTCTATGAAAACAAGTTTATTCCATTCTAACAAAGGATACAATCACGGTCCACTTTCACCGAATATCAACATGTAAGGAAAATAATGATATATAAGACATTCAAATCATTATTTTCATAATTAAATCACCATCATTCACTTGTTCCATATTTCAAGGACTCCATGCATGACCACATAACTCAAAACAAAACTTAGGACTCTTTGCTCAACTCGATTCACTATTCACTATGGTCATAGGAAAATTATTCTTAAATTAGAAGACAAAGTACATCAAACATAATATTTCATTAACCTCCTAAGAAGGTTCCATCCACATTTTTCAATGAAATAAGCGTCCTAACCTATATTTCTTACTCACAAACAACTATGATCAACAAGAAAATCCATACAAAATAGAGTATTTCTTTATTTATATAGTTGTGTTCTTACAAAACCATTCTTCCTTTTCTTCATTGTCCTTTTTTCAGACCTCTATCTCCTCAAGGAATACCCCCTACTATCTCTCCTTCTCCTCTATATTAGAATTTTATCATGCATGTAACTACTTCTTGAAGTGTAACTTCTTTCCAAGGTCCATAATTACCTTCCTTATGTTTTTTTATTATTGGCAAATAGTTTTTTGAAAGGGACTATACCCTTATACAAGAAGGCTCCAGAAGCTAGATGTGAACAAAGTAGAAACAAAGGAAAAGATCAAGATCACGGTAAAACATTCAAGCCCAGTGAAGAGGAAATAGCACGCTCGAAAAAAAAACCCAAAACCAACAACAAATCAGCATAAAAACAATGGATTCACACGTAATGTGATAGTTGTTGTCCAACATCACCGTGGCAAAGGCCTTTGTGAAACTAACAAGGCGGAGAACCGGTATTCTTGGAGAAAAGTTTTTTCTTTTTGCGCACCGTTATCCAGCCTGTAGAAGCCTCCGCGATTGGAGGATTAAAAAAGGAGGCGTATTTTCCTTATCCTCCAACGATCCAACTGGGGCAGTGGAATCATTAACATCATTTGTATTTTCCTTTCCATCGCCAACTGGATGAGATTCATTGGCACCTTCATCAACTGGAATTTCGAGAGAGGGGTTTCTGGGACAAAAACATCTTCAGTATCAGTATTTGAATCCTCTTTGGCTTCGAAAATCAGGTGTTCTGAGAGTGCATTTTTCCACCAGTTGTTTTTTCCATTTTTTCACTTTTCCATACCGCAAACATCAGCAGTGTGTCCAGTAGCAAAACACTTTCTGCACCTAAAAGGCAAGCGTTCATAATCTAAAGATTGTGTCCAAGTTTTGTTTTGGACTTTAAGCTCTATATTAGCAGGATATTTTGGATGTGTCAAGCTCAACAAGGATTCTGGCGAAGGTTGTGTGCGTGAAATCAATGGTTTGGGGGTCAATGAAAAGGATATGACCCAAAGTATTTCCAATAATGGTTAGGCAGGTACTATCCCAAAATTGGAGCGGTAAATGGGGCAGTCTAATCCAGACTGGCTTGCAGGAAAAGGATTCAGTAAGTGGGTTAAAAGAAGGGAACCAAGGTTTCAAAACCAGGTAGTGGGATTGAAAAGCCCAGAGTTTTTTAGCTATGACTTCCTTATCCCTAATAGAGGAAAAAGCAACAATGAACGTACCTTTCACACATGGATAAAGATCTAGCTTACCAGATAGAATCGGGATCCAGTGCTTTGTAATCCAGTCATGAAGGGTAGCTAGGTTTGGCCATAGCCCGCTAAATCTCCCGATCAGGGCATGCTCTTGGTAAAAACGTTCTGAATCGAGGACTTCATCCCCAAAAGAGATGCTAGGGTTAGTATCCGCTGGGATCATGGGTGTGATAGGGCTCATCCCCTGCGTGAGGCTCCTGCCCTGTAAAATATCCTTAAATGTATTTGGTCTATTTGATTTATCATTCGGGATCTGATTCACACCATCCCTGGAATCCGGAATGCCTGTCCTAGTGGTCTTCGGGTGCAGATCCACTGTAGAAACGTGGCTAGGAAACCCGTCGCCAATGAAAAGCCACCAGAAGTAGCTAAGGGCGGTTGTGTCTTTTCCATAGAGGTCGGTTGAGAGGATTTCCCAGGGTAAGGGGTTGAAGAGGCCACCTTAGCGCCGCAAAACGCCTGGTCAATCCATGAAATAGCCTCGCCTACGTGCCTCCGAGAAGACCGCCCCGTCGATCCATGGCCACCAAATCGACCACGGGTTTGTGGCTGTTTGACCATTTAGGGTTGTCGAGAGATTTTCTCACTGAGAGAATTACCTTCCTTATGTTATTCTTAGGAAGATAGTTTCTTTTTCATCATTTTCCACCTTTTGACTCTTCACATTCCACCTAATCCCATACAACAAGATGGGACATTTTCCACATCCTTCCTAACATTTGATGACTTAGACTTAACCTTAAACCCTCTAAAACATGACTAGAAAACTAATTTCTCTTTACAAGTCCATGTTGGTTTACTTGTTTTATAATTCAAATTTCATTTTTAGAGGGAAAACTCCCTTTTTGAAATTTCAAACTCTAAACAACCTAGACTCACTTCCCCATGACTCTAAAACATTCAAATTGACCTCATAGCTATATAGGTTGGCATTTGGATGACCTCTTGATGATCCTCCTACATCAATCAAGCATAAATCAACTAGTTCATTCTTTCTATATCTCTTGCTTAGGGTTTCATACTTATTTGCTTATTTTCTTGTGTCATATTATGCTTAGCACTTATATATCATTGTTTACATCAATTTATCTACAATTAGGGTTATATATATTGTTATATCAAGGTTAGAGGATCATTTCCTAGGGGTGACTAAGTTGTTCTAGGGTGTGCGAGTATTGAGTAATTTTGGCATGGCCTAGGATATACCCCGAAGCCGTATATATGGATTCTATCTAATAGAGTGGTGAGACAACTAGAGGAGAATCCGGGCCCAACAAGAGCACAAATAATGCATCTAGGTCTATATGAGGTGGATGCGACCATAGAGCCTATACAAGTGGATGATGCGGGGTGCACAAGGTGTATAAGCAGTGGTGGGAATGATCCGTAAACATAGAAAAAACAATTTTACTAACCAAATGCACCCCATATATTAAAATGATCAATTTTAGGACTCTAATTAATCCATTAAAAATTGACCCAAATATGATTTAAGACTATTAAACTGATTTTCCAATCACCATTCGATCATAGCCAACATCACATTCCCATTTACCAATTTATCCACAATGTCGTTATTGATTTTTAATATTTAAAATTCTACTTAAATGCAGAAAATAAAATTAGAATGTAATCAATGATAAAAAATGACACCAAAAACTTGATAATAGAGTTCGGCATGCAAGCCTACGTCTCTGGGTTCATATGAACTGATCTATTAAAATTTGCTAAAATTATAAGTAAAATAACCCTTACAATCAACAATATAGATCAAAACCTACAATAGTCTACTATCAGACCTTTAAAAGACTCTAAAAAAACTCTAGTAAACATATTTCACCTTCCCGATGTATTTTCCGAGGTTACTCCTTTAGGAAATTCACCAATAGAGACCTCCGTTGTGAAAAACATCATTACAAAACTTCCAAAATGGAAAACTAATAACACTATTGGGAGCGTCTAGAATTTTTGAACAAGTTTCCCTTTTACTCCATAGGCTAGTTTTGCCTCTAAGACCTCCAAAATTACTAATTTCGTATCTAGGTCTATTTTTCCCTATACATAGGCCTGCACCAATGCTTCTATATATAGTTGTAAGCTCATATTCCAACTCAATGAGCTATAATAGCATGTCGGTGAGGTGCATGATTTTTATTTTTGTGGTTGGGGGTTTGAACCACCCCAACCACCCCACACCATGTATTTTCCCCTATTGGTAATTATCCCACATTTGTGGGTATGCAAATTAATATAGCCTTTATATAGGCTCTTATCGCCAACTCTACTTGTGGGTGTGACTACATATACCTTATTTTCCACCCAATATAAAATGGGCCAAACATTGACTTACCACGTAAGTTGTTGTCGCGGGTTCACTGGGCCACATGGATATGGTAAATGCAATGGTGAATTAATAATTCCCCTACGTTGTTATTGGCTAGAGTGCTAAGATAAATGAGGCCAAGTTCATTCATTAAACAACCGAGTAGAGTTTGAATGCCATGTAGGTGACTTGGCCGATAGAATGGATAATTAGTGGTGGCATTGGCTTAAGCGGGTGAGTTAATTGTATGACAAGCTAGATGACCATGAGGATGGTGGTATAATTTTCATGCGGGTGTAATTCACCAAGGCCAATGTATTATGAACTCACCGAGTTAATAAAGAGCTTGGTCTTCCATGTAAAGTGTGAAGTCACCCAATGCAATAAACAACTTGTTGATGTATAAACCAAGATGGAAATAGATAACCAAGTTAGCTCGGTATAACTACCCGATCATCATGGTGGTAGGCCACATGGTGGCCTAAGGACCCACCACGTGGTGTAATAATGATGTCATGCAAAGGAACCCCTCCGAGAAAAGAGTGTACTAAACCTGGATGATGGTCCCCAACCAAAAATAGTACGGCCCACTATTTTTAATCCGGACCATCGAATACCGACATTCTAAAACAAACTTTTCCATTTTACTCGTGCTCTATTTTTGCCACGTGTCACTACCTAACCGGTCCATTGACTTGTATTATTCCCGTTTAATTGTGACCTTCTGCAGACCATATCTCGCTCTGAGGGAGTCCATTTCACACACACAAATAGGTGACAGAAAGGTATCAAAATGATCTTATGTACTATGATGATTTAGGGAATTTTAGGGAATATCGAAGCTATTAATGTCCTATAGATCATGGAAACACACCGGTGGGTGTAATTATTTATAGTAGTGGTGCATGCGGATGATGGAGTGACAATTATAGGAGTAGAGGGCTAAACACCTACCCCCTAGGTAGACGATGTAACAATGGCAAGAGAGGAACATAAATATTGTTTAGTGTTATATGTTATTTGTTTATTTTTGCTTGATTGATGCAAACACTATGGGATTGCAGCGATGCATAATGGTATTTGATTTTGGACACGTCCATATGCATATTGACTCGAAACATTCCCTCATATGTTATTGTTGGATGCGGTATGCAAAAGTGGGTTGATGTTATTGCGGGAAAGCATGCCTATTTAATTGAGCTAGTGGCTATAGCAATGGAGATGTGCACAATTTTTTTGAACGAGTGTGATGAGGCTCATGTAGAGGTAGAGAGATCAAGAGATATCCTATGAGGAGGAGGCCTAGCTCAACATATATTTACACGCTACGTGGAGCTACATGGTCGATATGCAGAGCAGATGATAAACCTTGTTGTATTACAAAGTTAGGTAGAGAGGTATAGAGTTTGATATTAACATCATAGAGTGAGTAGTGAAGCCTCTATTTCTAGAGCTCCCATGATTGTATATAGTGATAGTGATGATGATAGATGATGTATTGTATCTAATATATCAATGCATGGGTCTTGCCCTCTAGCTATTATATTTTGAAACTTATGATTTCAGATTATATATGAGTAAATGGATATTGTAATTGCATTTGTTGTTAATATGCACCGTATACTATGTGATGATTATGATTTGTGCATTGTGTAATGTGATAGATTGTATATGCATTGTTGAAATGGTTGTTTTGATTGATGAATTTTAGAATGTAGTATGATGTGGAAAGAATAGCTAAGTAGTAAACTAGATAAAGAATGTATGTGAATAAAAATGATAGATTGATGATGTGATAAATAGAAGTGTATATATATGTGATGTAGTGTGGTAGATAATTACACGTGGCAATGTGAGGTAGATAAGATAAGAGAGTAAAATAATGATGTGTTGATTATTGAAAAATGATGAGATACGAGATAATGGACGTAATAGTGTGTGATGAGAATGAATGGGGGAGAAAAATGATTTCCCCTAGTGTGAGAATGAGGTTCATTTATAAATTCCCCCTCAATAGTCAAGAATGAACCATAGAACAAGAGTGCATCATCGGGAAATGGGTTTGTTGTGTGTGAGTATATGCTAGAAAAGATATGGCATCAATCATAAAGCACGTGAGGTGTAAAAGGAGAGGTCTATGGATGTAGTATTCCCTCAAAGCAATCAAGTGTGAACCATAGCACAAGAGTGTGTCATAGGGTAATGAAATGGAAATTGGATGTCATTTACTAGAGATGAAGAGGCTCGTAAGGAATCGAGGGAGCATGTGAAGCATTAGCAACATGAGGGTAAGTTCCAAATTGGGTGACGAAGGGACTGGAGCCAAGAATAAAAATTATGGTGGAAGTAAGTGTGGAAGAAAGGGGCTTAAGAAGTGAATGATGTACTACAACAATTTGTGAGGAATGAGAGGATGTGAATATAGATGGATTAGTTAAAGGACACAGATGGATAATGAGCTTAGGAGGTGGGCATATGAAAAACTTAGATGGAGGTGAAAGAGACAAGTAAAAAATGGTGGAAGATTTCTTATGAGGGATAGGAGGGAGAGAACATTCACGAGAGAGAGAGGCGGAAAGCAATGAAGCATATGTATTCTAATTGTTGTTGTTGATCATGAAGAGAATAATAGTCATTATCATAGTGGCCATTGATGCTATGGAAATTATAGAAAGGAGATCACGTTGGCACTGGCAAAAAAGTGAGGAGGAGGATGTTGGTTAGAAGGTAGGAATATGGGATTCTTATCGAGTAATCTCAGAAGACATCATGTCATTTTTCATCATGCGCAAAGTGTAATGGTTTACGAGTTAAAGATGAAGAAGACTTAGGTGAATGTCGATGCGGTGGAAGGGAAGGAGGACACTTACACGAAGGCGGAGATAGAGATAATGCGGGAGGGTCAATAGATGAATGAGGGGAAGACTTAGTAGGAAAAAGAGGAAAAAAAAGAAGTAGGAGAAGGTGTTAAGACATTATTAGCAATGAGTTTCTTTTCTAGATCAATAAATTTATAACACAAAAGAGTAAATGATTCACATGTATCATATAATAAATTTTCTTTGAAAGGAGGATTTAAGCCACGATAAAAGATAAATTTCATTTATAAATCAATAGGCTGAAATAATAATTGATTCATGCAAGAATTGAATCGTAATATGTAATCTAAAATTGGTTCATTCTTTCCTTAATGTAAAGAAGTCAAACATTCATAGGTGACTTTAGGACCATTGTTAAAAATAAATCATCTAAGAAAAACATCTTCCATCTCATAATAAGTACTAATGGATCCATAAGGAAATTGAGTATACCATTGGAGAGTATGATCAACAAGACTATGATGAAATGATTTTAGTAACAAGTGATCATTGGAATAAGTAGACATGACAAGTTGGTAATTATTGAGATGTAAATAAGGATTGGCAGTACCATCAAAACAAGAGAAAGTGGGCATGATGAAATCCTTGGGGAAAGTGGAATTGTGAATATTTTTAGGAGCGATATTTTCATGCAAAGAATTATTGTCAATGAAAGCATAATAAGCTTTACTTTCAAGGTTGAGTGTATGAACCTTTGATTTCATAGTGCCAAAAACATGCATAATAGATAAAATATCATGTGAAGGAATGGTTGGTGAATTGAGAGGCATATCTAGGTGTTGAATCTTGCTATTTTGAGTGATCATGGGAATTTTAGAAGGAGCGTATGTAGAAGGAGGAGAAAGAGGTGGAAGAGGAGGAGAGGAACATGGAGGTTCTACGGGTATGCTAGATGTAGGCTCGGGAGACACTATAAGAGGTGCACTAGTAGTAGGAGTAAAATCATCGTGAGAAACATCTGAAAAAAATTCAAAAGTAGAATAAATGGGGGTGCGAAATTCACATTTAGTATTCATAAGAGAATTAACATCTTCGCTAACATGTTCATTATCAAAAGCATAATCAACATCACTATTAGACATATTTTCATAAGAAAGTATTTCATCAATATTATCATCATCATACAAGGAAGTTGTAGGAGTACTAGCATCATATTTATCATTGAAAATAATTTAAGAAGTAGGAAGAGTAGGAGATATAGCCTTACATTCATCTTGACTACTAAAAGAAGCATCATCATTCACATTTATATTGTCATTATTATATGTAGAAGTAGGAGCATCCATATTGTCGGAAGAAATTACTTCATCATGTAAAAATATATTTGAATTTTATTATGTGTTTGTTATCCCAAATTTTCACCCTTTACAAATTTCGATAACTTATCAAAAATTTACTTAGCCAAAATTTTGGAGACTAGTGGTCACAAGGATGGTTTGGAGACTAGCACTGCATGAGGATGTTTTAGAGACTAGTGGTCGCTAGGCTATGCTTCGAAGAATTTTAGAGCTAGAGGTCACTAGGATGGTTTTATGCTAGTAGTTACTAGGATACAAACAAGAGGCTACAAAAATCCTAGCGGTCACTAGTGTACAAAAGAGCCTAGCGATGCTAGGCTACATTTTTGAGATGTAACTTCGTTATGAACTTAGCCATTTTTCAAACTTTCAAGTAAGATTGTTGGAGGTTAGCGGCCACTAGGATGATTCATGGACCATTTTTTGAGGTTAGTGGATGCTTTGAGCACTTGTTGAAATTTTTGCACTCGTACAAATGGGCAACTTGAAACTTCATTACAATGGATGGCATTGGTGAAGTGACCCTAAGCTAGGGGAGATTATTTCAGTTCAATATTTGTTCTATTGGATTAATTAATGACTACATGTAATTTGCAACTATGTGTGTTGTTACAAAATGTAACAGATCACATAGTCTGTAATTTCATGTTTTTCTTCAGCAAAAGAACACAAAGGCCCCGAAGGACAGATGTGTAATCTTGATGAAGACTGAAAATACAGAATAGATGAAGTGTTAAGTTTTGGAACAACAATCAGAGTTGTAGATTATAGTAGTATCAAAGTTCATTACTAAGGTTACAGGTATTTTAAAGTTCTTTCCTTCATGATTAAATACATTCAATTATGTTATTGAGTTGTTTAATTCATTATACAATCCCTATATAAAGCTAAAATTAATTAATGATTACATGAAATTCTTACTATGTGTCTTTGTTACAAAACATAACAGATCACATAGTCTGCAATTTCATGATTATCTTTGCAAAAGAACACAAAGCCCCTGAAGGATGGTTGTGTTATCTTGATGAAGACATGAAGTGCAAAATAGATGAAGTGTTAAGTTTTGGAACAACAATCATAATTATATATTGTAGTAGTCAAAGTTCATTGCTAAAAGTTATAGGTATTTTAAGGATTCTTTCCTTCATGATTAATACATTCAATTGTGTTATTGAGTTGTTTAATTCATTATACAATCCATATAAAAAATCTGAAATGCAGAAAGAAATACACAACTCAATTTCAAAATTCAATGTTTTATTCATAAGGAATTTCAAATGTTCCCACACAAGCCGTGGGATGTAACTCAAAAGTAAATTACAACTACTAAAGAGTAAATTACAACTACTGAAGTAAGAGGTACATATGCATGAAAAAGAAAATAGAGGAGTATGAAAGAACCCATCATTGCCTTGGGTTTCTTTTTCATTTCGGTTGATGCATTTCTAGCTCCATCTTTGCTTCATCTTCATCCTCGCTGCTTAGCAAATGGCACTATACCTAAAAACAGAAAAGAGAAGATTGTCAATCATTGAGCTCAAGGTTGATCCATATTCCTATACTATCCAAATTCATGCAAGTGGATCTCTTAACAACATGAGGTATAAATTACATGAGGATCAAAGGCACAACTGATAAAAGCACTATTTTGTAGCAACATACATGACTTATTCACTCATAAATAAGAGAGAAGAAAGAGAAAACTATGGAATAAAAGAGAGGCCAAAAAGCCTAATGTTTTCTAACCAGTTTGTCTAAATGTGTAGATATGTAAGAAGAAGAAGTCATACATTTTGTAACTTGAATAAAGAAAGGTACATTTATTTCAATTCAAACTAAAGGCTGAAGTTAACTAGAATGAGATAAGATTACAACTGAAACAGAATGGAAAAGGAAATCTAAGAAAATTTTGATAGGGCTTCGCCATGTAAAATGGACATTTTACATCTTTCCATCATGTTTTTACAACTAATATATGCTTGGAAGATTTTTACAAAAGATAACTATTGTACTAATCAAATAGTATGCAAGAAAAGAGAAAATACATTGTAAAGTCAAAGCTAAGTTTGGATAAATAAAGGGCTATTATATCAAGAAATGCATAATTTAAATTTCCAATGTAAAGGAAGTAACATAATCATAGCTCAGAAGAAAAAACATCTACAATATGATTTTCATTCTGAGAAATGACTTCTGAAAAGTCAACTATTTTGAGGCATCTTTAATAAGATTATCAATTTTCATCTAATACAAGATAATGGACAACAATTCATCAAATATTTTCTTCACAAAATACAAGAATAAATAAAATTATTATGCCATAAAATAGTACAAGATGCTGGTTTTATTGAATCAAGAACAAGTGGTTTTTTTCATAATCAAGATATTATAAAAGCTATGAGGAAAATCATCATTCAAAACAATAGGAAGAGTTTTATTTACAATATTGTTTGAAGTCTTACCAATTGAGGGTGAGTAATTAAGTTTGAGTTCTAGCTAATGAGTCATTATTGATGCAAAGGGAATCAAAACTATAATTCATATCAAAAGTGAGCAACAATTTCCAAGCACTGGAAATAGTGATAATGTCAAATCTCAAAATACAAATTTAAAACATGCAAATTAAAAGTAATAGGTTTGAGTTATTGAATAATAAAGGTGATGCTTTAGTGCCCATATCGAACAAATCACATTTTCAAAAAAATATAGGCAAACCTAGATCTTGAAATCAAACAATAATAATTTTAGTAAAAATAGATAAGCACATCTCGAGCTTTGTAGCACTAAAGAGATGAAAGTCAAAGAATGATCAAACCTATTAAAGATTATCTCAGAGGAGGAGAATACCAAAATATATCATTATTAGTGAGTTAAAGAAGAACATTTTCAAACCCCATGAAGAGAATAAAGATGAATATATGTTCTTAGATTCAAGCAAACAATGAGGCCACTTAGAGGAAATTTTAGATTTGAAGCTTAGTTACAAAGGAAATCCTTAAAAACAGAGATTTGAAATCAAAATAATGATTGACATACAATCAAGAATGAATGCACATTTGCTAAATCTCCAAATAGATAATCACGGTTATAATGGTCGAATAAATAAGTGTAAGGTTCAAGTCTCATTTTTTTTTTATGAATACCAATAAAGCAAAGGCTTGAAACCATATACATTTTTAAGAAAAAGAAGAATATCCATATATGGACCCATATGGATCAGATGATGAATCAATATATAATATAGATCAAACAAATACCTGAAATTCGAGAGCAAAAGCTATAACTGGTATACCCTCCGAGAAAGGCTAAATAAGAAATACCCACATCAATAAGTTTATAGATATAATAATTAAACAAGGGAAAGAGTTCATTTTGTGAAAATATGACCCATAAACCATCAACCGTGAGAAGGGTTTTATAATTAGCAACAACGGCTAGTCAATACACTATAGAAACAAAACATTTTCAAAGGTGTCCAAGTCAAGCAAGAAGTTACTGAGAGGTCCGAAGGAAATATTCATGACAAACAAATTTTTTTCATGCACAAAATATCAAGACCACAAGGAACTCATTGTGTACATAATGGTATTTCCGAAAACTTTGGTTTGAGTAGAATGAGAAGCAAACACAATAACCATAGATACTTTTTGAGCTCATTTTATCAATGGCCAAGCATGAAAATACAAGGAAACTAGGAAACACAAGTATAATAAATGCATGATGAAAACCAATACTTCAAATTTTATAAAGATGTTTTCTAAATCGAGTTGAAGAAATTCTTAAGGTCAACTACAAAGTAAAAACTCACCTAGATAGTGTGATTACAACCATGGATCTCAAAAACCGAGCCCTGAGATTTTAAAAAATAGTGATTTAACCACAATTATCCGCTCGAAGCTCTAAAGAGAGAAAAGATATCAAATGTAAATATTTCAGAGCCCATAAGGTGGATTTACTGAGAAGGAAAACCAAAGCTTGAACATGTAGCCATGGATTACAAAGTAGAAAGATCACAGAGAAATCAAAAAATCAACGACAATGGATGAATCCAAAGTATTAAAAGATGCATGAGAGCTTCATAAAGACAAATCGCATAAGAGTCAAGCTTAAAGGGTTCAAACAAAAATTCTGAAATTTTTCTAGAAGGCTCGCCGCTTAGAATGAGTAAATGACAAAGACAAAGTGATAAGCTTGATGAGCTTATACCCAACCTAACTCATCTCGAGTCATCCTTCAATGGATGAGATCAAACTATGTAAAACTAAATGATCAAAAATCTTAACCACTACCAATTACCTCACTAACCATGGTTCGAATCATCTACCATATTAAATGTAAGGTCAGAAACCCTAACCAAGGGTATAGTGAAATCAATGGAAGATAATTTTCAATAAAGATCAAATGGAGCTCAAAAACCCCTAACTTGAACCATTGTTCAGTCAAAGCACACGTGCCAAGAGCATAGGAAAACCCTAATTTAACCCTAGTTAAATATCATCACCGAAAAAACAATGAAGGGGTCAAGCATCATGAGAATGGGGACCAAGTCCCAAATAATAATTATTGCATTGACCTATCTAAGGTCTAAATCAAAACCATAGTATAGAACACAAAATGGAAGACTAATCAAATAATTAATATTTGATTTTAAATTTTTTTATGGAATGATGATAAAAAAATGCCTAAAAATTATTATATCGCATGAAGGGCCTGAAAACTATCTTTTAAAGCATCATGATTAATCAATAAGGTGGCCAAGTGTGTATGGAAAGAAATATTTGGTAAGTGCCAAGGTCAAAGAGAGAGTAATATATTAGCTTAAAGTTTATAAGATACCTTAAACTTTGTTAAGGTGATCCCATAAAAAGGGAGGAGTTCCCATTGCCACATGTGTGCAAACATGGTCCCATATATATAGGCAAGTGTCACATCAAGATGGTCCCACAGAAAGGTGACAAAGGAGAAATACTCTACCATGCATATGAAGACAAGCACATGTTAACATCAGCACAAGTGGTCCCCATTAGGATGATGGCATGGGTGATTATTTTTGCAAGTATTACAAATCAAGAAATTATTTTTACTCACACACAGAGATATTATTTTGCATGCACATCCAAGGGGCTATATTAAAGTGCTTTTTGATAAATGCAAGTAGATCAAGTTTTAGATGTCACATCAATCAGTTGAAGAAAAAATAACATGCATTGGAGAAGACTTTGCTCATGAAGCAAAATTTATTATTAGCAAAATTATTCACCCAACTTTATTAAAAATAGAACAGTCAACTATAGTTTGACTAAGTTGTATTTTTGTAACCAAGGCTATTAATGCCTCATTGTATTAGCATGCTTATTTTATTCCTTTATTTATTTATGATAAAGGATAAAAATAGGATGCATGGGTGAGTACAATTTTAGTCTATTTTTAGGAAGGGTGGGATGAATTTTTTATATATGTGTGCATGCAAGGCACAAAAGCACAAAGAGGAGGATTTTTTTGGACACAGGAGTGTTGAAGTAGATTTTCTAGTTTTTCCCTTTGAATGAGAAGTATATTTTCCTTTCCAATTATTTGTAGTCTTGTGTATGTTTATTAATCCTTGTGAATGTCAAATTCCCTAGTTAATCATCCTACCCTATTGAAAAATTTAGTAATTTTGCATGAATATTAGTGTGCATGTGTAGCTTAACAAAGTATTGTTGTGAGACTTTCCCTCAATGCATCAAGTGTTTTCCTTAATATTCTGCTAAAAACTATTGGTTTGTGCATCTAGAGAATCCATTTTCATATCAATTGTGCATGTACTCAGTCAAAGACCTCAAACAAGTTTGGTGTATCACCCCATTTTGAATCCATTTACAATCATCTTTTACCCTCAAACCCTAGAAAATTAGTTTAGGATACATCAAGAAGGAACCGCCTTGATACTAGAGACTCACCTCAAAATAGGTATACCCACAGACCTGAGGTGTTTCCATTGTATCTACGAAAGAGAGAGATCCATTTTGCAAGCTTAGAACACCTACAACCATCTCTCTATAGGGTGCACTTTTGAGAGATAATAGTTTTTGGCATGCCGGTGGGACAACGAATCAGATCTGTGAGAAAATTACAAAAATTTACAATAGATTCAACAAAAGAAAAGTTACTTTTGGATCAACAAGCTACAACAATTTATTCTAAAGATTTAAATATTTATTTGGTGACTCCGTAAAGTTGATTTCAGACATTTTTTCAGCATGTTCCATGCCTAAAGTGACTACAAGATCATCGGTAAGAGGAATTCCTTTTGAGTTTATTTCTTTACCTTTGAATTCTACAAGAAGAAGAAGAGTTGGTAACACCCTACCTTATAATAGGCCTAGTTTTAACAACCCTCCTCCTAATCTTCCTTCACCACATATTAATTTCTCTATTCAGATCCTAGTTTTTCAAATGGCTATTCAACCACCTAGGAATTTTGTGACCTTTACTAATGGCAGCCCATTAGTAATTCCAGTTTATCATGATATCCCTAATGTTACCATGAAAATTTCCTTCATTCACTGGTGAAAATCAGGTTACACCTATAGAGCACATCAAAGATGTTGCAGCCCTATGTGTGCATCCATAATATTACTCATGAAGATGTGGCTTTGAGACTTTTAGTTGCATCCTTTAAAGGACAAGCCTTGCAATGGTATAGAAATTTAGAGATTGGAAGCATAAGAACTTGGGATGATTTAGGTGGTAAATTGCTAAAACAATTTCAAGATAATTCAGATCATTTATCCCTCATAGAAAATTATCTACCATTAGAAGAGCTCCTCATGAATTTATGGCTAGTTTCAACATTCATTTTTCTAGAACTTGGGAAAGAATCCCAGCAAGTGTTAAGCCTCAAGCTGACCATGCTTTCCTTTATTATCTTAGAGCATTAAACAGTGATATTTCAACTATGATTCAGTCTATGGGAGGTGACACTCTCCAAAGCTTATGACATTGCTATAAAAGCTGAAAATAGTCTTATTCAAGCCAAGAAAGTTAGCACCAAGGCCTTCAATATGCTTTTTTTTAGCAGATTTGGCACCTATCCCACAACCTATCACCATTATAGAACCTGTTATTGCAACCCCATCAGATGACATGTTTAAATCTTTACAAACTATGGGAAACAAGCTAACTTTGATTGAAAATAGACTTGCATTACCTAGCAGGCCTTATCAAGCTCCTTATCAATAAAAAACCAACAAAATAGACAACCTTATCAATAGAGAATCAAAATTATAGGCAACCTTATCAACAAAGGTAGTTTGACCCAAAGGATCCTAGTTCATCTAATGCTTTAGTCCCAGTTAATATGGCTACAAAAGAATGGTGTCAACCTTGTAATCAACCTCATTCAACTGCAAGTTGCCCAAATGCTTTCCTGAATATAAGTCTTGTTGCACAACCTCAACCTAAGACATTGTTCATGCCTCAAATGGAGGGTGGGCAAGCAAGAAACTTATGTTCAGAAAGCACTGAACAAAACTTAGTCAGTTTTAGTGAGGATGATTTTATTACAGTTACTACTAGGGCTCAAGAAAAGGCCCAGAAAGTCAAAAACAACAAAATAGGTTTGTTTTCCCACAGTCACGAGATAAAAAAACAACTACAAGCCAAAAATCAGCTAATAGTTTTGTTGTTCCAAAAAACAACAGTGTGTTTCAGCTAGTAAAAAGCAAAAAAAAGCTACAACTGATCCAAGAAGATTATTTATACCTCAGATATCAAAAGCAACTGAAGCAGAATCATTTTTCGCTAAAGCCTATGCTAAAACAATAGAGTCTATTTCTAAAACTGTTGCTTCTTTTAACATTGTTGATGTAATGAAAAACATAATGTTAATATCTCAATGTGGGATGCTCTAAGTATTCTCAGGACAACAAGAGCTACTTTCTCATGAACTTGCTAAGTTGCAGATTTCTTCAAAAACAACAGAAAAGGAAGTTCAAAAAATAGATATGGTCCTTGGAACAATGGAACAAGACCGCATTAAAGAAGTTAAATGGATGGTTCAAAAGGTTTTAAATGCTCAAGACATCAAGAAACCACCACCATTTTATTTTCATTGATTATTGGAGAGCATCTTGTTCATAATTGTATGGTTGATAGTGGTGCAAGTAACACAGTTATGCCAAAAGCAATTGTAGAAAAGTTGGGTTTGCAGTATGAACCTATAGAGAAGAGTGTGCTACAACTTGATGGGACTGCAACGAATACAATTGGTGTCATAAAAATCTGGAGGTAACATTACATGCTTTTCCTAAATGTTTCCATTTTGCAAGATGTTATTGTTGTGGATTTACCTCCTTACTTTGTTATATGCTTATCTAGAGATTTCACAACAAAAATAGGAGGTTATCTCTCTTCAGATTGGTCCTTTTTGTTCTTCACTACATGTTATGGGACCAAAGTTACTATCAATTCTGAACCATTGGCCATATTTCACATCGAGCCTCATGCTTCTAATGCATTAGCTAATTATGCAGCCTTAGACTAGTCTGATTTGATAATACAACTCATGTTTCAACACTAGATGGTGTTTCTAATCTATTTATGGATGAAAAGACACATGAAGAACATGCTCATGATCCTTTCAAAGAAGTTGAAGAACATTTTTTTGGTGTGTATTTCCTTTCATGAGGAAAACACACCAATTCCCTTGTTGTCCAAAATAGAAAATGCAGCAGAAGGGATTTGGAAGCTTCATTTTGATGGAGCTAAGAACAAGAAAGGACAAGGAGCAAGTTTGATGCTCACTTCCCCCACAAATGAAAGGTATTTCTCAGCTTTGAGTCTCCAATTTTCATGCACTTGTAATGTAGTTGAATATGAAGTGTTAATTCATGGCTTACTTTGGGCTAGAAAGAGAGGTATTAGCATGTTACAGATTTTTGGTGATTTTGAGTTGGTTATCAATCAAGTAAGAAATTTCAATGTTTGTAAGAATCCATTAATGAAGTCTTATAGACATAGAGTTTCAAACTTAATGGAATATTTCAATGCTATTAATATCAGTCCATTCCTAGAACAAAAAACAAGCATGCGAGATAGACTTGCAACAATTGGTGCTAGTTTTGAAGTGTTGGAACAGATTAAAAACAATGAGATTCACCTCACATAAAGCTGATTGTCAGGCCTTCTATACCTGATAATGATTTGAATTGGTAGGTTTTGAAAATGATGAACAAATTTGTAGGTTTTTACAGAAGAAGTTGAATTTTCTGTAGTAAATCAAGAGAAATTGCAACACTTATATGGTGACCAAATTGTTCAATTGAAGATGAATAAACTACCTCAAGGTTTGGTCACATTAGAAGACATCTTCAACACTGATGATCAGTTAAGGAAAGACAAAACAAAGATGTCAACACATGCAAACAATTATGAAGAGATCTCAGTTGATGAGGGAAAAATTTATTTCTTGGAAAGGTATGTTCCTTAGCTGAGAAACTTTCTTTTATCAATCTTTGTAAGGAATTTAAGGATGTTTTTCACTTGGAAATACCAAGATCTAAAAGGGTTTGATCCAAGTTTGGCACAACATACTATTGAATTACAGCCAAATTCCAAGCTAGTTAGGCAAAAATAGAGGCCTGTAAATCCCAAGATAGAGCCTTTAATGAGAAAAGAGTTATCTAAGTTGATCGAATCAGGTATTATCTTTCCAGTTAAGCATTCAAGTTGGGTAGCCAATCTTGTTCCTGTTTGGAAAAAGAATGGAGAAATCAGATTATGTGTGGATTTAGAGATCTTAATAAAGCTTCACTAAAAGATCATTACCCACTGCCCAATATGGATCAGATTTTAAGAACAATTTTTTGGTTCGATAGACTATCTCTTCTGGATGGTTATAGTGGATACAATCAGATTCTAGTCGAGAAGAAGATAGGTACAAAACAACTTTTACCACCAAGTGGGGTACTTATGCTTACAAAAGAATGCCTTTTGGCCTTTCAAATGTTGGTGCAATGTTTCAATGTGCAATGGACATGGATTTTGTAGCTTATTAAATAAATGCATATTGGTTTATTTGGATGATGTTACCGTATTTTCAAAAAAAAATTCAAATGAACATCTAATACATCTAAGGTAGACTTTTCAGTTATGCAGATAGTTTGGAATATCTTTGAATCCCAAAAAGTCTATCTTTTCGGTACATCAAGGTAAATTACTTGGTCATATTATTTCTAAACAAGGTTTAGCAATTGACCCTTTTAGAATTGAAGCCATATCACAACTATCATTGCCTCATCACAAGAAGGCATTACAAATTTTTCTAGGAAAAATCAACTTTGTTAGAAGATTTGTTCCAGATTTTGTAGCATTGGTTAAACCATTGACAACTATGTTAAAGAAAGAGAAGAATTTCTCTTGGACCAACGAAGGGAGAGAAGGGTTTGAAGCAATTAAAACAACCATTTCTCAAGCTCCTACTCTTGCAAATCCAAATTTTGATAAATATTTTACAATGTATGCACTTACAGGAGCTGAAACAATCTCAGCCATATTAACTTAGGTTAATGATGAAAATATTGAGCAACCAATTGCTTTCTTTGGAAAAAGTTTGCATGATTATGAAACAAGGTACACATTTCTTGAAAAACAAGTACTTTTAGTAGTCAGAGGACTAAAGAATTTTAAGTACATGCTTTCAAACAACAAGATACATGTTCTTGTTTCTCATCCAAGTGTAAAAGCATTTCTTGTTAAATAAAGAATTGAATGAGAAAGAGAGGATGGATAATGAAAGTCATGGAATATGATGTTGATATCCATGTTGCAAAGATAGTTGAGGTAAAGGTTTGTGTGAGCATCTAATTGCTGATATGGAAAAACATAGGCTATAGAATCAAAAGATCTAAACAACATGTTGAAGTTACGTATCAACAATCAGATATCATGGTGCAACTAGAAAATCAGCAACTTGAGCTTGTTCAAGAAGTTCAGGAATCAAGATGGATGACTGATTTAGTTAACTATCTACAACATGGCACTTATCCGAAAGGTATGGACAAGAATAAATGAATATATTTAGGTTACAAGTTGTATACCTTATGTTTTTATTGATGGTGTGTTATTCAAAAAAGAGATATAAATGGAATCTTTTGCGATGTGTTGATTATGATAGAATTCAACAATTATTATCCGAATTCCATGAAGGACCTGCAGGAGGTCATTTTTCAAAGCACATACCACAACCTTAAAAATTATGAAATCTAGTTACTATTGGCCCAACATATTCAAAGACTATTTTGAATGGATCAAAAAGTGTAAGAAATGTGCTTTCTTTGTTGGAAAAGAATGTTTAGCTTTCTTCCCTTACAACCTATTTTAGTTGATCAACCTTTCATGCAGTGGGGTCTTGACTTTATTGGCATGATAAACCCACCTTTTTCATAAGGACACAAGTGGATTTTTGACTGCTACAGATTACTTTACACACTAGATGAAGCAATAGCCTTGAAAGATGCTAATGAAACTTGATACTATCCTTTTATGAAGGTATAGTTTATAGATTTGGTGTTCTAACAACTATCATTTTAGATAATGCCTTAGCATTTCTTGGTGCAAAGGTAACAGATTGGGCTATCAACCATGAAATTTATTTAAGTTCGTCATCTAATTATTACCCACAAGGTAATGGGTTAGCTAAAAGTACTAACAAGAATATTTTAAGGATCATCAAAAGAACACTCAAAGATAACCAGAGAGCTTGGCATCTAATGTTGAATTCAACACTTTGGGCTGATAGAGTGACTCCTAAAAGATCAGTTGGCAATTCACCATACAAGATTGTTTATGGAAGAGAAGCAAGAATGCCTATTTTAGTTGAGTTACCTGCACTAGATTTTCTACATCAAGATGGAGCTACTTGAGAATGAACCATTGCAGATTTGTTATGTAGAATTAATGGAATTACAAGAGAGCGAGAGATCAAGCTCATATGAACATGGAAAAGAATCAGAAATAGATGAAGAAATTTTTTTGATAAGAAGGCTAAGTTCAGAATCTTCAATGAAGGAGACATTGTGTTGAAATGGGATGTTGATCGTGCAAAGCCAGGAAATCACATGAAGTTCGATACAATATGGAGTGGTCCTTACATGATTTCAGCTTGCAAAGAACACAATGCTTTTCATCTCTCAAGGCTGAATGGAGAGGAACTTCCCATTCTTGTGAATGGTATGTTTCTCAAACATTGTTATTGAAAATCCTACAGTGTCTATTTAGAGTAGGATTTCCCTTTCAATAAGTGCAGTTCCTGCACATTGTAATGTTTTTTCAATTCAATAAGTGCATTCGTGCACGTGATCTAGTTTACCAGATCCTTCCCAATTTTAGTTTCATTTTGGAAGGGTTAGACTTTAGAAAGGAAGATTTTGATTACATGCTTTGGACTCCATGCCCAATGGACAAGAGCAAGGCACAATGGTTTACAAGCTAGAAGGAAGCTTTCCCCGCAGGATCCTAGAAATGTTGACAATTTTTGCACTTGTGCAAAAATGGGAAACTCAAAACTTCATTATGATGGATGGCATTGGTGAAATGAACCTAAGCTAGGGAAATTCTTTCAGTTCAATATTTTTTTGTTGAATTAATTAATGATTACATGAAATTTGTAGCTATGTGTGTTGTTACAAAATGTAACAGATCACATAGTCTGTAATTTCATGATTATCTTCAACAAAAGAACACAAAGCCCAAAGGACAGATGTGTTATCTTGATGAAGACATGAAGTGTAGAATAGATGAAGTGTTAAGTTTTGGAACAACAATCATAATTATAGATTACAGAAGTCAAGTTCATTGCTAAAAGTTACAGGTATTTTAAATTCTTTCCTTCATGATTAATACATTCAATTATGTTATTGAGTTGTTTAATTCATTATACAATCCATATAAAAAGCTGAAATGTAGAAAGAAATACACAACTCAGTTTTAAAATTCAATGTTTTATTCATAAGGAATTTCAAATGTTCCCACACAAGCCATGGGATGTAACTCAAAAGTAAATTACAACTACTAAAAGTAAATTACAACTACTGAAGTAAGAGGTACATATGCATGAAAAAAAAATAAGGAGTATGAAAGAACCCATCATTGCCTTGGGTTTCTTTCATTTCGGTTGATGCATTTCTAGCTCCAGCTTTGCTCCATCTTCATCCTCGCTTCTTAGCAAATGGACACTATACTAAAAAAAAAAAAGAAAGATTGTCAATATTGAGCTCAAGGTTGATCCATATTCCTATACTATCCAAATTCATGCAGGTGGATCTCTTAAAACATGAGGTATAAATTACATGAGGATCAAAGGAACAACTAGATAAAAGCACTATTTTGTAGCAGCATACATGATTTATTCACTCAGAAAGAAGAGAGAAGAAAGAGAAAAACTATGGAATAAAAGAGAGGCCAAAAAGCCTAATATTTTCTAACTAGTTTGTCTAAATGTGTAGATAGGTAAGAAGAAGAAGAAGTCATACATTCTGTAACTCAAATCAGAAAGGTACATTTATTTTAGTTCAAACTAAAGGCTGAAGTTAACTGGAATGAGACAAGATTACAGCTGAAACATAATGGAAAAGGAAATCGAGAAAATTTTGACAGGGCTTCGCCATGTAAAATGGACATTTTACATCTTTCCAAGTCAAAGCTACAGTTTTGGATAAATATGAGCTATTATATCAAGAAATGAAACATTTAAATTTACACTTTAAAGGAAGCATCATAATCAGATCTTAGAAGCAAAAACATCTATAGTATGATTTTCATTCGAGAAATGACTTCCAAAGTCAACAATTTTGAGGCATCTTTAATAAGATTATCAATTTTCAGCTAATACAAGATAATGGACAACAATTCATCAACATCTTTTCTTCACAAAATACAAGAGTAATATTATGCCTTAAAATAAAACAGATGTTGGTTCTTATTGAATCACAGGGTTTTTTTCATAATTGAGATATTGTAAAAACTACAAGGAAAATCATCATTCAAAACAAGAAGAAGAGTTTTATTTAAAATAATGTTTGCTATTCTTAACAACCGGGGTGAGTAATTAAGTTTGAGTTCCAACTAATGAGTCATTATTGATGCAAAGGGAATCAAAACTATAACTTATATCAAAAGTGAGCAACAATTTCCAAGCACTTGAAACAGTGATAATGTCAGCAAAATACAACATTGTATGCAAAGTACGTAATAGGTTCAAGTTATTGAATAATAAAGGCAATGATTCAAAGTGCCCATCTCAACTAAAGCATATTTTTAGAAGGAAATAGGCAAACCCGGATCTTGAAATCAATGCAAGAATTTTAGTCAAAATAGATAGCACATCTCAGAGCTTCGTAGCACTAGAGACAACATTCAAAGAATGATCAAACCTTTTAAAGCTGATCTCAGAGGAGGAGAATACCAAAATATAACGTTATCGGTGAGTCAAAGAATAACATTTTCAAACCCCATGACAAAGATTTTAAAAAAAAAAATATGAATATATATGTTTTCCGATGTCAAGCAAACTATGAGGCCACTTAAAGGAATCTTTCAGATTTGAAGCTTGGTTACAAGGGCACTCCTCAGAAACAAAGCTTGGAAATCAAAATAATGGTGACATACAGTCAAGAATGAATACACATTTACTAAATCTCCAAACAAATAATCACGATTCAATGGTCGAATAAAGAAGTGCAAGGGTCAAGTCTCATTTTTTTATGAATGCCAATAAAGTAAAGGCTTGAGATCCATATACTTTTAAGAAAAAGAAGAATATCCATATCACGGACAGATCGAAGCAATATACATGAGAATATATAGATCTACAAATCCCAGAAATCAAGAGAAATGAATTGGTATACCCTCTGAGCAAGGCTAAATAAGAAATACCCACATCAACAAGTGTACAAATCTACAATTACCAGTAAGGGAAGAGTTCATTTTTACAAAAATATGACCTAGAAACCATCAACCAGAGAGTGGTTTTATAATTAGTAAAACGGCTAATCAATACACTACAGATATAAAACATTTTCAGTGTCCAAGTCAAGCAAGAAGTTACAGAGGGCCTTAAGGAAATATTCATGACAAACTTTCTTGTTTGTTGCATGCACAAAATCTCAAGACCGCAAGGAACTCACCATGTACATAATGGTATTTCCAAAAACCTCATTTTGAGTAGAATGTAAAAGCAAACACAATAACCACAAAGGATTTTTCGAGCTCATTTTATCAATGGCCAAGCGTGAAAATATAAGGAAACCAGAAACACAAGTATTAGTGCACAATGAAAACTAATACTTCAAATTTTACAGATGTTTTCTAAACAGAGTTGAAGAAATTTTTGAGGTTACAGCTACAAAGTAAAAAAACTCACCCAGATAGTGTGATTACGACCACGGATCTCATAAGAACTGAGTCCGAGATTTGTAACAATAACGGCCACGACCACAATTATCCCGCTCGAAGCTCTAAAAGAGAAAAGATAGTAAATGCAGACATTTCAGAGCCCATAAGGTGGATTTACAGAAGGAAAACTAAAGCTCTAACATGCAGCCATGGATTTCATAGTAAAAAGATCACAGAGAACTCAAAAGCAACGACAATGGCCGAATCCAAGTACAAATGCATGAGAGCTTCATAAAGACCAATCCACAGAAGAGCTGAGCTTAAAGGGTCAACAATGGCTTCCTGGAAGAATTTTTCTAGGGCTCCACTACTCAGAATGAGCAAATGACAAAGACAAAGTGATAAGCTCGATGAGCTTATACCCAACCTAACTCATCCCGAGTCATCCTTCAACGGATCAAGTGAGATCAAACGTGTAATAATCAATGATCAAAAATCTTAACCACTACCAATTAACTCACTAACCATGGTTCGAATTATCTACCATATTAAATGCAAGGTCATAAACCCTAACTGAGGTTATAGTGAAATAAAAGAAGAGAATTGTTTAGCAAACATCAAACAAAGCTCAACAAATCCCTAACTTAATATTTCAATAAGTATCTTGACTAATGAGGCACCAAAAAAATTACAATCAAGGTATAAACTCGAAGAAATGGAGTGATCATTACACACTAACTATCTTGAAAAACAAATGAATCAAGGAATGTAGTTTAGAAAGGTACCAATATTCAATAAAAATCAAGGCTCAGTTTCTCATTCCAGAGGTTAGGAAAAGAATGCAGAGTTCCAGGAAAGCCATTTTTAGTTACAGATTTTATCAAAAATCAAGCTAACTAATTCCAAGGAACAGAATGTCTTTTAGAAAGCATGACAAAATGAAACAGATGATCAAGTACAAGTGGAATCAGGAAGATTTTCACCAGTTTCGAAAGTACTGATCTCTTCATAAAATAAATGGGGTGACAAGATTCATGTTTTAGAACAAATCATGCGAGAACCACCAATGGCATGAATATGGAGAAAATAGAATACATGTTCTTTATTCAACTCATTATATGTCAAAATGAAACAATTATCAATTTACAATATTCATTAGACCATCCAAAGAAAGACAACCTACTTTAGGATAGAAGGATTGAGCATGAAATCCACATAATCAGTCATCAATCAAGAAGAATCCTCACTACACAGTTTTATAAGAAAAATATAAGTTCAGAGAAGTCCTTATGCATCAAACAGTGGACAAGATGCAAGTTTCATATCATCAAATCTTATGCTATTAATCCATCAAACTCTCAATACCAATATAGAATGGATCATCAATCAAGCTTGTAGATGAAAATGTAACATGATATTTTTCAAAGAATGCAAGTTTCAGAAGTATAGTTTTGAAAGGAGAAAGTAGATCATTGATTACAAATAGAGTACAATTTTTTTCAGTATTATGAGTCCTAAACTGGCAAATCTCTATTGTAGAACAAACAAACTTCAAATATCCATAGTTGCTAATTAAGCCAATTTTTGGAGCTAAGAACAACCTCAAATCAGATTACATATGCATCTAGAAGAAAAGCAAAGTTACTTCATAGATTTCAAGACAAGTGCAAGAAAGTGATACAGAAGCATAACTTGAGAATTTTTCAAGAAATTTTGAGCATCAATTATAAAGCAAACCAAAATGTCCTCAACTTGAAGTCCTTGTATTGTTCTTACAAGAATAGAAAAACTATTTTTTCCTTTCTCATCACAATCAAGGAATTGATTTGAAGCATGAAAGAACAAGAACAACAAAGGTAAGACAATTTCATCTCTAAATGGAAATAGAGATTATGAACCACAATGAAAACCATTTCTATTGCAGGGAAGATTCACAACAGTGAGTAAAGGGAAACCCACATCTCATCCATAAGTGCCATGTAGATCACCATAAGTGTTTCAAGCTAAAAACAGAGTTGGGTTTTCATGATGCAACACAATATCACTGAAAATGGTGAAAATCAAAGCTCAGATCCAGGTGTATATAGAAAAATGTGACTCAAGTGACTCCATAGGACTGAAACCCTCAAATAGATCATCTTTAGAAGGAACCGGCCTTGATACAGAGACTCACCTCAACAATAGGTATACCCAAAGACCTTAGGTGTTTCCATTGTATCTACGAAAGAGAGAGATATAAAGCAAGCTTAGAACACCTGCACCATCTCCTACAGGTGCACTTTCGAGAGATAAAAACACTTTTATTGACCTTTTTGGATCCCTAGGCGCATGCAAGGCACTTTTCACCCGACCCTACAAACTTCAAATGGTCATAACTTTCACTCGAGAGCTTTCTCTCACAGGGACATGATTGATGCAGACATAGAGCACTGGCATCCAACACCCAACACCCATCCAACAATTAAAAGTAAAATCTCCAATTTGGGTTATTGCACCCTGTTGCATCACCAATCGTGGCTTCCAACATGGTCTCAGGTAAGGTAACAAACTTAAAATTTCACTTCACTATTCTCGATTTTGGATGAACACACAGACCCCTCACATTTCCCTCACTGAAACTATCCAATTTTTGCTAAGCTGCAATGTTCAATTTGGGTTCCAGTGTGGGTAAATGCATCCGGATCTCAAATAAAGTTTTGTTGTGTATTATTATGCAAGGAAATAGACATGTTGAAAAGTCTTTTGGGAGGCACATGCCCTGTCAGATTTCTTACACACACCACCGCCTAACACATGCTACCTCTTCTTCTCATCCCTTCATCTCACCCACTAGGCCACGCAACCCGTCCCTCTATTTATTTTGTTATTTTTTTAATTTTTATTTTATTTCTTTTTTTTTTTGCCACTACATTTCCCTCCCCTTATAATAGCATCATCCTCGATGTGACACAATGCCAAGATGAAAAAAGGTAGTCGTAGGCAAGGAGGAAAATTATCAACAAATCATGCCACTAACGGAGGGATACCCATCATTAAGGCATGACCAAAGGGAAGAATAAAAGTTTGAGAAGCTCTTTTAATGTTTTGTGAAGATTGGTAGTTCTCTTTTACATTGTTACTTAGTCTTTCCTTTTGAAATTATGACTAAAACTCATGGTCTTAATATTCATTGTTTAAGGTTTTAATTGATTTATTTTTGTGGGTGCCCAATAGAAACTGACATGACAATACCACACTAGGGCCAAACACAACACTAGTGGCCCACAAGACATATTTTTGCATACTTCCACAACTAGATCACATCACAAGAACTCAACCAAACCATAACTCACACAACATATTACTTATTACACATGCCACTGACAAAACAATACTCATAACATAAATAGACTATGACAACATGGAATTCCCAACAATTACACATATAAAGGTTTCACGCAACTCGAAACAATAATTATAGCTACATAGTGTCAAGGTGGAAGCAGCATCCTAAGACATAACCTAGACTCACAAGAGTACACATAAACTATAATAAAAATACCATACTCATACCAAAACATCACAAAAATCTCCATATGCCTCCCAAAGCATCACAAAATACTCCATATGCCTCCCAAAGAATCACAAAACAAATCCATATACCTCCCAAAGCATCAATCACACCCACACAAATCTCTTATGCCTCCCTCAAGTCTCTTATGGCTCCCTCAAGTCTCTTATGCCTCCCTCAAACAATAAAATAAAGATAAATTTTCCTTTTCGCTCCCAAAAGAGGTCGGTCACCCTATGGCCCTAGGCGCATAGAGTCTAGATACCTCTAACCCAAGTGACATAATAACTCATGGTTCAACAACCCACTAGTTATCTGTAACTCCTTGGGGCATACCCCATACAACGAAGTGGGTCCATAGGTTCCACCACTCCATGGTGAATCCCATGACCCTATTCCAACACATTACGACATTAGAACTAACATAAAAATCCATATCAAATGCCAAGTGGCAATAATCCCAAGCCTTGGGCTAGGCTATAAAAATTTTAAACTTGATATGCAATTTAAAACTGAGAAAAGAAAATGGCTAATTAGCCATGGTTAGTGAAAAATTTGAATGTTAGTGCAACAACCAAATAAATGCCCAAAATATAAGAACATGTCAGTCAAGAAAACTATTGGTTCTAGCAAGAAAAGGGAAAGTGTTCAATTTACGAATAAAATACATGTATAGGAATAACACATTACGATAACTATGTGGCCTTATACAACCACCAAGGGGGTACTCAATGAGTTTTTGGCTCGAAAACATCGAGCCTCAACTCATAAAATATCATATCAATAATACAACTGTCATCATCTTTGTTTGAATCATCCCGCCACCACTTTGACAAGGCTCAACATAGTCAAAATCACATAGGTTGAATCCATATGATAACCATATCGGGGAGAGAGAAAGGAGTACAAGTCTCCATCTATTGAGCCTAAGGTGTCTGCGAAACACAATATGCATGACACCTGTTGAGCAAGTGCCACACATACCAAATGAACAAAAATGGGTTTTCAGCCTATGTAAGACTCCACTTCCTATCTCGTACTGGCTCGAGTGACTAGTCAATGGTACACATTTCCTCACTCCAAACATACACCTTTTATCGATTTCCCTTAGGTCGGTTATTGTAGGGTCCACAACATAACACATAACTACATCACTAATACAATGGTGATTCACACAAATTAACCATAGCGACTTACGCATGGTATACATGCAAGGTAAAACACAATCATTACTTTCATGGGTTACGATACATCACATTACCACATTCTACACCCAAAGTGTAATCATTATGTACAATAGGGATCATACGCTCACCATATGCCCCTAAATCACGACATGAACCATCACATATTACATGAATTATATGTATGAGGAACACAATGTCTAACTTTACAACATATAGTCAATTGCAATACAACATGGTGATGCACACAATTCCTCACAATACAGTGATGACATCATGATACAATCTAATTCTCCTTACACCATTTTTTTCATGCAATACATCAATACACCTACATATCACATAATGACAAAATGCTCCAACACTTCACAATCCACAATAACATTATTTTGTCACACACAATAAGGTGGTACATCACACGTGAACTCTTCATAGAATCCATGAAAAGGAGAGAGAATAATCTCATCACAAGCACATCAACATGATAAAAAATACGCACTAAGTGACATACACAACATGTGCGTTCACAATTTCACAATTACGACATAGTTCACATCACACTTATATCACATTACTCTTCCAATGTCCACCACCATCATGCAACACCATCACAACTCAAATTTTCACCAAAGGTTCGAGAGCATGAACCTCCACTCTGATACCAAGTGTAATGCCCACATTTTACACACAAAAAATAACAAGAAAACACCAGGATAATTTTTTTTTACTTACATTTCTCACTACACAACACCGTAAGGGATCCAAATACAAAAACTCGACAATGCATACAACTTACATAAGTCACCCACTCACATAGACACATGACAACACCATATACATGTCGATGCCACACTTTCCCCAATGAATGAATGCTAGCAATGACCCAAACAACAAAAAAGGGACCCAAGGATTGACAAGCCCACACACATCATTACCATGATTACCTCTTAATTATGATTAGCATTCCAGGAATATTATTATGCAAGGATAATTTTGTCCATTTTCCACATACAGATTCTTCAATTCATTTCACATTCAACTTATTGTTTGACCATTTAAGTTTTCTCTTTATCCCTTAAGACAATCTCCATAACTTACATAATTAAATTCCATATTTCCAATTACATACAAAGTTCCTAATTCTCTCGTTCTTATGCTAAAGGTTTGTTTCTCAAAATATGTTTAGTTGACATTTAATTTTACCCTCATTATGTAAGGGGACCAACCAGAAGTTGTCGAGGGAAAATAATACACATCAAAGGAGGTGAAGGTTCAAGTTTCTCTTTCCTATAAACTTCCTTCCATTCGAAGCACATTTGTTTTCGTACTATGGTTGTTTTAGTATCAATTTTAGTTTGATTCAGTTAAGCATTTACAAGACATAATTTTATTTTATCTTATTTTTAGTGGACTCTAAATTGGCTCAAAGGCCTAGTCCCACCAAGAATCAATTTGTATCCATTATTAACAAAAATTCAATGCCTAAATCATCCATAAGGACTTCAAGTGAATTTTTGTTCCTAAACCATTATCACACATACTATTGTTTCTCATTTCATTTACAATGTTTGCTAGGTCTCTTTTTTTTTGGTGTCACTTTATAACATAAAGAGTTACGAAAGTACTTATTTACCATTTTGAATAAGTATATGATTGGAAGCATTATAACTACACATGAATCCCAAGTTAACCTCCTAATCAACTGAGGTTTGGTTTAATTCCAACTGCACCTAATGATCTACGCCTCAACTATATATGATTTTAAGGAAAGAGGAAATATTTATGCTAAACCACCTTCAAGAAAAGACCAAGGTGATATGTTGATAGAAACCAAGGTAACACATTTAATTGAGAGGAACTAAGGAGTTCATTAACAAGAGTTTAAGACCTAGAACAAGTATTTCATGATCTCCATTTATGTCGTTTGGATCCAACAGGACTTCATTCGTTGATGAAGTTAATTTCTAGATCTAATCTCGTAAGACCTGGAAATCCAAAAGGATACTAAGGGAGTATTATCTCTACTTACCCCACAAATGGTAAGGTTACACTGCATAGTCGTTACTTCGAACAAGGACTCATAAGGTGACTTCCAAGGCGGTCTTGACCACTCAACACGGTGTCGGGCCTGAAGAGAGGACATTCTCCTCACGGTTACCAAAAGTAGAAGGAAACCACATACTTCGGATAAAGTTGGACCATGTCATTCCTAAAAGATGGGTTCATGACAATGTCACTAAACATAACGACTATGATGGTAAACTCCAACTAGGGGTTTTATTTACCTAACCTAGGAGGTGCCATCGAGTACAAGGTTTAAGTTTATTCTATGGTTTCATTTTTTTCTACGCTACGAAGGATCACACACATTAAGACAAGTTATGCACAAATCTTATACTAGGGTTGAGTGTTTCAATTAAATCTCTTTATTACATTTACAAGGTAAGAATACAACACAATAAATAATTAATCGTTTATTGAACACTGAAAAATGCCCCACAATGTATTAACTTCAAATTCATTATATATATATATATATATATATATATATATATATATATATATATATATATATATATATATATATCAAACCCTTTTACCATACGCAACTATGAATCAAATTGAACTTGTGATTAAATGCACATTTCCTAAGATATCCCTAAAAATAGCATCTCATACATATTAGCAAATTTCAAATATAAATTTTTTGTAACAAAAGACTACATTATACATATATTCATTTTACAATGACCTATATAAATTACAATAATAAATAATGAATTACACATCGCCTTTTCGCCATCTTTCTTGCATCCTACAAAACCATGTGAGCATGAAATCAACGATAAATTGTTGGCATGGAATCCACCCTAATCTAACATAATTAATGTCTTTAGTTTCCCATTTACATGTAATAATAATTAAAATTTGCATTTGAAAGAAAAGGTTTAGAAACATGTATTCAATTCATTTCATTTCACTTCACTTCGTAACTAAGGAAAGAGAAAGAGAAAGGAAGAGATAGAAACAAGTTCTATTTCACACAACAAGTTACACTATAGAGTTTTCAAACAGTTATTTACATGTGTCAAAAGTTTCCATGATGTTTTGGCAACCCGACGAGGTCCTACAACTTTCTCTTTACATTTTCCTGCTAGCTACAAAAACGTTCAAAATAGGCTCGAGAGGCCAAGAAATGACCTTCAAACGTTGTCTTCCGATGAGGAAACACACCACAGTTAAATTTCTACCTTTTTAATTATATACCAAGAGTTCATAAGAATTGACACAATTCGGAAGTAGCAAACGGTTTCGATTGGTGGCTAGTTTTCTAGGGCCATCGGTCGTAATTGGCCTAGTTGCAAATGATTAAAAGTTAGCTCAAGGGCTTAGTAAACCACATCCAAAAATAACATTTGATGGATGTACGTGCCATGATAAAATTCCTACAAGTTCCCCCTATATGGATAATTCATCAGAGTTGATGGAACTCAGAACTAGAAAATTGTTTTCAAACAAAGTGACATGATTTCTGAAGCCACCGGTCCTAATTGGTCTAGTTTGACCTAGTCAAACTGTGACTAGAGGCCTAGAAAATATATTTTCCAAACTATACAGAAAAGTGTTTTTCCCTAAACTAAAGGTTCCATGTAATTGTCTAGTAAAAACACTAGAGGATTGTGAAGATGGATAATAATTTCTTTATCTAGATTTCAAATGGCGGTTCAAAATGAAATCCAACTTTTTTAGATTTAGGAACTTCCCACCACCGCAAAACAAAGTGTGTGACAGGGGATCCTATAAGAGCGTCAAAAAGGTCACAAATGTTCATTCGGGGTCGATCGAAAGATTGAAGTGATACCCACAAAACAAGGTACACGAAGGAAGCTTAACCTCCCCTTAGGAGTTACGAAGGTTACTTTGCGAGTCACCAGGAAGTCGTAATTTGTATATTTAAACCAGGAGATGGTCAACATATTTACATTGGGAATTCAACTTCAACTCGTCAATAAAAGAGGTACATTGTAGCTATCTAGTTTGGTTGGGACATTGCTAGATCATCTTGAAGTGAGGGTTTAAGTTCGTTGTTTACCAAGGAATAATAGGTCCTGTAAGCTACGTTATAACATTTTATTGTATTAATGCTAGGTTATGGAGCCTATTTTCATTTGAGAAAGTGTTAAAGACTGTACACTAAAGTCGTACACTTTTCACATTGTCTTGATAGGTTCGGGGCGCAGCCCCCAAAAAAAAATTGGGCCTTAAAACATGCCCGATATATAGGGAAATGTGCTTTTCTCATATGGGTGGGATTTTTGACCCATAGGTTTATGGGACGGTTTTGGCCCATGGTTTTAATACCCATGGTTTTGTAAAATTAATTAAGCAGTTGTCTACTTATATGGTTTTATGCATATGGTAGGATTATGTAACATTGCAGATGTGTTTTGAATTCGGGTGTGAATTCTGTAGAGTTTGTTGAGCATAGCTCCAAACAAATCTAGGTATTGTATTGAGAGAGCGGTGGCTTGTAATAAAATCTGAGCAAGTGATTCTTGGTGGACATAGCCCAAATTGGGTGAACCACGTTAAATACTATCTCTTTTTGTTGTGTTATTTTATTCTCGCACTTTTATTTGAGATCCGTAATATTTTTGCATATTCATTTCTACCGCTATGATTACGTGAGGGATTATTCCACATATTTTATCCCTTATTTCCTAACAATTGGTATCGAGCCTGGTTTGGTTTTTCAAGTGTTGAATCTCGGGAAAGTTTTATCTTGAGTGGGATCTATGACAAATGATGGAAGATCTAGGGTTGATAAATTCAACGAGCGAAATTTCAATCTTTGGAAGATGCAATGGAAGATTACCTTCATCGAAGGATCTTTATATTTCATTGTCTAAGAAGTGAACAAACCCTCAAGCATGACATATGCATAATGGGATTTGCTAGATAGGAAGGCACTTGGGACAGTTCGGATGTGTCTTGTAACTTCGGTATTATTTAATGTTTCAAAGGAAAAGACTACAAAAGAATTGATGAATGCATTAGGAAGTTGTATGAAAAACCCTCGCCTCAAATAAGATATTTTTAATGAAAAAGGTGTTTAATATGAAGATGTCTCGAGAATGGTTCAAGAGTGAGATCATTTAAATAATTTTAATACGGTTGTAAATATGTTATCTTTGGTTACAATAGAATTTGATGAAGAAGTTAGGGTGTTATTAGTTTTGTGCTCTTTACCTGAGACTTGGAATAACATGGTAATAGTGGTAAGCAACTCGGTTCTAGCTAACTCAAATTTGAAGTTTGAGGATGTTGTAGGGGTGATTCTAAGTGAGGAAATCCAAAGAAAAATATTTGGTGAATCTTCTACTTCAGGGAATGCTTTGACAGTGGAAACTAGAGGGAGACAGAAGAATAGAGGAAGCCATGGAAAATCAAAGGATCGAGCAAGGTCAAAATCCAAAAGCAAGATAGTATGTTGGCACTGTGGAAAGTCTGGGCATGCAAAGAAGGATTGTTGGGAGCTTTGGGACAAGAAGAAACAACAAGAAGAAAACAAGGAGGAAAATGTGGCAACGGGTAATGTATGTTAGGATGCTTTGATTATTTATTTGCACAATATTACTGAATATTGGGTTTTAGATTCGGGGACTTCTTTCCATGCTACTCCACATAGGCATTATTTTATTGATTATGTTCAAGGAGATTTTGGGCATGTTTTTCTTGGTGATGATGAGCCTTGTAGCATAGTTGGAAAAGGTTCATTCTGAGTTAAGATACAGAATGAGAATACTTGGCTATTAAAGGATGTTAGACATGTGCTTACATTAAGATGAAATTTTATATTGGCGGGGCGGTTGGGAAGCGATGGTTGTCTTGTGATATTTACAACGGAATATTGGAAGGTTACCAAGGGTGATCTTGTGGTGGCAAGAGGTAAGAAGGTTGGAACCTTGTATTTTACCACTTATAGCACTAATTTTTGTTATCTTGTGGCTTCGTAGTAGATACAACATTGTGGCACTATAGGCTCGGTCATATGAGCCATAAGGGCATCAAGATCATAAAGAAGGATTTTCCTGGATATACAGAAACAAGTTTAGAGCTTTGTGAGGACTACATATATGGGAAACCGAAGTGAGTAAGGTTTCTCAAGGTTGGACCTACAAAGAGAGAGAGTAAGTTAGAGCTGGTGCATTATGATGTATGGGGCCGGCCCGGTATCATCTCTTGGGGTTTGAAGTTATTATGTTACTTTTATTGATGATACAACAAGGAAAGTTTAAGTTTATTGTATTAGAAACAAATCTGATGTATTTGAAACTTTTGTTAAATGGAAAGCCTTGGTAAAGAATGAAACAGTCTTAAGCTAAAATGTCTCAAGTTAGATAATAGAGGGGAGTATTACATCAATCATCTAAGAATGTAATCCACAAGAAAAAGATGGTTCCAAGAACTCCTCACAGAATGAAGTGTCAGAAAGGATGAAGCAGAACAACAATGGAACGTGCTAGGAGCATGAGGTTACATGTAGGACTACCTCTTTTTTTTTTGGGCGTAAGCATTTGAGCACAATTGTGTACTTGATAAACAGAGGAATCTCAAGTGCCTTGGATGGAGGCATACCTGAGGAGGCTTGGTATGGTAAGAAAGTTGATTATTCATTTGTTAGAGTCTTTGGATGTGAGGTGTTTTTCCATATAGATAAGGATGATAGGACCAATTTAGAGGCTAAATCAAAAAAATGTACTTTCATTGGTTATGGTGGTGATGCCTTTGGATATAAATGTTGGAGTATTAAGGAAAAGAAAAGCATTCGATCTAGGGATGTGGTATTTAATGAGAAAGTCATGTATAAGCGAAGTTGCAGGAAAATAGGGAAGAATCTAAGAAAGAATATGCGGTAGAGGATCTTCCAAATGGGAAAGTGACACATGAATCTATTCAGAACCTCCTCTCAACAGAACCCCAAACTCCCATATTGAGGAGGTCTTCTAAGGTAAGAAGAGAGCCCGAAACTTTTTCTCCTTCTCTTTATTATTTATTACTCATTGATAGTGGAGAGCCATAGATTTTTATAAAGCAATGCAGGTAGATGCTAGGAAGAAGTTGGAGCAAGCCATGGATGAGAAGCATCGGGCTCTCATGGAGAACCCAGACATGGGATTTGGTAAAGTTACCTAAAGGAAAAAGAGCATTACAGAACAAGTTGGTGTTCGAGTGAAAGAGGAAGAAGGAGGCAAGAAAAGATACAAGGCCCGGTTGGTGGTCAAGGGGTTTGCATAGAAAAAAGGTATATATTTTGATGATTATTTTTCTCCGTAATAAAAATGACTTCTATTAGAACTGTTCTAGGAATAGTTGTAGAAAAAGACTTGCACTTAGAACAACTTGATGTAAAGACAACATTTCTCCATGGTGATTTGGAGGAGGAACTATATATGTAGCAACCAGAGGGCTATAAGGTCAAAGGTAAAGAGGAGATGATGTGCAAACTGAAGAAGATCTTGTATGGCTTGAAACAGGCTCCACGTCAATGGTATAAGAAATTTAATAGCCTTCATGATGGAGAGGTTATATTAGATGTCATTCGACCATGTGTGTATACAAATAAATTTAAGGATGACAATTATATTATCCCGTGTCTATATGTGGATGACATGTTGGTTACCGGTAAAAACATGCGGGAAATAAAAGTACTCAAGAAGCAAAACTAAATGAATCCTTTCTATGAAGGATTTGGGGGTAGCCAAACAAATCCTTGGTATGAGGATATCTCGGGATAGGAAGGAATGGAATATGAATTTATCTCGGGAAGAGTATATTAAGAAGGTCTTGGAGAGGTTTAATATGCAAGATGCTAAACCGATTGGGACTACTTTGGAGACCATTTAAGTTATCAAAGGAGTAGTGTCCTGAAAGAGGGATTCGTGAGAACCGATGTCGAAAAGTGATGCACCACAACGAAGTTGCACTCGATGGTAATGTCAAGCCAACGCAATACGCAAGATTCAAAACAATGGAAAGAAGATTGCAAGTAAGAAGAATGGGTCTGCTCATACTCATAGATCGAAAAATAGGAAGTACAAATAGGGGTGTTGTGTAACCCCCATGCCTAAACATGGAAAGAACTCAATGACGCCACTGACGCATATGATGTTGATTGACGCATATGACGCCACTAGAAGAGGAGTTACAATTCCAAATAAGGAATGTAACTCCTATGACACATTGACGCAAATGACAATGTCAGATTCTATGACAGAATCTGACACTTGTCATTTGAATTCCTAAGACCTATGACTCTCGCAAGGTGAGATGACTCACCTAGGTGATGTGGACGATGACTAGACAGTCACACACACCAACACCCCCTTCATCGAAGCGAGGAAGAGGTCAAGGTAAGCTAGAACAGAAAAAGAAGACTCCCCTAGACAACTAAGAAAGATGTGTCAATGGGCCCCGGCAACTAAAGGCCTGATAAGGTGCCCATGTACAAACAACATCTTTCTAGAAAGAAGAAGAGGAGAAGAGAGAAAAAAAGGAGCACTATCCAGCTCCCCCAGAAGATGATTTTTGATGGACTCCTAATGAATCTGAAGGAACCAAAGGTCGGTGATCAGAAGGAGGAGGAACATGGAGAGTGCCGGAAGGTGGCCCAATATGAGAAGGAGATAATATATCAAGAGAAGCGGTGACAATCTTGTCAATCTCCATAAGGTGAGAGTCATAAATATAGATATATCATCAAGAGAGCCCTGAAGGGGAAAATGAACCTGCTGCGGTGGAGAGTCAGTGGAAGCTGGTGGGATGGCAACTCTGATCTTGGAAGAGGTAGTAGGTTGAAGAAGATGCTGCACTGTGATGTCGGTATCCTCGAGCATATCATCCAAGTCTGAGTCAAAGAAATCAATGTCCTGTTGTGGAGGATTATAAGAACCCTTTGAGGAAGCAATCTCGAAGTCTCTGGAAGCAACAGGGGATGGCAGAATCTCCAGGCTAGAATCAACTGAATCAGTGGATGCTCGTGATGGGGAAAACCTGAGATCCAAGGTAGTATGGTGCACAGGAGAGAATTCAACCAAAGAGTCTTGTGGAGGAGAGTCACTAGAAACTATGATAGGAGCAATACTAAGTTCTGAAGGAGCATGCACAGAAATATGTGTGGGCTGCCCTTCATAAGAAAAAGTATCAGTGAACTCACTTTCCTCCATGGATGCAAGATCATCAGAAGATCCATAACCAGATGAAGGAGGATCAAAATCTCCATGAAAATTCTGAATGAAGATCCAAGCTCTGTGCGCAGACTCGGTGAATTCTAATCGACGTTGAAGGTCCTCCGGTATAGTAAGACAAAGAAGCCCATATGTCATATCATTCTCGTTCAACCAATTTTGGTGATGAATGTGGTCAATAGGTTCAGGTGCCAACCCAAGAAGATGTGGTAACAAATTGTACATAATACAATGATCGAGTATCCCACTCTTCCATTGTAGGTAGTTTCCTGGTCCTAGTTGAACAACAGAGTGATGAAATTCAATGTCCATGATGAGAGGAGCCTCCAAGGAACACAAGATTAACCCCCTTTTTGGCACTTTATAATTCAGTGCGTTGATTACAACCAGATGCGACTGTGTTCCGAGAACCAGTTTGTCACTCACCTTGCAATTAGCGTAATAACGCGCAATGGTGGAGACAACAATCAAGGTTCGTAGGGCGCAACAGATCGACACTGCAAGCAAGCACAAAAAGAGAGAAGCAAGAGGGGAAGAAAGAGATCTTTGTGAGAAATAGCGTCTCACGTCACATGAAAGAATCCCTTTGTCGTAAGACTATGGCGGACGTGCTCACAAGTCCACAAAAAAGAATAGAACAAAGCTCAAGAAAAAATGAGCTGAATTAAGCAATACAAAGACACCCCCAGAATGCGGCACTTTATAAAATTAGTGTGTTTACAAAACTAATGATCCCATCATCTAGAGTGCAAAAAAACATGCAACTTTGACTAAAGAAGTGCTCAAAACCGAGCAACGAGTCAAAAGTTATAGCAAAAACCAATTCCCGCAATTGATGAGAAAAAGCCAATAAGCCTGCAAACGGATTAAAAAGTGTCCTAAACGCATGCAAAATGTGTTGTATGTATGCTCGTTGGAAATGGCATGGAATTTGAGATAGGGTTTGTTTGTATTGCGAGGGGGGATTAGCCACCTGCCAATCCCGGACCTCACCCTTCGTCTTTGGCACTCGACGGAAGGTTAATAAAACAAGCCAAAAAACTTACAATGCCAATAAAATGTAATGTTTTTACCTTATACCTTTTAAAAATAATGAAACAACACGTTTTTTAGAAGAGTGATAAGATAAAAAGAATGCAACCACGTTTTTTTAAGAAAAGTGAATAAAAAAACGTATTTTTAGAGAGATATTACCTGGCAGCGGACTGAGAAAGCCACGTGGGGATGAAAGGCAGGTAAAAATAGATAATGCAGTGACTGTCCACTGTAAGTAAATGCCAGAACAGTCCAAAAAATGTCAGCTGAAGGAAAAAACGCCTTACCAGTCCAAAAAAATGCCTCAACAGTCCAAAAACGCCAAAATAGCGTGCAAAAATGCAGCCAGCTGAAAGAAAACACCTGAGGACAGGGAAAAACGGCCAGAGAAGCTGGGAAAATGTAGGAAAGGAGAGAAAAATAACTGAGGACAGTGCAAAAATGCCTGGACAGTTGAAAAAATAGCCAGAGGATAGAAAAAATCCTTGGAACAGGTTAAAAACACCTGGATAGTTGAAAAAACAGACAGAGGATAGAAAAAATGTCTGGAACAGGTTAAAAACACCTGGAAGTCATAGAAGGTTGAACGTTGAAGCTGGGGAATGCAGCAAGGCTAAAAAAAAAGTGAGTAGACTCCCAAAAACGTGAGAGGTTTTGCAAAAAACGTGAGAGGTTTTCAACAGGCTCACAAAAAACGTTGAGACCAGGCAGAGGTAATTTCGAGACAACAAGGAACCACAACGATGAGGAAAAAGCTCAAAATTCTGAGTATACACCGGTGAAGAAAAAACAATGATCCCAACCAGTAATCACAGGTCCACGCCAAAAATGAGCTCTTCTTTTACCCTGCAGGCATTGAATCTGAACACAACCAACAAGAAACACACAAACAACCCAGAAACAATAGCCACAAAGATCTAGAAATATCCAAATATGAACTCAGCTGATAAGCAAACCAACCAAATACCTTAACTTGCAACTGCTGAAACCTCAATACGAGGTGAGCAATAATTCCAAAATGATAATCGAAAAAAACTTGCACACGAGGAAATGAGAAGAAACCAGAAGTAATAAACAACTAAGAAACGAAGAGTGCACGTTTACCGAAACCAACTTTGATACCATGAAAGAGGGATTCACGAGAACCGATGTCGAAAAACAATGCACCACAACGAAGTTGCACTCCAATGGTAACATCAAGCCAACACAATACACAAGATTTGAAACAATGGAAAGAAGATTGCAAGTAAGAAGAATGGGTCTGCTCATACTCATAGATCGAAAAATAGGAAGTACAAATAGGGGTGTTGTGTAACCCCCATGCCTAAACATGGAAAGAACTCAATGACGCCACTGACGCATATGATGTTGACTGACGCATATGACGCCACTAGAAGAGGAGTTACAATTCCAAATAAGGAATGTAACTCCTATGACGCATTGATGCAAATGACAATGTCAGATTCTATGACAGAATCTGACACTTGTCATTTGACTTCCTAAGACCTATGACTCTCGCAAGGTGAGATGACTCACCTAGGTGATGTGGACGATGACTGGACAGTCACACACACCAACATGTCCCAAGAGACAGAGCAAGAGAGAAACTAGATGTCCAAGGTACCTTACTCACGTCGGCCGGTTGGCAATTTGATGTATGCCATGGTGTGCACTAGGCCCGATATTGCCTATGTAGTGGGAGCGGTGAGTAGATTTATGAGTGATCCAAGTAGAGATCAATGACAAGCGATAAAGTGGATCCCTTCAAGATTTAAGTGGGACCATGGGGACAGTTTTTTTTCACTACATCGGGATTAGACACCACTTTTGTGGTTATGTAGATTCGATATGGCTGGAGATGTAGACAACAAGAGGAGCACAATAGGTTATGTTTACACCGTAGGTGGGACAACAAGATTAGCTAGATTTCATGACTACGGTAAGAAGTGGTGGCTTTATCAACCACTGAGGTGAGTATGTTGTTGCCATAGAGGCAAACAAAGAAATGATTTGGTTACAACAATTGCTTGAGGATTTGGAGCATAAGCAGGAGGAAGGAAAGCTACATAGTGATAATCGAGTGTTATACACCTAGCTAAGAACTAGTGAAGGGTTGAGAAGTTTTCTCAAAGGAAAACTAGTCTCCAAGTGGGAGATTGTTAGGTTGTGGAGCTTGTTTTCATGTGAGAAAGTGTTGAAGACTGTACACTAAGAGTATTGTACACTTTTCATAGTTTCCTTGTAGGGCTTGGGGCGCAACCCCGAATTTTTTTAAATGGGCCTTAAAATGTGCTCAATATATCGGGAAATGTGCTTTTCTCATATGGGCAAGATTTTGACCCATAGGTTTATGGGACGGTTTTGGCCCATGGTTTTAATACCCATGGTTTTGTAAAACTACTTAAGCAATTGTCTACTTATATGGTTTTATGCATATGGTAGTATTATGTAACATTGTAGATGTGTTTTGAATTTGGGTGTGAATTTCTGTAGAGTTTGTTGAGCATAGCTCTAAACACATCCAGGTATTGTATTGAGAGAGTGGTGAATTGTAATAAAATCGAGCAAGTGATTCTTGGTGGACGTAGCCCAAATTGGGTGAACCACGTTAAATATTGTCTCTTTGTGTTGTGTTATTTTATTCGCACTTTTATTTGAGATCTCGTAATATTTTCGCATATTAGTTTATACTTTGTTGTGATTACGTGAGGATTATTCTCGCATATTTTATCCCTTATTTCCTAAAAATTAAAACTAGTTTATTTAATACAATCAAATGTAAAAAAACCTTTGGTTTAAAATTTTAATCCATTGCAAAAGAAAAACTAAATAATAGAAATTATGAGAGATGAGGGAGATGAACCATGCCTGGAATACTAACGTCTGCAGTGTATGGCGGGTTCATCCGCATTCCAGAAGGCATTGAAAGTCTTTTAGCATTTCGTCAAACAGTTTGCATGCATTCTGAAAACTTCTCCACTTTCATACATGCTACAAAATGCGAGAAGAGGTTATCGAGTTGAGTTCCACATCAGCTACTTCCATTCACATTTTAACCCAAGTGGGATCTAGCCTCCACTAGAATCACCAAGCCACAACATAGCTATAAAATAATAGATAATTTGATACCCCCATGGCATGAGCAACACAAACCAGGTAGAAAACAAATATCAACGAAGAATAATGGGATCAAAGAGTAAACTTTTTCGTAGAAAAATGCCTTCTTTCTGCGTTAACAGTGATCCATACCTATTCTAGAGATCACATTTTGGCACATGTTGGGAGTGAGCATACAAATTTTAATTGATCAGGTTGGAGACCACTCGGGCAAGGTGAAAATGGTGGCCACAACAATGAGATATAAAAATCATAAGCACAAGCAGTGATGGGCAACACAAATGGTGAACCAAGGGCAAAAAGTAGAGCTTTCAAGAAAAAAAAAAACTATGGCGGCCTCCTCCATCATTTGGTACAACTTGTACAACAGTTGCAAGGGTTCAAGTTTGATAAGGGTGTGATAACAAATTGGGATCCAAATGGGAGCATTGAAAACTATTTGGAAGTGCACAGAATCAAATTCAACCTAGATTATGAACATGAGAGGAGAGATCGTGATTCGTATCACCAGTAAGGGACTAATTATAGGCACAAACCTATATATGTAACCACCCATTTCCCCATCTATCAAGTTTTTCTCTCACAGGGACGTGATTGATGCAGACATAGAGCACTGACACCCAACACCCATCTAACACTTAAAAGGAAAATCTCCAAATTGGGTTATCACACCTGTTGCATCACCAATCGTGGCTTCCAACATGGTCTCGGGTAAGGTAACAAACTTAAAATTGCACTTCACTATTCTTGATTTTGGATGAACACACAGACCCCTCACATTTCCCTCGCTGCAACTATCCAATTTTTGCTAACCTGCAATGTTGAATTTGGGTTCCAGCATGGGTAAATGCATCCGGATCTCAAATAAAGTTTTGTTGTGTATTATTATGAAAGGAAATAGACAGGGTTGAAAAGTCTTTTGGGTGGTGCATGCCTTGTCAGATTTCTTACACACACCACCGCCTGACACACACTACCTCATCTTCCCATCCCTTCATCTCACCCACCAAGCCACGCAACCCGTCCCTTTATTTATTTTGTTATTGTTTTAATTTTTATTTTATTTCATTTTTTTCCACTACAACTCTTAATTCAAGAAGGATAAATGGGTGAACTTGATGTGATGAACCATGTATGCAAGAATTTCAAACCGTCTCGGTTTCACTTGATTTCATTCACACAATAGTGTTTTTAGACACTCATTCAACACCTAATAATGTGATCACACATCAAAGGAAATAACATGCGTAATCACTTCATTTTGGTTTAATGGATGGTCATAGAACAACAATCTCATTCAAAGAGAAATCCATACGGAAGGTGAATACATATATCAATAAGTGACAAACAATCGTAAAATGGTTTGAAAATCATAGATATTGATTTCCGATCACTAGGATAATCGTGAAGGCCTAAGAGGTAAGAAAGTAACTTTCACTCCTCCTAAGTGATCGAAGGAGATAATCATGTTCCCATCTCGGTGAAGATATCATAAAAAAATTCTTAAATATTTACTCAATACCTAAGAATGATTCTACATCTCATCGAGGAGGATTTTTCAACCATGGCATTCCAATTCCATAGATGGTCACTCATGAAACATGTGAAATCCATAATATCATGAAGCCAATGAGGGTGTTGAAATATCAATGTTCAAGTAATTAAGGAAATGGTCATGAGAAGCATGACAAGAGAGGATCATCATTAGTAATGTAAGAAGTCGTATAAGTTTCACATTGCAATGTCTCATGATAGTGTTCTTAAACACTTATTCCATGCCTTGGAATGTTCCTTGCATCTCATAGGAGTAAGCATATGTAATCTTAGTGTTTTAGTGTAAGAGGTAGTCAGAGGTTAGGATTATCATTCATGAAGCATTTCCTCAAAGGTTCATCAGAAGCCTTCATCTTCATTATATTAGTCAACCCTTATTTCTCCATATTCTAATTTTCCATTAAAAATGTACAATTTTTTATTTCTTCCTATTCACTTAAGTGAATTCTAACACTAACATTGTAAAAGTATTGTTTCACTAATAAGGAAAAGAACCACTTGTATATCTTAGAAATATGGAAGGTCACAAGAAATGAAGGGAAGTGAGAATTCATGTGGGGGTAGATGAAGGCATTTTTGTATGCTATAAATTAGAATGACTTCTCCATTCCGAGGGGTTAGAAAATGTTGTTGAGATTTACCACTACTACATCAAGCAATAAAAGTTGTAATTATTATATTCCTTTTCTTATGTTCCTCTACTCTCTCTCTCTTTCTCTCTACTTTCAAACATTATATACATGATAATCTTGTAAAGCCAAGAAATGTGTTTGTGCCTTTGATTAATGAATCGGTGGAATTACGTGTCTATGATTTGTTATACTAATCATTATTACCATTTTTGTATTGTTATAATTGAATGTGGATTTATTCTAGTTATTATATGTGAATTCTATAAACCGAATCACAACAAGAACCCTCTCTCTCCTTATTTCTCCAACTCCCCTTAACCTCCCTCCACAACAAATTCATCCCATGTACTCTATACAAGCACTTTTCCAAAGGCATTGTGGAGTATTCATGTGTGATCCATGACCTAATAGCCACCGAACTCTAATTTATTTTGCATTCAATAATGAGAGCCTTCCCATACACCGTGGGGAAATTTTAGCACCAATATTCGTAATTAAATGAATAATAGGAATTCTAGAATATGAATTTGGATATTTTTAAAACTATGGCAGTGACCATGTTTCACCCTAAAATCCCACAAATAATAATATTTCCCATGCGAATAACCAACAGATCTCCAATCCCAACGTATATTCGTTATTAAATCACTATGTGATCGATGGGTCAGGATTTTAAAACAATCTTAGATCACCAAGAAATCTATGGAACCTTCCTAGTCATTTGGTCTCATTTGCCGAAATGTTCAGAATTTGTATAAATTTCATTAAATTTTCCACACACGTGCACATACATAGATCTATTAGACCCACCAAATTTAAGAGACTTCACTAACTACCTAGGAAGGAACTAAACCTTTTTATACGCCGCATCGAATGACGAGTGGCCAAGTTTAACCCATTCCTGGTACATGAGCTTAAAGGTATGCAAAAGGATCCCCGAAAACTGAAATTAAATATTGGGCAGATATGTGGTGGGATTTCGGTCATCCTCAAGGAAAAGGAATTCCGTTGACATCAAGCTCGTAGATTGAACCAATTCAATTAAGTTTTGGGTCAGCGGTGAGGTGAGATAGAGTGGCAGTCAAGAGCACATGTGGAAAAGGCAATTCTAAGTTACAAACCTCCATTTGGACTTAAATTGTGTTTTGTGCAAGAAATATCCTTCATGTCAATGAATTATCCTTCATTAACCACTCCATCCACAATTTCCTTCAAAAATATATTCTATTTTTCCAATGCCACAAACGTTGATTTTAGATAATTTGTCAACCCAATGAATCTAGTTCTGGCCATATTCACCATAATTTCTATAAGTTGTTTTAATGTGGGTTCCTTTAAGTTTTCCCTGTCATACACAAGAAGGAGGCGTAGCCATGACATGACCGTTAGTGAAACCAATAATTTGCATTGCAAAAATTATTTCAACAAAATTTTCCATGTCATTACTCATGTTGTGCTATCATATGGGAGATATTTGGTCCCACCCATCTCATTTGAGTGGATTGAAAACCTCCCTCTTGTTTCTTCTCCAATGTTCCTTTTAAGTGTTCATATACGCTCTAAGAATCAAACCTTAGTCTTCCACACTATTCAATAATTTACCAAAAGGAAAAATACAAGATTCTAAACATTTTTACCCTATAAATTAAACAAAAATACAATAAAAGTGAGTTTTAAAGAAACATAGTGCCAATCGCATACCAATAAATATGCTAAAAATTGGACATCTTACTTATAGAAAGTATTATATGGGGTTGAACATTATACATATATAACGACAAATGAGGAAATGAATCATCTTTAAATATTATTGAGCTTTTTGAGTAAAGGGTTATAGTGTTCACAATGCCAAATGTTCACTTGCTAATTATTTAGTGGGGTGGGAAAGAAACAATCAATCAATCACAATTATAGAGAATAAACATTCATCACCCTATTTATTTATACAAACATACTAATAATAATTTAAATTTGAAATTCTTGAAGAATTGATTATTTATTTACATATTTATGTAAGCATCAAGAAATGCATCTTGCGCATAAGGCCCTCTTATTTAACAATACAAAAACGTCATAAAGTACAAAAATGACCAAAAAAATCATAAACATCCACAAAATGTGGATAAAAGACAATTCACAACATATTTACTAACCCTCACCCACTCACATTTAATTATATCCACCCTCCTACACATGTGCAACCCCATTGCACCGTGGACCCTATCATTGTACTGTGTGTGTCCCATTCCCTTATGCACTCAAAAATTCTATAAAATCACTCTTACCCCCTCATTCTAACCCATAGTTCTTAGTGCATAAAGACTATACTTGAGTTTTCTTTCTCTCTTCCTTGCATATCTTGGTTTTGTAGGTTTTAAAGAAGGAAAGGAGAAGCACAAATGATATATCTAATTTTTGCAACATTTTTCTAGAAAATATCCAAAATATGAGGGAATCACAATTGCAATTGGCTTGCAATCTCCATGTAATTCTTGGTGAAATGGAACTGTAATTTTCTTGTGATTTGAGTCAGGTATACTTTTCATTTTATTTATTGTTTTTTCATTTTACATCAATAAAATGTCTTTTATTTCCCTAAAAGGGTTAGAGATATAATCGAGGTACATCCCCTAACCACCAAAAACAACTAACACTTTTCAAGTGTTCTTGTGTGTAGGTTTAGATTCATATCTAAATAGTATTACCCCTTTATTCAATAAAAGAAACCACAATTGTCCCTCTCTTATCAACGGCAACATAAGCCCATTTTGTTTTAGTAGCTAATTTCATGTTTTCGTATTAAGTAATCCATCTGCAGGTGATCCAAATCTAGGCATACAATTTGAACAAAATAGGCATTATTTAAATCATTTTACCAAAGCATCATTTTATGATCCATGCATCAAGTCTTATAGCATTTTGTTTGGGTTTTGAACTTGAAACCTATTGGATTCTTTCCCATTTATTTTATTGTTGTCACTTTAAGCATAAATTACAATCCCATGAATAATACAAGTCTGATTGAGATAATAAAATGGAGCATCATTAGCATCTATTATTTGGATAACAACAATCTAAGTCATGTAATAGGTGCGGGACATGCAAGTATTTAATTCCCATGTTTTTCTTTCAAACTTTTTACTTATGTCTTCATCTTATCTAACAAATTAAATGTTGCCTAATTGAAAATATTAATGTCATTAAAAACAAATAACTCTTCTTTTCTATATTTTTGAAACATTTTTTTCAGTTGTATAAGGAAGGGGCAGTTTTTCGGTCTCTAGAAATGACGCACAAGTTAGCGACATTGACTAAGAGACCCCTCCACATGGTTATAAAAAGACACCATACACTATAATTCTTAAGCTCCACACTATATTTAATTAAGAGGACTCATGTTACTCACAACTTTTTTCTTAGTATAATATATTCCCCCAAAAGATTCTCCACTTGTTTTCTCCTCAATATCGAGAATATTTTTATCATATCTTCTCAAATTTTTCAACGCTAAAAATAAAGAAATTATGAAACTAAACCAACACATCAAATTAGAATATTAAAAAATGTCATAATTCTACCAATGTTGGAAATAACTTACCTTTTCTAAACCATGGAGAATACTTCTTATCCATTCAAAAATAAATAATTTCATATTTTGGGGTAATAGTACAAGTCCTTTCACCTCCCATGAAAAAGGAAATGACAAGCAATAATACATTTCCTGCATTTAGATTTTTAATCTTTGTCATCTCATTCATATTTCTAACATGTAGAAAGTATTTCCTATGGGTTATTATAGGGACATCGACAAACTACTTCATTATTACCTCTCTAAAGTTGCACTAATATTATGTTTTACAAGTTCAAACATCATCTCTTGTCCCCAAATATTGCAATGAATGGGCTCACTATCACGTGTAATATTGTTTATGTTGATGCAACACACCCAAAAGCCTTTGAAGAAAATAAAAATAAAAATTTCTTTCTTTTGGATCCCTTTTCAAACAAGAAATAGTTTCTTTTTATACTTTACCACGTGAAAGTTAAAAATTTAAGGACCATTTCATGATATGATTAGTTTTATATCTTACTTCTTGGGGTTAGGTTCTCAATTATGTTTTTAGTGGGAATATTGGAAAATGAGTCGGGAATTAAAATGGCCTGAAGTTCTCCTTCACGCAAGAGAATTGACTCGAGGGCTATACAATCACCGCTCCAATAATAATGCTAAATGAATTTGTTGATGTATTGTTGCTGTTTACGAGAGAGGATAGGATGGACAAATAAGATAAGTTAAAGGGAGTTGTGGGAAAGGGAGAAAGCATTTATGGACTCAAACATATTCAAGATTTCTATCTGCGGGTGATGGTGAAGGAGACTCTGTGAAGCCTCTCGGGGTGAGGATAATATGGAAGTAAGTTACGGTTTGTAAAACATACAATTTGGATTTACTTGTTTTAGTAGATTTTAGGATTCAATTTTATTTCATGAAATAAATCACTAAAACTAAAAAATGATAGGGTTTAGCGAAATTTGTGTGGATGAGGAAGAAATATGGTAGATCTAAACGGGTGCACAAAACTCCTCATCCAAACAACTGGGAACCTGCACACACGTAGATAACTTGACAAAATAAATATTAGATAGTTATGAGGAGAGTTGCTAGGAAAATGCCAATTCCAAGACCTAAAGGGCTTCCTTTAATGGGTGTCAACTCACTTTTAGGCAATTAAGATGGAAACAATGATAAGATTACAACTGATAATATAAAATGATGTGGATAAAAAACTATGGATATGCGATGTTTAGATGTTAGGATTCAATTGATGTCCTCGATGATAGGCTAGGGTAGATTGAAAATTTTGCCCCAATAGAGGTTGGCCTTGTCAATATGTTCAAGGAGGAGATCTAATCTGTTGAGGAATTTTATTCGGATTAGGCGTAAGGATGATGACGCATATGATCAACTCATGGTTGATATCAGATTACTCCCACGTGAATGGTTCACGAACATTAGATAGATCATAAGTGTTGGAAGCTTCGCAAATTACTCCTAGAATGGTCATCTAACAGAGAACCATGCTTATAAACAAGAGGATATTAGCCATGATTTCAAAATATTATAAAAATATATCAGAATGTATTGAAAATACAAAGCTAGTTATTTAGACAAGGATCGATGTTGATCTATGTGATTGGTGTCGATCTATGTGACCAATGTCAATCTATGTGACCGATGTCAATCTATTCAATTGGTACCAATCACTGTTAAGATTATGTTTTTGATCAAAAATGTTTTATGATGTATATCTTTCTAAATGAAAAGCTGAATGTTCTTGGATACTAATACTTGGATAAGGTGAATAATGTTATGATTAAATATAGGAACAAAGACTTACAGATTCAAGTGAATGAGATACCTTTGTGGTAGAGGAGACCCAAACGATCGGATAAAGAAGATGCTTTGTCCAAAGGGAGGTCAAAGCAACATGGTGTTCTATTTTCTTCACGTCTACAAGACGTTTTTCTTCAATGCAATAAACATTCAAAATTTATACCCGTCACCTTGTAAATTTTTCGAATCCTCGGGCAATGTCATGGGTTGATTTTTATAAGATCGGTGTTGTTTCAACGAATCAGTAAAGATCCACACCGATCAACGTTGATTCAGGATATCAACACCAATTTCTCTCTTTTCGATGAGAAGGTTGAATTTTCTATCAACCATATCCTTTTTGGGATATCTGGGGTTTATAATGGTGTTTGAAGTTGTTTATGCTCGTGGGGAGTTTGTTAGGGGGTTAAGGTTGTTTTGGTAATTTTTGTTTTTATTTTTTGGTTATGTGTGGTAAAATGGTGAATATAGGTCGATCAAAGGGTAAAGTGATCATGTGGGTTTACAAAGGGATGTCCTATGGTGTGTACGGATGTGTAGGAATTAGGGTGACCTATTTTTGTGTATACATAACTATAAAGAGAGAGGTGAAGAACATTTAAGAGTAATAAATATTATTGTAGAAGTGACAACTAACAACTCTTATTGAAATTCTACCTATCTTGTAGTTGGCCATAACATCATTTGGTTAACATATTTACTTTACAGCTTAAAATTTGCTTATGTTATAACTCAATTAAGTTATAATTGAATCACGTTATAAAGTGAATTAGTTATGTTCAAAATGCCTCTCAAACCTTTTTTCACCATTTTTGGTCCCCCATTTGCAAGAACATATTTGTCACATCATATCAAATGTCTTTTTCAACTTCCATAGAAATGGTTAGGGTTATAATTGAGGTATGTCCCCTAATTATATAGATATACCAACACATTTTCCTAAGTGTTTGACTATGCATATTTGTATTTAAGAGATTAGATCACTTCATTTAAGGAGAATAACCAAATCATGATAACCTGGAATATATTTATGTTTCATATCATTTGAATCAAAATTATTTGATATATGATCTTACACTATTACAAGTGGATCATATCTTTGTATACATATAGAAGGATGATGAAAGTCATTCCAAGCAAGAAGTTGGAAAAACACTTCTAACAAATCTAGAAGCATCAAAATGCAAACAATGTGCAATAGTGGGAAATGAGTTGGTTTACATTTTACCATTGTTGTAGCATACATATTCTTCATCACGATTATTATTAGCATGGATTTATAGGATTGATTTTAGTACCACTAAGTTGTATCTTGTATTTGGGCTTTAAAAATATATAGAAGACTTTTTCTACATGCATATGGCATGCCTATATAAATTCGATGATTACACTATGAATATAAGGAGTTATAATTGATATGGAATGATTGTAAAATGCATTCTCATTTTTTTCATGCATAAGACATATGGTCGGGGTAGGTTTTTCAAATCCAATTTTTGTATGACAAAAATGTATTATGCAACTAAAACTACTAATTTCAGCTTGAAATGTACACCACCTTTATGGAAGGTATTTTCATACATGATTTATTGTTAATTGATGAAAATATCTACTTGTGAGATCCAAATAAGGGAAGCTACATAAACAAGATTGTGTTTTGACCATCACGTAAGATGTTTTAATCGCTTTTAAGTATGTACACATATGCATGATGATATGTTGTATCATGTATGTTCCATCGTAGGAATGGGTTATAGCAGGAAAATAGATCCACTAAGATTTGGAACCTTAGATGATGTGGCATAAGGGCACCACTCCCCTCCATAAAATAATTATGTCATTAGTTTCAAGACCTTTTCAAGCATACACGGTCATGTTTTTATATATTAATTCTTCTATAATCATGCTACACAACTCTAGTAGTGTTATCCTTTTTGTGCATATGCAACTTCTTTCAAAGTAACAAAACAAAGAATCTAATAGTTGTGCATGATGAGTGGTTGCACTTTTGGAATGCCACAACCATCTCATCATTTTTTCTACTTATAAACTAATGATTCTATTCATTTTTGAAGTATTAATGTTGAGAAGACCCGACAAGGTATAATCCACCACTTAGATAATCATAAAGAGATTTGACTTCTACAACCTTACATTTATTGTTCTAGCATGTTATCTTCTTGCTCACATGTTTCTCTCTCTACAAACAACCATATATTCAAGAAAATATCACTCACATATGCTTTCCACATTCTATAACGAGTTTAAATATTTATGACTATGTTGTTCCTTAGTTATCTTTGTGGTACGTGGATCAATGGTATTAGAGTGCACACTTCATATTAATCACTTTAGTATTAGAAATTCTATCTAAATACTTCTTTTGCCTACTCACATGAAGTTTGAATACATGAAGCTTGGTCTTAAAATTCACATTAATCGTACCTTCATGATCTCAATCAATGGGCATACAATAACATTAGAGATGTTGAATTTAAAAATATTCCAAAAATTTATAAAAGATATTTTGTAGAGGCAACGAGATGATTTTGAGTACATTACGTAAAGGAGAAAATGAGAACCATATATCAATTCACTCAATTTCTAGAGTGAGCTCAAGTATCTCTCTAGAAATTGCCACTATTGTTGAATCAACCTTTTCATGATCAAACTCCAAGTAAAGTACAAGTGAATAAGCACATTATATATTTTAAGGAGAAATACATGTATATACACTAAATACTTGGCTTGACATTTTTGTTCATGTTAAAGTGATAAATCATTTTTTTAAGAAGGAAAAGATAACCTTTTCCCTAGATAACCTTTTCCGTAATGAGAATTCCCTTTTCTATAAGTAAATTGTTGGAGAATTACTTTATACTTCTACTAAGGATGACAAAATAGGATATATACATAGCTTGAATGGATTTGTATAAGCTTTGAAAAAGACCTCTTACCATAAATTGGAAATTACTTTGACCAACACTTCAAGATTACATTGCATTTTTCCATACTTTGGTTTCTAAATTTAATGTTTAAGAAACAAAGTGAATTCTTACTTTGGAGCTTAGGCAGAACTCACATCCAAACTCATATGCATTTCCTCAATGCATTATTTGTAGAAGCCTATAAGCTTTAAGCAAAAGCTAATAGAAATAAGATTCCAAAACCTAGGATAAATCCTGATCTCCTAATCCCAAGTCTAAGTCTAGAATTATGTAGAATTCTAAGAATTCAAAAGGACCTTCTCTTGCTCTAGAAGAACATGTTTTTAATAATTAAATTAAACAATTAAAAAGTGGAAAGTGGTGCACAATACAAATTTCTAGTGACTCCATGAAAGGTCATGCCAAGAAAATTCAAGTTCCAGATATGGAGATAGAAAATCCTACTCCTATTGCATAATATAATAGTAAGAACTACGAAGATCATGTTCTATAAACCTAATATACATAAACATTACATCATCTTGTAATTTGGATCGAAAAGTATAATCATACTACCTACCTACTCCTTCACAGTTCTCTTTGGAATAAAATACGGCTAAAATTCCAGGAGCTGTCATATGCTAATCTCGTACCTATCTTTTTCAAATGATGGCAAATCGGATATGATCCTTTTATCAAATCTTTTTCTTTTCGGTAAAAAGATTATTTGCAGGTACCTAATAAATTCATAATCGTAAGTATATACATTTAAAAATGCTTCTCGGGAGCTGTCTGTTAGAGCTCAGTAGGTAGTCCTTTTGATTAGTGTGACCACAACGTCATTATCATAAAAGCTGTTCTGTTTGGAATATAATTGGACGAGCTGTCATATCAAGATGGCGCAGCTATTAATGTGGTACTACTACCGATCGTTTTCAAATGATGGCAAATCGGCGCAGTTATTTATGACAAATGTTTTGGGTAAAAGTTTATTTGCAGTACTAAATCTTTTCGGACTAGAAGTGGAAGTCGAGGGATATAAATAGGCTACGCTGGTCATAAATCACCGACTCACCACTGTTATTTTGGGATTCAGTTTTTGGATAATAAGTATTACAAAATACCATATAAAGTTAAGTGGAAATGCAAACACAAGTCTGATATGAAGTGTCCGACAAAAGACCTAAATGAAAGAACACAAAACTAGAAAACAAGGCTATGATATGGCAAATCCTGCCAAAGATGATGTGTTTGTGGCGCGGTCATTTTGTTATGAAATGAAACGAAAGATAGAAGTGCTAATAAAATTTGAAACAAAAAGGAAATCCAAATCGAAACAATAAAAATTGAAGACGGTGGACAAATCTCAAGAATGTTATTGAGATGATTTTTAATCAAACTTTCTTGGATTCCAGATGAGGGAAATGCTCCCTGATTTCTCACTCAAATGAAGACTGTATGTGTAGGACCCTAAGAATCAATAGATATTTTGGCAATATTAGCAATAGACATGGGGGGTTCCTTGTCATAGAATATATCCCAACATTGCTGCAATTGTCTAAGAAACAATTCTATGGAAGAAATACACTAAAAAGAGGCTCTTCCATGTTGGAAATGATACTGAACCTCAATATAAATAAGCAGAAAATTGGTGTGATATAATTAATAACTGGCACAATTTTTTTTGGGCAGAATGGAATGTGTGAACATATAAATAGATCTCATATGCTCGGGAAAAATAATATTATGGACCAGGGCCGGCTCTGATGCAGGTTCACAAATTGTAAATGCGTTGACTGTTCACAACTTGTAACAGTATAAGCAACTGCAGCCCATACCCAAGGCTGAAAGGAAGTGTTCCATTTTTGTTGCTTCCAATTTGTGTATTTCAAAAAAATTACTGATGCTTGTGCATATGAGATGCTTGACTTTCAAAGAAAACACATTTAAAAGGCAAGTTCAGAATTTAAAGTTCAACATATGACCTTGAGAGCTTACTTTGGCAGGCTAGGAAATACTGCTAACATCAGACTTGTCTAAGCCTAAGCCTATTCCATTGCTAGTATTAATACTGGAATAAGGGCATGCTATCAAACTGGGTTATGATTATATGCCCACAACAGAATTTTCCTCGTAACCCCCAAAACTTCTTTCACTAGTAAGAAATTGTTCATAAGGCCATTAAATGGAGCAATAGAAGAGCCACACACTCGAGGGGTAAAATATTGTAATGTAGGATTAAATTTTTTTTGTTATTATTTTTTAGCCATAAATACTTAAAATTATGAACATTTCCATGATTTTATAGCCAGCAGTGAAAAGGATTTTCAGTTTTAGTATTGTTTACATGGTTTTTAACAATCCCTTGAAGATTAGCGAGACCGTATTTGTTATCCGTATTTATCGTATTTTATTGATCGACCGTCTTTTTTCCATATTTCAAGACCATTGTTTAATACTCTCCATACGAAACTTGCTACCTTGCTTGCAAGCCATTAAGGCTTAAGTAGAAAGAAGATCTTAGAAGAATCTCTGGCAAAGGAGCTCAGAGAGGCTCTCAAAGAAAGAAGAGATCAGAGAAGCTCAAGCAGAGAGCACAAAAGTTTCTCAGTAAAAAACCAAGAAATAAGACTTGGATATGAAAGTTAAAAGACCAGAGTGAAACAAATTTGAATGAGACTTGAAGGAACTTGTTAAGAGACCAAAGCTTTGGTTGGGGGAAAAGGTACAGTGAGAAAGAGAGAGAGGAAGATGGAAGAACTGCCAATAAAGAACCAGAATCAGAAGAAGGAGAGTAACACAATGAAGAAAGGGTTGATTGATAAAAGTGAAATACAAGATATAAGAGAGAGGATAGATAAGATACAACTCATGGTGGAGCACCTGGAAGAGAATGGAAGGAAAAAAATTATAGTAGAAGTAAAGAAAAAGGCAAGATGGACAGTACAATAACTTGTGGAAAGAAGGGAAAAACAGGAGATGATCAGAAATTTGAAAAAATAGATAAAGGTATTGGAGACCCAGTCCAAGAAAGAAGACAGGGGAGAGGAAATCAAGCCTCGAAGTTTTAGTTATTATTTTTTGTGTGAATGTATGTTTGCAGGTACAAATGAAAAAGAAAAATACAGTGCCCAAGATAAATCATTTCTTTTTGAAGAAATGTTAAATGATCTTAAATTATCATCTTCAAAGGTGCAACAAGAAGAACAAGAGGAAGAGATCAAAGAAGTTCTTGTTATGATAAGCTCAAGCAGGGATGAAGGACTGATAGATGCATTCGTAAAGATCTATTGAAGAAGAAATATGTGAAGAATGGTTGAATGCAAGAAGCCCTTAAGAAGGAAAATAAATGAAGGTTATGGATGAAAGAATCAGTCCACAAATAGGTGAAGACAACAACTTGAAGATAGGAGAGAAATAAATGCAAAATAGGGAACCTGCAAGGAGATAACTCGAGGGGTGAAACAAGGTATTTTAGTTCGCCATTTGGTAAATTTGTTATGTTTTTTATGGTATTTTTTATCATCACAAATTTATAAAAATGTGTGTAGAATTCCATTAATGGATCAGTGAAAACAAACAAGTCTTTTTGAAGGAAAAAAAAAAGTTATGATATTAGCAGCAGTGTAGTAATGAAAAGCACGGATTTTGAAAAAGAGGGATAGAAGCGAAACAAAAATTAAGGTGAAAGAGAATGAAGACCTAATGAAAGATATGTATGGAAGACGTCAACAAAAGTTCAGTAAACAAGTTTCATAAAATACTTGTGCAGTGGAAGCAGGTAAATAATGATTACAAAAGGGTAAATTATCATTTAAAAATTCATTGAATATGTTGAATGTATATAGAATGAGTAGCATAAAGAAGTATATGAAAATACAAGCATGGAAATATTCAAGTAAGCTTACAGTTGAAATTAAATGGACTATGAATTGTCCACATGATTGGGGAAAGCATCAGCAGAGGTATCAAGTTTTGCTTAAATTATGGAAGTTAAAATGCATTTTCATTGTTTTTAATAAAGAAAAACAACAGGAAAACAAAATACAAGGTATAATCATGAATAAAGAATTCAAAGGAAATTCAAAATGTGATTTAAATATACAGGTATGCAAGGACAAGTTTATGACGAGAAAGACATTGTAGAAAAACCATAAACAATTTAATGAAGTGAACTACTTTATTGAAGAAGGTATACACCAAACATCAGTTTACATTTGCCAACATACTCCCAGCCTGTGCCAAAATGAGAGCTTTGGAAGAGGATATGGACATCCATCAAAGCATAAAGGATAGAGGAAATGTCCTGGTAGACATGTATGCAAAATGTGGAACCGTAGACAAGGCACGTAAACAGTTTGACAGAATTCTGGAAAAAATGTGGTATCGTGACAAGTAATGATTGCAGGATATGCCCAAAATGGATTTGTTGAAAATGCATTATAATTACTTACAAACATTCATGCATTGCAATTAGCAGATGCGAAGCCAAATTCCACAATCTTTGTCAGCATCCTCATTTGCCTGTGCCAAAATGGGAGCTTTGGAATAGGGTATGGACATCCGTCAAAGCATAATGGATAGAGGAATTTTGACTGATGTAGTCGCAACTACCTGGTACACATGTATGCAAAATGTGAAAGCATAGACAAGGCACATGAATTGTTTGATAAAATGCCATGTTTGCAGGATATGCACAAAATGGATTTGTTGAAAAGGCGCATGAACTGTTTGATAACCTATTTATTCTAGAAGACAATGATAGAGTTTAACGCATTCATCCCCTCAGATGGAGCATCAGATGAAGAATGCATACCTTCTGCATATTGTAATCAGTCTTCAGTCTTTGTACCTTCGTCTGCAATGCAAGAGATATTTCATGTTGAGATATATCATTGGGAAGCACAGATTATAGTACCGCCTCCGATAGGGCATTGATTCCTTAGTGAGGTGAACAAAGTTCATTCAAGTTGTAGTATATAGCAGCCATGGTTCACCAGCTAAGTGAACAAAGTTTCAAGCAAATCATGAGGGCTTCATGCAAAGCATAATTTAGACATTATGGTCTGGTGCCCTGGACTCTGAGGACTCTGTATAGCAGTATGCCCTAAAAATAGAGATCACAAGGCTTGGTTTTTAACATAAGAATATATGGATACTAACAGACATAATCGAACAACAGAGAAATAAAAGCTAGTCAGTGGTATCCACCATTGAATAAAGTTTCAGTACCATCAAGAAACTACCTGAAAAATTCCAAGCTTTGCATTATACTCCGGCAGAGTCAGATCAATAGCAATCTCCAACCTGTGATTAGCTAGAATTGATCGATGCAAGACAACTTTTTCTGACCCTAATCCTTTACACTGACAAGATTATCCTCCAAAATTGGTATTGTGGAAAAAAATTGAAGAGGCACATATGCAAGCAGATGAGGCTTGGTATAATCAAAATACAAAGCTTCTTTTATGTGAACCGGTTCCTCAACCAAGCTATGCATGACAAGAAAACTCAAAACGAAGGATGCAAGTATAAGCAGGATTAGTATGGAACCAATATACCAAGACCAAAAGAAGCCCCACTAAAATCTTTTGATCATTCTCCAAATAGAAGGTTGCAGATGAGAGGGACCCTGAAGATCAATATCAATGACAGAAGCCTCCATTGAACAATTTTTATCTGCCATTCACCCCGCTTACAGAGAACAAAACTCTCTGATAACTTGCAAAGCACGAACCATTTTGATAAAATGCCCTGCCATTAAAAACTTCACCCTCTCACCGCGCAGAAGCCTGGAAATATCGCATGCATCCAGCCACATGTCTCCCCATGCAGGGACAGAATCAGGAAAAATAGAAAAGCAAAGCGAAATGGGTTTGGCAACTCAAAACGGGATCCGCAACAATGGCATTGGAGAAGCTCATACGGCGGAAGGTAAATGAAAATTGCACGGGGAACGTCATCATCAAAGCAATAAACAATTTGACTATGGAATCCATGAGAGGGATAGCTTGTCAATGTTATCAATTAAGTTGAGCAGGACCCTCGAGCCTTGCAGCCATGCCTTTGCCTCACACACAGTGACTTCCATTAAAACAAGGAAGGACAAATTTTTTTTTTCCATCCACAATACTAAATAAAGGGGTAGCCCAATAAAATGCAAGATAAATGATATTCATAAATTGTGAAATAATATTATTTTTTTAAAAACTATAGTCTACAAATGAGAAAGTCCACATGTCAAAAATTTATTGGAAAAAAGAGAAAAAGATAATAGGTAAGGTGAAAGCAATATCCATGCCTTCGGCGCAGATAATAAGATGCAAAAGAACCAAGATCACCGCATGCAATCAAAGCAAAATGTTTATGGAGTGTATGTTATTTACTTATAGTTTATCAAGAGGAGAGTAAAATACTAAGAACTTAGCATCTCTCGGCTCATGTCCTCGATAGCCTAGTTGCTCTCGACATGTGTAATGCCCGATAATTATAAATTATTATCATTATAATCCATTCCAAACAACAACAAAAATCCCATGTTCTACGAATTGGGGACAAAGTGAGATATATACTTTGTATTTGAGTATATGCTTAATTCCAATCCTTTACTCGGACATAATGAGACTAAGCCTTGATCCCAAATGGGAATTTTGAACTTGAAAGCAATCTACCCTCTTCGTTTGAGAAGGCCTATGAGAAACCAATCATAATAAATTAATACATAAGAGTGTCAAATGGGTTGGCATACGTTGTGGGTTGTACGGAGTTCAATTCAATCATTGTTAGAAGCTCATTTGTGTAAAGATGAATGTGGTTTTCCATCTAACCTTTATCAGAATTTTGGCAAGTATTTCCACTCGTAATAGCAACAAGTGAAGGTGGTTGATATGAAGGACATATTGCCTAATAGTCCATAACGTAGAAGCCATAGTAGCTTGCATGGAGATCAAGTGGAATAGGGATAATAAACTTCAACCACCTTCGAAAATTTGGCTTGATGGACTCTAATGATCATAGGACATGTACAAAATGGGTTTGTCTCAGTAAGGCCTTTGAACCTTGCAAACAAGGAACTTGCACTGTGTTATCGGGCTAAACGTTAGTGCTAACATCCTGCTAGTTACACTAGTATATGAAATTTGAGATATGTGTTTACGTAGTTAATGGAAAATAGTAAAAATGGCATTTTTATATTGTGGCTATGTCTATGGAGACATGTATGCAAAATTTGGAAGCATCTATAATGCATGCGAGTTGTTAGTGAATGATTTAAGGAGATGTGGTGTCGAGATTGCTAGATTTCAAGGTATACACAAAGAGCTCGTTGAAAGGCATTAGATAATGTCACAATATTGTGGGAAGCCTCAAAATTTTTGGTTATGCCTCCCTCCCCTCTTCTATAGGAAAAACATCGTAGGAAACTCAAAATAACAAAAAGAGTCAAGAATATGTAATTTGTAAACACATGCAACTCTCGATTCTACAAGGGTTGTAGAGATAAAAATTAATTTGGTACTTTGTTGGCATAATTTTAGCTAACCAAAACTAAAAAATTAAAGATATGAGTAACAACAAAGGGCTTTTAGTAAAATTGTACCATGGTGCCTTCAAAGTTGACGAAATTAAAGAGAATGGTGGCACAACTCTTCCATCAACTTAACACGAACATCCACACACACACCTTGCTTTGCCTCCTTACCTTTGCCAAGAGCAGGTGTTGTAGACATTTTTTCTATGGCCTCCACAAGAATAATACATGACACAATTAACTTAATCTCAACCCCGCATGTAAAACATGATCATATATATCAGTTCAAAAGAAAATTTGAAAACTTGGAGATAAAAACCAACAAATGAGAAGAAAATACACGAATGAAGAAATCACTAGATGTAAATTGTTCTAAATGGTTGCCATGGATCTTAATTGAAAACAACGCGATGGAAACATACATTATAGAAATTTTTGAACGAGATTTGTGGAAAAGAGATAAGCATGAAATTTTTGCCACATATCCTTAACAACGAAAGGCATTGAATATAGAATTTAATGCTCAGTATAAATGTCATTTCGTAATTAATGGATATAAATAATTCGAAAGTGACAAGACATTGTGGTCGATGACATATTACTAAAATACTATGGGGTGTTCATTGAAAGTATATTTCAAAACAAAAATAATGAAATATTCTTGAATAAAGGGTTAGAAAAATATTCTCTAAAAAATTAGATGCAAAACGTTTTTAAAAGATCAAATATTACACATGACATATGTTATTGATCATGAGAAAAAATAAAAACCATATATAAGGGAGAGGAGCCGCAGTTGTGCACCCAAGTTGAGGGTGTACAACACACATATAAATACATCAAATTTTGAAAAAGAAACCCTTTAATAGATTTTTTTCTTAATCTAAATACTTTTTTGGAGCATTTTTATTTTATGGAAAGTGGTTTTTAAATGGATTTAAATCAAGTAGTTTTCCATACAAAGGAAAAAAGGGTGAACCATTAGTAGGGCATTATGTCATGCATTTTTTTTCACTTATATGGCATCATGTGATTGGGTGATTCTTTGATGTGATTTGATGTGACACATTCTATTAGCTACTTTTTTTTCAAATGTTGAATGACAAATGTACATGTAATAGTCACTCACTTCACAAATACTCTCACCATTATTGGTCCATGCTCCACTATTGGCTCCTCACCCTTAACTTGTCATTCCCAATTTACCCCTATCTATCTCTCGAACGATAGATTCATTCCTCATTCCGGATGAGATCCTAGAAACCTTGCCACGAAATGGGAATCTCAGTGTACTTTCATATGATGGCCTCTAACATTCTCGTTTGAAATAATCAAAGAAAACCAATTTTGGGTTTCTCCTAGAATCATATTTGATGCATCTTGAAAGGCCCTTCTTTAAATGAAAAACTATGCTACAAACATTGAATCTGAGGAGGCACATATCTTATTGAGATGAGCTACTTCAATGAATTATGTGGATCTCTACTATTCAAAGGCCACTAGATAGATGCTTAGCTTTTAGCCAAATTTAGTCAAATTCAAAAAATTAACAATGAAAAAAAGATATAGGTGAGATGAAAAAGAAATTCAACTGTTGGAAAGCAACTATATCATTTTTCGTCATTATCTTGTTTTTTCAATGCATTTTATGAAAACAATTTACTATGAGATCTTTGACCTAGAATTATCAAGATTGTTTTCCTGTCACCTCTAAATTTCTATATTGTGTTGGATATTCATAAAATTAGGTAGGTTTTATACGAGGCCCGTAATATAAAAAGCGCTTGTGAAATTTTCTACTTGCATACTATATACTATTGTTCCCATTTTCATCTTCTTGGATGAGGGAGATTCATCAGCTCTTCTATATGTTATTTTAGGATTACAATATTTGCTAATGGTTTCCTTTGGTTTCATGAATTACTCCCTTATCAAAATAGCTCAAATGTGAATCCATTAGCTGAATTTTATCCTAGTTTTATTGACAAATTAGCCTAATTTGCACTCGAATAGGTTTAAAAATTCATAATTTTAAAACCTAATACAATTACACAAAGAAAATGAAAAATTGAAAAGATTTGTAAATAATTAACATAATTATTTCAATATTGAAAATAAAACATTTCTTTATTCCAAAAGAGAGAGCCATCAATAATGTCTACTCGAATCGAGTTAATTCCAAAATTCAAAAATAAGTGTGTATCCTCTCGTTATTTGGTCAATATTCGTGGAACCTTAAACCTTAGCAAAACAACTAACAAGTTGAGTCGAAGAGTAACCTAAGGATAGTCAAGGTTACCAAATCTAATAGTTTTATAGAGATTTGCCATTATTTTCCTAGTTTTTTCAATGCACTTTATGTAAGCAATCAACTATGACCTCTTTAGTGAAATTGTTCATAATGTTTTCCCGTCACCTCTCAATTTCTATATTGTGTTGGATATTCATATAACTATATATTATTGTTACCATTTTCATCTACTTGTATGAGGGGAGAGTAATGAGCTCTTTTATATTTTATTTTAGGATTACATTTTTTACATTATTTGATAATGGTTTCCTTTGGCTTCATGAGCTAGTCCATAATCAAAATAGCTCAATAGCTCAATTTTAAGTGTTTATTTCAAATATTCCCTTATGAGATAATTTTTAGAGTGTTTGATATGTGGATTTATTTCAAAAATGAATCAATGTGACAACAAGAGTCATCGCAATAGCAACAATCAAATACAAATTTTCCCCACAAAATTAGACATTCAACAATAAAAGCGATAGTCCCTACCAAAAATTTGCATTCCAAAAAAACATACCTATGGTTTAAAACATATATTTTCCAAAACAATATGTGAAATTTAGCATTTTCACACATCACATGCATATCAAAGACAAATTAATAGCAAATGCCAAAAACAAAGAGAAAGAATATACAACAATATTGTTAATACCGATATTTTGCATATCATGTGTAATGCCCACTATATTAGATGCACAAGACAACACAACAAAGTACATGATAATTTTTTTTTGACTTGTTCAAAGTATAGAATGACACAACAGGTGGTCACAATGACTACAACTAACTCTTCGAACAACTTGACACAACGATGACTACATAGGCAACACAGGAAACATCCAACACCTATCAAGGATAGTTCACTTTTCTCTTTGACAAGGCACTACGAAACAACCCAACCACGATACAGTCACAGTTTAGTACATTCCATGGTACAAAAATCCTTTAAGGTTATGTAATCACTAAAACATCTTACAAGACTTGACTTTATGATCTAGAAGATTTAGATTTGATTCGAGCATTCCTATAAAGGTGAACTTATTACTTTTATACTATTGACTAATTAGCTGGAGGACAAGTTTTCTGAAAGAGGTTCAACTAAAGACGGCAAAACTAGCTAAATTCGCTTGATCAAAAGGGACACATTCCCTCTATTGCAAAGGTTGCATAAACATACATGAGCTAAAAAATCGTGATCCAAACCTCTATTGCATAGGCGACGAGTGTAAGCTCTAACTGAAGTGCAAAGTGCCATTAAGGTTCTGAAGTATAACCTCCTTGAGCAAGGATCAACAATAACCACATTTAAGAGAAGATTACAAGGTATTGTGGCAAAGGTTAGAGAGAGAAGTTCAAGTTATTTCATCATCATGATCTCCTTAGTTATTAATCGGTCTTTTAATGAGACTTAATAGTTCAACTGGATTTGGGTAAAAGCTTCATTTAGCCAACTCTTTATTAAGTTCAACAAAGGATACACATGGGGTTCCCAAAATAGAAGCACAAGACTTAAAGTGTTCTTATCCAAACTCCCTTGATAACTAAGATCTAACTATATCCCCAAAAGCCAATAATGACCTGATTTGTTTTTAAAATACTTAATGTTTCACAACAATGAGAAAAAAGGTTTAATTCATAGCTTAAGGTTAGTGAGGGTGGATTCTTTTACACCGGTAGAAAACCCCTTTCCTTCCAATTAAGGACTCTTAATTTTATCTATAAAACACAATTTCATTTTTATCTTATTTATCTATTCATCTATGTATTCATTTTATTGTATTTCTTATTAACTTTAGAAAAAGGATTGCCACCCACTAAAACATGCCTAGAATAACATTGATGCCAATACCATGGAGGGTTATTAAACATGAAAGTTTTATGACCTGAAAGAAGAAATTCCGTTATTCAATGAGGACACCAAACACAGTTATAACATTTCTATTCAACATGGCACCTGAACCAAAGGTGTCAAAAGATTCGATTGCACTTTGGCTAAGAACAAGAAGGTAACAAAATAGGTCAAGCCACGCTACAACATTTTCATGACTTCAATAACATCATAAAGAAAATACACATAACAAGGTAATGATCGAGTTTTATTCCTCACAAAGATAATTACAAGTTTTTCTACAAAAGGATAAGACAACTTGATTTCACAAATACTGAAAATCCAAGGCAAGAGGCCTTCCAAACTCCATTACAAGCACCATTGCAAGATTTACAACACAATAGACATTCTTACAAGGAACTTCATAAAACAACCCATTGATACCTTTACAAATTCTTCCTTTATCAACACGTAGAAGCCATCTACACAAGTATTAAGTATTAACTCGAGTCAGTTCGCAAGAACTGAGCATGTTGAGACTACACAATGAAAAAATCAACTAACATTTAACAATATCAAGAAAGAAATGTTCTATTTTAGAAATGGGTCAAAGCACAAACCACTAATCAAAATTCTTCACATGAGATAAAAAATTTCCACCAGCCAATAAGAAGGAAGTTAAATATTCGGTAAGAACAATATCTCAAATAATCAAGGCAAGACCTTATAGGTTAGAACAAAAGGTAAATAGTATAGGGATTTCAATCATGTAATCCTATAGATTACGTGATTAAAATCTAATGCTCCATCTATCCATCTCAAAGAGTCCTTGAGAAGTTGAAACATACTAGTTGTGATCATAGATGCAAACAATAAAGGTTATTCAATCCTTCCAGGAGGAAGGTTTCATAGCAATCTGGGTTCGTAACCCTCCTTAAGCAATTTAGAGTTTCAGTCTAAACAAGAAGTTTACTACCTCCTCCTACAAGATTTTTTTTTAAAGTGACACTGTTACCATAATCAAAACATCTCATAAAAGGTATTTAGATGTGTCACCAACAACCATTATACGCAACAACAAAGCCATCATAATCAACAACATATCTATAATATGAAAGACAACACCCCAAATGCCAATAATAATTTTAACAAAATTCTGATGTAAGCCAATAATGTATTCATATATATATATATACACACACACACACACACGTATACCAACCATTTATCAAAACACGCTAACAATAAAAACATCAGGATATGTGTATATATTGCAAGGTACCCTAACAATACCAAATACATCTCTATTCCTAGGTACTATCATAGTATTATTTACAATGTTATTATATCCAAGATAGCAATCACAAAATTTATCAAGGATAATAACAACAATTACTGGGTTATTACTCTCTCATTGAATTCTCAAATTCGTTGCACGATCATAAAACCATTTTTAATAACATATAGTTACAGCTTGATATTCAAAGATCTATTATAGGATCATACAATGAAACCTTAATTACTGCATAGTTAATCACAGATCTTAAAAAGGATTATATAATCAAACTAAATATTCTAAGGTTACTGCAAGGTAATCGTAAATCCTTAATAGGATCATATGTTAAACGAAAGTAATAAAAGTTACAGGTCCATTAAATTCGTATGGATTCACCACATTGTTTTCAACCCAAAATAGTAACCCTTCAAAGGCTACCAGATAGTATAGTGAAGACTCCATACAACTATATTGAATTTAGGAACTCACTCCTTATAGCTCATTAGCTATGGATGGATATGTTATAAGGTCAAAACAATAGCAAGAGTATTCATTGCTTGATATTCCTTACAAATTACCTAATTCCAAGCAAATACGGATTTGAGATTTTTCTGAGGTTATTTACCGTTGAAATTGGTTTCAAGAATTCATTAATTGTGGGAGTTTAGCCCCAAGTTTATCTCTCGCAATATTGTGCCACACTAGTCAAGATAACCCAATATTCCTTCAAATATTATAGAAGAATAGCCTATTTCTATCTATAATAAAACATAGAGAGCATATATACACACAAAATATTCCCTAATAAGCAAATTGGAACTTTCTTTACCTCACTTCTAACCAACTAAAAGTTTATAGCGCTTTCTTACTAACCCATAAGGGTTTAAGTATATTTTCTCTTATCTGTTCCTCTGCTCACTTAAATAAGATAAAATAATAAACTATAACCATCCAAATCTGGAGTTATGGAACTCATTCAAAAAAATCTCTATACCTACTTATAGTCCACTTCAATGCTATCACTAACAAGTACGAAGATTCATAAGCATTCAAATTTAAGATCTAAAACCTGAGTAGTAATAATTTCTATATTATTACACATCGATTGTTAATGAAACAACAAAAAGGATTAACAACAAATTATCCGTTACATGTTTATTTTTATATCTAACTCATTGTGTCCAAAGATTTACCAACATACTGAGCATCTATGCATTCACACCATCCAAACCCATTACTAGTTTTCCCTGAGGGTAGGCAAGTGCAAGACATTCCTAGCCGTAATATTGCTCACAAACAAATAAATACAAATGAGTAAGAAGAAAAAGAAGTTTGCCTTTTTGCAAGCCATTCACCAAAGAAAAACAACAATTGAGAAGAAGGAAAAATTAGAGGGATAACCAACACACTCAAGGCAAAGGTGACTAAACAACCAAAAATGCTTTTCTATGTGCCATTACGGTGAGAAGAAACATTTATTTCAAGGAATTGTAAAATGGTAGCAAAACATTTCAAAGTCTAGACCCAACATGTCCGATTTTAAATGTCTTCTCCCACGACCCACGCACGGTAGATCTTCTCCTCCGAGAAGTCCACACACCTGCCTACCAGTGGCAATGCATCCCACTTATGTAAGGGGGTTTCTACCCCACCAATCCCATGCAACCAACAACCGGGAGAGCAGGCACCAAAAACAACCAAGGCAAGATCCCCATGTATGCGGCCAGCAAGGAAAATCAGAGTTCTTTCCCCCAAAGCGTCCCACAAAACATGTCAGGTAAAACTCTACCAACACGCAGGCCAAGGAATTAATAAAGCCAATTAAATGGAAACAATCGACCAGCAAGGTGGAGTAATGGGTGGGGGTGCCACTCATTAAAGCAATTAAAGTTGACAGGTCTTCAACCACCCTCCACTCGCCAAAAGGGAAAAAGATAGATAAAACATTATTACAAAACCATATTTTGCAAGGGAAAAAGGATTATGCTCAGCACAAATAAATTCATTTGGTGGAGGAGTCAAAAATTTGGGCATAAAACAATAACCCCCTTCTAAAACTTGCAATGCCACACACAACCCCCTACGTAATTCACAAGATAAAAATTAAGGAAGAAAGGAAACCAATTAATCCTATGCCAACCAAGAGATTAAATTACATACGACTGGCATGATGGAGGAAGCAAAAGTCATATATTTTTTCAATTAAACGATTAAGACAACACGATAGCAGGCTTAAACAACCAAGGGGAGAAAACTAGAGGTTAACGTTCGAAATCGAACATGGAGCAACAACCAACCACGACACCATGACAGGGTAATCCCTTCTCCGACGTGGAATGAGGCTCAGTCTACTGGGCACAATCAGAATGAAACAACCAAAAATAATATAGAGATAATTAATATAAGATATCGATAATAATCGACAATAAAGTAAAATAATAATAATATAAAGTAATGGCCGATCGACAATTAAATTAAAAATATCATTATTATCATTTTTATTATTAATTTTACAACTAAAAATAATAATAATTATTATTCATATTAGCAATGACCGACAGTCAAGCTCGACAATCCAAGAACATGATTTTCCTTTAATAGGAAATTGTAATGGAAGTTGAGGGCCAACAACAAAAAATATTGACAATAACACGAGCAGAACGCATTTAAAAGGGAGAATGTTGATTATTCTCTGTGACAAAGGAGAAGCCAACTAATGAACGATGGAAGCAAAATGATGTTTAACGCTTAGCAACACGGTCATTTGAAGAATGAACTTGAGTAATGATGAACGATGCATTACATCATGAAGTACCTATAACATCAACATTAAACAATTCACATATAAAAAAAAGTGAATAAATCAATGTTTGAATTTGCTAATATGCCATGGTATACAAAATATCCATATTCAAAACAACAAATTCTACTTTTTCATATTGTCATAAGTCTCAAAATAAGGAGGCCCTAAATGATTTAAGTATCCTATTTTTCCTAGAAGCTCTTTGTATAATACTGAAGCGTTTTTAGAAAATGTTGGTACATAAAATGGTAATTATGAAAAACATCGAACTACCCTTCCGCCATGTGAGAAGTGGATGAATCAATAACCAAAATTAGTATCAATATTTAGTGATTAAACATAATCTATGCAACAACATAACAAAATGCCTATTCATCATGGAACAAAAAACCTTGTAATTATCGACCAATTTCCCTAACTAAAAAGTTGGGATTTGATTCGGAGTTAATCCAAAGGATGAAAACCATACAATTTTTCTAAGAACATATCCCTTTCTAATAAGTAAATACCCATAAACATTATTTAAGGCTAATGGTGTTTGTAAAAAGTTGGGGCATAGAGCATATCCAATAGGCTAATACAAATAAAAAAATTCATCAATATTATTTAGATTGGTTTATTCCAGTAACTTTAATATTGTACTTATTAGTACCGCCTTTGGCAATAAGCGCTATTTTTTTCGTTGAAAGACACTAATCAACATAAAATGTTGTGCTTATCAAAATAATGTCATTTTTACCCAGTGTTTTTGGCATGGATATTTGTATAGACGTCATCATAACAAATAAATATTTCAAAATTGCTACATTTTAGTTAGGGAAATCTATTTTGAAACAATCTGATTGGGCAAAGGTAATCTCTTCATTCCGGGAAAATATTTTCTCTTCTTTTTAACCTCACAAATATGACCTATTTTTAAAAAGTTTTTCTTTCTCTTTAAAAAGGACACGTTGTTATTGTTTAGCAAAGTATGTAGTGTAACGTGTTTTTAGGGTGGTTAACTCCAACACTTTAGCAACCAAACTCTCAAACACAAGGAATTATGCCTGCAATCAAAGAACAAGGGAGAATCAGAAATATCTCTTGCAGGAAAAGGTACAGAGGTTGAAGACCAACCTCAAGAACGTGGATGTGCAATCCAAGATTCAAGACAAAGAAGGGATACCCCTAATGATTCCTCATGATAAAAAAAAAAAGAAAGAGAAAGGATACCACATAATCAACAAAGTTTAATATTTTCCAGAAAGCAACTGGAGGATGGCCACAATCTGTCTAATTGCAATATCTAGAAGGAATCCATTTTTCATTTGTTTCTCCGTATAAACTCTATTGTTGTCTTCTAGAATATGCTTAGGTTATTATATACACCACCATTACTAATTCTAATAAAAAACAGATCATTTCACTTCCAATAGCTTCAAATTCTACGCTGCCACACCTTCTCAAAACATTTATGTAATGACATGGTAAAAATATTTGTTTACCGGTATACCTTACAAATCTAGTCAGTCCATTCATGGAAGAAAGTGTCCAACATTGAAAGTTCTGTGATGCCTCTGCTAAAACAACCCACTTGAGACCGAAGAACAACCTATGATTAGTTGGAAAATTTATGAAATATTTTTTTTTACTTAAAAGAATCTACAACTAGGTTACAAACAACAGTTGTCACTAACAAGTTCCTAAACAATTCCAATCCATTAGAATATACTTTTCTTTTATTAACAATTATTAGAGGTCACAAGGTCCCAAAATTTAGGGTTAGAAAGTTCAATTAGGGTCAGAGGGTAATTCCTCACCATACCCACTCTCTAACAGGATTTAAAGATTCAACTTGATTTTTCTCAAAATTAATGCATTCAAAAATTCCCTAAATCATTCCCATTGGATGGGAAATTTCCTCACCTTTCCATTGATATAAAGAAGTCCTCCTAACTCATATTTCTCAAGTTATGGGCCAACGGGCCTAGGGGTGAAAATTTTCCCCAAGAGCGGGCTTGCGGGCCCAAGGAGAAAATTTTCCCAGGGGCGGGTTTGCGGGCCGCAGAGAGAAATATTTCCCCATGGCGGGTATGCGGGCCGCAAGGAGGAATCAGTCGGTAGGGTAGCGGAAAATATTTTTAGAATTTCTGCGCGGGGTGAAAATCCACCTTTGCACCCGCACTCCGCAAGTCCTCAAGGAACACGTGGCATCTCCTAAGCCAACACGGGAAAGTGGGGTGGCGGGGATAAAAGATTCTTAATGCCCAGAAGGGAAAAAGGGTGGAACTCACCCGTACCTTTGCCGACAACTCGTGATGCCACATGAAAGCTCTTGATTGGCTGCGAGTTGGCGGGCGACAGTGAGGAAACTTTAGAAAATTTTCCCTAAATTTTCTGAAAGTGGAAAAGGCAAAAAGAACCCCTCTCTGCCGATGCCTTGTGACGCCATGTGGCATCCCTAATTGGTTGCATGGTGGCGGGAAAATCTAGAAAATATTCCCAATTTTTTTTGAAGTGCTAAGTTAAAAAGTGATCCGCCCCTCCACCAACACCTTGTGGTGCCACGTGGTAGCCTTTGGTTTGTTGTGGGTTGGCGGGCGGCGGGGAAAATTAGGAAAAGTTTCTCAAAAATATTCTGAAGTGCTAAGTGAAAAATTCGGGCCTGCGGGTCCACCAAGGAAATTTTTCCCAATTTTTTTACGCCAAGTGAAGAAAAAATTCAGGAAGGATATAACTTTTGATAGAGAGCTCAGTTTTGGGAAAATGAGGAATTTCTGGAAAGCTCTTGACGTCCTCTTTAAGGAGTAAATTTTGTGAAAATGTTCTGCTGAATTTTATAGTGCGAGCTGTTACATTTTAACTTATAAAATTTTGTTCAAATTTTTCATTCTTTCTCCTTCAACATGTCAAAAGACATGGAGGTTTCCATTAGGAAAGTGTTAGGATATATAGCAAGTGTAAAATTTTTGGTTTGATCTACATTTGAAATTACAAGTTTTTTTTTTTCAACAAAAAAAGCCTGCAGATTTGCCTTGGCTCGATTGGAAGATTTTTAAGACATTTCCTTAAGTGTTTTTAGTTTGGTTTGGGATCATTTTGTCCTCATTAAGTCCAATTGATTATTTCATTTTCCTCTTATCTATTTGTAGGGTTATTTGAACATTTGATAAAGGAATTTTACAAAGTATACAGTGAATTGAAAGAAGTGTATACATTTACAGAACAAAAATTAACTATCTCTTTTTCCATGAAATAAAACATTGAATTCATTCCATGCTGGTCATAAATAGTTTTCTTTCTTTTCAATCAACATAAAAACAAGAATGTAGTTTCTATTCTTTCCAAAATCATATATTATAAACAAGGCAAAATAATACATTTTCTCCTCACGTGTTTCACTTTTCCACTTTCCAAACAGGGATTTCATAGTGCATGTTAAACACATATTTCCAATGGAAATAATATCATATGAACAAGGCAAACAATTCCATTAATTCAAATGAAACTCTTACAACTTCCTTTCCATTTGATTTCAAAATACAACATACAAAATACATATCATTCTTTCACATTCTTTTCAAAAAATAGAATACAGAGTATAACTCTTTTACATTTCAAATTTCAACTTTCATTGTCAATACAAAGTATCTTTCCAAAGTCAATTAATATACTGATTATCCACTTCAAAGTGGGAAAGGGCTAGAATAAGATTTCATTTCACAAGGGACTCAAAATGTCTTTTCCTCTCTACGGAACAACAACATGCGTATTTCCCATTCTTCCAATTAGTCACAACAGAGTAGGGGAAAGGCAATGATCTCCACCCAACCAAGACATCCAATGAAGAGAAGAAGCCATCCTTCTTCATTGGCCCTCGAACCCCAACCACAATGAAATAAAAGAGGTGATCCAACTCATGGAAACAACATGCTTCCACAAACACACAAGCAACATTTTCACAACAAAACACGGTCAACGAGAATGTAGTTTACAACTACATTAAAGCATGCCAAACATTGCGAGGCTTCATCAACAAGCCAAAGGAGCAAGAAACTACGGGGATGCTTCTTATGCCTCCCAAAAGGGGGAATGAGTATCACCACCTAAATTACAAACCGCCAAAATATAGTATATCAAAACCCTGACATTCCTTATGCCTCCCCAAGTACCCCTTATTCCTCACATTTCCTTATGCCTCCCCAACCTCTTATGGCACCCCATAACGAGTAAAGAAATGAAAGTTATTTCTTTGTAAGGTGGAACCCAAATCCCAACTTTCTCCTCCCTTATACCTCCCTAAAACACACTTGTGCCTCCCACAAAATAAACCCCATAGTCTTCTCCTACACCATTCCTAGGTCATCTACCCAATAGCCCACAAACATGGAAAAACATTCACACATCAACATTTTCATAAATAAAAAAGAAGCATTTCAAGAGCCAAGCTTCTACCTCTCAATGATGGAGTTGTTCCAAGTTCCAAGACAACGAGGTTTATCCCAATGCAAGCAATCCAAAATAGCCAAGCACAAACATGCAACAATCTTCCAAAAATTCTTCAAAGCAAGAGCTCCAAAACAACAAAATAATTCACCCAATAATGAAGTCTCAAGGTGAAGCAACCCAAAAAAAGGTAAGGAATTCGAATTTTATAGAAGAGGGAAGGGAAGAGGATGAGGTGGATCCATGTAGGATGCCACATCACACATCCTCAACCCCAACCCAAAAATTCAACTTCATTCTCCAATGCATAATAAATAGGTGGGTGAATAAAATGACAGTTTACTTACATACTCAAATCCAACCCACACCCCAAAAGACTGAAATTAAATTATGTAACAAAGCGTAATTAAAACCTACAAATTACCTTCTCAAAAAGCATTATAAAAGTCAAATTTCAACTCTCCAACCATAGGTATGGTTGGTAAATAAATTTAAGAGGTATGGGACAAGTTTAACTTGTCCCACAAGCCTCCAAAATCAGCCTTCAAGGAAAAATTCGAATTTCCAAGAAGATGAAGTGTTTCACACTCAAAATTTAACTTACACATCACTTACACATCTCTTACAACACTTTAAATCAAGGCCAACAACTCTATTAATTACTTTCGCATGATATCTTTTAATTAATTAATATTAACAACATGCCTACCCACAATATTAATACACCATTTACTCAATAAAGAAAGGGGCAAATGCATCACACAATAAACACATGCTACATTAAAAAAAAAGGTTAAATAATTAAAAACACATAAGCCCTTGGTCACATTTAAAGGTGATCCCCATGGGAATCCCTAACACACACAAACATGCATAAACAAATACTAGTTGCCATGGTGACCTTGTTGAATTCATCTAGAATTCCAATGTGGTTGGTCTCCAATCCCCCCATGTTTGTTGTGATATTTTAACCTGCAAAACACAAATACCTCCTTTGGCCTCATGGCCATATCAGAACATCCAAAATAATATAAATAAAATTCTAAGATCATCTACATATATGAATCACAATAACATCGAAGCAACCAACAAGATCATTTGTAATTTTACTCAACAACTATATCATCATCAAATAATTTCCATTTCTATGTCTACTCACAATATCCAAATATCAGATGTCCGAACAAAATCCATAATATAACCATGTAGAACAATATATAAACATCAATATCCAAAATGTCTCTAATAATCATCATGCATCATAACTAAATCAAGTCAACAATAATCCATGATCTAACATCTAACATCATACTATAATAGTGTCCATAATCATGTCCATAATATAATTAGAAGTATCATGATTAGTATCAAAAGCTGTCAAAGGGAAGTGGGAACTACATCCCTCCCCTTAGACTCAACTTCCTCCTGGAAGTCACTGGAAAAAATGTGGAAACTGAACTCGTAGCAAAGTAGCATCCTCCCATGTAGCTACAGTCTCATCATATCTGTCCCACTACACCCGGACTTGATCAACCTCTCTTCCTCAAATGCCCTGTGGTTCGTGATCTATGATGTGAATGGGCTCCACCATCACCCGCCCCTAATCCCGCACCTAAAATGAGCTCTAATCTAACACATGAGAAGGATCGTAACATATATCAAACATGAAACACATCATGTACGTGAGACAAGCTAGGTGGAAATGCTAGATGGTAGGCCAGGGGCCAATACACTCCAAGATCTCAAAAGGACCAATGAATCTTGGGGCTAACTTAGAACCTTTTCCATAACGGATGGGGCTCTTATGTGGCACGATACGAAGGAACATCTTCATGACCACATCAAAACTACAAATCGATCCTATGTTGATCTGCGTACTTCTTATGCCTATCCTGTTCCTCCTGCAATCTTTTATCCGATCAAAACCACCTTCGCTCCATGTCCTGCAACAAAGCCTGGTCTAAGAGAAACCCTGTCCTCTAACATTTCCCAACTAAGAGGTGTCATGTGCTCTCTACCATACAAATCATGAAAGGAGCCATGCCTACAAAACTCTGAAAACTATTATTGTAGGTGAACTCCACCAAGTATAGGTAATCCTCCCATCTAGACTACTGATCCATCACATACATCCTAAGCATATCCTCTAAAATATAATTCACCTGCTCAGTCTGTCCATCTGTCTCGAGGTGATATGTTGTGTTGAAGTTTATTCTCATCATGAGGGCTTGTTGTATGGTAGTCCTAAAATAGAAAGTATACAAAGGAACACAGTCACTAATGATATTTCACAGAATCCTGTGTAACCTGACAATCTCATCAAGATATACCCATCCCACTGCACTAGCTGTATAAGTGGTATTTACTGGAGAAAAGTGAGCCACTTTTGTCAATTTATCAACCGTGACCATGATGGTGTCATGGTGATATCTCGACATCGGTAGCCCAATAATGAAGTCCATGGAAATGGTGTCCCACTTCCATTCCGGTATAGCATGAGGAAAGAGAAGGCTAGCTAGATGTTGATGCTCGGCCTTCACTTTCTAGCACTCTAAACAAAGTGTGACACAAACTAAGCCATGTCTCTACGAAGTCCTCTCCAGTGATACAACTGTCTCAAAGTAGCGTGCATCTTCTTCACCCCAGGATGGGCTGAATAGGGTGCACGATGTGCCTCTGTCAATATGTCTGCTTCAATCCTTCATATCTAGGAACATAAATCCAACCTCTGTTCTGAGAAGTCCATCTGTCTCTAGTGAGAAACCATCAAAATTCCCCTCGAGGGGTCTCTAAGACTCGATCTCTACTCGAACTGTAATGTAGAATCTGTCAAGAGGAAGTTGGTGAAGAATCCTACTCCGCAAATCTATACCCACTGAGGTGGCCATAGCCACATGTCTCCGTCTGCTGAGAGCGTCTGCCACCACATTCTCCTTTCCTTTCACATGTTCTATCTCCATATAATACTCACAAAGTAACTCCATACGATGCTATTGACGAGCGTTGAGATTGGGCTGCGTGAAGAGGTGGCGAAGACTCAAATAATCAGTCCCGAGTGTGAATCTCTCGACCAAGAAGAAAGTGCTCGCATCAAACCAAAGTGTACACAACTTCCGCAAGCTCAAGATTATGAGTCAGATAACTAAGCTCATAATCCTTGAGTTTGCAAGACTCAAAATCCACTACTTTGCCCTACTACATTAACAAACCTCCAAGTCCTGCTAAAGAAGCATCCGTGCAAATGAGAAACTCACCCTGTGGATCCAACACTTTGCAAGAATAGGTGTTGTAGTGAGACACTCCTTTACTATCCTAAAGGCCTGCTCATACCGGTCCGACCAAACAAACTTCTTCCCTTTCTGCTGAAGGGAAGTGATGGGGTGTCCAATGCGAGAGAACTCCTGAAAAAATCTCCTATGGTAACTTGCAAATCCCATGAAGCTATGCACTTCAGTCACAGTAGTGGGTGTTGGCCAATCCATGATAGCTCTAATCTTGGAAGGATCGATGGTGATACCTTCCCCAGAAATGATATGACACAAATATGAACCTCCGTCGAAAGAATGCACACTTCTCCAAGTTCTGTAAAGTGCTTTGCTCTCGAAGACACGAAGAACCCTGGCGAAGGTGCCCCTCATGCTCCTCACACATACGTGAGTAAATCAAAATTTCATCAAGGAAGATAAGCACGAAGCGATCTAAGAAAGTCTTGAATACCCCATTCATCAATCTCATAAATACTACGGGGCATTAGTCACACCAAAAGGTACCATTGTGAACTCATAGTGGCCATATCCATATGGAAGACGGTCTTATGAATGTCTACCTCTGAAATCCTCGGTGATGTAGCCTGAATTAAGGTCTATCTTAGAAACAACTATGGATCCCTTCATTTGATTAAATAAATCATCAATGCGTGGAAGGCGGTAACAATTCTTGCTTGTTACCTTATTCGATTAAGCGATAATCAATACACAACCACAAGGATCCATCCTTCTTCTTCACAAAAATCACCGATGCACCCCAAGGGGATACATTAGGATGGATTAAGACCTTCTCCAGAAGGACCTCAAGCTACAACTTGAGATCACGAGCTTTGGGGTGGTCATCTGATAAGGCACTTGTGAGATAGGCTCTTCTCTTGAAACCAGATCTATATGAAAATTTATCTCACATGGGGGTGGTAACCTCGGTAGCTCCCCTAGAAAGACATCTACAAACTCTCTCAAAATGGGATGATCATCTAGCGATGGTCCACTAGACCCATCCTCTGATCTATCACTGACTGTAACAACATACATCTAACAACCTCCTCGTACACACCGCTTAAGCTGTATAGCGGATATGGTGCGAATAGAAACATGTCTCCCGACCCCGATATCATCGACTCAACTCCCAAATCATCTATATAAGATATAATCTTGTGGTAATAATCCATCCTGGCCCTACGAGTAGACAACCAATCCATACCCAATATGACTCCATATGAGCCCAAAGGAAGGATTCGGATATACGAGGTAGTGGTGAAAGGTTCCAAATCCACCACACACTCCTTAACTAAGGAATTTGTTATCTCTCGAAAGTGCACCCTGTAGAGAGATGGCTGCGAGTTTTTAAGCTTGTAGAATTTGATCTCTCTCTTTCGTAAATACAATGAACAACTCAGTGCTGTGGGTATACCTATTTTGAGGTGAGTCTCGGTATCAAGGCTGGTTCCTTGTTGATGTATCCTAAACTTCTTTTGGGGTTTAAGGGTAAAAGATGACTATAAAGTAATTAAAACTAAGGTGATACACCAAATTTGTATGAGGGCTTTGACTGAGTATATGCACAATTGATATGTGAAAGGATTTTTGATGCACGAACCAACAGTTCTTCTACAGAATATCAAGGGAAAAACACTTGGAGGTATTGAGGGAGATTATCACAACAATACTGCTAAGTTGAACATGCACATTAATATTATGCAGAAACTACTAAATTTTTGCAACAAGGTAAGATGATTAATCAGGGAATTCACATTCACAAGACTAATATAAATATACACAAGACTGCAAGTAATTGGGAAGGAAGAAAATACTTCACACTCAGAAGTCAAAAGCGACAAAAATTTCTTTAGTACTCCTATATCCAAAAGTCCTCATTGTGCTTTGCAAAGGCACACAATATATAACAAAATAAATTTTTACCCTCTTCCTAAAAATAGCCTAAGGCTTGTACTCGCCCATGCATCTTATTTTTATCCTTTATTTAATAATAGATAAAGGAATAAAAATAGAGCATGCAATTACAAATAGGCATTATTAGCCTTAATTACAATACAGTCAAACTAAAGTTGACTGTTCTATTTTTAAGAAAACAAGGGTAAACAATTTGCTAATAATAAGCTTGCTTGCTATGCAAGTCTTTCTCCTTTGAACATGTAACTCTGTCTTCTTCTCTATTCTATCTTCTTGTGAAGCATGCAACAAATCAATTCTCTTCTGTGAGTAATTAATTCAAACATTTGTAATATTTGCAAAATAAACATCCAATGTGGGGACCATTTTCCATGTGTACATGCTCTGACATTGATATCTCTTCCTAAGTGGTCACATGAGTGACACTCTACAAATCAAAACTAGCTCCTTGAAGTGGGGACCACTTTTGCACTTTACCATCTGATGAGTATGAGGTAACCTTGTAAGTTTTAAGGTAAATGTCCTTTGACTATTGGTTTGGATGGCATATTACATGGTTTAAACCTTATACAAGGTTAATACAAATAATACAATTCGGCCCCCTTTTGACAACACATGCCATATTATAGTCCGCCACCTTTGGATCTTGGTTATCATTGTGAGCATGTATAATTGTTGGCCCCTTTTGCAATCTGGATATACTTGATTTAAATTTCACCTTTTCGGTGATTATAGTTGGCATGCATAGTCAGTTTTGCATAGCTTAAGGTTTGGACTATAGTGAAAGTCAAATTTGCAAATGATTTCGTTTAAGCGTGAGGTTGCCCCCCTTGCACGATGACTCACCCCTTGGTAATTTTGTTGGTGGATTACATAACTCGGGTTGAGTTGATTTGATAACAGTGATTAATCTTGGGTCGTTGATTTTTTTCCTTCATGCATTCGATGTCATCGATCCTTGACTGTGAGTTAGGGTTTACCCCTACAATTAATATGGCCGGTGGCATCCTAATCATGGTGGTTTGCTTCGAACTTTGAGGATCATTTTTGGCCTTTGATCTCTGTCCTTCGATCTAGAGCCATTGATTTCTGACTGTGGTTGAGTTAGGTTGAAACTCACCTCTCGAGTTTGCATGATAAGGAATATCTCGATCCTCATACATAGTTCATTTGGTGCCCTGGAAAACTTTTCCTTCAACGCCATTGTTCGAGCATTTGACCTTGTTTTCTCTTGCAAAAATGGCTCTCTGTGAGTTGGCCTACAAGGCGGTTGTCGTGTTCTTGAGAACTGAATTTTCTTGAAGTGGTCACTAATTTTGTGGGTTTGAACTCAGTTAAACGAGTTGAGAATGGGTTGTCTTGATACTTGTTGGAACGTTCTCTTTTGATAAGGTAAGCACGTTTTGGACTCGAGCTCTTCTGGGTAATCCTTTGTCTGCCATTTTTAGAGATCTCTAGTTTCTCAAAAATGACACAAGATCTTTGTATTTACCTTAAATAGAAATGATCATCGTTCCTTCTATTCTGAATGATAAATATGGAACTTCACTGTTGAAGGGTTTTTTCTGTTTGTGCATATTCTGCCTTAAATTCAAGATCTGGAAGAGATATGCTCTATGTATTAGCTTTTTGAATCTTTCAATTAATATGGTTGTGTACTTTGTTTCCACGTTCCAAGGATCTTTTATGTGAATCCTTTGAGTCTCTATCTCTGCTCAAGTTTTTTTTAAACAAGGTGGTCATTGGGTTTGTCGCCATTGTTGGAGTCCTGAATTCGACCACTATGTTATTTTTCAGCATTGCATGGTGGCCACCATGTCTGTTCTTTTTCATGCTCTGTGAGGCTTCTGTCACAAAATAATGGCCATCATTTGATTTAAGTTTCGATGGTACCCTCGAGCTTGAAACAGGTTCTGAGCCTTCTCTATTACTCTTTGAGCACGTGATTTCTTGATTCTGGGTATTTGTAGATCTGTGACTTTGAGAAATTCTTCAACTCTGTGTATAAAACATCTTTGATATGTTGAAGTATCGGTTTTCTTTCGAGCACTGATACGTGCTTTTCCTAGTTTCCTTGTATTGTTCGTGCTTGGCCATTGATTAGATGAGCTCAAAGAGCCTCTATGGTTATTGTGTTTTCTCATGCATTCTACTTAAAATGAGTTTTTAGAAATGCCATTCTGTGCATGGTGAGTTCCTTCTCTGTTATTAATGACCATTATTTAATCATCGAGTTCAGCTCTGTCCAATGATGCAAGATTTGATTGATTTTTGGTTGCACTGCTTTGAGTTTGTTCTTTTGTTCGAAATCTATGTCTGTATGTGAAGATCCGAAGGCCACCATTGTTGAGTTTGTGAAGATTGATCCTACTTTGTAAAATAATCATTTGTTTCTTATTTGATCAATATTTAGCTTGCTCCTTTTACTATTGAATCAATGTTTTAGATCTGGCACTTTGCATTGTGGGTATTTGCATATTTAGCTCTGTCTGTTTGAGAATTTTGGCTTGCATAAAAAGGAAAACCGTCATTAATGAACTCTGAAGCTCCGGTTTCTTTGATTTCCGACATTGTAATTTAGGCATATCTCCAGATCTGGATACTCATTCAATGTTTTTGATCAAAGCCAAGATATGTGTTTTCTTTTGTAGACTTGCAACTGCATTTTCTCCTTTGAGTTGTATTGCAACGAATCTCTACTAGGATTTTTAAATGTCCTTTTTGATATGGGTACTGGAAATTATCACTCATTTTGATTCTGCAATCTGTTCTTGATTCATGAGATCTCTGTATGTGGTATTCTAGAAATTGTAAGTAGTTCATCTACTTTGATACTACTTTAGGCATAAGCCTTGATTCAGATGCTTGTTAAGATATTTGTTACTTTGTTTCTTTCACATAGATGTTTTATTTCCTTTATAGTAACATTTCTGGCATATTTGAAAATATGGAATGTTGATTTTTCATGGTGAAGCCTTGGCAATTTTTTCAGAATTCTCTCTTCCATCCATTTCCAACTATAGTAGTTGTATTTTCTGATTCAGAATATAGAATCATAACACTTCATGTTTGAAGCTGGATTGGTAAATAAAAATGAGACATCATAGTTGTTTATCTTGATCATGGCATGCTTTATTGCTTCTCTGTATCACTTACTTGATTTAAATAATTCTTTTAAAACATGTAGTAGTTGAAAACAACATGATGAAAAGTTGTAAATGTCCATTTTACATGGCGAAGCCCTGTCAAAATTTTCCCAGAATCTTCTTTTTGTTCTGTTTCAGTAGTAACCCTCTCTTTCTAGCCAAACATCAGCTTTCAAATTTTGATTCTTCTTTCTGTTGCAATGAAACATGTGCTTCTATTGCTAGTCTCTTTTCTGTACTTAAACCTGTTCCATTTGAAGAAAATATTGAGTTTGAGTTACATTTATTCTTCTTTCCAGCCTGTACTCATGACTTGTCTATTTCTTCTTGGCTGCAACCTGTACTTGCACACTTAAGAAAATAGTTAGAAAATACTTAGGATTTTTGGCCTCTCTTGTATCCATGTTTTCTTCCTTTCTTTTTCTCTTTCTTCTTTAAGTAAGTAGAGCATGTATGCAGTTTGATATTTGAGTCAATTATATATCTTGTTTTGAAGAGATTCATATGCACGAACTATGACAATAAGGAATATGAATTGATCCGTGAGCTCATAACTGATGGTACATTTTATTCTTTTCAGGTACAGTAACTTCCACAAAGAAGATGAGAAAGGAGAAAAAGTTGGAATGGAGCTACTACGAATAACAAAGAACTCTCAAGCTAATGATGGGTTCACTCATACTCTTTACTTTCTTTTTCATGCATGTGTACCTCTCATTTCAGTAGTTGTACTTTACTTTCCAATTACATCCCATGGCTTGTGTGGGAACATTTGAAATTTCCTTATGAATAAAACATTGAATTTTGTAAATGAGTTGTATATTTCTTTCTGCATTTCAGCTTTCTGTATGGATTGTATGATGAACTAAACAACTCAGTCATTTAATTGAATGTCTTAATCATGAAGGAAAGAACATAAATGAGAATCTATAACATTCAGTAATGAACTCTGATTCTGCAGTCTGCACTTATGTTTGTTGTCCCAAAACTCAACACTTCACCTATTCTACAATCGATGTCTTCATCAAGACAACACAACTGTCCTCGAGGCCCTTGTGTTCTTTTGTTGAAGGTATCATGAAATTTCAGACTATGTGATATGTTACGTTTTGTAACAACACACATAGTTGTAAATTTCACTTAATCATTAATTAATTCAGTAGTAACCAATAACATCAAAACTTCCTTAGCTTAGGTATACTTCACCAATGCCTTTCATTGTAACAATGAAGTTTTGAGTTGCCCATTTTTACAAGGTGTAAAAATTGTCAACATTTCTGGCGATCCTGTGGGGAAAGTTGCCTGCTAGCTTAAACACTAGTGCCTTGCTCTTGTCCATTGGGCATGGAGTCTAAACATGTAACCAAAATTTGCCTTTTCGAAAGGTCCAACCCTTCCAAAATGGAACTAAAACTGGGAAAGGATCTAGTAAACCAGATCACGTGCACGAATGCACTTATTGAGTTAAAAAACAATGCAATGTGTAGGGACAACACTTATTGAAGGGAAATCCTACTTTAACAATCGCTATAATATTTTCAATAACAGTGTTTGAGAAATATACCATTCACAGGAATGGAAAGTTCCTCTCCATTCAGCTTCGAAAGATGAAAAGCATTGTGTTCTTTGCAAGATGAAATCATGTAAGGACCACTCCAGATTGTATGAAAATTTGTGTGTCTTCCTAGCTTTGCACGATCAACATCCCACTTTAGCACAATATATCCTTCATTAAAGACTCTGAATTTGGCTTTCTCGTCAAAAGTCTTCTTAATTTATTTCTAATTCTTTTCCATATTCAAATGATCTTTATTTCTTGGCTCTTGTAATTCCATTAACTCTGCATAACGAACCTGTAATGGTTCATTCTCAAGTAGCTCCATTTGATGTAGCAAATCCAATGCAGTAACTCAACTGAAATAGGCATTCTTGCTTCTTTTCCGTACATAAGTTTGTATGGTGAATTTCCAACTCATGTTTTAGGAGTCGCCCTATCAGCCCAAAGTACTAATTTCAACATCGGATGCCACTCTTTTATTATCTTTGAGTGTTCTTATGACGATCCTTCAAATATTATTGTTAGTAATTTAAGCTAAGCCATTACCTTACGGATAATAATTAGATGAAGAACTTAAGTAAATTCCATGGTTGACAGCCCAATCTGTTATCTTAGCACCAAGAAATGCTAAAGCATTATTTGATAGGATAGTTAGGAACACCAAATCTGTAGACTATATCTTCATAAAAGGATAGTATCGAAGCTTCACTAACATCCTTTAAGACTATTGCTTCAGTCCATCATGTAAAATAACTTTGTAGTAGTTAAGATCCACTTATGTCCTTGTGATGAAGGTGGGTTTATCATGCTAATAAAATCAAGACCCAAGCTGCATAAAAGGTGATCAATTGAGATAGGTGTAAGGGCGGTGAAGCTAGGCGTTCTTTTCCAACAAAGAAAGCACATTTTTACACTTCCTAATCCATTAAAAATAGTCTTTGAATATGCTAGGCACATAGTAAGCAACTTTCAAAATTTTTAAGGTCGTAGTACATGCTAAAAAATGACCTCTTACGGGTCCTTCATGGAATTCTGACAATATTTTCTGAATTTTATCATAGTCAACACACCGTAACAAGATTCCATTTATATCTCTTTTGAATAACACATTATCAATGAAGATATAAGGTACAACTTGTAATCTAAAATACCTTTGTTTATTCTTGTCCATGTTTTCCGGATAAGTGTCATGTTGTAGATAGTTAACCAAATCAGTCATCCATCTTGATTCCTGAATCTCATGAGTAAGCTCAGGCTGCTGATTTTTTGGTTGAACCATGATTTCTGATTGCTGATACACAATTTTAGCATGTTGTTTTGAATCATCTAGTTCTGTAGCTTATTATTTTTCCATATCAGCAATGAGATGTTCACATAAGCCTTTCCCTCGAACCGTCTTAGCAACCCGAATATCAACATCATACTCCATGACCTTCGTTATCCAGTTTGCTCTTTTCTCATTCAATTCCTTATTTAGTAAGAATGCTTTCACACTTGGATGAGAAACAAGAACATGGATTTTATTGTTCGAAAGCATATACTTGAAATTCTTTAGTCCTCTGACTACTGAAAGTACTTGTTTTTCAAGAAATGTGTACCTTGTTTCATAATCATGCAAGCTCTGTCCAAAGAAAGTAATAGGCTGCTCAATATTTTCATCATTGACTTGAGTTAATATAGCTGAGATTGTTTCAGCTCCTGCAAGTGCATACATTGTAAAATCTTTATTGAAATTTGGATTTGCAAGAGTAGGAGTTTGAGAGATAGCTGCCTTGATTGATGCAAATCCTTCTCTTCCTTCATTGGTCCAAGAGAAATTTTTATCATTCTTTAGCATAGCTGTCAATGGTTTAACCAATGCTACATAATCTAGAACAAATCTTCTAACAAAGTTGATTTTTCCTAAAAAAATCTATAATGTCTTCTTATGATGAGGCAATGATAGCTGTAATATGGATTCGATCATGAAAGGATCAATTTTTAATCATTTCTCAGAAACAATATGACCAAGTAATTTACCTTGATGTACTAAAAAGATAGACTTAAGTGGATTCAAAGATATCCCAAACTGTCTGCATAACTGAAAGGTCTACCTTAGATGTATCAGGTGTTCTTCTGGATTTTTCAAGAACATGGTAATGTCTTCTAAATAAACCAAAATGCATTTATTTAACAAGCTCGAAAGCCATGTCCATTGCACGTTGAAACATTACACCGATATTTGAAAGACCAAAAGGCATCCTTTTGTAAGCATAAGTACCCCACTTGGTGGTAAAAGATGTTTTATATCTATTTTCTTCTCGGACTAAGATCTGATTATATCCACTATAAGCTGTCCGGGAGAGATAATCTATCTGCACCAGAAATTGTTCTTAAAATATGATCCATATTTGGGAGTGGGTAATGATCTTTTAATGAATCCTTATTAAGATCTCTGAAATCTACACATAGTTTGATTTCACCATTCTTATTCCTAACAAGAACAAGATTGGCTACCCAAATTAAATGCTTAATTGGAAAGATAATACCTGATTCAATCAACTTAGATAATTCTTTCCTCATTAGAGGCTCTATTTTGGGATTTACAGGCCTTTGTTTCTGTCTAACAGGTTTAGAATTTGGCTGCAACTTGATTGTATGTTGTGCTAAACTGGGATCAAATCCTTTTAGGTCTTGGTATTTCTAAGAAAAACATCTTTAAATTCCTTTCAAAGATCAATAAATGACTGTTTTCAGTTAAGGAACATACCTTTCAAGGAACAACTTATTCCCTTCATCAACTAAGATCTCTTCATAATTATCAGCATGGGTTGACATCTTAGTCTTGACCTTTCTTAACTGATTGTCAGTGCTAAAGATGTCTTCTAATGTGACCATACCTCAAGGTGGATTATTTTTCTTCAACTGAACAATCTGGTCACCATATAGGTGGTGTCATTTATCTTGGTTAACTATAGAAAACTCACTTCTTCTTTGCAAAACTTGCAGATTTGATCATCACTTTCAAAAACTTGCCAATTTGAATCATTATCAGGTATTGAGGTCCTGACAATTAGCTTTATATGAGGCTGGATTTTGCTATTTTCAATATGTTCCAACACTTCAAAACTAGCCCCAACTGCTGCAAATATGTCCACATGCTTGTTTTCAGCTCTAGGAATAGACTGAATGTTAATGGCATCGAAATAGTCCATTAAGTTTGAAACAATATGTTTGTAAGAATTCATTAATGGATTCTTACAAACATTAAAATTTCTTACTTGATTGATAACCACCTCAGAATCACCAAAAATATGTAGCATGATGATACCTTTCTTTCTAGCCCAAAGTAAGCCATAAATTAATGATTCATATTCAGCTACAGTACAAGTACATGCAAATTAGAGACTCAAAGCTGAGAAATACCTTTCGTTCGTTGGAGAAGTGAGCATCAAACCTGCTCTATGTCCTTTCTTGTTCTTAGTTCCATCGAAATGAAGCTTCTAAATCCCTTCTGTTGAGTCTTCTATTTTGGACGATAAGGAAGTGGTAGATTTTCTTCATGCATACAATACACACCAAACGGGTGTTCTTTAACTTCCTTAAAAGGATTATGAGCATGTTCTTCCACTGTCTTTTTATCCATAAACATGTTAGAAACACCATCTAATGCTGAAACCTGAGATACCTCATCAAAGTTAGACAAATCTAAGGCTAAATAATTAGCCACCGCATTTGGAGAGTGAGGGTCAATGTGAAATCTGGATAATGGTTACGAATTGATAGTAACTTTAGTACCATAACAAGTAGTGAAAAACAAGGACTAATCGAAGAAAGATAACCTCCTATTTTTGTTGTGAAGTCTCTAGATAAGCATAAAGCAAACTATGAGGGAAAATATACAACAGTAACATCTTGTAGAATAGAAACATTTGGGCAAGCATGTAACATCACCTCTAAATTTATGATTACACCAACTGTATTGGTTGCAGTTCCATCAAGCTGTAAGACACTCCTTTCTATAGGCTCATACTTCAAACCCAATTTTTCTGCAATTAATTTTGGCATAACTGTGCTACTTGCGCCACTATCCACCATGTAATTATGAACTAGATGTTCCCCAATAATCAGTGATAAATAAAATGGTGGTGGTTTCTTGATGTCATGAGCATTCAGAACTTTACAACCATCCACTTAACTTATTTAATGTGGTCTTGTTCAAACATTCCAAGGACCATGTCGCCTTCTGAACTTCCTTTTCTGCAGTATTTGAAGAAATTTGTAGCTTAGCTAGTTCATGAGAAAGTAAATCTTGTTGTCCAAGAATACTTAGAGCATCCCACATTAAGATGTTAATGTTATACTTTTTCATTACATCAACAATGTTAAAAGAAGCAACAATTTTGGAGACAGATTCAACTGTCTTAGAGTAGGCTTTAGCAAAACTTGATTTTTCTTGACTACCTTGGATATCCGAGGTATGAGCAGTCTTCTTGGGTCGGGTATAGCTATTTTTGATGACCTTTATCAACTGGAACACTTGTTTTTTAGGAACAACATGATTTTGGTTGAATTTGGGATTTGTAGATGTTGTTTTATTAGTGACAGATGGCGGGATAGGCCTATTTTGTTGTTTTTTACTTTTATTAGCTTTTCCTTGAGCCCCAGTAGTGACTGCGATGAAATCCTCCTCATTGAAAGCCCGACTAAATTTTGTTCAGGTGCTTTTTGAACATGAGTTTCTGTCTACCCACCCTCCATTTGGGGCATGAACAATGTTTCAGATTGAGGTTGTGCAACAAGATTTATAAAAGCATTTGGGCAACTTGCAATTTGAATGAGATTAATTGCAAGGTTGACACCACTCTTTCGTAGCCATATTAAGCGCCTTTGTTGGTAAGGCTACTCTAATTTTGATTACGTTGATAAGGCTATCTGTTTTGTTGATTCTGTTGATTTTTCTGATAAGGATCCTGATAGGGTCTGCTAGGTAATGCAATTCTATTTTTAATCAAAGTAAATTTATTTCCCATAGTCTGCAAAACTTTAAATACATCATCGATGGGGCTACAACAATGGAGTTCTATGATTGTAATATCTTTGAGGAATAGGTGCTAAATCTGCCAAAAAATGCATTGAAGGCCTTGGTGCCAATTTTCCAGCTTGAATAAGGTTGTTTTCAGCTTTTATAGCAATATCATAAGCATCCGGAAGAAAATTACCTCCCATATATTTAATCATAGCTGAAATATCACTATTCAAAGCTCTGAGGTAATAAAGATAAGCGTGGTTAGCTTGAGGCTTAACAATTGCTAGGATTCTTTCCCAAGTCCTAGCAAAATGGATATTAAAGCTAGACATGTGCTCATGAGGGGCTCTTTTTCAACAATTTTTCACCTATGTCATCCCAGGTTCTTATGCTTCCAATTTCTAGGTTTCTATGCCATTGCAAAGCTTACCCTTTAAAAGATGAAGCTAAAAGTCTTAAAGCTACGTCTTCATGAGTAATATTATGGACTACACATATGGTTGTAACATCTTTGATATGTTCAGCAGGTGTAACCTGATTTTCACCCATGAATGATCGAAAAAATTTCATGGCAGCATTAGGAATGTCATGGTAAACTAAGATTACTAATGGGCTGCCATTAGTAAATTTCAAAAAATTCCTTGTAGGTTGAATAGCCATTTGAAATACTGGGATGTTAATAGAGAAATTGATACATGGTGAAGGAATATCAGGAGGAGGGTTGTCAAAACCAGGTCTATTATAAGGTGAAGTATTACTAACTCTTCTCCTTCTAACAAAATTCAAAGGTAAAGAAACAAACTCAGGAGGAATTCCTCTTACCGATGATCTCGTAGTCACTTTAGGCATGAAACATGCTGCAATACTAGTATGATATCAGCTTAATGGAGTCGCCAAAAGATCTTAAAATATTTAGAATAAATTGCTACAACTTGCTCCTGAAAGTGACTTTGCTAATCTTGTAAATCTGTTATGGATCTGTCGTAACTTTGCACGAGATCTGATTTGTGGTCCCACCGGCGTGCAAAAACTATTATCTCTCGAAAGTGCACCTGTAGATAGATGGTGTAAGTTTTCTAAGCTTGTAGAATTTGATCTCTCTCTTTCATAGATCTGATGGAAACACCTCAAGTCGTGGGTATACCTATTTTGAGGTGAGTCTCCAATATGAAGGTTGGTTCCTTATTGATGTATCCTAAACTACTTAAGGGTTTAAGGGTAAAATATGATTGTAAAGTAATTAAAATTAAGGTGATACACCAAATTTGTATGAGGGCTTTGACTGAGTATATGCACAATTGATATGTGAAAGGATTTTGATGCACGAACCAACGGTTCTTTGCGAGAATATCAAGGAATAACACTTGGAGGTATTGAGGAGATTATCACAACAATCTTTGTTAAGATGAACATGCACATTAATATTATGTAGAAACTATTGAATTTTGCAACGAGGATAAGATGATTAATCGGGGATTTTTCATTCACAAGACTAATAGAAACATACCCAAGGCTGCAAGTAATTGGGAAGGTAGAAAATACTTCACACTCGGAAGGTAAAGCTGGAAAAAATTACTTCAATACCACTATGTACATCCTATGAATGTGCCCCATATCACCAACTGTGATAGGCTCACGAGATCTGTGTTTTACCCTTGTTATTATGGTTTTGTGGGCGTATCTCCAAAATGTCTAGTAATACCACACCCAAAACAACCACTTGATCCTCTCCCCTATGTAGCGGCTCTGGTTGGTACTGCGGAGGTGCTGTGGTGTGGATCACGATGATCCGGCTACGATCTGCTTTGAGGTCTTTCTTTGGTGAGCTCCTCCGAGTGAGCTCTCTGGGCACCCTGTTTCCTGATGGTAACCCTAGGGAGGCCCCATACTCTGACCTCTCTGTGCATCAAATCTCTGTGGAGGTGTATAAGGTGGGCGGGACTGCTGCTGCTGCTGCTATGGTCTAAAAGATGACTGTGTTGAACCCTATCCATGAAGAGGAAGGGTGCGACCCCCTCGATATGTTGTCCTACATTTGTTGTATTCCAATCTGGACTCAATCTCTAGCCTCCCGGGTCTTTCCCTAAGTGCCCTCTGCTATATAGGCCTTCTCAACGACCTCAACTAATGTCTGTGGACAATGGATCCGCACTGCACCTCCAATGTCTAAATTCGGCCCCGAATGAACACGTGGATCTGCACTGCTCATCTTGCATGTAATCAACATCGGAGTGGATCCAAAATCTACTCTCATACTCAGCCACTGTAAGAGATGCCTGTTGGAGGTCATGAAACTCATCTATCCGCTGTTGTATGAACCTCCGTGAAAAATATCTTCTCTGAATCACTCCTCAAAGAGCTCCTAGGTAACTATCTCAGAATCAACATGGAGCTTCTACTCCTCTATCTGCCACTAGACACCAGCTCCATCCCTCAATAGATGGATCATAACACGAGCTTTCGTGTTGCTAGAACAAGGACAGAGCTTGAAGCACCCACTCAAGCTCACTAACCAAACCTCCGTCATCGAAATCCACCTGTGTCACTAGAATTATGTGTTGATTGAAGCTTCGGGATCTCCTAATGTGATCTGCACTGTGGTGGTGCGATGGCCTTTAGGCCTCCTTGCATGCTCATCCCTAAGCCTAGGGCTTTGAGACCTCACACTATGTCCTGAAACTTGGTCACCATGTCCCCTCTGTGTTGACTCTACATGGAACTTCTCTCCTCCATGCTCCTTGTTGTGTTGAGGAGATACATGACCCTCAATGGAAGTGACTCTATCGTGTCTGGCTACATGCCCTCCTACTGATCCTCCACATAGAGCGGCATTAACATCCTAAAGAGTCTACAAGATCTATGGTAGGATAGCTGCTACGACATGCTCTGGAGGTGGTATGCCTAGGTCTATGTGAAAAGGCTCCTCATCTTATCTGTGCCTCCTACACAGAGCAAGACAAGAGTTAGTTCCTTATTCTAGGTTTTACTTAGTTTCCATGTTTACTAAAATATGTAATTTCTAAACTAAGTTGTCTTCTAAATTTAAAAGTGTGCTAGGTTTAAGGTTCATGTCTCAAGTTTTCTAGTGTGCCCAATGGCCCAAGATTTTGAACCACTTCTCTGATACCAAGTGTGATGCCTACTAAAACAACCCACTTGAGACCCAAGAACAACCTAGGATTAGTTGGAAAAATTATGGAATATATTTTTTTGTTTAAAAGAGTCTACAACTAGGTTACAAAGAATAGTTGTCACTAACAAGATCCTGAATAATTTCAATCCACTAGAATATACTTTTATTTTATTAACAATTATTAGAGGTCACAAGGTCCCAAAATTTAGGGTTAGAAAGTTCAATTAGGGTCAGAGGGTAATTTCTCACCATACCCACTCTCTAACATGATTTAAAGATTCAACTTAATTTTTCTCAAATTTAATGCATTCAAAAATTCCCTAAATCATTCCCATTGGATGGGAAATTTACTCACCTTTGCATTGATATAAAGAAGTCCTCCTAACTCCTCATATTTCTCAATTTATTGGCTGGAGGGCCTAAGGGTGAAAATTTTCCCCAAGAGCGAGCCTGTGGGCCCAGGGGAGAAAATTTTCCCCAGGGGTAGGTCTGTGGGCCGCGGAGAGAAATATTTCCCCATGGCGGGTCTACGGGCCACGGGGAGGAATCGAGTCGGCAAGGCGGCGGAAGATATTTTGGGAATTTCCTACACGGGGCAATAAACCACCTTTGCACTCGCACTCTCGTGAGTCCGCAAGGGACACATGGCATCTCCTAAGCCAACATGGGAAAGCGGGGTGGCAGGGATAAAAGAGTCTTAACACCTGAAGGGAAAAAAGGGTGGAACTCACCCATACCTCTGCCAACAACTTGTGATGCCATGTGGCAGCTCCTGATTGGTTGCGGGCCGACGGGGCGGAAGGGAAACTTTAGAAATTTTCCCAAATTTTTTTGAAAGCATAAAAAGCAAAAAGGAACCCACTCCTCCATTGATGCCTCGCGACAACACGTGGCACCTCCCGATTGGTTGCGGGCGGTGGGGCGACGGGGAAAATCTAGAAAATATTCCCAAATTTTGTTTTTGAAGCGTTAATTTAAAAATTGATCCACCCCTCCACCAATGGATGTAGGTAAGTGGGGTGGTGGGGAAAATTAGGAAATTTTTCTAAAAAAATTTCCGAAGTGCTAAGGAAAAATTTCAGCCCGCGGACCCACAAGGAAATTTTTATCAATTTTTTTTTGACGCCAAGAGAAGAAAAAATTCAGAAGGCCATAACTTTTGATAGAGAGTTCGGTTTTGGGAAAACAAGGACTTTTTGGAAATCTCTCAACTTGCTCTTTGCATAGGATTCATTAAATTTTGATAAAATATAAGGAGTCAATTTCATGAAAACATTCTGCAGGCTTTTACAGTGCGAACTGGGAAATTTTAACTTATAAAATTTTGTTCAAATTTTTCATTCTTTCTCCTTCAACATGTCAAACAGACATGGAGGTTTCCATTAGGAAAGTTTTAGGATATATAACAAGTGTAAAATTTTTGGTTTGATTTGCATTTCAAAATTACAAGTTTTTTTACAGTAAAAAGCCTGGATATTTACTTTGGCTCAATTGGAAGACTTTTAAGACATTTCCTTAAGTGTTTTTAGTCTGGTTTGGGATTATTTTGTATTCATTAAGTCCAATTGATTATTTCATTTGCCTCTTATCTATTTGCAGGGTTATTTGAACATTTGATAAAGGAATTTTACAAAGTATACAAAGTGAATTAAAAGAAGTGTATACATTTATAGAACAAAAATTAACTATCTCTTTTGCCATGAAATAAAACATTGAATTCATTCCATGTTGGTCATAAATAGTTTTTTTTTTTTTCAATCAACATCAAAACAAGAATGCAATTTTTATTCTTTCCAAAATCATATATTATAAACAAGGCAGAATAATACATTTTCTCCTCACGTGTTTCACTTTTCCACTTTCCAAACAGGGATTTCATAGTGCATGTTAAACACAGATTTCCAATGGAAATAATATCATATGAACAAGGAAAACACTTCCATTAATTCAAATGAAACTCTTACAACTTCCTTTCCATTTGATTTCAAAATACAATATACAAAATACGTATCATTCTTTCACATTCTTTCAAAAAAATAGAATACAAAGTATAACTCTTTTACATTTCGAACTTCAACTTTCATTGTCAATACAAAGTATCTTTCCATTACAATTAATATACAAATCATCCACTTTAAAGTGGGAAAGGGCTACAATAATATTTCATTTCACAAGGGACTGTCAAACTATCTTTTTCTCAGCTCTAGAACAACAACATGCGTATTTCTCATTCTTCCAATTTGGTCACAACAGGAGTAGGGGAAAGGCAACGCTCTCCACCCAACCAAGACATCCAATGAAGAGGAGAAGTCATCCTTCTTCATTGGCCCCCGAGCCCCAACCACAATGCAATAAAAGATGTGATCCAACTCATGGCAACAATAGGCTTCCACAAACACACAAGCAACATTTTCACAACAAAACACAATCAAAATAGAATGTAGTTTACAACTACATTAAAGTATGACAAACATTACTGAGGCTTCATCAACAAGCCAAAGGAGCAAGAAACTATGGGGGATGCTTCTTATGCCTCCCAAAAGGGTAAATGGGTATCACCACTTGAATTACAAACCGCCAAAATATAGTATATCAAAACCTTGACATTATTTATGCCTCCCAAGTACCCCTTATTCTGGCATTTCCTTATGCCTCCCCAACCTCTTATGGCTCCCCATAATGAGTAAAGAAATGCAAGCTATTTCTTTGTAAGGTTGAACCAAAATCCCAACTCCATCCTCCCTTATACCTCCATAAAACACACTCGTTCCTCCCACAAAATAAAACCCATAGGCTTCTCCTACACCATTCTTAGGCCATCTACCCAATATCCCACAAACATGGCAAAACATTCACACATCAACATTTTCACAACTAAAAAGAAGAATTTCAAGAGCCAAAGTCCTACCTCTTCATGATGGAGTTGTTCCAAGTTCCAAGACAACGAGCTTTATCCCAATGCAAGCAATCCAAAACAACTAAGCACAAGCATGCAACAATCTTCCAAAAAATTCTTCAAAGCAAGAGCTCCAAAACAACAAAATAATTCACCCAAGAATGAAGTCTCCAAGGTGAAGCAACCCAAAACAAGGCAAGGAATTCGAATTTTATAGAAGAGGGAAGGGAAGAGGATGAGGTGGATCCATGTAGGATGCCACATCACACATCCTCAACCCCAACCCCAAAATTCAACTTCATTCTCCAATGCATAATAAATAGGTGGGTGAATAAAATGACAGTTTACTTACACACTCAAATCCAACCCACACCCCAAAGGACTGAAATTAAATCATGTAAGAAAAGTGCAATTAAAACCTACAAATTACCTTCTCAAAAAGCATTATAAAAGTCAAATTTCAACTCTCCAACCATAGGTATGGCTGGTAAATAAATTTAAGATGTATGGGACAAGTTTAACTTGTCCCACAGGCCTCTCAAAGTCAGCTTTCAAGGAAAAATTAGAATTTCCAAGAAGATGAAGTGTTTCACACTCAAAATTTAACTTACACATCACTTACACATCTCTTACAACACTTTAAATCAAGGCCAACAACTCTATTAATTACTTTCTCATGATATATTTTAAATAGTTAAAGTAACAACATGCCTACCCACAATATTAATACAACATTTAATAAATAAAGAAAGGGGCAAATGCATCAAAAAATAAACATATGCAACATTAAACAAAAGGGTCAAATAATTAAAAACACATAACCCCTTGGTCACATTTAAAGGTGATCCCCCATGGGAATCCCTAACACACACAAACATGCACAAACAAATACTAGTTGCCATGGTGACCTTGTTGAATTCATCTAGAATTCCAATGTGGTTGGTCTCAATCCCTTGATGTTTGTTGTGATATTTTAACCTGCAAAACACAAATACCTCCTTTGGCCTCGTGGCCATATCAGAACATCCAAAATAATATAAATAAAATTCTAAGATCATCTAGATATATGAATCACAATAACATCCAAGCAACCAACAAGATCATTTGCAATTTTACTCAACAACTATATCATCATCAAATAATATCTATTTCTAGGTCTACACACAATATCCAAATATCACATGTCCGAACAACATCCATAATATAACCATGTAAAACAATATATCAACATCAATATCCAAAATGTCTCTAATAATCATCATGCATCATAACTGAATCAAGTCAACAATAATCCATGATCTAACATCTAACATCATACTATAATAGGGTCCATAATCATGTCCAAAATATAATCAGCAGTATCATGATTAGTATCAAAAGTTGTCAAAGGGAAGTGGGCACGATAGTTCCCTCCATTTTCGCACCTCGGACATCATTTCCTTAATTTTGTTGGCATTACCACTTTGTCAACAAATGGTCATTGTTACGGAAAGGATTCACAACATGATTCCTGTGTAAGTGATGAAAGTGTCTTGGTAAGATTGACGACAACTGCACCTTGCCGACTCTTCTCCCACACCGAACGGATTGTGAGGGACACCTCTTCCTCTCGAAGGGATCTAAAGGGATCTAAAGGACTTGATTCTCTTGGCATTCAACAATTCTACCACACATATTTTCTTCATTTGTCTCTAGTAATGTCCGTAGGGAGACATCACCAAATCGTTGTACTTATAGGCTATGTACTTTCCTGCAACACTTTCAGGTCGGCTCGGGAAAACCATATCGTCAATTTACAAAAAAAAATTTGCCATGGTAGAGGCAGAAACCACAACAGTAGGAATGGAACCTAATTTCGGCAACATAATGGGTCTGTCTTTCTTTGCAAGATTTTCAAGATGACGGTTGGGAAGCTTTCCCAACTGGTGGAGATTTCCCATGATCGGCCATGGAAATGGGCCACGGCTGTTGCTCCACCTCCAAATAAAGTTTGAAGCAAGTCCGGATAAGCCATCTTGAAAGCGAGAAAAATCATATGGTGTTGAATCTTATTTACCTCAAAATATAGTGGCTTGTATGTAGAAGGAACAACAACACCTTAGTCAAAGAATTCATGCATGTCACTCAACAGCTGGATCATGATGATTCTCAAACAAAAGCTTGATGTCACTTTGTTGAATGTTTCCTACAAAATCCTTGTTAAAGCTCCAATCTTGTGTCTTCGTTATTTACTTCCTATCATTGTTTAACATGAGAAAACAGGGTTCGTAAAAAATAATTTATCCTCCATGGAATCACTTCCTTACTAAAACTTCTCAATTACTATCAATTGGCAATCAACAACTTCTTCATTGATGATAAATAGGGAATCCAACCTGTTACACACATTTACATAGTAGGTGTTGTTTTTATTGATACTTATTGTTTTAAAATATTGAGTGGTAGGGTTAAACGTGGCATTAGAATGTCAGGGGAAAGCTGCAATCACCATTACCACATATTTTATTGGAAATTTCATGGTAAAATTTGATGGCACCTCATATTTGTCGTGATGTTCGGCCAAAATATTGGAGAGTCCTCTTAATAGATTTTAGATATTTTGTTGGGCATTTTCATTTCAAGTAACACTGGAAATCTTTTGTAAAGTTAGTGGAAGTTGGGGAGAAGTTGCGTATCATATAGTTACACCGAAGGCGTAAGCTCAAGTTAAATGGAGCCTCCCACGACTGACAGATGATAGAATGATGAACGGTATCTAGATGTTTTCCTGCATCGACGTCAAAGTATGTGCGTGTTCGCACTGTTGATAGAGACAGAAACCCTACAAGTTTATGATCAAACCCTAATCGCAATACACATTTGTCTATTCGTTGAGGGCAAGAAATGCAACAGGTGGTTTGTGGCATGTGTGGAGGACACTGCTTACGGTGCTGTTGGAGTCTGCAAGATCTGTATCAGGAGCTTTAACACTTTTGGAATAGAGTTATCCCATATAACTTGATATGCTTTATTTTAATTTATGTTTTCTATTTTCACAATGATTTCCTTATTTCACTTTTCTGGGTTGTTATGATTCATGTTATGGTTGCAAAGGAGATGCCAAGCCATGTCATGCATATCCGAATTGCAAGTTCGAAGAGGGTAGGAAAACAGCTCGGGAATGATGGAAATGGCTTTTTATTGGGAGAAAAGGTTGAATCTCATGTTTTATAGATGGTCTTCCCATGACAGCACATTATTTATTCTTCCTGTCTGCCTTGTTCGTGGCAGCATTGCTCCACCAAACCCTTACATACATGAGGCCTTTATTTTTCCAGCCCAACCAGTGAAATAACATCCACAATGATTTGGCCACAAAATCTGCGGCGACGAGCATCATCGAGACAACAGCCTTTGCAGTGAATGTGGTGACGGGGTACATCCTGATGTTGGATGTTATGTCATACAACGCTGAGTTTTTTGTTGTAATTTTAGCAAGGTTGTTTTCTTCATTTTTCAGTCTCAGAAACAAGTTGGCTCTTGTGCTTCTTTACGTTGGCATGAGGCCTGAAAATTGCTAGGCTGTGGGTTGTTTTGGTAAAAAATTTATGGAGCCGTAGACAATTCAGGCTGAAAATTTATAAAACCGGATGATTGATTTAAAATTTGTTAGATGAGAAAATATACAACTTATTTTTATGTGTGTGAAATCATTAAAACTAGTATTGAAAAAAGTGATATTTTCAGCCACCTCAAAGAGTTTGGTCGTCAACAAATTATTTCTGACAGTCACACATATTTTGAAATTTCAGGTCTGGATTGTGCACATTTTTTCATTTTCTCTTCTTTCCTGAATTTATCACCATTTTAGGGTTGTTTATATGTTAATGAGAATATATCAATTGATTTGAAGACTATAATATAGATAATTACGCTACGGTGTTCCCTAAAATATAAACAGGGGAGGGTGATCGGTTCGCTTTGACAACAGCCATGCAGTTGGTAACAATGTAAAACGGATGGTGAAGTGCCACAATTTGTGTGTGGTTTTAATCACACATTTGTTTTTACAAGAAAGCAAGGAGAGAACCATGCCTCAACATACGCACGCCTCCCACACCCGGTGTTGCCAAGTCTACCAAATATAAGCCCTGCACATAATATCTTCCCCTTGTCCTCTTTTGCCATCCAGTTGAACCACTAACCACAAAATCCTGCATGTAGCAATGCACATGAGCACTCCATATCACAACATCAATCACCACGACAACGATCAATCGAACACAAAAATTCTCCCACAACATTACGGGACCAACAATGGGAGCAATAGTTCCAGCTTCCCAACAATGAAGTGGAAGGAAAAGAAAACATTTCCATAGTTTAACAACACACACATGCTTGAACATTATTTGCACTTTAGACTTCCGTATATGACATGCCCGAAAAAGCTTCTCAAGCTGCCTAAGAGGCCCCTCCATATTATTTTCAGCGATATATTTTATATAAATCAATAAATAGATTTTATTGAAGCCAAATTAATTTTTACGCTGAAGGCGTTACCCCTATGAGAAAAGGCTTTGCGGACATTCATGGGATTGTGTCAAATTTGACGGCTTAAATGATGGTTTTGTTATTTTTAACAATTTTGCTTTTCTGATTTTGCATGTTGCTTTGGATTTACTATTTTTAAATTTTATTTTATAGTTTTTGCATGCATTAACCTTTAAATACTGGTCACTAACACTATAATTTCATTCTTCAGGCTCTCCAAGTTCCAGTCAATCCCTTGCGTTAAATTGAATTCGTAGGTATGCATTTAAATTCTGTTTATACTTGTATGTAGTAGTAGAACTATATTTCTTAGCCTCCTCTTATGACCAGTTCTACAACTTTGTGGGTAGTGACTGTGCAGTCTCTTTATAGAAATTCGATTACAATTCTTTAGAACACATTTATAAATAGTGCTTGTAACACCATAGCCATAATCATTTTACTCATCGTGTAGGATGTCCCACAAAATTCCGTTTACCATGTAATCATAAAACAACAAGTTTCCAGGTGGAGAAAGCAAATATCCATGCAGACTCACAAGATTCCTATGCTTGATGCTTCCAACTATTTCAAGCTCAATTCCAACTTCACGCAAGCTTTGTGGGTAGTGACTGTGTAGTCTCTTTATAGCAATTCGATTACAATTCTTTAGAACACATTTATAAATAGTTCTTGCAATTACATATGAATGGATCAGATTGAAAATCCTTTTCAACCATTTCATTGAGGAGGTCATTTTCTTCTTGCAATTCCTTTCCTCGCATACCATACAGATGAAGACTTAAAGTTCTTTAGATAAAGAATTAAAGATCCTGCACCCATGGATCACATTGTCATTAGATAAAAATTATCAATACAAGCCATATTTCATTCGTCATCTTAACCCTATTTATTGCTTCCATGCTCAAGGAGATTTCTAGTCAAAGTAATTATCCTGATATGGCATTCGAGGGTATCTTCCTCCAAATGATGAATGGTCTTGGCTGTAATCCAGTATTCTCAAGTGAAAACTTTGTCAGATAAATCATTAGTGCCATTAAGGTCACAATTGTCTGTAAATAGAATTTGCAAGCGTTGAGAAAGCCATGCTTTTTGACCTACACAATTGAAATCACCATGCATTTCATAAAAAAAAGATTTTCGAAACATCAATTGTTTTTGTAGAATGGAAAATTTATTGTAACAATTCAGCCAAGTCCATTGAACATACCAAAATGTAACATATATATAATATCACTTTAAGATGTTTCAGCTTGTGGGAGTAACTTTAAGATAGTGATAATGTTGCACTAGCTAATTAAAGAATGTGCTACTTTTTCTGTTAATTTTTTTCCTCCATTTGTTGTATGAAATGCAATTTGATAGTCAAGAACCTTTCCAAGTATTAAACTTGTACCTACTTTACAGCTTGAAAACTTGAATTGTATACATTCTCCCAAACATTCCCCCACTAGAAAAATGCAAATGGGATGATATTAACTTATTCTACCACTCCTCCAAGGCCCAAAAGAATGTACACAATCCTTGAAAGATATTTTAGAACATTACTATACACATGCACACATACATACATATCACTTAGTTATATCTTGTGCATAGCTTTTGTAGTCCTATATAATGAATTTGCCTATGCAAAAACATTGAGTAACTGATCTTGATTCTCGATCTTCTGGACCTCTCTTGTATATATATCTCTGTGTGTGTGTTTGTCTATAATATTCTTATCATAGAAAAGTATTTTTTTAGGCCATATGTGTTCTATTTTGTCTTAATCATAGCAATTTTTTAGGCAATGTTTATGCAACTGATATGTCAATTTAACAGAAATCAGGAAGATGTAAAGCCTTGGAAGCTTGATTAATGAGATTTGGGCTCGTGGGTGTGAAAATATTGTAAAATTACCTCTATATTAATTTGTACCTTTGAAAATTGGTGCTCAGCTATTCATTGATCAATTTATAATCTCGTCAAAAATAGGGTTTTTTTTTATGTAACTAATTGAATAAGTATAGATATATTTAGTTTTATTAACTTCTTTTTTCACTTTTTTGTAGGGTATTTGTGATTCTCTTTCTCCCACGGTAAAGAAGAGAGTGTCGTCTCTAAACGAACTTCAGGTGGGTTTCAATATTGATTGAATTATTTATTCATTTATTTGTTTATTGCATGTTATGGATTAAAAAATTATTGTAGAGTGATTTCATTTTATTTGCTTTTGATTGTTACATTATTATTTTTAGTTGACTACAATAATTTTTCCAAAGTGACATGTGGGGCCATGTGCCTTCGTTAATGATAGGATTTGTTATGTGCTGAGTGGTTTGTTCCCAAATGAGGCCAATTCAAAGCATCCCAAGTTGGACGTTAGATTGATCATTGACAAGGATTTTTAAGCTGCCATTCATACCTAAAAACATCTTCTAGATCTAACATACTTCTTTACTCTCTTCAATTTAATATGATGCGAGACTAGAAACACAATTCCGCTCCCTAAAATGGGATTGACATTAACTATGCCTCGCTTACAGAGGGAGGAAGAGTTTAAAATCTTCAATGTGTTGTTAATGTTTTGCATTATAGGCAACCAAAACCACCTAAAATGGTGATAGCCGAAATGATCTAGAGATCGACTCCACCTGATGGCAACATCCCTAATTTTTCTCTCCAAAATCGAACGATTGGAGATCGGTCATGAGGCTTCTGCTTGATTTATGATTCTAACGAAGATGCATTGAAATATGAATCACCCCACAAATTGAGGAAAATGAGAATTCCAATCGAGGCATCTCGTAATGGACAAAAATACAAAAAGAAACGTGCAAAGAAAATTGTACAAGAAAAAAGAAAGAAATTTGATTTTAAAAATAACTTGTAGTGGTTAGTTTATAAGTGTTTGTCTATAAGTGTTTTTGAAACAAATTGTAACTCGTTCCAAATAATTCCATGTATGTATTGTGGCAAGTATATATCTAATAGAGAATCAAACTTATCAAACACATGTTCATTTTTTGTTATCCAACAACTATGCATTCCTAATTTCTTTATCATTGTGTCTCCATACAAATACCTATAGTTTTCTCACTTCAAGTGTACATATTATTCTTATTGTTTTCCATTCTATTTGCTTAACATAATAATCTATAATTTATTTCAAATAAATGCATGTATATATTGCGGCGGAACATATGGAACATAGAATCTAACTTTTCAACAAACGTGTTCAATTTTTCCTTTATACAATTGCAAGCTACTTTATGTAAACCAACAAAAACACATTTTTAATGTGTTCTTCATTATATCTTTCCTTTATACAATTGCTCGCTTATTTATGTAAACCAACAAAACCATTTTTATTGTGTTCTTCATTATATCTGTACACAATTACATATAGTTTTAAAATGCCGAGAAATAAGCATGCAATTTTAGTTATTGTTACCTCTTATTATTAGTTCCCATTAAAAATGCATGTGCATTTAGAATGTATATAGTTTATTGATTCGACATACTATTGCCTCCTACTGCTATGTGGATTGAAATATCTTTAAAGAAAATAAATGATAATTACTTGCACTTATATTATGTACATATTTGCATCATTGTATACTATTAGACCATACTGTACCTTTCCATATAACTAATATTAATTTCCTTAAGAAACAAATGCAGATTTTTATTCCTCGAAATGATACCTCTTACACGTAGTTCCAATTAGAACTCCATATGCATTACAATTATACATATTTTATTGTATAATTTTTTTTGTATGTCAACAAATAATGCATCGTTCATTATTGACCGACACAATTTTTTCCCAACGGGTGGTACTCTACAGGTGTTGCACTCCCCATGCAATCATGTCAACTCCTGCAAAATGAGCCTCGATGAAGAGAGAACTACGTAAAAACTAAAGTTCACATAAATTCGAGCAAAGACATCATCACCTAGAGTGTAGAACAACAGAAATCTCAAATATCTATCAACTTACATCGACCAATAACCTACCATTCCCTATCATTCCAAACTTGCCAACAAATACAACTACTGAAGGATTTCCAACCAACATTCCACAAGTAACTTCCATGGAAAAAAAAGTTGCTCGACCATACCAATTCCTTCCGTACGAATCCATATTTGCTAACTATTGTCATGCCTCCCCATTTTCTTGTGCCGCTACAAAGAAACTGTCTCAAGTACCAACTTTGCTTGATTCCTCACACATGTACAACCAATTCCTCCTCTCCTTTTGTTTTCTTTCCACGTTGCAATCCACAATCAACCCAAACAAAACACCCCACCCCTTCCCATACACAAAGACTTCCCATATTTCTGCCCTCATCGCAAACTATTGAAGCCCAACATTGGTTTCGAAAAAGAATAGATTTGTTGGAAAACATCCAAACTTGCTCAATCTATTTGGAAAATTACTCGTAATTAAAACAATTTCCTTTGAAGGATTTCCCTCATGTAGCAGATGCAAATATGAAAAACACAACCATCACTTCTCTTTGTGGAACAACATGGACCCTAAAAAGTAGCCTACCGTTCTTGCATCTTTAACCCAAATAGAGGAGATGCTTATCGCATGAGTCAATCCATTACTACAGGTCACCCAAGTATGTGGAGGATAATACAAATACTCAGTTTACACCATAAGTTTCCCACAAAGCATTACTTCAAAAGCGAAGTACGTACCAAACTACCTTGGAGATTTGGACATAGTACTCATACAAAGGGAACAATATAATTTAGAAAAGTATGATTTCTTCTTCGTAGATCTCATGTTTGGGAAACCTTGCAATATAAAATCCAACACGATCCCTATTACAAAGATGTCTTAATCAACCATGACACCCTTTCCTCCCTACCATCTGAGTCGTTAAATTTTTCCTCATCTCTTAACACAACCACAATGGAATTTCCCTAAATGAAATATGCCTCTACAACTCATGGTATTGATGCTTCCAATGACTCTGATGAAATGTATGAACACTCATTGTCTTTTGTGCCAACACCCCACAATTCAAGAATAGAAGAAGAGGAAATTGAATATTTCTTGCTCAACCACAATGGTAACACCCCATTTACCATGCCATGGCCAGAGCTTGGGCTCTCACCTATAAATGAATACAATATGGAGGGTATCTTCTTAATGGCCTTCCCAACTTTGTTTCTGGCTAGAAAAGCAATGTGGCAACAACCCCACATAAAATAAGTTCCAATGCATGAATATGCTCTTCATTTGATGCGCTACCATGATGGTTGCTTCAGTTCACACCCAATATTTTGCTACTTCCTTCTTAACCTCATAATGCAGCACATAAGCCAGTCCATAGCTGTAGTTTTCATGAAACAAAACATCAAATCTAGAATCCCTACAACAATTGGAGATCTGCGAAGACAACTATTAGAATGCCCCAAAGATAACCTCCCAGGTTTAATGCGGTTTGGATTGAGCCTTTGAGGGACACATTCATTTTGGGAAAAAAACAGAAGCAAGATTTCAGATATGGTGGAACAAATGGGGACACCAACCTTATTCTTCACTCTAAGTGTTGCAAACACTAAATGGTCAGATCTCCATAATATTATGTATGGTGAATGCCCTACTGATCCTTGAGCTGCACAACGTTGGAGAACACTTAACATTGTATCAAACCCTCATCGTGTATCAACATACCTACATCACAGATTCACAATATTTCGTGAAGAAATATTGCAGAAGGAACTTGGAGTAGTAGACTATTGGTACAAGTAATAAAATCTACTATTTAATAATTTTTTTCCAGACTACATAGCTAATATTTATGCTCTCTCGTCACGCAGGTATGAATGACAACATAGAGGCTCCGCAAATATCCACTATTTATTGTGGCTCAGAAACACACCTAAAGTTGACGTAATGGACTGAGAGGATAAAACAATTATTGAGGAAACAAAACAATACTTTGATAAGTTTGTGTCTGTCTGGAACACTTTTCAGACTTGCAACTGCTTAAATTTTGTTCACAGGTCACTACTAGATGACCCTTGTTTTCTAAATACAACAAAATACTATCCACCTCCCCGCATGTAGACCTTAAAGAACTGCTTAATCGTGTTCGGCGCCACAAAAAATGTTCAAAACAAACATTCCTGCGTAGAAATATATCACAACTGTAGTGTAGGTACAATGCACCATGGGCCATGCAACCTACTTCATCCCTGCTCATTGAAAGTGATGGGAAAATTAAGTACCTCCCTTCGAGAAATGACAATAGAATGAACATACACAACCAAACTATGATATCTATATGGAGAGAAAATGTTGATTACCAATCGATACTTTCTTGCCATGCGATTTCAAGTATATTGCAAAATATGCTTCAAAATCGAAAGCAAAATTCGAAACCTATCACTAAATACTATCCATATTTTCAAGAGAGATGCGATGCGGATTCACCAACACACATTATGATTTGGAAAATGCTCACAAAGAGCGTTGTTGAAAATGACATAAGCACACATGAAACATGCCACATGCTGTAAAAATTACCACTTGTTATGTGTAACCATTCGTTTGTATCATTAAATGTTAGAAAAAATATTGAGACGTGTCATTGAAAGTGACGCCAATGTACAAGAAATAACCACTTTCTTGGATGCATATAGAGTTTGTCCTCTAACCATGGAACACCTACCACTTATTCAGGTTGCTCAAGATTAGAGCTACATCATGAACCGTAAAGGAGATAAATGGAAAATGCAGTCGACTAAAGCAATTGTTCGGGTCCACCTGAGATTTTTGGATGTCCCAACTCAGGATTCAATGTCATATGACTTTATTTGTTGGTCAGAAATCCTTTTATACAAGTATTTTAGAAATATTGCCTCCGAATTTGGCTCAAGCCCACATGACATCAACGACACTTGGGACATGTTCAAACACAACTACAGACCATGGCATGTTTTACGCACTACCACAAACACATGACATGAAACAAATGTTAGTTTTGACTCTGAGGTCAAATGCAGTATTCAACACGAACCATTGCAAGAATGGAAGGTCTTCACACAACTTTGTCTGGGAAACAACACGGGTCTTGACAGTCTTGAAATGTTGGGGAAACGAGATTTTGAAATTGTTATCCTGTAAAATTGACAAGGGCAATTTTGCAATAACCATACCAAAATTTCATTTTGGTCCCCTAAGAAGGTCTATTAAAATTCAGAATGGCCTAAAAATTCCCTTCGAAAATCAAGTTTTAAGAACTTAGCCATTTTCAGCCTTTTTGAACTAGGGTGCAAGTATTGTTGTGTCAACATCCTAAAAGTTGTGCCCCTTTAAAAACCTTTGGCACTAAAAGTTGCATGTCAACATCCTCAAACCTGCGCCAAAGAAATGCGCTTAAGGTGCGAAAATTGACATGTCGACACATCAAAATGTGCACCCTCTTTTCCCTTTGGCACTGAAAACTTTATGTTGACATCTCCAAATGTGCACTTAAGGCGCTGAAGCTTTTGTGTCGACACTCAACCAAGTTGCGCCAAGGCGCATTTATACTCATGTCGACACTTTGAAAGTGCGCCAAAGAAAAGTGGGTGGGGAAATAAATGTTGTATTTTCCTATAAATATGTGGTTAACACCTGTCATTTTCACGATTTGAAAATTGTGAAAAGTCTTTCTCTGCACTGTCAGCTATCCCTCACATCCTGCGTTCCACTTTTCGAGTTTGTGGACCCCAAAGTTGTCCTTCATCCTTTATTAAACCGGGTAAGTGGATTTTATCACTTTTATTGTTGTTTGTGGTTTTGTTTCTTGGTTGTTGGTGGTTTTAGGTTTGTTATAAAAGTTAAAACTAAAAATGAATAAACTATCACCCCATAACCATCTGGAAAACTACCTTATCCCTCCTTCCAGATCTACAAATCTGAGAAGGCTCTGCCTTGCAAGAAATCCCACCAACCCTCTCTTTGTCACTTTGCAAAAACCAAAAAGTGAGAAAAGTCATGAAAAGAGAGAGAGAAATTTGAAAAGAAATCAAACAATGCAAAAATCATTCTTTTTCCCTTTGGCGCACTATCCCTTCATGTTGCAAAGTCCACATCACACCTTGGTGCATTGTCCCCACATGCAACACATTCCAAATCTGCGCCAGTATCACCACTTAACAAATTTCCTAAAGGCGCAGGCGCATCCCAACCAACATCAACATTTGATGTTGTGCTCTCCAAATTTGTGCCCTTTATAAACCCTTTAGCGCATTAAGCTTCTGTGCAACACATTCCAAAATTGTGCCTTGGGTGCACTGAAAAGCCATGCAACATCATCTTTGCAGCACCCAGTTAAAGAAATTTTCCAAAGGCGCTGGCACATGAACCTTAACACCAACACTGCATGTTGTGTGTTGCAAACCCGTGCCCCGCACCTTTCTCCTTGGTGCTAAAACCTTTTATGCAACACTCTTGAAAAGTGCACCCCTCTATAACCCTTTGGCGCAGCTTTTCCCCTATCAACATAGGCGCACCTTTTTGCATGTTGACATCCCCAAAAGTGCGCCCAACCTTTTTAAGCCTCTACAACATGCTATGAACTTGCGCCTTGTGCCCTAAGCCTCATAATCACTCATTTTTCATTCTACAAGTTCTTATTATGGATAACATGACGGCTGACATGGATCTTCTGTGTTGGACCTCTTTGATTCTCCTTGCAGAACAACAACAGCTATCCTCAAGCTCACACATGTCTTCGTCGAGCAAGAAGCCAACTAAGTCTAAAGGAAAAGCTAAGTTGACAGAGTAAGAAATGAAGTATAAATATCAGAAAGTCAGGATTCCTAACTCATACGCGGAGAGTGATCTCGACATCAGAGACTCCAAGCTCGGCCACATTGATATGGAAGACTTCTGGGCAAGAACCAACCAGGCCACTAGTGGTCCCTAGATGAACAAATTGGTAGGTAGTGGGTTACACTTTGCAGTTGGGCTGCTAGTAAGTGCTATTAATAACGAGTTCATCATGTTGGTGGCTCGATGTTATAACAAGGACACAAGATGTGTCAAGGATAAAGAAGGAAATACGAGTCATCAACCTAACTACTCGTCACTTTGAAATAACTCTGGGAATTCCTCATCACAAGCGATGACGTCGCCATCGCCTAGATGACTATAAGAAGGCGTGGGATGAAAATGAAGATAAATCTATGCAAATGATGAATGAACTATACCTTAAGAACAAAAAGCTGGTGAGATGATGGCCTCAGACCATCCACTGCAGTGACTTCAATGAGGAATTGAGTGATACAATCACCTTCTTGAGCAAAGTGTTTGGGCTTCCTGATGCCCATCATTTCCATAAATGGATGGTAAGGTACTTAGAGAACATGAGCAAAATTGTGCCTGAATAGCATTTTGGCCAGGAGAAATCATCGCCGATACCATCTCTCAAAGAAAGGCTTCAACAGGTCATGGCAGCAACCGGGAAGTTCTATATGAATTCCTACGTTGTGTACGTTGTAGCATCGGCGAGAGACTTCGCAGGCCTGACAAGAAATGGGGTATGGCCTTAGGTCAAGATATATGAATACTACCCAGAGTTAAGGCTCGAGAACAACATCCCTCAGTTCTCAAAAATCAACGACGCCTTCTTCTATGAGGTGATCTACTGTTGAGGCTGAATATGAGACATGGTCGAACTAGCCCCAGTGTGGTCACTATCATGAAGAAGTGGGGGCATTGTTCACTTAGTTTCCCACATTCACCTATCTCAGGGCGGTGAATTTTGAGGGTGAACCGACCAAACTGCCAAGGTATGCAGGACCCAAGTTGATCCTCTTGGAGTTGTCAAGGCAACTAATCACGTACCATGAGAGATGCATGAAGAGAAAGAAGGGAGGAAATCCATTCCCCCTTACAGTGGGCCAATACACTTGCACCACACTGGCCAAAGCACGGGAAATGTATGTCGAGCTTGAATTGCTAAATCTAAAGCATAACTTCCTAGCTAAGCCTACTTTTGATTGTCGAGGTTGCCTCCCAAAGGCAAAAATTGATCCTATTCATGTCCCTGAGATCGAGGACATCTACATCGACCTGACTCATGAAATAGATCTCTAGGCAAAAGGATCACTCAGGCTGGCTCTGGAAGAAATCAAGCACTATGGCGTGGCCATCATTCCAAAAGGATTCCAAGAACCTGATCAAGAAATTGATCAAGTTTATCTTGACATGGATGGGGATGATTGGCCATTTGTAGAAATTGATAGAGCCAAGGCACCAAAGACCATTGAGGAAAGGGTCAAGCACACGTTGCAATGCACCGAGCATTGGTGCAAACAGAATGGTCTTATCTACCTCGGGGTAGATTTCACTACTTCTCCTTCAGGAAGAGCCCCCAAGGCTGGCCCAAGTGCCAAAAGGAAAAGGAAAAGATAAAGAGGAGGGAGAATCAAGCAAAGAAGAAGCTCCTCAAAGCCCTCCTACTACTTTTGAGAAGCAAGTGGTCGACCTGGTCTCTCCAGGAAAAGAAGAAGAGACCACCAAAGTTTCAATGGACACATCCACTCAGGATGTGGTCACAACCACAACCATTGAGGTACCCACCATTCCTTCTTCTACTCCTTCTCCTCCCCCTGTCATTGAAACATCTGCCCCAATGGATGTTTCTTCTCCTCTCCCTTCCTCTCTTCCATCTCCCACCTCTTCCATCTTATCCTCTCTCGCATATCTGTCACCTAGTGTTCCCTCCATCCCATTATAGATCCCTCCCGCCTCCATGACCTTTTCTTCCCCTGTAGTAACTCCAGGCCCTACAAGTAGCAACGCGTTAGACTACTTGTCGATGCCACCACCAAGTGTCTCAACGTTCTTCCCTGCGGCCCCTTCAGTTGCTTCCCCTTTCACTCCGTTTCTTCCTCCATTCCCTCTACTCCTTCTCCCCTAAGTCCAAGTTGGATCTCGACCATCTAGGTCAGCTCAAGAGAAAGGTTCCCATAGCACCCATGGACTTCTCTGTCATTCCGAAGAAGGGACCAAAGAAGCAGAAAGCGATAACTCACTTTTCAAAAAGCACTTCGGGAGAGAGGGTCATGGAGATTACATATCCTGATCCCACTAAAGAGAAGAAAGATCTGTCTCCTACAGACTTTACAGTGACCCAAGTCACCATGGGAACCTCATCAGAGAGCCTACAAGGAGAGGCTTTATCTGCAGTAGATGCCCTCTACAAGAAACTTCAAGAAGAAAAGGAGGAGAAGAGGATACTAAAGGAACAAAACAAGCATCTCCTCCAAGATTTGCAAAGAATGGGCAACACACCTCCTATGACTACCGCCAAACCTCCTAAAGTTCTAAGTCAGGATAAGATAAATGAATACGCCAAGATTGGTGAACAAGGCATGGCAGTGTCCTCCTGGATAGAGTGAGTCCTCAGAGATAGTGAGGAAATAATCACGAAGTTCACAAAACTCTACTAGAGTATAGATCGGGAAAACAAGGAGCTGCAGGTAGTAGCAAGATCCCTCTCGAGGAGTTAGACAATGCCAGATTACAACATGAAACCTTTTAAGCAATGGTCGACTACTCGCTGACGACCTATTAAAGGCCGGCGTCATTGATCACCCGCGGGCACACAACAAAGCTCTCATCGCTTTAGATTACCGGGTTGATCAAATGGAATTTATCCTGGAGAGGATAGATAAAATCAAGGAGGAAGCCCTGGATGCAAAACATCAAATGGAGCAGATGGTCACTAAGATGTCTCTAGGGATGCTTAGTAAAGCATTCACCTTGAGGGAAGTAGACGAGACAATCCATCTCTTCAAGGATATCACAACTCAAGGTTTGGCGCCAAAGGTCACTTTTGACCGAGAGTCTATCAATAACCTTTTGGCTTGCTGCAATTTCATTGGATACTTGATTGAAGCATGCAAAGAGTACATCGGGTTACCAGATAAGCTCAAAAATGAAAAGGAAACTTGCAAAGTCATTGGCGACCATTTCAAGGGTCCTGATCATAATCAACTTCAGATAATGATCAGCAAGTTTATGGAATACCGAGCTCAGTATCACATCACCTCTCCCGATCAGAAGCAAGACACTCCGTTCAAGCAAAGAGATGATGACGAATAGTTTCTCTTCTTGTGTACACTTCGATCTTTTTGTAAAAAATATTTAAAATTATGTTGGCATTTATGATGACATCATCCATGTTGCATCATGGGATGTTGCCATCCAAAATCTTGCCCAAGTCAACTTTTGACTTTTAGATATTTTGTAAATAGTGGTTGGCTTTTTTTTTCTTCTTCTTCCTTCTCCTTCTATAAATCTTGGAATACTTGTATCCCGGTGGACATTTATATGGAAAAGAGGTGAAGAGAGAAAGACTTTGTGCCTTCTTGTAACAGAAGAGATTTTAATATATATGTTAAGACTTTGTCCTCAATATATGTGTTATTTGCATCAGATCTTTCTTAAGTTAGATCTGTGTTTCTATTATGTTGGATTCAGTCTTTTTATTGACATATGTTCATTAATATTACTTTATTTGTTTATGCAAGTAAGTTTGGCTCTGTTTACTACCAGCCCAAAGCATAAACCCTTCGACCTTTTTGTCTTGGAATTCATTTCTTTTCTCCCTTCGGATCTATCTTCCTCTCTGTTCCTTCCCTCTTATATTTTTGTTCGCAGTTGGAACTACCTCTACTGGGATGAGATCCCAAACCCCTAAAGTTAGAATAGTGTAGATTTGCATAGATTCCTTCTTGATAGAATAGAAATAAACCAGTTTCACTTTGTTGTCTCAAAGAGGAGCTATGCCACACTGCTTTGTTGTCATGTTTCCCCAAGATCGTCTCAGGTAGCCATGATTTTCAATCTAACAGACATACACAATAATTGGAACATACATGGCGTTCGCATGATTTGCGTAAAATGGGTTCATCATTCATCGAGAGAGAAAACATAGACACAAATAACACCAAAGCATGCGAGCCACACCACCATCTACCACACTACCTTTTTCTTCAATACAACAACTAGATCTTGATACCATCTTGCACCATTCAACAAAAAAACACTTCTACCTCCATTAAGATTAATAATTCAAGGAACATATGGCACATGAAAATAATTCTGATAAATAAAATCAAGAATTCATTTACAACAACATCAACCACATCTCCTCGCCTCTCCTTCTGCTCACCCCTACCGATGTTTCAACATTCAACATCTCTCGCACCCATAATCCCTGCAACCCTCCATATTCCAATCAAAGAATTAAAACCCCTTAAAGGCCAAGCATTATCCTCTTTTCAAGAGATCTTTGAAACATATAGAATATGTTCTTATTGATGAAATGAGTTTCATCGGCCCAAAGTTGCTAGGAAAAATTGACAGTAGGCTACATGAGGCTTTCCCACACTCAAAAACATCTAAATTTGGAAACAGATCAGTCATCCTCCTCGGTGACCTCGGGAAATTAGTATCGATTACGGATAGTCCTTTTTATGCAAGTAAATCCTATGGAGCCACCCTTTGGAAAGGATTTCATTCTTCCATTACATTGCAAACAATATTTCGGAAACAAGGAACAATTGATGCACAAGTTTCATTCCGGAATTTACTACTCAACATGCGAGATTCAACCCCTCTTATTGAGGACTGGGAACTCCTAATGTCTCACAGACACACACCTAACTCAGTAAGAGCTCAAAATTTTTAAGGATGCACCATTTTTTTTTTTAAAATGACCTCATGGACTCCCACAACCTTCAAATGCTGAAGGAATTGAATGTTCCAATCACCCAATCCATTACTGAAAGTAACAGGTGGGTTGGACCAAGAAATCCTGATGATGATCAATTGGAGCACAAAGTTTTGTTGTGCAAACAACAAAAAATCATGCTTATTGCAAATTTATGGGTTGACGCAAGCCTCATAAATGGTGCTATAGGAACAATCACCGACATTTTCTATGACGCATCAATGCCACCACCAACATTACCTTTATTTGTTGTTGTCAAATTTGATAGATACAACGACCCATGTTGGGATCCCTCCAACTCGTTACATATTCCAATACCCCCTATTTCGAGAGGGAATCGAAGACAATTGCCACTTAAAATGGCTTGGGCATTAACTATCCACAAGTCCCAGGGACTTACTATGCATAGAGAAATTGTCAACATTGGAACCAATGAAAGGCATGGTTTGACATTCACAACTTTCTCCATAGTTGCCTCACTTGTAAATCTGTGCATTTCACCTTCTTTGTTATTCAAAAGGTACTAAAAAATGGCGCATGTAGCAAAAATTGGAGCAATAAGAAATGAGGAAGCAAGACTACTATCACTCAAACCTTCTTAAATACTATACTCTACTTTGATAACACCTCCGCTACTACTTTACTCAACACTTCTTCTATCATAGATGTCATTTCTGTTCAAGGGGTATCAAATGTACTCATGTTTACCGGAAATAAAATTACCCTCAAAAGGCTACCATTCATGATATAATTCTTCTCATGTTAAGTTCAAATAAAATAGTCCGTAAAATGATACCACTCATGATATGAGATTTGTAAATGTATATGTACGAATTTTTAACTTTGAAATGAAGAGATGAAACCTTTAAATGAAGTGGTTCATCTATATATCTACAATTACAAAAGTACATGTTTCAACATACATGTGCGGTTTTTCCTTTTTATTGTTTCCCATTTCTTTATGTTAACCAACAACAACACATTTTCAATGTCTTCATCTACACACAAATACCTAGAAATTTAAAAAGCCGAGAAAGGACCATGCAAATTATAGTTGTTTCCATTCGTAACTTTGTACATTATATGAGTTTTTTGCATTTTTAATAGTTTAAAGGGTAAGACCTCATGTTTTCGACTTTTAAATGAAGTGACTCATCTATATTTCTACACATACAAAATCAATCACCCATAGTGTAAACAAACACAAATTCAAAAGTAAAAACTATCCCTATAACACAAATAACATATACCATTTTTTATTTGCAAAATGCCTCAAATAAATGTGGTCTCGTGGAATGCTATGATTGTAAGATATGCACAAAATATCTCTAACAATGATTCTCTCAAACTCATTGAGGTAATAAAGAAAATTGGAATGTACCATAACCATTTCAGATTTGTTTATATATAATTGCATATTTTGTCTCATTTTAGTTTCATGGAGAGATAATATGTTAAAGCACTTAGTCATTCTTTCAATCTACTTTGACAATAACGCTCCACATTCACTACATTCTTGAGAGTGAGTATTAGCAAACTTACATGTCTCACTTACATTTGTATTCAACTACTACACAACTAATTTGTTATCTAACACCCCTTCTAATGTATTTCACAACATTAGTTTTGGCTTTAATAGAAAACCAGATTGTCAATCACACCGCTTATCAACATCAACTACAAAAGTAATAAATGTCTTTCTAAATCTAATAACATATACCATTCGGCGTTCACATTGCATTGTACATATGTGATTGCTAGTCTTTATACCAATCAATAATAACATATAGAAGGAACTTGTACTCCCGACACTAACAACACAAAGGCTATGAAACATGTACTCGGTGTTCTTGGCATCATATCTGTAAATTTCATCTCCTTTGTTGTGCAACCCATTGTTGGTTGACATTGCTAATGAAGATGTGTAAATCAATAAATAAACCAATACTTGTAGAAGTCATTCATCACTATCATTATCTCTTCTTAAGATTTAAGAAATGGAAAGGGAAAGCAATTACATTTCATGGTGAATTTGATCCACAATTACTTGGTTGCCAATGAAATCGATGTGGGATTAGATGATGTTTTGAAATAATTTATGCACGAATAGTTCATTGTGATTCCCTTTCCAAATACACAAGCAATATCTTGGTCATAGTCAGGGAATACATGAAGTTTAGTAAGTTTCATTATCTTGGTCTGGTGTGAATGACCCAATTTTAGAAAATATTTGGAAGTTAGGAACACAAATCTAATCTATCTAACTATATTTTTCATAATCATCGAATTTGAATCTTGATTGGCCCCATGGTTACTAGAGGCCATGATTGTAAAGGAGAGGAAATATAATATAACCTCGACAGATCTTTAGGAAAGGTCGGCTAGAAGTATTCGATGCTCTTTTTGTTGCTTTAAAATTGATGTCTTCCCATGTCTCGCCCTACAAAGGTGGAGGAGAAACAACATCCTCCAAATTGCATTCTTTTCCATAATGTGCTCCATTATATTCTCTATCGATCCACAAAGTATATGTACAAGTCGGCATGTTGTTGAATCCGAGACCACCCATCCATGGCCAGTGACTACCCTCCACTGAAATTACACTTATGTATGGTGAGCAGAGAGCTCCCCCGTGATGCATCCACCATTGCTATCCATCGGAAATGTGATGTCATTGTTGTCCCCGAAAAGCTTGTTCATGTGGCTCGAAGCGGTGTGACATGGAGGGTCTTCGAAATTTGAATTATTGGAAAACGTTCCCTGCTTCAAACTCCTAATGCGCCCATCTAGTAATCATGATAACTTATTGTAATCATCCCCCATCACACGCCATCTCACATTTTTCGTTGGAACAAAGAGAAGAATCACTAGTTAAGGAAGGAAGGTTGGAGTTTTGTATTTAGATTCCTTTGAGCCCATCGGTCGCCATTGTTAGTAGGAGACGGATTATCTTTGTTGAAGGTGCTCAAAGCCAAAGAAAGGAGTAGGAGATGGAGAAAGGAGTAGCAGACGGTTTCCATTCCCATTTCCCGTAAGCGCTCATACCAAATATTTCGTGTTATCTGTGTCGGTGGTAGTGTTTTCTTGTTTGCATTCACTTTCTTTCTTTCTTTCTATACTGGTATGGCTCTGTCTTGTGCCTTGCATATGGATGCCCACCTTATCATGCCTTCCCAAATTATCAACACACTGGACATTCGAACATGCTTTGGAATGCCTTAGTTATACTTTTAACATCGTTCTTAACCACCAATGTTAGGGGGTTCATGCCTTAGATGCTCTGTAGAATACAACCATTGTTCATGTACCTGACAGAGTTTGCATCCAGTCTTAATCTATGTCAAACATTGTTTATCTTTTGCTTCAATACTATTAGAAAAATTTGGAGAGAGTCCAAATCTGTTTGCAAATCCCAAAAAAACTTCAATGAGAATCAAACCCATGTCTAAACCAGAAAATGGAAAGCACATGTACATAGTAAATGAACATAAGCATATTAAGCAGGAACCTATCAACTGAAACCTCTCATCTGTTAGGTTGTGGAGCATGTTTTCATGTGAGAAAGTGTTGAAGACTATACACTAAAAGTACTGTGCACTTTCCACAGTTGTCTCGCTAGGGTTCAAGGCTGGTAGCCACCTTGGTAGCGGTGGTTTTGGGGCACTGACCCCGAGAAAGAAAAATTTGGCCTTAAAACATGCCCGATATACCGGGAAACATGCTTTTCTCATATGGGTGGGATTATGACACATAGGTTTATGGGATGGTTTTGGCCCATGGTTTTGATACCCATGGTTTTGTAAAAGCTTAAGCAGTTGATTATTTATATTGTTTTGTGCATATGGTAGGTATTATGTAACATTGCGAGACATGTTTTGAATTCGGGTGTGAATTCTATAGAGTTTGTTGAGCATAGCTCCAAATAGATTTGGGTATCGTATTGAGAGAGTAGTGGATTGCAATAAAATCGAGAAAGTGATTCTTGGTGGACGTAGCCCAAATTGGGTGAACCACATTAAATATTGTCTCTTTGTGTTGTGTTATTTTATTCGCACTTTTATTTAAGATCTGTAATATTGTTTCGCATATTAGTTTCTACTATTACGATTCTATGAGGGATTATTCCATATATTTTATCCCTTATTTCCTAAAATCATCTCTCTTCCTCTCATAAATTAGTGTCACCATTTGATTACATTCCTCCATTTGGTTGCCATGATCAGTCCCTTCCTTTGGTTGAGGATCACTTTAAATCTAGAGTTTTTTTTTCCATTCCTCTGTCCATGTGAAAGAATTTGTAACTTGGGTGAAAACTTGGGTTTTTTCCCTTCCTTCCATTTTCCCATCACGTTTTTTTTGTCTGTCAATTTTTGTCCCAAATATGGAAACATGATTGGATGTGACTCGGTGGATCACATTTGGGCCTTATATCATTTTCAAAATTTCTGTCCTTAAAGAAAGATTCATTTACAGGCGCAAATGGTGATTTTCTTGCATTTTACGGTTTGACAGGTGTGTTTTCCCGTCAAATTTACATCTCAACATCTGTGGAAACATGGCCCTTTCTAGTTGGATGTGGCTTAGTGGGGAACTTTGAAAACTCTAAGGCCCGCTTCAACTCAAAACTTGTCCACATGGAGGGTCGAGTGCTCATCGAAAATTCACCTTTTGGTTTGACCTTGGAGTTACGCCGGGGAGACATGTGGAGGTTTCCGCATTGCCTTGCCCAGACTTAGACATTTTTTCATCATGCCCGGTGTAGCTTTGGAGACCATGGACACATGGAGGCCGGTGCTCATTTGAGGATCCACCTCAGGGTCCCACCTTAACAATTGCGCCAAGGGGACATGTGGTGAGCCCGCGCTTGTGGAGGTCTTCGCTTTTGGGGACCATCTCAAAGTTGTGTCATGGAGACATGTGGAGGCTTATGTTGGTTTCAGCTCTATACTTAAAATTTTCAAAGCAATTTTCTAAGGCTGGGACACATGGAGGGACCATGCACCTATTTGGGGACCGACCCCTAAATTTTATTTTGAAGAAGCTACCAGGAGGACACTTGGAGGCTTCCACTCACTCTGCCCTTGCTTGGACTTTTCAATGGCCAAGGAAAACTGTCTCGGACCCTAGACACATGGTGCCTTCCATTGATCCTTCAACATTTTTTTAACAACTCTCTTCGGATTGAGACACGTGGTGAGCCCACACTTGTTTGGGGTCTCCACTTTTGAGGACCATACCAAAAAGGTGCCAAGGTGACACGTGGAGGCTTCCGTTGGCTCCTTTTTTTCTTGAGACTTTTCAAAGGCCAAAAGGCATTTTTCTTGGGCCCAGGGCACGTGGAAGGCCCATGCTTGTTTGGAAACTTGCCCACTATACCTCACCTTTGTAGTTGTGCCAAGAAAACATGTGGATGACTCTAATCTAGAGTTGAGAAGGGGAAGAATCAATGGTTTTTGTGCATTTCACCTATTTTTCCACCATTTTTTCTCCAAGACTCCTGGAGATGTGAATACACACTATTTTTCATCATTTTTGATGAAATTCCTTGTCATTTTTGTCTGCAAAGTGCCATTGAATGGATTTAGAACTTAATTTGTGAGTCAAGAATTGTTAAGGTTGATATTTTGAAATTGGAATTGCTCGGGCACTTGTAAAAATGTGAATTACCAGAGAAGATGGATGCGGGGTAGAGTTACAGAGGAAAGAGAAGGAAAAGGATGAAATGATGGAGGTTGCAGGTGTAAAAGATGAAAAAGGTGTTGCCTCGAGAGTGAAAAGGATTACTATCTAGATCCAGCTATACAGAGCCTCAGAAAATGATTAAAATGGGGATTTCTCACATGAAAGAATCAGAATGATTAAAAGGATTACAAAAAGGTTGTGGCATGGCATCCTAGTCATTAGTCGAGGGTCTGAGAAATGTGATCAATTCATAATTGGTCCACTGGAAGCTTTTGGATGTGAATTTGTTAAACGTCACTTTGAGGAAAATTGGTAACAAGAAAAGGTCCCTCGAATATATTCTTTTTTTGGGGGAAAATTTGGGATGAGTGAGTGCAAGTGAAATGTATAAATGCAATGAGAATACTCTTGAAAAAGGTTGGGGGTTGAATTCTTAAGAGAAAATTTGAGAGAGCCCATCTTCTGAGAGACCAATCGAGAAACCTGTTAATTTCTTGTGTTTTAGATTTCAATCATGTCAAGTTGGTTTGTGAGTGTATAGCCATTGACAAGCTCGAGATTTATTCAAAGAAACTTTCCCTGCTTTGATGAATCTAATCAATTTTGAAAGTTAATTTGTGTCAATCTTGGAGAAATTTGTGTCTTCTTTGTTTTAGAATGTCTGCAAGTAGTTTTTCTTATTCCTATTGCAATCTTGTGTTAAAGTCCCTCCGAATCACACAGGATCTCATCCTGTGACAGTTTAGTGGCATTTGCAATTTCATTTCAAGAAGAGCCTTCATCTGTGATGAGATAAACAATTTAAAATCACTTCATTGTCATTTGTTGATAAATATTGTTTGTAAGCCTTTGAGTGTATCTTAGGCATGAGGAACCTAGGGGTCTTTGATGTTTTATTGAGTCTTTAGCTCGAGCCTTCATGTTAAATTCTTGGAGATTGTGTGAAACCATGAAAATATGGGCCTCCATTGATGCACACCTTTTGGTTGAAGGAATATTTAGCTATTTGAAGCTTTTTGTCATTTAGCTTTCCAATTGTTGTGAAGTCTCTCAAAGATCTGGTATAATCAATTTTATCCTACTTAATCTCCCACCAAAATTATTCAAAAACCATGAATCCATCTGAACTACCCCTTTTTTCCCCTATGTGTCCACAAATGTATAAATTCTACTACTAAAATATGTAGAAGCAATCAGGATTCCATAATGTCTTTAGTAACCTTAGCCTTGTTTTGAAAGTATCTCCATCTTTTAGAAGTGACAACTCTTGAGAGTTAAATTATGGAGTATTGATCATATTTTCCCAAGGTTTTCTCCTTCATAAAATTTGTGCAAAAAGAAGGATATCTCCATCTCCTTCATCAAACAAAGAGGTTACAAAATGGGTCCTCTCACCCTGGTTGAAAAGGCACAACCTAAAGTAGTGAGGATAGGTCAAATCCTCTTGAAGGTGTTATCCATCTCTCCACAATCCCCGAGTGAAAAAGGGCGAGTTAGATCTCATCCCGGCTACAAAAATGACATACATTATGATCTATCTATCTCTAAGCTCCTGTGATCTTCTCATTTGAAAAAATCAAATTTGATACCAACACTTCTCGGCCATTTTGAAAAGGAGATCAAATTTGGATACCAACACCAAAATGGCACCGTTTCCATTTTTGGGGATTGATTTTTGATTTCGGGGAGATTTTTTGTTCCAGATTCATATTTTGGCCCAACAACACTTGAATGCACCATTTTTGATTTTTTCAGGGATGATTTTCAACACATTTGATTATTTTTGAGCTCCGAGATTTATTTTGTGGAAACAACACATCAACAACACTCAGTTTGCCATTTTGGGGACTCTTTGAAGTATTTTAAAAATGCAACATACATATAGACTTAGTAATACTTCTTACATGTATTGTGTGCTAATACATTTTGAAACATCATTATTTTTAGATATCTGTAAGAATTGTTCAAAGTTGTAAGTTTTGAGTGCAATATTTAGCTTATATAGTTATTGCACTAAAGTTTGTATCATCATTGACAAATTTGGGTAGAAGAAGAGAAGATCTTGTAAGCTTTGCATGAATCTAGTATTGATAGACATTTGATAGGTCTTTCATAGTGCATTTGCACAAACTAAGGTGAAAATCCTTAGTGGTGACTCTGTGTTGTTTAAATTCTTAATAAATACTAGTGTCTTAACATATATCAAGTAAGATTTGTCATTAATCTCTGCAAAGCTGGAAGGAAGAAGATCTTTCTTCACCAAGGACCCTAGTAGAAGGTTGTTTCAAGAGTTGGGAAAGTCTAATTTAGAAGGAAGAAGAATTTGGAAGGTTGTTGGAGATCAAGCATCAAGAAAAGAGATCTCCATTGGTGAAATTGATCATCCTGTGATTGAAGATTGCAATACTTCCTCAAGTGAATGAATCAAGTAGTCTCTTTGTTGAATTGAATTCTCCATCTGGAGAGGGTCCTTCTTTTGTATTTGAAAAATTTCTTCTCTCATTTATGTCCCCTGTATTTTCCAAATCTGATAGAGTTTTCCAAGAAACAGAGTTTTTAGAGGGCATCATTTGAGAATTGCATCCTGTACCACATAGGATTCTCACTCCTCATCATTTTGCATCTCCTCTAAGGTCACCTCCTCAAAATAATATGGCTCAGCCTCCACCCAGACCTCCATTTGTTGTTAATACTTTTGGTCCCATCAATTTTAGAGGTATGTTGGATATCAAATGTTGTGCCACAAGATGTAAGAAATAGATTGCCTAAGTTTCAAGGAAATAATGCAATCACTGGTGATCAACACTTAAAGCTCTTTTTCAATATGATGGAGGAATTTGAAATAGAATTTGAGGATGTGTACATTAAATTGTTTATCCATACTCTAGAAGAAGATGCAAGGACTGGTATAAATCTTTTCCAGATAATTCCATTGATTCTTGGATAGAAATGAAGAATGCTTTTAGATTACAGTATGGAGATAAAACAGACCCTAGGTTTCTTTTATCAGAATTTGAAAATATAAAAAATAATCCTAATGAATTGTTCATGATTTCAATACAAGGATTTAAATAAGACCCTAAATAGACTACCTGTTGTGATTTAAGGCCAGTGATGTTTCTTGTTTGATAAAATATTCTGATGCTTTTGATAAGAAAGTTGCTTTATTATTTAAGAGACAAGAACCCAAAACATTGAGGCAGGCCTTTACCATGGCTCTACAAATTGAGAACAACATTAAAGTAGTTGGAAAACCTCCTAAGAGGGAGGGTGTTAAACTGATCAACCTAGAGAAGCCTCAATCAAGTAAGGTTGTGGATCTTGAGGAAGTTGTAAAGACTTTGGCCAGAGCTGTCAAAGAAATCTCTTACAAGCTAGCCAGGGTAGAGAAAGGAATTGGACAAGGTTCTCAAGGTCAGCATAGGCAACAAGGACAAGACAGATTTGTAAATCATCCTAGAAATGATCAGAGATATGATGACAGAGGTAAAGGACCCATGGGAGCTAGACAACCCCAAGCTAGGGAAAATAGAGTAGTGCACTGATCCTCTAAATGCTAGAGTTGTTGTTGTTGAAGAGACAAATGAAATTGATTGGTGTGAAAATGTTTCTTACCCCACCTGCCATGTGAAGTAGATCAGCAAGTTGAAGAAGATGATGATGATGATAACACTGATGATGATGCATGCATGGTGGATTCTCTACAAGCTCACAACAAGGAGCAACTTCAATTGAAGTAATAAGTGCAAGAACTGCTGCAAGTTTTGGGATTGCATTCATGGGTACCTCTTCTTCCTCCCTCTCATACTTTAGAAATAGATATGGTACAAGATTTTGAACTTCCTAATAATGATTTTGAGTACCTAAGAGCTCTAATGATTAAGAAGTATGATGGAGGAATCCCATCAGAAGAGGATAGACAATTGTTAATGAATGTTGTTGTTGCCCAAGAAAAGAGTATAACACAAGAAGTAAAGTTGTCAAAGGGGTAGGGCCTTAAGCCAAACCAAAAACCCTAGTTCTCACCAATATCCCAAAAGAAACTCCAAAGAAAGATGCATCTGGAAAAGGCCTTGTTGTCTCAAGTAGAACTGGTGTTCCCACCCATGCCCAAAATGTGAAAAATCTTGTGCCATCGATGAGTTTGTCAATCTTTCTCCAAATGTTGCTTTTCCCAAATACATTCCTTATGACATTTGCCCAAGTCTTGAGTTAGATCAAGATTTTTGTTCCAATTGTTGAACTGCTTAGGATTCTGAGCACAAGAAGAGGGCCTTTGAGTATTTGGGATTGGAAGAAGATAGGAGTACCCAAGGTAGAAATATAAATAATGTAGACACTCCTCCTCCAACCATTGTAGACCTAGAAAAACCACCAGCATTGGAGGAGATAGGTGAACCACCTGAAGTTTACTTGGGAACATCTTTGGTTGAGTCTCAATTAAATGTTGATCCATTTTTTACAACGTTGATTATTAAGGACAAATTTACTTTGCACAATTGTATGTTTGATTCCGGAGCATCATGCAATGTTATGCCTCTAGAGGTCATGAATGAATTGAACATTAAAGTGACAACAACTTATGGCAAGTGTACTGTAATGGATTCTAGAGAGGTTCTAGTTGTAGGATGTGTAAAAGGTTTGGTGGTACAACTTGCAGCTTATCCGGGTAAGAACTTGAAACTTGATGTTGTTATTGTTGATTGCCCTACCAAATGGGGCATGTTGTTATCAAGAAAGTGGGCTGCAAGTGTTGGTGGAAGTGTTCAGATGGATATGTCTTTTTCCACCATTCAATTGAAGGAAGCCTTGTAAAGTTGTATGGAGAGAAGAAGATGTTGCACCTCATTGAAGATCCCAATAATGCTTCTTATGAAGTGTTGTATGCTGATGTAGATGCTGATAAATTTGTTGGATTTTGCTGATGGAAAAGAGCACAAGATTGATCAATGTAAATGTCTTGAACAAGTAGGTTTTCCTTGGACCTTGTTATTCGATGGAGCTTGTTCCAAGTTTGGAAATGGTGTTGGTATTGTTTCTGATTTCTCCAAGATAGGAAGAGTTTTTTTTTCTTTCAAACTCAACTTTGAATGCACTAACAACATTGCTGAATATGAAGCACTATTATTGGGTTTGAGAATTGCATGGAAATATGGTGTAAAGGATATCATTGTCAAAGGAGATTCAGAACTGATTGTCAAGAAGATTAGAAAACTGTATGCTACTAAAAATTAGAGAATGAAACAATACAAGCATGTAGTCTAGGATTTGATTGAAATGTTTGACTCATTTAATATTGTGCACCATGATAGAAAGTTTAATGTTGTTGTCAGACAAGTTAGTAGTGCTAGGATCTAGATTTGGAAATTATACAGTATCTCCATTTTGTGAGTATGATGTTGAAATACTAACAAGGCCATCTATCCCTGACAACATTAAAAATTGGCAAGTGTTCGATGATGATGCCTAGGTGAAATGGTTTCTATAGAACCAAGGTGAGTTTTCTGACCAAAATATAGATTGGGAACCAATGGTGTGTGTTGTTGAAGGAAAGGAAACTTTATTTGGAAAAGACATCATCAGTGAAGACAAACATGATTCCCAGAGGTTTGGTGGCACTTGAATCAAACTTTGATAATGTTGATTGCATTATTAATAGAAGTATGTCGGTTTCAAGAGATGTGGAAGAGCATGACCTGGGCACAAAGGAAAAACCACGTAAAATCTGGTTAGGAAGCAATCTGAGCAAGGAAGAGAAGCAGTCCTATGTTCAATTGTTGAAGAAATATCAAGACTTCCTAGCTTGGTCTTACTCTAGAGTTGAAGGCATACAGGAAGATTTGTTCCAACATGAAATTCCTCTTGAATCTAATGCCAAGCCTTTTAGGAAAAAATAGAGGCTGATCAATCACTCCTTTCTTTGAAGATGCAAGAAGAATTGAAGAAGTTGAGGGATGGAGGGATCATTCAGCCCAAGGTACTCATCTTGGGTTGCAAATTTAGTACTGTCAAGAAAAAGAATGGTGATATAAGGTTGTGTGTAGACTTTAGGAACTTGAATAAAGCATCATTGAAAGATAATTACCCTCTACCAAACATGGAGAATATGCTACAATTGGTAACTGGTTTTGAATTGTTATCCACTTTGGATGGTTTCTCTGGCTATAATCAAGTTGTTGTGAAGGAGTCAGAAAGAATAAAGACTACCTTTACCACTCCTTGGGGAACTTATGTCTATGTCAGGATGCCTTTTGGCTTAATGAATGTTGGAGAAACTTTCCAAAGAGCAATGGATGTAGCGTTTGTTGGTTATATTAATGATTTCATTATTGTTTATCAAGATGATGTAACTATGTTTTCTAGAAAAATAAATGATCACTTGTAACACTTGGAGAGAATGTTGTTAAGGTGTAGAGAGTATGGCATATCATTGAATCCCAAGAAGTGCCATTTTGGAGTGCAAAAGGAAAAGCTTGCTTGGTCACATTGTATCAAAGGAAGGGGTCATGATTGATCTGAGAGAGTGGAAGCCATCAACAAGGTTCCAATTCCGAGAACTAAGAAGGGAGTTCAATCCTTCTTTGGAAAAATAAACTTTATCAGAAGATTTGTGTCTAACTTTTTTGAGCTGACCATCCCCATTACTAGCATGCTGAAGAAGGACCAAGTTATCAAATGGGAAGAAGCTTCCATTCAAGCTTTCAATGGGATCAAAGAAGCATTAAAGCATGCCCCTATTTTGGCAGCTCCAAATTACAAGAAGCCTTTTCAAATGTTTTTTTTTCTTAGAAAACACCATTGCATCTGTCTTGTTGCAGAAGGATGATGAAGGGGTTGAGAGACCAATTCCTTTTTTAGTAAGGCATTGCAAGGAGTTGAGTTGAAGTACACCATCATGGAGAAGAAAGCATTTTCCTTGGTGAAAGAAACAAAGGTTTTAGACCTTACATCTTGAGCTCTAAAGTTGTTTCTTATGTTCCCCACACCATGGTGAAAGATATCTTATCAGAGATGGAGGTCTCAAGAAAAAGATGTAGATGGGTAAACAAGTTGTAGGAATATGACATGGATATCCAAACCATGAAATTGATAAGAGGTTTGGGCCTAGCTAAGCTTATGGCTGAGAGCAACTTGCGAACTATTGAGGTGAATGAAGTAGAAGGAGAAAGGGTGGATGTCCTTGAAAATTTGGTAAGCTCTGAATGGTACAAAGATATAATATTTTATCTTAGACATCTATGTTGCCCTGAACATTTGACTAAAAATTAGAAAAGAGATCTCTTAAGTTAGCCTCCCAAAAATATGTCATTACTGATTTTGGGTTAGCTTGGAAGAACCCCGAGGGAGTGCTCTTGAGATGCATCATTGAAGATGAGGCCCCCAAAATAATTTTGATCTCCATGGAGGAGTTTTTGGGGGACATTTTGCTGGAAGAGTTATAACACATAAAATCTTGAGGGCTAGTTATTGGTGGCCAACTCTTTTCAAGGATACAACTCTATTGGTTAGGAAATGTGAAAGTTGTTAGCATTTTTCTGGAAGACTGAAAGCTTCAGGTTCCTTCCTTTGCATCCTGTGTCAATTGAAGCCCCATTTAAGCAATGGGGAATGGATTTCATTGGCGAGATTTCAGATCCTTCCAGTGTTGGTCATAAATGGATTCTTGTAGCCATTGATTATTTCACTAAGTGGGTGGAAGCAATCCCCACCAAGAAAGAAACACACCAAGTCATCATGGACTTCATGTTGAATCAAATCATATGCAGATTTGGAGTGTCAACTAAGATTGTTGTTGATAATGCCATGAGTTTCAAGAGCCAAACCTTTGGTGGCAATGTGCAAAGGTATGGAATCAATTTGACATATGCTTCTAACTACAATCCCCAAGGAAATGGACAAGTTGAGTCCAACAATAAAAACTTGTTGAAGATCATTAGAAGAACCTTGGAGCTAAACAAAAAGAAGTGGGGTGAGAAAATGAAGTTTTGTTGTTTGGGCTGACAGAATCATTGTCAAAAGAGCTACTGGTAAAAGCCCATTTGAGTTGGTATATGGAACTCAAGCTTTTTTGCCCCTTCATTTGTAATTGTCTTCATTTCAGTTTGTTCAACAAATTGAAGATCAAGAAGTTAGTCCATATGATGCTCGAATCAATCAGATTATTGAGTTAGATGAAGAAAGAAGGGCATCCCATCATTAACATGTGAAGTTCAGAGAAAAGTTGAAGAATTTATTTGATAAAAAAGTGACTCCAAGAGCTTTTAGTGTTGGGGATCTTGTGTTATTATGGGATAGTAGGCATGAAGATAAGGGAAAACATGGTAAATTTGATGCATTGTGGATGGGCCCTTATTCAATTGACATTTGAATTGGTGAAAATACCTTCTTCTTAAAAGACTTAGATGGGGAATTGCTTGAATTTCCTATTAATGGTAGGCATTTGAAACATTTCCTTGATTGATTTCTCAGAATCAAGGTATACACCATTTGTATAATGTATAGTCTTTTGGTTTTTTTTCTACTTTCGTGTTTTTTTTTTTTGTTTTTTCTAGTCCTTGGTGACTTAGTTTTGTTGGTTTCTCGGTTCGTCCTTGGGGGAGTTGGTTATTATTGTTCTTCTCTGCAAGCTTATTCTTTGACTCCGTTTCCCAATGGTTTTTTTTGGCACTTGGTCTACTATTTTTCTTGTGGCACTCACAGGGAGTGCCCATCCCTAAGTCGGAGCTGATGTTGGTGCTCAATTTGATCTCACCCCATTTGTCCTTGAAATTCTTCAATTTGCGGGCTCTTTCATCTTTTTATCTCCCTGTATTGATGCATGAAAACTCTATCCTCCATTTGGTTTCCATGATCAGTCCCTTCCTTTGGTCGAGGATCACTTTAAATATAAAGTTTTTTTTCCATTCCTCTATCCATGTGAAAGAATTTGTAACTTGGGTGAAAACTTGGGTTTTTTCCTTCCTTCCATTTTCCACAGTCACATTTTGTTTTCCCTGTCATTTTTATCCCAAATATCTATGGAAACATGATTGGATGTGGCTCGATGGATCACATTTGGGCCTTATATCATTTCCAAAATCTCTATCCTTAAAGAAAGATTCATTTCCAGGTGCAAATGGTGATTTTCTACATTTTACGGTTTGACAGGTGTGTTTTCCCCATCAAATTTACATCTCAAAGCATCTATGTGGAAATGTGGCCCTTTCTAGTTGGATGTGGCTTGGTGGGGCACTTTAAAACTCTAAGGCCCACTTCAACTCAAAACTTGTCCACGTGGAGGGCCGACGCTCATCTGAAAATTCACCTTTTGGTTTGACCTTGGAGTTGCATCGGGGAGACATGTGGAGGTTTTCGCTACCTTGCCAGACTTAGACATTTTTTTCATGTGGTCGGTGTAGCTTTGGCAAACCATGGACATGTGGAGGGTCGATGCTCATTTGAGGATCCACCTTAGGGTCCCACCTTAACAATTGTGCCAAGGGGACATGTGAGTGAGCCGTGTTTGTTCAACTAATAAGGAAAGTTGTCTCTGACCCTAGACACATGGCACCTTCGTGGATACTTCAACATTTTTATTAACTCTTGCTAGACCGAGGACACGTGTTGAGCCCGCGCTTGTTTGGGGTCTCCACTTTTGAGGACCATACCAAGGGTGTGCCAAGGTGATACGTGGAGGCTTCCACTGGATCCTTTTTTACTGAGACTTTTTCAAAGGCCAAAAGGCATTTTTCTTGGGCCTAGGGCACGTGAAAGGCCTGCGCTTGGAAACTTGCCGATGTACCTCACCTTTACAGTTGTGCAAAGAAAACAAATAAACAGCTCTAATCTAGAGTTGAGAAAGGGTAGAATCAATGGTTGTTGTGCATTTCACTTATTTTTTCGCCATTTTTTCTCCAAGACTCCTGGAGATGCGAATACGCACTGTTTTTCATCATTTTTGATGAAATTCCTTGTTGCTTTTGTTTGCAAAGTGTCATTGAATGGATTTAGAACTTAATTTGTGAGTCCAAGAATTGTTAAGGTTGATATTTTAAAGTTGGAATTGCTCGGGAACTTGTAAAAACATGAATTACTAGAGAAGATGGATGTGGGGTAGAGTTACAGAGGAAAGAGAAGGAAAAGGATGAAATGATGGAGGTTGTAGGCATAAAGGATGAAAAAGGTGTTTCCTTGAGGGTGAAAATGATTACATGGCAGATCCAACTATATAGATCCTCTGGAGAATGATTAAAATGGGGATTCCTTACATGATAGAATCAGAATGATTAAAAGGAATATTAAAAAGGTTGTGGTGTGGCATCCTAGTCATTAGTCGAGGGTCCGAGAAACGTGATCGAGTTAATAATTGGTCCACTCCGCAGATTTCGAATGTGAATTTGTTAAACTTCACTTTCTGAGACAAATTGGTAACAAGCAAAGGTCCCTCAAATATTCTTCTTTTTGGGGGAAAATTTGGGATGAGTGAGCAAGTGAAATGTATAAATGTAATGAGAATACTCTTGTAAAAGGTTGGGGGTTAAATTTCATGAGAAAAATTTGAGAAAAGCCATCTTCTGAGAAACCCATATGAGATACCTAGTTAATTTCTTCTATGTTAGATTTTCTATCATGTCAAGTTGGTTGCAAATGTATAGCCATTGAAAATCTTTGTGATACCTCTAGAAACTCTCCTATTGATGAATCTAAGCAATTTTGAAATTAATTTATGTCAATTTTGGAGCAATTAGTGTCTGCCTTTTGTTTGAGAATGTCTACAAGTAGTTTTTTTTATTCCTATTGCAATTGTGTGTTACTTTGGAAGTGCTGATTCCCATATGCTATTGTTACTTTGATATCCATTTCATTCATGACTTCCAGAGGCATAACATAGCATGATGCTCTGAATCAAACATACGGTTGTGCGACAACTGTTCTTAATGATCAGTGGTGAAGAACATATCTAAATTTACATGAGAATCTACCAATGATGTTCCTAAATAAACCTCGGGTGATTTACCTAGTTCTTCCAATGCTGGTGGTGATTCTATCTCTTCAATGATTAGAGGAGTCTCCACAATGTTTAAATTTCTGCTGGAGTACTCTTCTCTTCTTTCAATCCCAAATACTCAAATGCCCTCTTCTTGTGCTCGGGAATTCTAAGTAGCTCAATAATTGGAACACTAAGCGTGATTTGACTCAAAACTTGGGAAATGTCATATGGAACACACTTTGGCAAGACAACATTGGAAGTGAGATTGAAAAAATCATCGGATGAAACAGATTTTTGATAGTTTGGTCATGAGGAGAAGTATGAATCTAGTTTGGGACAAAAAGGCCTTTGGAAGGTGTATCTTTCTTAAGAAACTCTTTAGGAATACTAGTAAGCAATGGAGCTTTAGGTTTGGCTTGAGGCTCTACTCCTTTAACAACTCTACTCCTAGTATTATAATCCTTTTCTTGAGCAACAACAACGTTCATCAATAACTGCCTATCCTCCTCAGATGGGATTAATCCATCATACTTCTTTATCATTAAAGCTCTTAAATATTCAAATTCATTATTGGGCAATTTGAAATCTTGTACAATATCAATTTATAAAGTATGAGGAGGAAGAATAGGTACTTGATGAATGCAATCCCAAAAATCAGTAATAGTTCTAGCACTTATTACCTCAGTTGAATTTTCTCCTTGCTGTGATCTTATAGAGCACTCCATCATGCATGCATCATCATCAGTGTTATCATCATCAGCTTCCTCTTCTACTTTCTGATCTACTTCACATGGAGCATGGGGCATGAAACATCTGTCACACCAATCAATTACATATGTTTCTTCAACAAAAACAACTCTGAAAACCAAAGGATCAAGCACTATTATGTTTTCCCTAGCTTGGGGATGTCTATTTGTAGATCCCATGGGTCCCTTACCTCTTTCATCAGATCTCTTCTCATTTATAGGATGATTTACAAATCTGTCTTGGCCTTGTTGCTTATGATGACCTTGTTAACTCTTCCCAATTCCTTTCACTTCCGGGATAATTTGTATGAGATTTCTTTGACAACCCCTGCCAAATTTTTCACAACTTCCTCCAAATTAGTAGCCTTACTTGCTTGAGGTTTTTCCGGGTTAACCAGTTTCACACCTTCCCTCTTAGGAGGTTTTCTAATTTCTTTAATGTTATTCTCAATTTGCAGACACATGGTAAAGGCCTACCTCAAATTGATAGGGTTTTGTTCCTCTAATAGTAATCAAATTTCTTATCAAATGCATCTGAATACTTTATAAGACAAGATTCAACACATGGCCTTAAACTCACAGGAAATCTCCTCAATGTCTTATTAAATCTAGTGTTGAAGTCATGCACTGAATCATTAGGATTCTTTTTAATATATTCAAATTATGACAAAAGAAATCTAGGGTCTGTTTTTTCACCATACTGCAATCTAAATGCATTATTCATTTTGGTCCAAGAATCAATGGAATTATCTGGAAAAGCTTTATACCAGTCCCTTGCATCTTCCTCCAAAGTATGGATAAACAATTTGATATATACATCTTCAAATTCAATATCAAAGTCTTCCATCATGTTGATAAAAATATTTAAGTGCTGATCACCGTTATAGCATTATTTCCTTAGAAATTTGGTAGTCTATTTCTTACATCTTGGGAACTACATTGGATAACCAGCCATCCCTCTAAAATTTATAGGACCAAAGGTATTTACAACAAAGGGAGGTTTGGGTGGGGGATGGGCCATGTTGTTTTGAGGAGGTGACCTTGGAGGAGAATCAAACTGATAAGGGATAAGGGGTATTTGAAACACAGGAGTATAAATTTCAAAATGGATATCCCCTAAAGGTTTTGTTTCTTACAAAACCCTATCAACTTTGGAAAACACAGGGGCAAAATGAGAAGCAAACCTTTCAAATTCTAATGAAAGGCCCCTCTCCAGATGTAGAATTCAATTCCACAAAAAGAATACCTGATTCAGAAGCACTTGAATGAAAATATTCAATGATAGGTTGATCACTTTCATCAATGGAGATCTCTTTTCTTGACTACTGATCTCCAACAACTCTCTAGGCTCTTCTTCCTTCTGACTTTGTTTTTCCTAGCTCTAGAAATAATGTCTTAGTAGGATCCTTAGCGAAGAAATATCTTATTCCTTCCATATTTGCAAATATTAGTAACATATCTAACTTGACAGAGGCTAAGACACTGGTATTTATCAAAAAAATAGATCAACATGGAGTCGCCACTAAGGATTTCCACCTTAGTTGTGCAAATGCACTAAAAATATGATCTGTCAAATGTCTGTCAACACTAGAAACTGGAAATGGAAAGATCTGACCTTCCTTTACCCAGATTTATCAATGAAACTTAGTGCAATAACTGTAGAAACTAGAAATATTGCACACAACACTTGTAACTTTGAACACTTCTTACAGGCCTGAACACAAGATGATGTTGAAACAATGTACTAGCACTTAGAGCATATAAGAATTTTTTTCCGTGGTTTGATTATGAACTATAATCACAAATGCACTGGTAAGCGGCACCAAAAATAGTGTTAGTACCAAAATTGATTCTCCCTTAGAAGCTGAGCAACATCACAGTTTTGACAGGAAGCTTAGAGACAAGCAAATCATGTTGTGTGTCATTTTGTAGCTGGGAAGAAATGCAACTTGCTCTTTGTCACTCAAATGTGGAGAAATGGGTAGCACCCTTAAGAGGATTTGATCTATCCTCACTACTTTATGGTTGTGCCTTTCAACCAGGGTGAGAGGACCCTTTTGTATCCTATTGTTTGTGGAGGAGATGGAGATATCCTTCTTTGTAAAGTTATTAAGAAGACCTTGAAGAAAACATGATCAATACAACAAAAATCTAACTCTCACGAGTTTTCACCCTAGATAATGGAGATATTTTCTAAGCAAGGTTCATGCTACTAAAGACAATGAAAACTTGATTTCTTCTACATGTTTTGGTAATAGAAATTATGCATTTGTACACACACAAGACAAACAAGGGTAGTATGGGTAGGATTGGTTGTTTTTAAATAAATTTTGTGGGAGGTGAGGCAGAGTGGACTTTGATTTGCCAGATCTTTGAGAGCTTTTACAAACAATGGAAGGCTTGATCAACAAAATGCTTCAGAATAGCTAAAATTTTCCTTTAACTAGAAGGTGTGCTTAAGTGGAGGCCCATATCAGCACATTTTCACACAAACTTTAAGAATCCAAAATGAAGGCTCAAATTGAAAAACTTAATTAAACATTGCCAACCTTTGTTTTATCACGCCTAAGATACCCTCAAAGGATAACAAACAATATTATCATCATGTTAGGAGTAAAGTGATTTTAAATTTGTTTATTTCACTATCAAATGAAATCTCTTTGATAAATTAAATTGCAAATGCCACAAAACTATCACAAGGATAAGATCTTGTGTGATTCAAAAATATTTCAATGTAAGATTGCAATGGGAACAAGAAGAGCTATTTTTAGACATTTAGAAATGAAGTTGACACAATTTTTCTCAAAATCAAACACAAATTAACTCAAATTTGATTAAATGCATCAATAGGGAAAAGTTTGTAGAACAATATCAGATCTTGTCAATGGTTGTACACTTGCAACCACTTTGACATGATCAAATTTAACACAAAAGAAATAATCAAGTTTCTTAGATGATTTCTTAGAAAGATGGGCTCTGTCAAATTTTTCTCTTAGGAATTAACTCCCAACCTCTAACACTCCAACCATTTGCATGACAAATTCATGCAATTTATAACATTTAATCTACAACAGAGTTTTCCCCCCAAAACCAAAAACATTCAAAGCACCATTGCTTGTTACGATTTTGATCGTGATTCCCATAATCAGATTTACAAAAAGTTGTTAGGTGCTCAGAGGGAAAATATCTTCAAATATTTCCAGCATTCAATTCTTCACCTGGTAAATCACTCTTCACTTCACGCGCCAACTACTTCCTCCTCTAATATGTCAAATCTGGTTTCTTGCATGCCAAGGAAGGAAAGATTGGAAAATCAGATCGAATCTGATAGTCAGATCACATATTAATGGTAAAAGATGTTTTCAGATCTTCCCCACCAAATCAAGATATCAACTGGTTTCTTGCATGCCAAGGAAAGAAATATTGGAAAATCAGATCGAATTCGATAGCTAGATCATATCTTAATGGTAAAAACATCTTGATTTTCCCACAAAATCAAGATATCAAATTAATTCTCCTCTTCATTTGGCATGTAGGAGACACCAAGAAATGTTAAAAATTCACATCCCCAGGAGCTTTGGAGCAAAAATGGTGGAAAATCATATACAAATGGACAATTGCCATCGATTTCCCTTTTGTATTTGGGTGGCGACGTGGGAAATCTGTGTTAAGACAGGCTTGGGGTTCCTTTTTATCTTTTACAACTTTTGAAAAATATGCAAAATTTCTCATTTTGCTCTACCCCTCTGCCTTTGAAAAAACGTGCTTGACATGTGTTCCAATGTTGGTCCTAGAGGAACTGCAGCTCAATTATGCTATTTTACCTTATTTTTGGAAAAAGGAAAATTTTCCAAATTCTCCCCATGCACTTTGCCCATCCACCCTTAGTTTTTGATGTGGGTCCTAGCAGAACCACACTTCCTTTTTACACTTTAACCACCTTTTTCACAAAAGGAATTTTTTCAAATTTCCCATGAAATTCTCGCACCTCCACCATTGACTAAAGAAAATTTTGATAATTCTTTGTTGGGTTTGTGGGTCATTTTGATGACTTTAATCTTTTTGACAATAAGGGGCAAAAAATCCAAGTTGCCTCCGATGGTCCGCCTCCCCGCCTTTTGACTTTTCAAATTTCCATGTGTCTCAATGGCACATTTTGAGATGGTCCCCAAAAGTAGAGACCCCAAACAAGCACGAGCTAAACACGTCACTCGGGTGGCAGAGTCTGTTAAAAAGTTGAAGGTTCAACGGAAGGCACCATATGTCTAAGGTGCAAGAAAGTCTTCTTCGGTTGTTGAAAATCCCAAGTAAAAGGCGAGTGAGCGAAGCCTCTAAGTGTCCTCTTAGTGCTTCTTCAAAATAAAACTCGGGGCTAGTACCCAAACATGTGCGGTACCTCCACGTGTCTTAGGTCCTTTATAAAGTTGCTTGAAAATTCTAAGTAAAGGGAGGCCCGACAGAAACCTCCACATGTCTTTCTGGTGTAACTTCAAGATGGTCCCCAAGAGCGGAGACCTTAAATGAGCATGGGCTCACCACGTGTCCCAGACCTTAGAAAAATTCTTTAAAAATTTTAAGTATAGAGCGGAGCCAGCGGAAGCCTCCACCTGTCCCTCTATCAAAAATTTTAAGGTGGGACCCTGAGGTAGATCCTCAAATGAGCACCAACCCACCACGTGTCCACGACCCACCATAACCGTACCAACAACATAAAAAAATTGTCTAAGTCTCGAGCAAAGCGGTGGAATCCTCCACATGTCCCCCAGTGCAACTCCAAGGCCAAACAAAAAGGTGAGTCTTCAAATGAGCGTTATTCCTCCATGTGGACAAGTTTTGGGTTAAAACGATCCAAAAAGTTTTAGAGTTCCCTACCGAGCCACATCCAACCAAAAAGGGCCATGTTTCCACTGATGCAGAGATTTAAATTTGATGGGAAAAACACACCCGTTAACCCTTTAAATGTAGGGAAACCACTGTTTGAGCTCGGAGATGAAATTTTCTTCAAGGACAGAGAATTTGGAAATGTTGTAAGGTTCAAACATGATCCTTTGAGATACATTCAATCACGTTTCCTCAGGTATTTGGGACAAAAATGGTAGGGAAAACAACACACGACTACGAGAAAATAGAAGGAAAGGAACAACCCGAGTTTTATGCCCAATTTACAGACACCTTTAGATGGACAAAGAAATGAAAAACAAATTGGATTTTTAAGTGATCTTCGACCAAGGAAGGGACTAATCATGGCAACCAAATGGAGGATAGAGTCTTCAAGCACCAACAAGGGAGATAAAAAAACATGACAGAGGCCACAAACTGAGGGATTTTAATGGCAAACGGGGTAAGACTAATTTGAGCACCAACACATTGTAAATTTTAACTCTTGTCTACTTTGGTATGGGAGTTTTTATGTTAGTTGATTTAGTATGTTTATCATATAATAGTTGATGTTGGTTGATTTAGTATGTTTATCATAAGTTTAGTATGTTTTTTTATATAATTAATTGTAAACGTTTAGTAATTTCTTAATATGATTGAGAGAACTTAGTTGTGTTAAATGGAATAACATTAGAGTAAGTTTGATTTTTTTGTACTAATTATATTTGTAGATAATGGTAATGTGCATATATAATTTGTATATAGAAAATTGTTTATTAGTTATATTTTTTATGATGTAAGTTGAAGCTATAAAAATTATGTGATATCATACTCGACTCTCAATGTGGCATATGGGGAAAATGCCTCTGCAAAGACAAGAATCGGTGTGTGTTGAATGGGCTTGCCCCTTAGGATGCCACATCGATACGCGCAACTATCATTGCATGATGGAGGGGCTTGCCCTTAGGATTATGCATCGATAGTTGGGTGGTATATTGTGTTGAGCACAGGTTTTTAAAGTTGTCCGTCAACCCTCCACTCATAAACACACCATCCCATTATATCGTAACTATCCCTTTTGCAAAGGACGGTTGTGATATTATGGGAGGGTGAATTTTGAGTAAAGGATAGCCATTGGGATTTATTGATACTTGAATTTTTCATGGATATTAGGTTTCTGATGCTGTGATTATTTTATCATATTAGATGACGTATATTAGATTTTTCATGTATCGTACTAACATTAATTGTATATTTCTGTTTGCATGTGTATTGTTGTATTCAGTTTGTCTTTTGTGTGGCGAAAATGAATACATGAAGCTCAATTCCTCCTAATCTCGTAGGGATAACATTGACAAATCCAAAATTCCAAAGGGAGGAATACTTCAGGAGGTCCACATTTGTGGTGTATATAGACCATCATCAACAGAATAAGCCACCCAAACCGGAAATTGTAGCCATGGTTAAGGCCCAACTCAATTTTCCAGAAACTTATGTTATTTATTTGTCTAAGTTCCGCACTATAGGGCCCCATTCGTGAGGATATGGTCTAGCTTATGACATGATGGATGATGCCCAGAAGTATGAGCCTCCACATAAGCTGAGGAAGATGGGACTTCCAGTCATAAAAGCGATGACATATCCAAAAAATTGTGTAAAAAATATTGGACATGGAAGCAGCTCCAAGTTTGCTGCTAAAAACAAAAAAATAGTTACTACTTTTATATGTTTTGTTCTAAAAAAATTATGACGTGTTTGAAAAAACCTACATAAGTATTTAATTTTTGTTGAATGTTGATTCACACCAACTTAAATATATTTTGTTTTGTTGGTCGAATATATTCTTGATTCACACGAGATTAATTATTAAATATGTATTGTATTGTATTAAATATGTTTTCCTTAGTATTAATATGTGTTTCTATGGATTATATTTTTAAAATTACTAATGTTTAGATATTTTATAGCAATTTTACATTATTAAAATTCTCTTTAGGTACCAAATGTGTAATGGTAATGATTTTCTAATTCACTAAGTATGAGTTATGATCATTTGTCCAATTGAGGATTGTTTTGGTGCAATTATCATTTCCAATCGTTTATGGTATTCATATGGCCCCCATTTGATTATTTACTTATTTTTTTAATTATCTTGTATAGTTCTAAGGCTGTTATTAGGTCAATGTACTTGACAAAAACTTAATTCAAAAAGGTTTTGGTAGACTACATGTTTATGAGAAAAGAGTCCCCGTTCTTTTCGAAATTTATCCATGTGACCCTTGGCCTACCTTATTCACATTTTTTGATAGTCATATAATAGTTTGTTTATTTATGTGTAAATAGTGTTCTAATATGAGTTCAACTCATATAGAGATGCACACATCCTACCTAGTCTACATAATATAGAAAACCAAGTATTGTTTGAAAAGGAGTTAATTCTAGAGAATTTGAGTACTCATTGAAGCATGTAATTTTAATACTAGATATACATTACAATGGTTTTTTAGTGAATAAACTATAAAAATTATTGGAAAGTAGTTCGCAATACTATAGGATATTGATGGACTTGTTAAATATCAAGAAAGATTAGTCTATTTAATAAAATGAAAACCCTAAAACATATTAGTGTTTGCTTATGGATTAAACTTCAACATCCCATTTAGGGAAAGATAAAGAATCACATTTTACCATTGATTGTAATGAAGTTTTAGAAACTTGAGAGAGTTTTTGGACCCCTCGTTTCTGGAAAATCTACTCATAATAACATATTTTGAATTAAAGTGCACAATATTACTTGGAATGTCAAGTGTATAATATACACTTGTTGGTTCTGATAAATGTAAGTTTTCTAGTTTTCCGTGTCTCATAAAAATCAATTGTACTACAAGATTTGGATGATCATCTTGTTGTCACTTCCCAAGAACATGATAAATCTAAACTCTATGTTGGATGATCATCTTCTTCTCACTCCTACGAACATGATAAATCTAAACCCTATGTACTAGATATTTATTTATTTATTTGGTTTTAAAAACTAATCAAATGTTTATAGATATTAATTTTGTAAATAGATTGAAATCTATCTATTCATAATAGACTAATCAATTTATTAAGTGATTTATTCAAATTTAATATTTACCCATTACATTTATAAACTCATAATTATAGGAAAACATATTTTTTAAAATTATTCTAAAATGTGCTTGTATTAATTATATGTTAGCAACATAAAGTTATCTATTCAGAAAATGAGTGGAATGAAACCAAACCCATGATTGGGATTCCAATATATTCCAAAATTTATTCGCACTTTATTATAAAATATGAAATATGAAGTTTTAATATTGTAAGGAGTACAATGTTTTAATACAATGTTTCCCAAAAAGAAGTTGCTCATGAACATATGATGTTAACTCATTTAGAGTGTATGTCCGTAGACAAAGTACTAACTCCATTGAATCTCCAATAAGAAATCATTATTAATGAATGAACTCAAGAGAAAATGTTTTAGGGCCTTGTCACATGTTAAATTACAAATGCTTGTATTGAAAAAGTCAAGTATGAAGTGTTCATTCTATTTTTTTTATGTTTTTTTACGATATATTTTTGTCCATTGTAAAGGTAAGCATGGTTTCCATTTGGATATTGGAAATTCATGGAGTTTCGAATACCTCCGAAAATATTGCATGTTCATCATTCATATTATATGACCATGATGGAAGATAGATAGTAGAAAGAGGTACAATTGTCGAAACGCAACTATGACCTTCCACCAAGCTGAGTATAGGGTGTTGATATTGGGTCTTGAGGAAGTGATACACCATGATGTTTCGAAAATTTGTGTGTTTTCTCATGATATGCTTGTTGTGAAACAAATGACTAGTGTATACCAATGCAACAATGTAAATCTTTCAATTCTTTGAGTTGAAGCACTAGAGAGTGTATCGTGCTTTGTGAAATGTTCATACATGCATGTAAAAGTTAACAGAGGTAGGTTACATGTATTTCAAGTGTCTAGGGACACTATAAACCAAGAAGTGGTAGCTTTGATGTCACTTTCCATGGAAGACATTTCAATATGATATATGTACACACTATTATTTTATTTGTAATGGTAGACATACATTATTTATTAGATATTGAATAACTAATATTATGTGAATTGTCTCCACCGTATATATTATATACTTTGTGGATAATATGATGACACATCATATAGTGTTGGTTGATAAACCGGGAATTTTGGATACATCATGTTTTATCCTATCTTCTCTTTTAACACACTTGTAATTCACATTTCATGTTTACTTCGGAAACATCTAGAGTCGAGTATCCAATTTTGAAAAATAATGTGTGTGGCTAATTTTGTCACAAATCATTTATTGTGCATGATTTTCTCAATATGAATGCAAAATATGAATAAATAAGTTCATGCACCGTTTGTTTTAGTTTAAGTTGTTTTACAATGCATCACTTCAACAATGGTTATGACAATGCACATGAATGAAACATGCATAAGCTCAAAGTGACATGGGCGATCCATGTTCACAATCCGTTCTTATGTTTTCAGGGAAGAAATAAATTATGAGATGGTAATATATAATTTTGTGAAAATTAATTGTATTTCGTAGTAAAAATTATGTCATTTCTTTGGATAATAATTATGAAAAGTTTATCTTTTCATACAGTTTCTTCACATTCCATGATGATAATATTCAAATATGTGAAAATTACTTATTTTGTAAAATACTTAATATTTTATGTTGGGCTAATAGTTATGCACTTGGAATCCGTGAGATACAAGTACCTTAACATCACGTGGGGTGTACATGTTTTGCAAGCATCACAAAGTAAGCAAAGGGAGATTATCCTCCAACAACAATTGATGGCGATACGTCGGATGGTCCTTTCTATCCCATTCAATTAGATACCCATGAGCCACCCATAGAGTATAGAACCGAATATGTTAATGTTCGTATTCATTATGTCTATCAAGATGGATCATGTGCTAATAGAGGGATATTAGGTTTTTCGAGTTTCATAGACAAAATAGACATCACCAAGTTGAACAAAATATTCCCTCCATGGAACCTTGCAAGCTTGGCCGTAAGCATATGGGGAAACGATCACCTATCTCTCAAGATAGAAGCATGATGTACGTCTAAAAGAGGGAGGCAGATGTGAACTACGTCTTGAGGCAATGATTCTACTTGCAGCGGAGGAGGGTTATCGATCGAGTTTGCAAAAAAGCATGCAAATATCGATTCAAGGAGTTGAGCAAGAAGGAAAGAGGGAGGTGGATGATGCAATGCATGCCTACGATTCAACGGAGATGCGAAAGGTGAGAGAGGAGCATTGGTTGAGAGTGAGAGGAAATAAAAACTCAAATATCGGAACAGAGGTAAATTTAAGATTAGTATAGTATTTTATATATTATGTTTGGTTGGAAATCAAAAACTTGATATTCTATCATGAACAGGAAGCTAGAGAAGAGGGTGGAACAAGTAGTAAAAATATTGACCCCCTACGAATGATAACGTAAGTAATTATTTGTCTTTCGTAAGTAAGGATACAATGTAGTTTTTGTGTATTTTTGTATATACTAACTGTGGGCGTGCGTAGGATTATGAAATTCCCTTGTGTCAAATATTATGTGAGAGACACTTGATTCGTAGTGCGAAATAGAGAGAGGTAAAAACCACTTAACACGCACTTGAAAAATGTATGTTGCCTTATGTTGTTGATACTTTAATTGTCTTGATGAATCAATTGTTATAGGTGGACGTTTGCGATAACACGACCCCTTCTCAAACATTCCGTGGTCTTGATCTTATTGGAGAGATATCTTCATGTGAGGTAAGAGAGGCAGAGATAAAAAAATCCGAGAGTTGCAGCTTCTTTGCCAATCAAGGAGAGAGAGGGTGGCGAGGAAGGCACGAGGAGAGGGACACAAACACCGTTCTTGGCAAGACAAGAGAGGGTGGAAATGGGGTAAGTTATTAAACATTCTCATTTGATTTTACGTATTCTTTTTGGTGAAATTAAGAAAAATTATTAATGCAATTGATATTATCGTTATTCTAGGATTTTCTGTGGGGTTGAAGACGGAGTTAATGTCGGATGATATGGTTATCGCGAGAGGAGTGGTTTGTGACATGTAGTCCGCAGGTGAAGTGTCATGGCATCATACTCCCCAAATTCTGTCAAAGTGATAATTTCTGAGGCCATTGTTCCCACTACTCCATTTCCCTACCCTAATACATTTGCAAACAATTTGGCAGAGTGTGTCAAAGGGTTTTCTATTTGAGATCTCAACGATATCATACTTGACACTCCTAAAGAGGCAAGTAGTTGTAATGAATGATTTAATTTAATTATGTGTTTAATTGAGAGATTCATCTACGTTCACTTATTTACTATATGGTTGGCTTTCAGGATGATGCAGTATAGGTTGAGACAACATGTCATACTTGGATAAATACATCGGATGCCCCACCAATTCTTGGCATCACACCAATTTGTTCATAGAAATGAGAAGAAATGGATTAGATTTTATGATAGATTATTGTCTATTGCTAACACTAGGCAACAAAGGATATGAAAACCTTTATGTATAACATTGATTGCGATGAGTCATATTAGTATATATGTGTATATGATGATGATGTTACTTTAATGTGTTTGAGGTTTATGACTTAGTACTACATTATTGATATATTGAATATGGTTTTGGTTATGGGTTACATAGAGTTATCCATTTATGATCTATTTATAATCCATTAGATGGTTTTTATTCTTGTTATGTGACATTCCATTTACTGTATAAATGATGATGTTGTCCTTTATGTATCTCGGTTAATATATTAATGTGACTATGGATTGTGGATTACAGTTTTTAGTATGTGGTTACATAGTTGAGTTCTTATTCCTTGTATGCTGCTTGGGTTTGACGTGTTCAATAATTAATAGTAGATTATTCATAATTTTGTTTACAAATTTTATGTATTATGGATTATGGCTTGTGGTTTATCATTACATAGTTGTGTTCTACATCCATGTATTCGTACTTGGGCTTGATGTGCTTATGAAACTTTCGTATATGTTTCATCCATGATAATATTTTGTTACGTATAAATTAAGTGCATTATTTCCTTTCCAATTATGTATGAATGGTAACAAATAATAATCAATTGTTATAATACAAGTTTATTTAGATGGCAAGACTAAATAAGAATAGAAAGTGTAAGGCTTTGCCAATACAAGACCAAATTATTATGAATCATTCGATAGTGACACTTATCTGTTCAAAAAGAATGAAAAGAGATCTACAAATAAATATGTCGGTGCTACACAAGAAGATGATCCTTCCCCGTATGTTCGTATGGATTTAGAAATGAAACTTGTAATAAAGAAGACAAACATATATTAAAACCAGTGTAAAATATTTGCATTGGAAAATTTATATTTTACGAAAAAAACAAGGAAATATTGGATGAAATAGGAGAAATTGCCTCAAGGTAGATGGAGTTGGAGCTTGAGGTTCAAGAGTTAGAACTAGAAATTAAGAATTGGGAGACAATGCGTGAAGAAGGCAGACAAAAAGCTGTTCACAAATCAAGTAGCAAACTTTAATACCATTCTTAAAACACACGAAGATCAGAAGGAAATATGGAATAAGATGTACATGTAGGCCAAGGTGGCAATTGAGGAAAAAACACTAGGCACTCCCACCCAAGACAATGATAACAAATGAATATACCAGTCATAGAACTTTTATATTTCACTTACATATTTGACAAATTTTACTTATATATTAAACATGTATGTATAGATATTGATTATGTGGTATGCAAAAATTAGTTATATTTGATGAATTTTTCCTTCAGTAGCATAATAGATGATATGGATAGACGTATGTGGTTAAATTATGATTATTAGATGTATGTGATTTTAAACGAATATGGTTGTTTTTGGTTGATGTTATGATGTGCACATTAATTAGTATTTAAATCATGCATTTCAATTGTTATAACTTGTATGCGATGTGATGAATAAGGAAGAGTAATACAAGTGTGATTAGAAGAAAAGTATGATTAAAAGATAATTGTATATATGTGTGATGAGGTTGTTACTTTAATGTGTTTGACGTTTACGATTTAGTATTACATTATTGTTAAATTAAATATGGTTTGTGGTTCTTTTTATAGTACATTAGATGGTTTCTATTCTTGTTATGTGACATTCCATTTATTGTATAAATAATGATGTTGTCACTATGTATATGGTTAATGCATTAATGTGACTATGAATGTGGATTATGGTAAATGGTATATGGTTACTTTTTTGGGTTACGATTTCATGTACGGTATATGGTTACAATTACGTTTGAATGTTAACAAATATTAATCGGTTGTTTAAATACTTGTTTAATTAGATGATAAAACAAAAGAAGGTTGGAAAGCGCAAGGCCTCGCCAATCTTTGAAACTGAAATATTATGCAAAATTCTATAGTCCCAATACTAATGTGTTCAGAAAGACTGTAGAGAGCCCTGTAAATGAAAATGTCTAAGATGGACAAGAAGATGAGTCATCCCTGTCAGTTCGTATGGAAATAGAACTGAAACTTGCAATGAACAAGGAAAAGTATTATAAAATCGGCGTGAAAGACTAGACTGCAATATTTAAAATTTCCAAAGATAAATAAGGAATTATTAGACCAATTACTAGATGCTTCCTTGAAGAAGATGGCGTCGGAGCTTGAGGTTCAAGAGTTGGAATTAGAAATTAAGAATTGGGAGACGACGTGTGAATCCATCAAAAAAGTGTTCAAAAATCAAGTAGCAAGTTTTAATTCCATTGTTAAAATTCATGAAGGTCACAAAGAATTATGGAAGAAGATGTACATCTTAGCCAAGGCATCAACTAAGGAAAAGTACGGTCGCTCACATCGAAGACTATCCAAGTGACCTTTAACATAAAATATGACTTTGTAATAAAATGACACTTTCCATGTGACCTTTGACATCAACAGGTGTTGGTTAAACATATATTTTAGTTTTTAAAGAGTAAATAATAATTATACCATCAAAACATAATAAAATATTAGAAGGTTTTAAAATCTAATAACAAGATTCAAATTGGAATAAGATTTAAAATGTGCAAGTATTGTGAATGTTACTTCTAGTGAACGTACATATTATAAAGAATTTTTATTTCAAGTTCTCATTGAAACATGTAATTTTCATACTGCGAGTATACATTACATGGAATGATCTTAGTTTAAATGTGTGTTACCATTCATTAAGACTAAAAAATTGTTTTCATTGGTTCAAGTGTAACTTCTCATCTTCTCATATTTTTTTTACATTGTTATACAGATTCGATGTAAATGTTTTGGTGTAAATGTATAAATGGTTTTTCAAAGTGCTGAAAAACATTGTGCGTTTTTCAACGTGGCAAAAAATGCACCCCATTTTCCATCGCATTGGAAAAACTCAACCCTTCTCCACCTAACAAGTAGTTTATGTGGAGTCAATGGTTACAACAAGGAGTTAAAGCACCACGAGTTATGTCTTTTGGAGAACGGGATCACATTTCTCAAAGTGTTGAAAAACACCATGTGTTTTTCAACGTGGCAGAAAATGCACTCCATTTTCCATCACATTGGAAAAATTCAACCCATCTCCACCTGACAAGTAGTTTATGTGGATTCAATTTTTACAAGGAGGAAAAACACCGTAGGTTGGCCTTTTAGAGAAAGGGAACACGTTTTTCAAAGCTGAAAAACACCATGCATTTTTCACCGTGGCGGAAAACACGACCTATTTCTCATTTCTTTGGAAAAATCAACCCTTCTCCACCGACAAGTAGTTGATGTGGAGTCAATGTTTACAACAAGGAGTAAAATCACCGTGGGTTACGCCTTTTGAGAAGCGGGATTGTGTTTTTCAAAGAGTTGAAAAATAACGTGTGTTTTTCAATGTGGCGAAAAACAAGACCTGTTTCTCACTACTTTGGAAAAACTCACCCTTCTCCACCTAACAAGTACTTTATGTGGAGTCAACTTTTACAAAAAGAAGGAAAATCACTGGGTTGCACCTTTTTGGAGAACGAGGTCAAGTTTTTCAAAATACTGGAAAAAACCGTGCATTTTTCAATGTGGCGAAAATGCACCCCATTTCACATCCCATTGGAAAAATTAAACCGTTATCCACCTGAAAATTACTTCATGTGGAGTCCATTTTTACAACAAGAAGGAAAAACACTAGAGTTGCACCTTTTAGAGAACAGATGCATTTTTCAAAGTGCTTTGAAAAACACCTTGCGCTTTTCAACGTGGGCGAAAATGAACTCCATTTTCCATCGCATTGGAAAAATTCAATCCATCTCCACCTAACATGTACTTGATGTGGATTCAATGTTTATAACAAGGAGGAAAAGAACTACGGGTTACACCTTTAGGAGAAAGGGATCATGTTTTCAACGTGGCGGAATACACAACTGTTTCTCATCGCTTTGGAAAAACTCAACCCTTCTCCACCGACAAGTAGTTTATTTGTAGTCATTGTTTACAACAAGGAGGAAAGCTATTGCGGAGTTGCGCCTTTTGGAGAACAGGATTGTGTTTTTCACAAATGGTGCTTAAAAACACTGTGCATTTTTCAACGTGGCGAAATCACGACCTCTTTCTCATCACTTTGGAAAAAATCAATCCTTCTCCACCTAACAAGTATTTTATGTGGAGTCAATGTTTACAACAAGAATAAAAATCACCGGGGGGTTGCGCCGTTTGGAGAACGGGGTCAATTTTTGAAAAGTATTGAAAAACACCATTCATTTTTCAATGTGGCAGAAAATGCACCCCATTTTCCATCGCATTGGAAAAATTCAACCCTTATCCACCTGATAAGTACTTGATGTGGAGTCAATTTTTACAACAAGAAGGAAAAGCACCGGGGTTGCACCTTTTGGAGAATGGGACCACGTTTTCCAAAGTGCTAAAAATACCATGCATTTTTCAACATGGCGAAAAACACACTCCATTTTCCATCGCATTGGATAAATTCAACCCATCTCCACTTGATAAGTATTTTATGTGGAGTCAATGTTTACAACAAGGAGGAAAAGCACCACGGGTTGCGCCTTTTGGAGAACGGGATTATGTTTTTCAAAGTGCTGAAAAACACATTGTGTTTTTCAACATAGCAGAAAGCACGACACTGTTTCCCATCACTTTCAAAAACTCAACCCTACTCCACCGATAGGTAATTGATGTGGATTCAATGTTTACAACAAGGAGGAAAAGTATCATGGGTTACACCTTTTAGAGAATGAGATTCTATTTTTTCAAAGTGTTGAAAAACACCGTGTATTTTTCAACATGGTGGAAAACATGACATGTTTCTCATCACTTTGGAAAAACTCAACCCTTCTCCACATAACAAGTACTTGATGTGGATTTAATGTTTACAACAAGAAGGAAAATCACCGGGAGTTGTGACTTTTGGAGAACGGGGTTGGATTTTTCAAAATGTTGAAAAACACCATGCATTTTTCAACATGGCGGGAAACGCACCCCATTTTCCACAACATTGGAAAAATTCAACCCTTATCCACTTGATAAGTACTTGATGTGGATTAAATTTTTACAACAAGAAGGAAAATCACCGGGGGTTGCACCTTTTGGAGAACGGGATCACATTTTTCAAAGTGCTGAAAAACACCATGTATTTTTCAACGTGGCGGAATACACGAACTATTTCTCATCACATTGGAAAAATTTGACCCATCTTGACTTGACAAGAAGTTGATGTGGAGTCAATGTTTACAACAAGGAGGAAATTCACCATGGGTTGTGCCTTTTAGAGAAAGGGATCACATTTTTCAAAGTGTTGAAAAACATCATGCATTTTTTAATGTGATGAGAATACATGACATGTTTCTCATCGCATTAGAAAAATTCAACTCATCTCCACCTGAAAAATATTTGATGTGGCGTCAATGTTTACAATAAGGAGGAGAAGCACGTGGGTTGCGCCTTTTGGAGAAAGGGATCACATTTTTAAAGTGATGAAAAACTTTGTGCATTTTTGAATGTGGTGGAAATCACGACTGTATCTCATCTCTTTAGAAAACCTCAACCCTTATCCACCTGAAAAGTACATGATGTGGATTCAATGTTTACAACAAGAAGGAAAAGCACCGGGGTTGCACCTTTTAGAGAACGGCGTCGGGTTTTTAAAAGTGTTGAAAAACACCGTGCGTTTTTCAACGTGGTGGAGAATGCACCCCATTTTCCATCGTATTGGAAAAATTCAACCCTTATCCACCGATAAGTCATTGATGTGGAGTCAATTTTACAACAAGAAAGAAAAGCACCAGGGGAAATTTGGACCTTTTGGAGAATGGGATTGCGTTTTTCAAAGTGCTGAAAAATACCGTGCATTTTTCAACATGGCGGAATACATGACCTGTTTTTCATCGCTTTGGAAAAACTCAAACCTTCTCCACCTGAAAATTACTTGATGTGGAGTCAATGTTTACAACAAGAAGGAAAAACACCGGGGGTTGCACCTTTTGGAGAACGGGATTGTGTTTTCAAATTGATTACAAACACCTTGCGTTTTTCAACGTGGCGAGAAAACACGACATGTTTCTCATTGCTTTGGAAAAAATCAACCCTTCTCCACCTAAAAAGTACTTGATGTGGATTCAATGCTTACAACAAGAAGGAAAATCATCGGGATTCACGCCTTTTGGAGAAGAGGGTCGCTTTTCAAAGTTTTGAAAAACACCATGCATTTTTCAACATGGCGAGAAATCGCACCCTTTTCCATCGCATTTGAAAAATTCAACTACTATCCACCTGATAAGTACTTGATGTAGAGTTAATGTTTAAAACATTGAGGAAAAGCATCGTGGCTTGCACCTTTTGGAGAATGGGATTGTGTTTTTCAAAGTGCTGAAAAACACCGTTCTTTTTCAACGTGGTGGAATACACGACCTATTTTTCATCGCTTTGGAAAAAATCAACCCTTCACCTAAAAAGTAGTTTATGTGGAGTCAATGTTTACAACAAGAAGGAAAATCACCGGGGGTTGCACCTTTTGTAGAATAGGATTGTGTTTTTCAAAGTGTTGAAAAACACCGTGCGTTTTTCAATGTGGCAAAAAATGCACTCCATTTTCCATCGCATTAAAAAAATTGAACCCTGTTGGTCGTCAAATAGGAATTTTTAGAAGAGCAACAGTCAGGGGACAAGAAGTCCCTCCTCTTTAATGGGAGAGGTTACCTTATTCAGAAACGAACTTATTTACAAATATACAAAACGTGATTTTATGGTTGAACTTGAATATTACGAAAGTGTTTTCCACAAGGATCATCAGTTACAAAAGGACTGAGGAAAGGGGATACGAGGATGAGCAGAAGAGCAACATGCAGAATTATAGATAGCAGAATAATTCTTTATGTATGCGAAATTGCAGTGAATTTAAAACAAGATCGTTTGCATTGGATGAACAAGATGAGATTTTCAGACACAAAGTTCTGTAAATAATCTTCTTCAGATTCATCAATCAAGGACACAAAGTTCCTTCTTGGTTTTACAAGATCACTATACTCGCAATATTTGAAAAATATGCAATCAGTGAGACTAACGAACTAGAAACAAATGATCTTCACGAAATTAAATGAAAACACAGAGATAACAGAGATTAGATAGACAATGAATAGAAAGCCCTTTTGTATTGATTTCTTTGAGATCTATTTACACTTTCAGAAAATATGCCAAGTTCTTCCTCCTCTTAGAATGGCGTAGACAATACCATTATATAGCTTACAAGTCAGTTACTCTTCGTAACCATTTCTTTTAACTAGAGAATAGTTAAGGACTGCCAACCGCAGTACCTTAACTAATTACAAAGAAAACTGAAACAGAAAGGGAAGAAGAGAAACGTATGGGGAAGAAGACAGGTGGCTGGTTACTGGGAGGGACCCACTGACTTCAGAATCCGCTGCCTGAATCTCTTCAACGTCTCAGCTATGTCTCTGCCACGAGGGACGGACATGTTGGCCGCAGACTGAGTCCAAAATCCCAGACACTTCTCCATCTCTTTATCAAACTAGACGTGAGTATGATAATATTTGTTTGCTTCTTCAATGGCAGATTGAAGAGAAAAGATTTCCTTCATTTTTTCTTTAGAGATGGAGCTTTCCTTGAATAGATTATCTTTGACAAAAGCTCTGAACTGAGCTTTGATTTCTTGCAAGGAAAGGGAAACACCAGAATTTTCATCCTGAAGATGACAATGTATATCCTTGAAAGCAGCAACAACCAGTGTCTTGAAAGCCTCTCCCTTCTGCCAGCTGTTCTTCATTTCTCCCAAAGCCTCTTCTAAGACTCTGATCTTCCACTCCACGCTGTAGACCCAAGATTTTGATAGATTGTCCTTGGCATCATCGAAAACCTTATTCACCAGTAAGATGTTTTCATCTGTCTGTCCCATAAGGCGAAGGTCTACAATGCAACTGCTCCAAATTTTGAGTTCTTTATCCATGGTATTGATAGTGGAGGAGAGCTTTAGTTGCACATTGCTCACCTTTTCGTGGAGCTTGAAAGCTTCATCGATGAAGTTTAACCCAGCAACAAGCATGTCATCCACCATGGCTTCAATAGCTCGCCATGATGCAGAATACTTGTGCATATCTTTAATACTTTGCACTTCATCTTGGCTTAGAATTACGGGAGGTGGAAGAGTAGTCAATGGGGTAGGGTCCAAGACTTTATCCTTAGACAAAAGAGACTTGATGAAACACCGTGAGGATTTGGGCTGTTCTTCCAAGCTGTTCAATAGTTTGTTGCCCTTTCTCTACCCTTCCAATGACTCTTGTGACCGTTTTCACGGAGGTTGTGAATTTCACCTTCGGGGAGTAGACTCTCCCATTGGGATTCTTGAAAGCTCCAAGTCAGATGCCAGCAAGTCTGATTCTGATTTGTCTACTTGTAGGCTTGGCAATCTCCAAGAATTGCTGGCCTTGAGCATCAGACACTATTCTGGAAGTAGTTCTGGCTCTCTTGGCACGAGAAGGAGTGGTGCCCAACAAGGCTGCAACAGCATCAAAATTTGGTCCTGAGCTTCGAGAGGAAAATTTTCTCTTCCTATTGTCAACCAAAGGTTGCACCCACGCAAAAGAGGAAGAGGAATCAGTAGGAGGGGCAAGGGGACCAAGAGACAGAGAGCTCATGACGCTCAAGGTCTGCGCAGCTGTTGACTCGAGTTGAGAGGTGAGTGGGGCACTTGGGGCAATTGCGGCAGAAGAATCAACATTACCTGAAAGCTCAGTGCTCTGGATTTCTTTATCTTTATCAGCTGGATCTTCAGGAGCACTTGCAAGAGTTGGTACTTCACTTTCTTCACTTTCACTGAGAACAATGATGTTCTCTGGTCCCATAGGCAACTCTGCCTGCTTTCTTTGAGGATCACTTTCCATAGGCTCCTTCTTAACCTCCTTGAGCTTCTTCTGGTACACTTGAGTGGATGGAGAAGGAGTAGAAGCTGCAGGTCCTTGTATTGATGAGGCAGGAGGGGTCTTCACTGGTGTTTCCGACCTTAGAATAGATGCTTCTCTTCTTGGTGTTGAAGCATCCTTAGAAGAGGATTCTCCTGAATGCCTCCTGAATTCTCGAACCATCCTGTCAAACCAGACCTTAGTCCTGACTAAGACTGGAGCAAGAATCTCGGCCAGATCATCCCTCTCTTTCCTGTTCCAATCCAGGTCCTCCAAAGGAGTGTGCATAACCACATTTTCATACTCATACGAGTATAGATCAGAGTTGTCGTCCTGGAGACCTTCGGGGACTTTATACAGACCGAGCTCTTGGATCAATGGCAGAGAGAACCTGCCATAATGTCTTCTTCTAGCCTCAAAATCATCTGCACAATCAGCCCAATAGTCTTCTGTATCTGCCCTATGATAATAGATTATTTTGATGTTCTGTTCAATAAACTTCTTCAAGTCAAAGCAGGTTCTTGGCTTGAAGAAATGCACAGTGATAGGAACAAGGGCTCTTTCTATGTTCTGAGCATCCAGAGTTGTCTTGCAAGTGTAGTTTCCCAGAGAGATGGGAAAGTGCACGCCAGAAATCTTCTTATCCTGCAAGTTCTGTGCAACTTGTCTAGTTGCCTGCATATTTCTATCAAGGCCATTTTATCATTGCAGAACATGGGAAGCCGCAGAGGAGTGCTCTCATAGCCAGCAAGCCTGATATAAGAAAATTTCCTGAATTGGATGAAATAAGCACCATATTGCGATATCAGGTTCATGGCTTCATCTGAAAACCTTCTAGCAGAGTATCACCTTGAGCGATCTAACCATGTACATGGTGAAAGCATCATTGACCCTTCTAAAATTACGATTCTTTGGTCTCAAGGTGAACTGCAGCGATAAGCATATACTGGATCATCTTTGTGTATATCAATGTAAGAAAAGCCAAACCATTGCCGTGACGCTGCCAGGGTATACATCAAGTATGAAGTCATGTAGAATTTCTTCGTTTGTTGCACATTGGACAGCTGCTCCGTCAAATTCATGCTTATGATTTCCGCCCAATTGATATTTTGCGTTCCTTCGCACACCATGCTAATGAGCGGGCACATCCAGAAATGAAACTCGTTGGTGGAGGGAAAACCCATAACCCGAGCCAGCAAGATTATGAAGTCTGACAATTCTTCATTGAAATCTGCTCGGAAGAGGGTTTTGGTCGGAAAAAGCTCCTTCCTAGGGTTTTAAGCCGGGACTTTGCCACTCATGCCTTATACTTGTCACCTGTCTTGGTCGAACGAGCTGTGCTTGATCTCGGGAAAGCGACTATGGCATTATCCATCTCTGGAATCCTCAGAGTAGTGCTAATGGCGGCAGCATCCAGTTTGGCAATAAGTTCCCCATGTATATTAGTCAATTCACTTGAAACGGGGTCGAAGTGAGCTCCGCATGAAAGCACGGTGTCAGCACACTGTACTGAGATTGGGAAACCTCCAGCAAAAGCCAAACCACTATTGTGAATCATCTGCACCATTGGTGTAGGGTTTGCGTCCGCCATTCTTGCGCAAAAATCACTGAAATCAAGATGACGAGCCATTGCCGCCAATATTACGAACAATGAGACTCAAGTGGTGAAATTTGTTCTGTCCCCGAAACTTGATCTTCATATTGAGAGTAAGCAGAGCTGCAACCTAAATTCGTGGAAGGAATTACATAGGAGAGGAACGCGCGCAAGTTTGCAAATTGCAAGGGTTCGAGCAAAAGATAGTGATGGAAGCAGTGCGAAAAATGCAAAGGGGAAATGCTCGTTATATAGCCATTTAGGAGAGAGAAAAGCCATGAATGCGCATTTAATACATAACCACCAATTTGAATAAGCATGATATTCAGGTAGAGCGGGAAAAATAAGCACGAATGACACTTGGTACGCTTGGGACATGTGAGACGCAAATGCGCGAAACACGCGGCTCGGCCGATTTGGGCGAAACAGGGAGAAGACGCACAAATGCATTTTGGGACATTTGGGACGAAAATGCGCGAAGGACGTGGTTCGGGTGTTTCGGCCGAAAATGGAACAAAAGGCCCGTTTGAACTTGGGACATTCGGGACAAAAAGTTTCGGAGTACGCGACTCGGCCGGTTCGGGCGAAAATGGAATGACTTGCACTTTTTGATTTGGGACATTTGGAACAAGAAAGTGCACGAAGTCACTGTGTTCGGGTGTTTGGTGAAATTGGAACATCTCGCACAAAAAGTTTTGAGACACTTGGGACAAAAAGTTCGACGGGCCCGAAAGTGGAACAACTTGGGATTTCGGCCGATCGGGGAACAGAATGCACTTGTGTACTTGGGACAGTTGGGACAAAAAGTTCCGACAGGCCCGAAAATCACACAAAATGACCCAAAACACAGACTTTCTCAATTTCACGACTCGGGCACTTCGAGAGAAAAACACTTAAACTCAAAATTTTGAAATTTCATTTTTATCAAAGCGGGGAATTTTGAGTGGAAAACAAACCCATATCCACCTGATAAGTATTTGATGTGGAGTCAATTTTTACAAGGAGAAAAATCACAGTGGGTTGCGGCTTTTGGAGAACGTAATGCATTTTCAAAGTGCTAAAAAGTACATGCATTTTTCAACATGGCGGCATACACGACATGTTTCTCATCACTTTGGAAAAACTCAACCCTTATCCACTTGAAAAGTAGTTGATGTGGAGTCCATGTTTACAAAAAGGAGGAAAAACATCGGGAGTTGCGCCTTTTTTGGAGAACAGGTCACATTTTTCAAAGTCTTTGAAAACACCATGTATTTTTCAACATGGTGGAAAACGCACTCCATTTTTCATCGCATTGAAAAAATTCAACCCATCTCCACCTGAAAAGTATTTGATGTGGAGTCAATTTTTACAACAAGAAGGAAAAGCACTGGGGGTTGTACCTTTTGCGAGAAGAGGATCACATTTTTAAAGTGTTGAAAAACACCATGCATTTTCAAAGTGGCAGAATACACGACATGTTTCTCATCACTATGGAAAAATTCAACCCATCTCCACATGACAAGTAGTTGATGTGGAGTCAATGTTTACAACAAGGAGGAAAAGCACCGTGGGTTGTGCCTTTTTGAGAACGGGATCACATTTTTCAAAGTGCTAAAAAACACCATGCATTTTTCAACATGGTGGAATACACAACCTATTTCTCATTACTTTGGAAAAACTCAACCCTTCTCCACCTGACAAGTAGTTGATGTGGAGTCAATGTTTACAAAAAGGAGGAAAAGCACCGGGGGTTGCGCCTTTTGGAGAACGGGATCACGTTTTTCAAAGTGCTTTGAAAATACCGTGTATTTTTCAACGTGGCAAAAATGCACTCCATTTTCATCTCTTTGAAAAATTCAACCATTATCCACCGACAAGTACTTGATGCGGAGTCAATTTGTACAATAAGAAGGAAAAGCACTAGGGGTTGCACTGGATCACGTTTTTAAAGTGAAGAAAACACTTTGTGCATTTTTCAACGTGGCGAATCCACAACCTGTTTCTCATTGCATTGGACAAATTCAACCCATATCCTCTTGTGGTATTTGAAATGGAGTCAATGTTTACAACAAAGTTTAAAAGCACCGCTGGTTGCGCCTTTTGGAAAAAGAGATAACGTTTTTCAATGTTTGAACAACAATGTGCATTTTTAACGTGGCGGAATGCATGTCTGTTTCTCATCAATTTGGAAAAACTCAACCCTTCTCCACCTGACAAGTACTTGATGTGGAGTCAATGTTTACAACAAGAAGGAAAAGCGAGAGGGTGTTGGGCCTTTTGGAGAACGAGATTGTATTTTTCAAAGTGCTAAAAAAACACCGTAAGTTTTTAATGTGGCGAGAATACATGACCTATTTCTCATCACTTTAGAAAAACTCAACCATTTTCCACCATACAATTAATTAATTTTGAGTCAATGTTTACAACAAGGAGGAAAAGCACTGGGGTTGCGCCTTTTTAAGAACGGGATTTTGTTTTTCAAAGTGTTGAAAGACACCATGTGTTTTTCAATGTGGTGGAATACACGACATGTTTCTCATCTCTTTGGAAAAAATCACCCTTATCCACTTGAAAAGTACTTGATGTGAAATCAAAGTTTACAACAAGGAGGAAAAACACCAGGGGTTGCGCCTTTTGGAGAACGAGGTCACGTTTTTCAAAGTGCTGAAAAATACCGTGCATTTTTTAATGTGGTAGAAAAACTCACTCCATTTTCCATCACATTGGAAAACTTCAACCCATCTCCACTTGAAAATTAGTTTATGTGGAGTCAATTTTTACAACAAGAAGGAAAAGCACCGGGGGTTGCACCTTTTGGAGAATGAGATCACATTTTTGAAAGTGCTGAAAAACACCGTGTGTTTTTCAATGTGAATACATGATCTGTTTCTCATTGCTTTGGAAAAATTCACCCCATCTCCACCTGAAAAAGTAGTTGATTTGGAGTCAATGTTTATAACAAGGAGGAAGAGCACAACGAGTTGCGCCTTTTGGAGAACGGGATTGTGTTTTTCAAAGTGCTGAAAAACACCGTGTGTTTTTCAATGTGGCGGAATACACGACCTATTTCTCATCACTTTGGAAAAATTCAACCCTTCTCCACCTGAAAAGTACTTTATGTGGAGTCAATGTTTACAACAATAAGGAAAAGCACCAGGGGTTGTACCTTTTGGAGAGCAGGTCGAGGTTTTCAAAGTGATGAACAACACCGTGCGTTTTCAACGTGGTAGAAAATGCACCCCATTTTCCATCGCATTGGAAAAATTCAACCCTTATCCACATGATAAGTACTTGATGTGGAGTTCATTTGTACAATAAGAAGGAAAAGCACTCGGGGTTGACGTTTTGGAGAATGGGATCGAGTTTTTCAAAGTGTTGAAAAACACCGTGTGTTTTTCAATATGGTAGAATACACGAACTATTTCTCATCGCATTAGAAAAATTCAACCCATCTCCACCGAGAATTAGTTGATGTGGAATCAATGTTTACAACAAGGAGGAAAAGCACCATGGGTTGCGCCTTTTGGAGAAAGGGATCACCTTTTTCAAAGTGTTGAAAAACACCATGCGTTTTCAACGTCGTGGAATACACGACCTATTTTTCATCACTTTGGAAAAACTCAACACTTCTCCACTCGACAAGTACTTGATGTGGAGTCAATGTTTACACCAAGAAGGAAAAGAAATCTTTTGGGGTTGTGACTTTTGGAGAACGGGATTGCGATTTTTAAAGTGCTGAAAAAAACCGTGTGTTTTTCAACGTGGCGAGAATACATGGCCTGCTTTTTCATCACTATGGAAAAACTCAACCCTTCTCCACCGCTACGAGTACTTGATGTGGAGTCAATGTTTACAACAAGGAGGAAAAGCACCGAGGGTTGAACCTTTTGGAGAACGAGGATTATTTTTTTATCTCCTTCAAATTCCGAGCAACATCATGGATTTGACAAGACACTCAGAGGTAGATAGATGATTATATATGTCATTTTGTATCCGAGGAAGCAATCTATCTGACTTTTAGCACTCGGGATTTGAAGAAGAGGGTAACACTTAAAAGGATATGATCTTATCCTAACTATTTTAGGTTGTGCCTCTCAACCAAGGTAAGAGAACCTATTTTGTAACCTCTATTATTGAAGAATGCTGGTAAATCCTTCTTTTGCACAAGTTTTATAGAGAAGACCTTGGAAAAATATGATCAACAAACCAAATTTGACTCTCACGAGTTGTCACTTCCAGATTATGGAGATATTTTCAATACAAGGCAAAGGTTACTAAAGAAATTAAGAAATCTTGATTGTTCGCATATTTTTGCAATTAGATTTTGTTCCTTTGTTGATACACAGGGAAAACAAGGGTAATTCATGGTGGATCAATGGGTTTTAAATGATTTTGGTGGGAGATGAAGCAGGATAAATTTTATTATGTCGGATCTTCGGAGGGACTTCACAATAATGAACAAATTCACAACTGAAAGTTTCAAAATAGTCAAGATGTTCCTTCAACCAGAAGGTGTGCTTTAATGGAGGCCCAGATCAACACGTTTTCACATAATATTTAAGACTCCAACATGAAGGCTCGAATTGGAAGACTCAATTAAACACTAAAGTTTACGATCAATCACGCCTAAGGTACACCGAAGACTTACTGGAGACAATCTTTATCAACAAATGACAGTGAATTGATTTTTAAAAAATTTATCTCATCCAAGATGAAGGCTCTTCTTGAAATGAAATTACAAATACCATTAGATTGTCATAGGGACAAGATCCCATGTGATTTCAAAAAAAAATAAGTATAATATTGCAATAGGAATGAACAAAACTATTTGTAGACATTACGAAAATAAAGCGGAGACACAAAATTGCTAGAGATTAGACCCAAATTAATTCCAAATTTACTTGGATTCATCAATAGGGAAAGTTTCAGAGAAATCTCAATGCTTGTCAATGGATGTACATCGTAACTAACTTGACATGATAGAAAATCTAACACAGAAGAAAATAATAGGTAATCTTGGCTTTGGCCTCTTGGGAAGACGACTTTCTCAAATATTTTCTCAAGAATTCATACTCCAACCATTTGCAAGAGTATTCTCATTGCATTTATACATTTTTTCCCACTCAATTTTCCCCCCAAAAGAGAAGAATATTCAAGGGACCTTTGCTTGTACTAATTTGTTTCAGATAATGACGTTTAACAAATTTAGATCTGAAATCTGCCAAGTGGATCAGCTGTGAACAAATCATGTTTCTTGGGCCTTTGACTAATGACTAGGATTCCATGCCACAACTTTTCGGGAGTCCCTTTAATCATTATGATTCTGTCATGCGATAAATCCCCCTTTTAATCATTTTTCGGAGCCTCTACATAGCTGGAATTTGATAGGTCATCCCTTTTTCTCTCGAGGAAACACCTTTTTCAACTTTTCACTGCACCTTCATCATTTCATCCTTTTTCCCTTCTTTTCTCTGAAATTTTACCCCCTACAACCTCTCGATCTGGAATTTTCATTTTTACACGAGCCCAGAAAAACGACTTCAAAAGTACTATAGATTTACAAATTGAGCTCCCAAATTGATTCAATTGAACTGCGGAGACCAAAAGCGACACAAATTTACCAAAAAATTGATGAAGAATGATGTAAAAATGTATCTCCAAACATTCGGAGTTTCATTAGAGGCAAAATTAAAAGAAATCCATGCACTACCATTGATCCGCCTTTCAACTTTTCCATATGGCAAAATGTGATTGGAAAGCGGATGCAGGAGCACCTTTTGACATTTTATAACTTTTACCGGTAGCTCTTTTGGCAGCAGAGCTTGAGTTCCATATACCAATTCAAACAGGATTTCACCGGTAGCTCTTTTGAAAGTGATTCACAACCCAAACAATAAACTTTAGTTGTTCACCCCACTTCCTTTTGTTCGACTTTAAGGTTCTTCTAATGATCTTCAACAATTTTTATTACTAGACTCTACTTGTCCATTTCCTTGGGGATTGTAGTTAGAAGCATATGTCAAACCGATCCCATACTATTTGCACATTACCACCAAAGGTTTAGCTCGAAACTCATGGCATTATCCACAACAATTTTAGCTGGAACTCCAAATCGCATATGATTTGATTCAAAGCATGAAGTCCATGATCACTTGGTGTGTTCCCTTCTTGGTGGGGATTGCTTCTACCCACTTAGTGAAATAATCGGTGGCTACAAGAATCCATTTTTGATCGGCACTAGAAGGATCAGAAATTTCTCATATGAAATCCATTCCCCATTGTGCGAATGGGGCTTTAAGCTGACACATGCTACAAAGGAAGGGAGCTGAAGCTTTCATTCTTCCATAAAAACACTTTGGAAACTTTCACATCTCCTCACAAATAGAGTTGTATCCTTGAAGAGAGTTGGCCACCAATAACTAGCCCTTAAGATTTTATGTGCTTTAACTCTCCTAGAAAAATGTCCCCCATGAGACCCCTCTATAGAGATCAATACTTATTTTGGGGGCCTCATTTTCAGTAATACATCTAAAGAGAACTCCCTCGGGGTTCTTCCAAGCTAATCCAAAATCAATAATGACATATTTCTAAGAGGCTAACTTAAGAGCTCTTTTCTGATTTTTACTCAGATTTTTAGGGTAGCATAGATGTCTGAGATAAAATATTATATCTTTTTACCATTCAAAACTTACAACCTTTTCAAGGACATCCACCCTTTCTCCTTCTACTTCATTTACCTCAAAAGTTTGCAGGTTTCTCTCAGCCATAAGCTTAACTAGACCCAAACGTCTTACCAATTTTGTGGTTTGGATATCCATGTCATACTCCTACAACTTGTTCACCCATCTACATATTTTACTTGAGACCTCCACCTCTGAAAAGATGTCTTTCACCATGGTGTGGAGAACATAAGAAACAACTTTAGAACTCGATATGTAGGGTCTGAAAACCTTTTTTTCTTTCACCAAGGAAAACGCTTGCTTCTCCATGATGGTTTATTTTAACTCAGCTCCATGAATGCCTTACTAAAAATGCAATTGGTCTCTCAACCCCTTCATAATCCCTTTGTAACAAAACAAAGGAAATGGTGTTTTATAAAGCAAAAGAAAACACTTGAAAAGGTTTCTTGTAATTTGGGGCTACCAAAACAGGGGCCATGTTTTAGTGCTTCTTTGATGTCATCAAAAGCATGAATGACTACTTCTTTGCACTTGATAATTTGGTCTTTCTTCAACATGCAATTGATGGGGAGAGTCAACTCAGCAAAGTTAGACACAAATATTCTAATGAAATTGATTTGTCCAAAGAAGGATTGGATTCCCTTCTTGGTTCTTAGAATTAGAACCTTGCTGATAGTCTCTACCCTTTTGGGATCGATCATGACACCATCCTTTGATACAATGTGACCAAAAAACTTGGCCTTTGGCACTCCAAAATGGCACTTCTTTAGATTGAGTGAAATGCCATACTCTCTACATCTTATCAACATTTTTCCTAAGTGTTGCAAGTGATCACTTCTCTTTCTGGAAAACATAGTCACATCATCTTCGTAAACAACAATAAAATCATTAATGTAACCAGCAAAAGCAACATCCATTGCTCTTTGGAAGGTAGCTCCAGCATTCATCAGACCAAATGGCATCCTAGCATAAACATATGTGCCGCATGGAGTGGTAAAGGAAGTATTTATTCTTTCTGAATCCTTTACAAAAAATTGATTATATCCAAAGAAACCATCCAAAGTAGAAATCAACTCAGATCCAGTCACTAATTGCAACATATTTTCCATGTTTGGCAGAGGACAATTATCCTTCATTGATGCTCTGTTCAAATTTCTAAAACCTACACACAACCTGATATCACCATTCTTTTTCTTATTGGCACTAAGTTTGTAACCTAGGAAGAATACCTTGTTGGTTGAATGATCCCTCCATCTCTTAGATTTTTCAATTCATCCTGCATTTTCATGGAGAGGAGTGTATTAATCAACCTCTGATTTTGTTTGAATGGTTTTGCAGTAGACTCCAAAGGAATATCATGTTGAAACAAGTCCTCTTTGTATGCTTTTAGTTCAGAATAGGACCAAGCAAGGCGAGTCCTAATATTTCTTTAACAATTGGACATAGGACTATTTCTCTTCTTTGTTGATTGTTTCCCAACCACATCTTCCTTGGTTTTTCCTTTGTGCCAAGGTCATGCTCTTCAATATCCCTTGATAATGCTACATGTCTGTTAATAATACAATCAACATTATCAAAGTTTGATTCGAGAGCAACCAACCCTCTAGGAATGGTATTAGTTTTCAATTGGATGATGTCTTTGCCGAACAAAGATTCTTTTCCTTCTGATGCACACATCATTGGCTCCCAATCAATACACTAATCAACAAACTCCCCTTTTTTCTGCAGAGACCATTTCACCTAGGCATCATCATCAAATACTTGCTAATTTTTTACGTTTTCAAGGACATATGGCCTTGTTAGTACTTCAACATTATATTCACAATTGGGGGACATTGAACAAACATAAAACTGAGATCCCACGACTACAAGCTGGTCTACAACAACATTGAACTTTCTATGATGATGCACAATATTAAATGAGTCAAACATTTCAATCAAATCCCAAACTACATGCTTGTATTGTTTCATTATCGATTTCTAGTAGCATATAGCTTTTCGATTTGTTTTACAATCAATTTTGAGTCTCCTTTGACAATGATATCTTTAATATGATACTTCCAAACAATTCTCAAATCTAATAATAATGCTTCATAGTCAGCAATGTTATTAGTTCATTCAAAGTTAAGTTTGAAAGAAAATACAAACTCTTCTTAGCTTGGGAGATCGGAACAATGCCAACACCATTTTAAAAGTTAGAACACGCTCCATCAAATAATAGGGCCCAAGGTAAACCATCATGTTCAAGACATTCACAGCGATCAATCTTGTGCTCCCTGTCATCATAAAACCCCACAAAGTTATCTCGCATCCACATCAACATATAACACTTCATAAAAATCATTATTTGGATCCTCAATGAGGTGCAAGCATTTTCTTATCTCCATACTGATTTACAATTCCAATTGGAATGGTGGAAAAATACATATCTATATGAACACTTCCACTAACACTTTCAGCCCACTCTCTTGATAACAGCATGCCCCATTTGGTAGGGCAATCAACAATGAAAACATCAAGTTCCGAGGTTGTTACGGATAAGTGCAAGTTGTACCACCAATCCTTTCACACATCCAACAAAGAGCACCTCTCTAGAGTCCATGAAAGTGCATCTTCCATAAGTTCTTGTCACTTTGATATCCAGCTCATTCATGACCTCAAGTGGCATGACATCGTTTGCATGATGCTCGGAATCAAACATACAATTGTGCAACAGTGCTTTTCCTTAATGATCAAAGTTGTAAAAATGGATCAATATTTAATTGGGATTCAACCAAAGATGTCCCCAAGTAAACCTCGGTGCTTCTCCATGCTCTTCCAAAGTTGGTGGTGTTTCAAGGTTTGTAATGGTTGGAGGAGGAGTTTCTACAATGTTTACATTTTGCTTGGGGTAATCTTTTCTACTTTCAATCCCAAGTACTCAAATGCTCTCTCTCATTGTGCTCAGGAATCCTAAGCAACTCAACAATTGGAACACTAACTTTGATTTGATTGAAAACTTGGGTAATGTCATATGGAACATTCTTTGGCAAGGCAACATTGGAAGGGAGATTAGCAAACTCATCGAGATGGCATGGGATTCTTGTGTTTGGGCATGAGGAGAAGTATTAATCTTTTTTTGGGACAACATGCCCTTTGGAAGGTGTATCTTTCTTAGGGTCCTCTTTAGGAATACTAGTAAGCAATGGATTTTTAGGTTTGGCTTGAGGCCTGCTCCTTTGACAACACTACTCCTAGTATTATAATCCTTTTCTTAAGAAACAAAAAGTTCATCAATAACTACCTATCTTCATCAAGGGATTAATCCATCATATTTATTTATCATTAAAGCTGATAAATACTCAAATTCATTATTAGGTATTTCAAAATCTTGCACTACATCTACTTCAAAAGTATGAGAAGGAGGAAGAATTGGTACCGGTGAATGCAATCCCAAAACGTTGCAGCAGTTCGAGCACTTATCACTTTGGTTGAAGTTGCTCCTTGTTGTGATCTTGAAGAGAAACCCATCATGCAAACATCATCATCAGTACCATCATCATTATCAGCTTCTTCTTCTTTCTAATTTACTTCACATGGAGGATGGGGTAGAAAACATCTATCACACCAATCAATCTCATTAGCTTCACAAACAACAACAATCTAAGCTAGTTAGAGGATCGGGAACCATTCTAATTTCACGTGTTTGGGGATATCTATTTGTAGATCCCATGGGTCCTTTACCTTTGTCATCGACCTCACGATAACCCCTAGGATGATTGTCAAATCTATCATGATTTTGTGCCTTTTGCTGACCTTGTGAACTATGCCCAATTACTTTTCTGCCTACGGCTAGTTTTTAAGAGATTTATTTGTGACCCTGAAAATTTTTTTAACAACCTCCTCAATATCCACACTCTTTTTTTCTTAAGATTTTTCTAGGTTTTTCAGTTTAACACCCTCTCTCTTAGGAGGTTTTCCAATTACTTTGATGTTGTTCTCAATTTGTAGAGCCATAGTAAAGGCATGTCTCAAAGTGCTTGGGTTTTATCCCTCAAATAGTATGTAACCTTCTTGTCAAATGCATCAACATACTTTATAAGACAAGATTCATCACATTATTCACAGGAAATCTTCTTAATGTATTATTGAATCTTGTAATAAAATCATGCACTAATTCATTAGGATTATTTTTAATATTCTCAAATTCTGAAAAAAGAAACCTAAGGTCTGTTTTGTTGCCATCTTTGCAATCTAAATGCATTCTTCATTTCGATCTAAGAATCAATAGATTTATTAGGCGAGCTTTTATACCAGTCCCTTGCATCCTCTTCTAATGTATGAATAAATAATTTAATGTATACATCTTCAAACTCTATTTCAAAATCCTCCATCATATTGACAAAGAGTTTCAAATGTTGATCACCGATAATTGCATTATTTCCTTAAAACTTAGACAATTTGTTTCTTACCTCTTGTGGCACAAAATTCAGATAGCCATCCATATCTCTAAAGCTGATGGGACCAAAAGTATTAACGACAAATGGAGGTCTAGGTGGAGGCTGAGCCATATTATTCTGAGGAGGTGATCTTACAGGGAAATAAAGTGATGAGGAGTGAGGGGTCTATGTGCTTTATAAGGATACAATTTTCAAAATGACTATCCCCTAATGGCTCTTTTTCACGGCAGACACTATCAGATTTGGAAAATACAGGGGTAGAATGAGATGCAAATATTTCAAATATAGGGGTAGAATGAGAAGGCCCCTCTCCATATGGAGAATTTTTATGTCGTTTTGTAGCCTGGGGGAAGCAATATATCTAACTTTTTAGCACTCAGGATTTGAAGAATTGGGTAGCACCTTAAAAGGATGTTATCTTATTCTACTATTTTAGGTTGTGCCTCTCAACCAAGGTAAGATAACCTATTTTGTAACATCTATTATTGAATAATGTTGGTAAATCCTTCTTTTGCATAAATTTTATAGTGAATACCTTGGGAAAATATGATCAACATACCAAACCTGAGTCTCACGAGTTGTCACTTCAGATTATGGAGATATTTTCAATACAAAGCAAAGGTTACTAAAGACATTAAGAGATCCTGATTTTTCTACATATTTTTGCAAGTAGATTTTGTTCCTTTGTTGATACAAGGGAAAACAAGGGGTAGTTCAAGGTGGATCAATGGTTTTTAAATGATTTTGGTGGGAGATGAAGCAGGATAAAGTTGATTATACTAGATCTTTGGAGGGACTTCACAATAATGAACAACTTCACAACAGAAAGCTTCAAAACAGTCAAGACGTTCCTTCAACCAGAAGGTGTGCTTCAATGGAGGCCCAGATCAACACATTTTCACATAATATTTGAGACTCCAACACAAAGGCTCGAATTAGAAGACTCAATTAAACACTAAAGTTTCTGATTAATCACGTCTAAGGTACACCTAAAGACTTACAAACAATCTTTATCAACAAATGATAATGAATTGATTTTAAATTTGTTTATCTCATCCAAGATGAAGGCTCTTCTTGAAATGAAATTGCAAATACCATTAGACTATCACAAGGATGAGATCCTATGTGATTTCACAAAAATTTCAGTACAAGATTGCAATAGGAACGAACGAAACTATTTTTAGACATTCTGAAAATAAAGCAGACACAAAATTGCTAGAGATTAGACACAAATTAATTCCAAAATTGCTTAGATTCATCAGCAAGGGAAAGCTTCCAAAACAATCTCAGTGCTTGTTAATGGCTTTACATCTGCAACCAACTTGGCACGATAGAAAATTTAACACAGAAGAAAATAACAGGTAATATCGGCTTTGGCCTCTCGAGAAGACGACTTTCTCAAAAAAATTTCTCAAGAATTCATACTCTGACCATTTTCAAGAGTATTCTTATTAAATTTATACATTTTTTCCCACTCAATTTTCCCCCCAAAAGAGAAGAATATTTGAGGGACCTTTTCTTGTTACCAATTTGTTTCAGATAATGACGTTTAACAAATTTAGATCCAAAATCTGCCAGGTGGACCAACTGTGAATAGATCACATTTCTTGGGCCTTCAACTAATGACTAGGATGCCATGCCACAACTTTTTGGGAGTCCCTTTAATCATTCGATTCATTATGTGAGAAATCCCCTTTTTAATCATTTTTGGAGCCTCTGCATAGCTGGACTTTGACAGGTCATCCCTTTTGCTCTCGAGGCAATGCCTTTTTCACTTTTTGTGCCTGCACCTTCATCATTTCATCCTTTTTCCCTCTTTTTCCTCTGAAATTTTACTCTGCAATTTCTGGATCGGCATTTTGCATTTTTCACGAGCCTAAGAAAAAATCCACTTCAAAAGTACTTCAAATTTACAAATTGAGCTCCTGAAATGATTCAATTGAAATTTCTGAGACCAAAACGACAAATTTTTCTAAGAAATTGATGAAGAATGATGTAAAAAATGCATCTCCAAACATCCTGGAGCTTCAATGGAGGTAAAATCAAATTAAATGGACAGCTACCATTGATCCTGACTTTCAAATTTTTAATTTGAGCCCTCCACATGGAAAAATGTGATTGGAAAGCAGTGCAGGAGCACCTTTTTAACATTTTATAAGTTTTAGAAAAATGGAAAATTTTCCAAATTTTCCCCACAGCCTCCGCCCTTTCGCCTTTAGCTTCTGATGTGGGTCCCAACAGACCTGCGCTTCATTTTTTTACTTTATACTTAGTTTCCAAAAAGGAAAAAGTTCCACATTTTCCACGTGAGCCCACACCTCCATTTTTGACTATTCAACGCTAGCATTACTTTCCTATCGGGGCCGCACTTCAACTTACAATTTTATCCCTTTTTACCAAAGGAAAAAACCTTAAATGACCCCAAAGATGTATTTCTCCATTTCTACCTGCTACGTGTCTCAATGGCGCATTTTGAGATGATCTCGACAAGTAGAGACCCCAAACAAGCACGGGCTCAACACATGTCTCGATCTTGCAGAGTCTATCAAAAAATTGAATGTTCAGCGAGAAGGCACCATGTGTCTAAGGTCCAAGACAAGTCTCCTTTAGATGGACAGAGAAACAAAAAACAAATTACGGATCTTTATGTGATCCTTGACCCAGAAAGGGATTGATCACTATCAACCAAATGGAGGATAGAGTCTTTCAAGCACCACCAACACAGGGAGATAAAAAACATGATAGAAGCGAGAGCTAAGGGATTTCAATGACAAACGGAGTGAGACTAATTTGAGCACCAACAGAATGTACCAAAAAATAATTTGTTACCAACTTTCCAAGCCTATAATATGACTTGCTTGTATGCAGTTTTGGATTTTCTATATTTGTTGACTTGTGATTTGGGCGGGTGAAGGTAGTCTCAAAAATTTCATTAGAACCTTCCCCCTTTAGAAATGCATGTAGTCTTACGAGCGATGCAATGGTACAAATGTCAGCGTTCAGCTCATCCCCTATTGTTGTCCATTCTAATTCATCATATGAAAATTGACTCTTTTCCTCTGCGATCTCTTGGACATGAAGATCAATCATGCTCGCCATTTGGGCCTCCTTGCCATCCTAAAAATTATTACATGCAGTTTTGCATCATTAATGAAATAATTATTTCAAACTTACCAAAATAAATTTTGACTTGTGATTCATCATCATCAACATGAATACCATCTTAAAACATTGGAAGAATTAAATTTTTTGTCAAATTCAAAAGCCACGTGTATAAAAGACAGTATTGAAATGCAAGGAAAACAACAATTTATAGGAATGCCTACTGCTTCCAATGCACAAGCATATCACAATATGGTCATTTATAATGTGACAATAAAGATGTACTTTTTGTAAGATTATAGTGTTTACTTATTAAAATAATCATCCAAATTTAGCAAAAACCAATAAAAACTATCGAAACAAGAACAAGTTTAGTTAAAACAGAAGTCACAAATAAAAAAATAAAATATTAATAACATCTTTAATATATATATGATTGCCAAAACACTATAAAATAATAATCTTTGCAACACCCATACACCCTTATTTTTGAAAAAAATGAACTTACAAACTAAAATTGAGGAATATAGATATTTCAAAAATTTCACACTTTTATTTGAATTTTATAAATGGTGCTAAAATTTTGAATCGTAATACAAATTATTTGCTATACATTCTAAACAACTAGTATTCATTGACATATTGAACTATCTATAATATACATATAATTTATAATTTGTTAATAAATTGAGGACTATTTTTAGGAACTCTTGCAGTTTTCAAACTTTTTATGCAAACACCCTTCATCTTCAATTTACGTGGAAGCTCGTATTTTTGTATGTCTTCATTTTACAAACAGGATCGGGAGAAATTACGCTCTTGGTATTCATATTCACTACACAAAAGAGTAACTAGTACATAACATAAATATACAATTAACGTTAGTACGATACATGTCAAATCTAATATATGTCATTCAATATGATAAAATAATCACAACATTACAAAGCTAATATCCATGAAAAATTCAAGTATCAATAAATTCCAATGGATATTCATCACCCAAGATGCACCCTACCATAAAATCACAACCGTCCATTGCAAAAGGGACAATTGCGATATTACGAGAGGGTGTAATTCTGAAGTGGAAGGTCGGCGGGTGACTTTAAAAACCTCTACTCATCACAAGTATACCACCCGGCTATCGATGCGAGAATCCTGAGGGGAAATCCCTTCATCACATGACCATAGTTGGGCGTATCGATGTGGCATCCTAAGGGGCAAGGCCCTTGACCATGTGCTTGATACATGTCTTTGCAGAGGCACATGCCCCCATATGCCAAATTGAGAGTGAGAGTATCATATCACATATTTTTATAGCTTCAACTTACATAAGACATTCACAACATTACAATTACCAATATTTAATAACTAATAAAAAATTATATATACAAATGATCTACACATTCACAATATTTACAACTATAATGCATCTAGGAAATCAAACTTTTCCTATTGTATTTAATTTAACACAACTAAGAGCAATGAAATTATAGCTAAGAGCTCAAAGATCGCATGCATATTTAACCAATACCAACTTAATATCAACATAATTAACTATTATGGGGTAATTCCTACTTATTCTTGGAAAGATTAGATGTTCACTAGCTTCATTTAGATAATATTGTCGATTGGATTTGCATTCCTTCCACATAACAAGACATTCATTTTTTCACATCATTGTTTATATAACATGAACAATAAATTTAAATTTGTTTATAATATTAACATAACATCTCTACAAGTATTAGCTAAAATTATTCTAATTCTAATCAACAATGATAACATAGTATTAGCTTAAATTATTCTAATTCTATCACCATAAACAATAATAAGTTACCCCCATTAAATTAATTTTGGACACTTTAAACACTTATACGACACCTTGAACACTAATTTAGTCACCCCACTTAAAATAATTAAGATACACTAAACATTAATTTAACACCCTAAACACTGATACAATACCCTAAATAATGTCATGATACTCTATGCACTAATGATTCATCCTCTATTTCATAATTAGGATAACCTAAACACTAATGAAACACAGGGTCTCATACAAAACCATAATCATTACTATAATACCCTATAAACTCATACGACACCTTAAACACTAATATGACACCCTAAATATGAATATGTCATCCTAAACAATCATACGATACCCTAAACAATCAAACACTGATATGATGCCCTAAACACTAACTTGTCATCTTATATAACACAATTACAAAACCCTAAACTATATTACAACACCTATCATTAATTTAACATGTATTAGGGTTCGATTGGTATAAATGATTCCAAATCTAACCCTAACACATGTTCAATTGTCACATTAGGTGTATTAGGGCTCGCTCGGTAGAAACAGGGGCTAACTAATACTTGACACTCAAATAGGCCACCCTGAAAATGTGGAAAACACAGTGTGTTTTTCAACATGTTGAAAAACACTACAGTGTTTTTCAGTATGTTGAAAAACACAGTGTGTTTTCCATCTTGACGAAAAACAACGTGTTAATCACTACATGGTAATCATAACAGTCAAAGCATGATTCGAAACACAATGTGATTTTCTTCGTGTTGAAAAACAGTGATGTGTTTTTCATCTTGTTGAAAAACACTATAGCATTTTTCATCTTGTTGAAAAACACTACAGTGTTTTTCAGCATGTTGAAAAACACAATGTGTTTTCCATCTTGACGAAGAAGAACACACTTTAGGGATAGAAAAACACACTTTAAACATTTAGTTGTTAGTCAATGGAAATAGGACTTTTCTTCTATATATGGAAAATGTCTCTATGACCAGGCTAGGAACCAATAAAATGGCATAAAGAGGATTTCAATTTAAATTAGTAATAGTGTTTAATGGTCAATCACAACTTGTCACATAGGTTGTAAGGGAGTTACCGAGACACCGTTCACATTTTTAAAAATGTTTTAAGTCATTTAATTGGAACTAAGTAAATTCGAAATATATTTTTCACTTTAATTGAAGAATTCTAAATTAATAAAAAAATTATTATGGGTAAATAGTTTTTTGAAAGGGACTATACCCTTGAACAAAGGGGCTCTAAAAACAGAATAAAAATTTATGGCCCAAACGGCAGAAAAGAGAGTAATCTGCCAAGAGAAGAACCAAAAACCAACAGCACAACAATGAATAAACAACTGATGAGCAGCCAACAAGCAGCTGTTGTCCGGCTTAGAGAAGTATAGCAATATGGATTAGCCGAACAACAGTGAAGAACTACCTCGAGAAAAGGCAGTTTTCTTGGCAAAGGATTTTTTCTTTTTTCGAACTGTGATCCAAGCATCCGAAATTTCCTGCATTGGAATAAGAACTTCAAGATCAGCTATCGGCTGATATGTATTGCTTGAGCCAGGGGGGTCCATAGCCACTAAAGACATGTTTGGTTCAAAGTTTCTGGTCCTTTTAATTTCATCCCCGGGTGACTCTTCACTCAAAGGGGTCTTTTCTATCATGACGTCCATGCCAGTATCAACATTAGTATCAGGGACAATAGCCACCTCCTCATCCGCTTCGGGAATGTCTTTAGGTTCGAACACCATATGTTCCGGTAGGGCATTTTTCCACCAGTTGGCCTTATCATTTTTCTATTTTACTATCTCACAATTAGTGGCCGAATGTCCTAAAGAGAAACATCTCCTGCATCTAAAAGGTAGGCCTTCATAGTCCAGAGGCTGAGTCCAGGATCTATTTTGTACTTTTAGCTCAATATGAGCTGGAAGATCCTTTGAAGTATCAATCTCAACAAGAATTCTTGCATAGGTTGTATGGGTAAAATCAGAGGTTTGGGAGTCAATGTTAATGATACTGCCCAAGGCATTACCTATGGATATCAGACACTTTTGATCCCAAAATTGCTAGAGGAAGGTGGGGTAATCGAATCCAGATTGGTTTACGGGAGAAAGATTCGGTGAGTGGGTTAAATGATGGGAACCAGGGTTTTAGAATAAGGTATTTTTGCTGACAGATCCAGAGCTGCTTAGCAATGACATTCTTATCAGCAATGGATTCGAAAGCAATAATAAAAATTCCCTTAGCACAAGGGTAGAGATCTAACCTTCCTTCTAGGAGTGGGATCCAATGTTTGGAGATCCATGCATGTAAGGTAGGTAGGCTAGGCCAGAGTCCAGTGAATCGAAAAATCAAGGCATGAGCTTGATAGAATGCTTCTATTTCGAGGACTTCATCTCCAAAGGTTATACATGGGTTGGTCTCAGCAGGCTTCATGCTTGCAATCTCTGGCTTTTTCTGCAAAACCTCCATGAATGATCTCTTATCAGAAGCTTTTGTCATTGCAACGGGGAGGAATCCTTATTGGTGGGGTTCTGAGTGAGATCCCCAAATGGAATCGAAGCTTCAGTGATTCCAGTGGATCCATGCCCACCCAATGTCGTTTCCCCACCCGAAAATCTGTGGCCTCCTTCAATCACGCAGCAAGGAGACTGGTTAGGGTTTCGAAAACCTGTGGCCGCCCCTGAAATCTCAGGAAATAGATCTGTAAATCTCTGCACATCTCCAGAACCGTGGCCGCATCAAAGAATGATTTGGCATTTTTTTGAAGAGCTCTACCGCCAGTAGGGGGAATGCAGTCTGTATTTTCATTCGAGCCTCTCTCACCCGATGCCCTGTTGCGCCCATGCGCCTTGAGACTGGAAGTGCCGGCGAGGAGACATTTAGGGAAAGAAACCATCGCCGGTTAGGGCCAGGAAATCGCGGAAAAAATCCTTAACCATAGAATATTCTTTAATCTAAATTAATAAATTAATGACACAATAGTTGTATTATTTGATTATTTCTAGTACAACATATAAATATTATTTTAAAAATTACGAATCAATTTTGTTTTACAACACATTAAAACCAAAATGTATTTTGTAATAGTGTACTAAAACAGTAAAAATTTCCACACAATGTATTTCTAATCAGTGTGTTTATTAATAATTTTATACACATGTTGATTCCATTGAAAATTAATTTTACCTAATAAGAATTAAAATTAATTTTAAAAATGTACCAGGAAGACTATATTCCCTTGTCCCTGGTGTCTTTTATTATTCAAACTCGGTGCTCCATAAAAGACACTGGGGACAAGGGAATATAGTCTTCCTGGTACATTTTTAAGATTAATGTAGTTCTTGCCATGTGAGTGAAGTGTATGTATTTCACTTTTATCCTAATATGCTCAATAAATGCAAATAAATAATCCATTCTCTTGACACAAGGCACATAGTTAAAGCAACTTTGGTTTGGATATGTTTTAGATTTGATACAAGGCTTTTGGATTATAGTTATAGACTTTGGAAGGTGTTGGATGTGTATAGCTAAAGTAGTATTTATCTCTAGGTGTTGTGCTTAACTCCTCTTGATCTCACTTAGGTGTAAATGACTTGTAGAGCATGAATTTGAGCATAAATGATATTTTGAAGTGACTTGGAGAGAAAGTAAAAGAAGATAAGCATGAAAATCTTAAGTGCGACCTATAGGGACACATGTGGGCTTAATTTATGAGTGTCTTTTGGCCCTTAGGAGTTTAGATGGATCTAGAAGGGAAATACAAGCTTGAGGATGTCTTGACAAGCAAAGCCAAAGAGAGACCCAAGAGACACATGTCAAGAGTTGATTGGTGGGAGTTTTTATAAGAGGTTTTCCTTGGACTTGTTGGGGGCTTCTTGTAAAATTTTAGAAAGGAGCTTAGCGTCAAGTGGATGACTCGAGGTATGTTTTTATCCATATAACTTTTATCATGCTTTGAAGATTTTCTAATATTGATGGAATTGATCAATGGTTTACATGTGTTAAGTAATTTTGATCTATTTTAGTATTGTTTCTTTAATTTTTCTTTGTGAGTTTTCTTGCAATCTTTTTATATCTTTGAGAACTTATGGCATTCTGAGCCTCATTTTAATTACTTTATCTTGTAGGTTTTTATGTGTTATTTATGTAAAATTTGTGTCTTGTTATGATGTCAAAATGAGGCTAGCAAGCATATGGGAATGATAATGAGGGCATGTCAAGACTCCATGTTTCCACATGGCCTGCATGACAAGTCCTTTGGGTTGTACATATGATTTTTCTAGGAAAGCCTCATACATTCCTTCATCCACTTCATCTCCACCATGGAGGTGGAAGACTTATTACATTCCTAATGTGGAGGTGGAGGGTCTCATTTCGTGTCTATCTTGGAGGTAGAGGACTTATATTTATTCAAATCCTTGGAGGGTTTTGGCTTTGATTCTCAAGAACATGGATACAACCCCTTATCCCTTTAAAAGTAACCATGGATTACCCTTGTGGCACCCATTGTTGTGCTCTTTGTTGTTTTTGTGGTCATGGATAGAGTTTTCTTCTCTATGTTTTAATTATACTACCTTGAAAAGAGTCTTGAGTAGACCTATGTGAATACCCCTGAACAAATCTATGGCAATTATGTGTTTGGATCCTTGTATATTTTTCTAGTTAAATTTGGTTTGGAGATGAGCAACCCATCTCTTGGTTAGTTATGGAGGAGTTTTCTTATGGGAGATTTGTCACTAGGAGGATAATTGCTTGAAGAGACATTTGAAGACTTCGGATCCCTTTAGTTCCTTTTGTTAGCCATTGTTTATTGTATTTATTGAAGTGACATAGTGCCCAAATTGTAATAATAGATTATTGAGACTATGTGTGAGTTTTGTGATGTTTCATGTTGAAGAACTTGTTTAAAATTTATTTATTTGCATATGAGTTTTATGGGTGAGGGATGAAATGAATGGAAATCATTAAGAAATTGAAATGTGTTTTAGATATGCATTTTAATGACAAAATAATTTTTGATGTTTCAAATCTGAAACGACAAGTTGATTTTTATATGTTTTGCTTAAGATGGTTTGAAAAGTATCGTTCCTTTCATGTTTGGATTTTAAAATGTAGCTTATTGAGGTAAATATTCATAAAACAAATACATGTGTGGTTGTAAAGCCGCTAACGGTGGAGGGAAGTCGTTGGCTCTGCGAACATGTAATTGAGATGAGGGTAGCCTCCTGTGAACTAACAGAAGCAGATTAAACAACCCGTATTATTAATAATCCTTCATCCTTTGCTCACGAATAAGAAAATTTGGTACAGATTTCCATCCTCCTAAGTGGGGATATACTTGAAATGTCGTCCCATTTCCTATTATATAACAAGGAGGAAGGAGAGATTCAATAATCATTCATAGACATGCAGGCTTATGCCTAAGGATTCAACCTTACAACCCATGACCAGTTAATGATATGAAAGCAACAACCCCAAATACGAGGACGGGTGTCCATCGATTCTGTAACAATAGTGAAAGTAGCTTCACTTACTGATTTTCAAGATATATCTCGAACTTCAAAGAATTAGTTGTCCCTCTGTTAATGAGTGAACATTGATGCCCAACCACTTTGTGAAAAATATATTATTATTACGATTATTAACCTCCTATCTTGTAAGAATATTTGATCAACAAATATTGGAAAATAACACAAGCTGTAACTTCACAAATACAAACACATAAGAAATACCCAACAAGGTGAACACAATATTTTCGGACAATTGTCACTGGAAAAACCCGTAGGGAAACCCGATACTACGGATGAGAAATATATTAAACTTCAGCAAATCAAGAGATACAAATATTGCTTGCCTCTTCTTGGCGAGCTCAGACAATCTCCTAATTCTCCTGCTTTGATATTCCTCCACTTTGCTATCTCCAACGCTATTATCAACTGCGCCCTTGCTAACAACTGCAAGACTACTTTGCTAAGATTGCAAGTTTCTCTAAAAATTCCTTGTTACAAATGACCCCAATGACCCCTTATATACTACTCTCGTTGAAAATCAACGGTGAGATTAATACAAATGAGCGGTGAGATTAAGAAAATCAATAACCATAACAACCTTGGTTATGAGGTGTCACCTAAAAGGAGTCAATATTAGATAGCAATTGTTCTTATCTTAACAATATTTGTTTGACAAAAACAACTATTTCTCTAAATTCTAGGTTGTCCAAACTACCCATAACAAATGGATGAGGACAAAGCAGTGTCCAAGCTACTAACTACTAAGATTAACACTCCCTCTTAGCGAGGAAGCATTTTGCATGACATCCAACATCTCTCGAAGAAGATAAATTTTTCCTTCCCCAATACCTTTGTCAAATGTCTGCTACCTGCTGATCTGCAAGTCTACAAACTGTAGCTTAAAAACCCCATGTTTGTACACAATCTACGATGAAGTGATACTTGATGTCTATATGTTTTGACCTATCATGAAACACCGGATTCTCGATCAACTTGATGCAACTACGATTGTCGCGAGTGTATCCTTTGTAGTCTCAACCTTCGACCAAACAAAGCTACTAGCAACTTCCGAAGCCATATAGCTTCACATGTTGCCATGTTAGCTGCTATGTACTCTGACTCTGCTAAACTCGAGCCACGAGACTTCTACTTCCTGTTGAACAAGATCAACTCCTGATCCCAGACTGAAACAACACCCTGAAGTGCTCCTCTTGTCCATTGTACTACCTGCCCAATCTGCGTCAGTATAGCCCATCAACCTGATTCCTTCACCTCGAGCATATCTAATTCCATACTCGATTGTACCTTGCAAATAATGCAGCACATGCTTTGCCGCAGTCCAATGCACTCTCTTTGGCTCAACCATGAACTGACTAAGAGAGTTAACTGCAAAAGCTATATCTGGCCTGGTATTGACCAAATACATGAGAGAACCAATCAACTGCCTATATAAGGTGGGGTCTACATCCTTCTCCCTGGATGTGTCTACCTTCCTCCAATTCATGATCATGGGTGTAGACATGGCTTTGCAATCTTCCATCCTGAACCTTTTCAAGATTTCCATGCAATATTTCCCTTGCCCAAGGAAAATCTCTCCATCTTTCTGCCATACCTCCATGCCTAGAAAGTAGTGCATAGGTCCCAAATTATTCATCTCGAACTCCACTGCAAGATCCCTCTTGCATTCTTCTATGAGCCCCAGTGAACCTGTAAGAAACAAGTCATCTACATATAGAACAAGAATGAGAATCTCACCTCCAACTACCAAGTAGTAGAGATTAGCATCTGCCTCACTCTTCACAAAGCCCATTTCCTGCAAGTAACTATCAATGCACTCATACCATGCTTTGGGAGCTCGCTTGAGTCCGCACAACGCTCTCTTGATCTACATACGTGGGTCTCTTTGTTGTGTGCTACAAAGCCTTTTGGTTGTTCTATGTATACCTCCTCTTTGACTCACCATTAAGAAACGTTGTCTTGACATCCATTTGATGGATCTGCCATCCCATCTGTGCTGAAATTGAGATTACAGCTCGTATAGAAGTATACCTGGCAACTGGAGAAAATGTATCCTTGTAGTCTATTCCCTCTTTCTGAGAGAACCCCTTTTCCACGAACCTTTCCTTATATTTCTTGATGATACCATCTGCACCGTGCTTGATCTTATAGATCCAGCGTGATCAACCTTGCCCTATCTATCTGTTGGTCAGTGCACTACCTCCCACACATCATTCTGCATAATTGAAGTATACTCCTCAACCATTGCTTCTTGCCACACTTGATGTTGTGCAGCCTCCTGATAGCTAGAAGGTTCACTATCTACCAACTTACTAACTAATGCAACATAGTCATCATACCTAGCTGGTGGTTTCCATTGTCTATCACTCCTCCTAGGAGTACCCACTAACTCCTGAGTATTCTTACGTATGTCTGTTGAACCTCACGGTTCTTGCTGCTAACTGTAGAGGATGAAATATCAACCTCCATGTCTTCTTGATGCATCTCTTCTTGCACCTATTGCTCCATACTTTCAAAACTCTCTCCTCCTGAGTCTATGCTTGTAATAATAACTGTACTCGAGCTTTGCTGCCCTTGAATCGATTGAGTGATCCTTGGAGTTTCTTTTGGCTGCTTGCTCGATCATCTCTTGGAAAATCTCTAGACCTTCTAAATGCCTTGTCCTCCATGAACTTAACATCACGTCGAAAAATAATCCTCCTAGTCCCGGAATGAATATCGATATGCCTTAGAGGTTTCCTTTGTACCCCACAAAGTACCCTCTCTCTGTGATCGATCTAACTTGGTACGTGTATCCTTAGGAATGTGACAATATGTCAAACTCCCAAAGATCCTAAAGTGACTAACATCGGCTTCTTCCCGGTGAATGCTTCCTCTAGTGTCATCCTCCCTAGTACCTTATGTGGAACTCTATTCTATATGTATCTTGTTGTATTGCATGCCCTCTGCCCATAGATAGCAGGGTAAATCTGGTCATGCAACATAGCCCTTGATGCCTGTTATAGACCGATTCTTCCTCTCAAAGCAACTCCATTACATTGCGGATTGTAAGAAACATCCACTCTCTCTTGATTCCTTCTACGAGTAGAACTCCTGGAACTCATTCTTTGTTGTACTCGCCTCCATTTTCATTTGAAGAACTTTTATCTTCCTTCTTATAGAATTCTCCACAAGAGCTTTGAACTCTTGGAAGTGACTAAAAACCTCATCCTTGGTCTTGATAAGTATATCCATGTCTTCTTGGAGAAATCATCAATAAAAGTAACAAAGTACTCATACCCTCTAAGAGACTTCGTCGACATTGGTACACATAAATCTGAATGTACTAGATCAAAACGCCCTTGGATCTGGTGTCACTCCTTGGAAAAGATGCTTTAGCAAACTTCCCCAACACGCATCCCTTACATACATCATCGTGCTCTATGCTCACCTCGGGAACACTGTCCTTTGTCTCATGAAGTAATTTAAGGTCTCCATGATGGATATGGCCCGTCCTTCTATGCCATAGCTCTCCACGATCTCTAAGATTCTTGTTGCTCATGAGTGCCTTAGGAATATCAAAGCGCAGCCTATAAAGCCAACCGCTCCTAACTCCAATAGCTATGGGTGATTTCAATCCTTGTGCTTGATCAACACATGTGCCCCTCTAAAGAGTACATTGTACCCTTTGTCCTGAAGGAGAGATATAGAAATAAAATTCATCCCTAAGCCTGGAACATGCAACACATCATGAAGGGGAATCATCTTACCACTCTCCCTCTGAAATTGAATAGTCCCTTTCCCAACTGAGTTGAGTTTGGACATGTTCCCCATAGATATCTAGATTCTGGTGCTCTCTTCATTATAACTAGAGAAGTATTCTCTAACTCCTGTCATATGATATGATGCCCCATTATCTATGTACCAAACACTCTGTGAGGTTGAGCTAACCATACATGCTATGAGTGCAAACTCATCTTCCATTCTACTAGAGAGCTCATCTGCACTTGTTGAAGCTGCAACTTGCTTCTTGCCTTTCTTTTCATTCTTCTTCCTTTCTGGGCAATCACTGACATAGTGGCCAAACTCATGACAGCCATAGCACTTGATCTTCAAAGAATCTTTCTTCTTCTTTTCACCTTGTGAATTTGATCCTTTACTAGACCCCTTCTTTGCTTTCCCTTTACCCGCTAAGGCAACATTTTTACATTCCACCTCACTTTTCTGACTCTTATTGTTGGCTCCATTGACAAGACTTAGTCTAAGCTCCTCCTGAGTGAAATCACTCCATAGTCGATCCCAACTCGGTAAGGTGTCTCGTCCATTGATGACTTGAACAAAGACATCCCACTGCTTAGTAAACCCATTTAGGGCTATTCTCACTAGCTCGTCATCACTTGGTTTGTCTCCAATAGCTGCCAATTCATCCTTGACAAGTCTAAGTCTAGTGAGTTAACTTGTGACGTCTTCTCCCTTATTCATCCGGGTATTCCTCAACTTTTCTCTGAGAATCAGCTTTCGATTAGTGGTAGCATTCTGGTACAGATTCATAATGGCATCCCACATCATCTTTGCTATATCTAACTCTGCAATATGCGGAACAATATGATCCTTGACACCGTCAAGAATTAGCCTCCTTGCCTTGGCATCTTCCTTATTATATGCTAAGAGTTGTGTTGCATCTGTAGGTACAGGTACAACAATGGTCACATATTCCTTGATACCATTCTCTTCCAGCAATAGAGAAATTCTAGCTTTCAAGACACCAAAATTCGAGGCTCCATCCAATCTATCCTGATCTCTTAAACCTGTTGAGGCCATCTTAAAAGAAAATAATAATAATAATTTTGAAGAGGTTAAACTGGGTTTTATAAACCCTCACTTTCTTTCACCTAGGTAAATCTTCTACCCGAGACTTAGCTCGATACCATGTGAAAAATCTATTACGATTCTCGATTATCAACCTCCTATCTTGTAAGATTATTTGATCAATAAATATTGGAAAATAACACAACTGTAACTTCACAAATACAAACACATAAGAAATACCCAACAAGGTGAACACAATATTTTCGGACAATTGTCCCTGGAAAAACCCGTAGGGAAAACTAGTACTACAGATGAGAAATATATTAAACTTCAGCAAATCAAGAGATACAAATACTGCTTGCCTCTTACTGGTAGAGCTCCAACAATCTCCTAATCCTCCTGTTGATATTCCTCCACTGCTATCTCCAACGCTATCACTGTGCCCTTGCTAACACTGCAAGACTACTTGCTAACACTGCAAGTTTCTCTAAAAACTTCCTTGTTACAAATGACCCCAATGACCCCCTTATATACTACTCTCGTTGAAAATCAATGGCCGAGATTAATACAAATGAATGGCTGAGATTAAGACAACTCAATAACCATAACAACCTTGGTTATGAGGTGTCACCTAAAAGGAGTCAATATTAGATAGCAATTGTTCTTATCCTAACAATATTTGTTTGACAAAAACAACTATTTCTCTAAATTCTAGGCTGTCCAAACTACCCATAACAAATGGATGAGGACAAACAGCTGTCCAAGCTACTAACTACTAAGATTAACAACCACATCCACTAACTCGGTTGTCTCTTGTTGAAATGGAAATATTTTTTTATAGGATTCTATAGACAAATAATGGAGCAATTGTATCTGCTCTAGATCATAGGATTGTTGTCATTGATCTTGGCATGTAATGGTGTCCAGAAACTCAAATTCTTACGTAAATGGAGAAAAAAATTTGCTTTGCGCAATGCGTTGACCAATTGGAAAGACTCCATTGATGCACCTTGCAGTTGGGAAGGGATAACCTACGACATTCAAATAGACGACACCGTGAGTAGAGATTTCTAAAGCATGGTAAGCATTACAGGATATGCATTCAATACATTCAACCTGATGAACTGGTGGTTTAGGTGGGTACTCGCCTCCCCAAATGAGGTTGGCAATGAAGTTAATGTTTGTAGTTAAAAATTGATTGAGCCAGATTTTCCAGGACCTGGCGGTGACAAGACCATTTCCGGCACTGACACCACCTTCAAACCTTTCCGAGAGAATTCCCCGAGTTCATCCTACACGATGGTGTAAACGATGGTCATCATGCATGCTTTATGGGGGATGCACCATACATTGGTGTGATTTGAGTGGAGGAGGGTTGTTTCCCACATCCATGTTCTAACAATACAAGTCGGACGGTGCAACGAAATAGTTTCTTTAGTCGTTCATGTACAAATTTAATCTCAAGAGATCACATGGTACGTCTTTGTGTGTGAATCTCTAGAACTTTATGGTGCTTGACTTTTTGCATATGGTCCCACTTACTTGAGAAATGTATCTATGACCACACATGTAACATGTAATGAGAGTTTTAGATTGTAAATGAATTGGGAACTAAGACCTTAGGAGTGTAAATTTAAGCATTACATTGGGCCTTTGTATTAAATTTGTGCCTCGACTTATAGAGCATGAGTGTGATGGAGATTCCCGAAATCGTGAAAATACAATGGATCAAATGTAGTAGATGTGCTCCATTGGGAAGAATTGACACCATAAAAAATTAAAAGAAAAAAATAGAAAACCTTAATCAACAGATAAATCTTACTTTTGTTCGTATATACATTCCTCATAGAAGTTCGACTATCAATGATTGTGTCATGCCTTGCTTTCTATTTTGCAATTACTCAACCCTAAAATTAAAAAGCGGGCTTGCAAAGTACTACAAGAAGTGAGCAGTGTGGTTGGGTTTCAGACTTGGCCTTATTTGATTTCTCACCATTTTTATTTTGGCCCCCTTAATATAGCATTGACCTTGATGTGAACAATGCACACAAGATTGAGACGATTAGGTGAGAGTTATTTCTTAAATATTATTTTTGTAGGAACAATATAATATGTCGAATAGGCGTATGACATGTGAGTATTTGATTTCCACCTTTAAATTTCCAACATTACATTCATGTTTACATCTTTCCTATCAAAATAGATGATTTCCAATCATAAGTCTTACTGTTATGAACTAAAAAAATAACAAGCTTGATTGAAGAATAAAATCTACCTATCACTATTATATCCAATCACTTGAAGGCCTTTACTATTGATCATTGTATGCACCCAACGTATTTTTCTACAATTACTTTAACTTTCATTTCAATATAGAAGCTACAAAATGCTACAAGACACAAGCATTAAGACTGCATTTTGAACCCTAAAACTTTTGGCTTTACCCATTTCCCCCTCATTATGACATTAAAATGCTTAAATAGAGAAAAACAAAGTATTATTTAGGTAATAAAAATATGATCCATGTAATGGGTGTGAGACATACGGTATTTAATTAACAATTTTCGATATGGTGAGAAATAATCTTGCCCACATGAGCTTCCATATTGGGTGGTGAGAGGAAGAAGAACGCCCATATTGAACACCTTTTTGAATGCTACACCACTCACATGGGTAATAATTCCCACATTGTTGTTTCCCACTTGCCGTCCACGTCTTATCCGCTTGTTGCAAGGTTAAGTTTCACATTCTTTCCCCTTTCCACTTTTCCCACCCTTGTACTTTTCCACCCAACACCGACTTCTTCACCCCTCTTCCTCCCCCGGTTTGTCTCCCTCCAATTTCACTCCATCAAGATACCCCCTTCGGCATTTCCATTGTGCATTTCACGTACGATTGCAAGTTTATTGTTAGTGGAATTCAATAGTTTCATTGTTTTTTCACATCAAAGAAAAAATCTTTAACCACCGCACAAAGCGCATTAAAGGCGTGTATTTGTTGTTGCCTTGCAGCCCTTGTTATATGATATGGTCTACTCGCTACAAGGTTTTTAAGCCATCCTTACACTCTTCTTCTCACACGTGTCTTATTTCCCTCTTTTGCACCTAATAGTAGTATAGTTTCTGATTTACAATGTTCTTACTTCTTTTGCAAATTCATTGTAGTGAATTCCTTAGTTAGATTGGTCTGTGTTTATATAAAATTTCTAGATGATTAATATTGCTCTTCCACGGGCCTTCGAGAAGCATCAAATACGATTCTACAAAAAAGCATAAAGGTTTTGAATACTTACAAATGAGATGCTCTATTTTATGAATTTGGTAGAGCTTCATGAAAATTTCTAGAAGTAGCTACTATTAACTTTAACTAATGCAATTTGTAGGGGATACTACATATAAACATGCCCAATTATTTTAAGGCTTCCAAACAAAAATGGATGAAATATTATTCTATGAGTCTTTTGGAACTCCATATTATGACAAGTGTCTTTGCACTAGTGACTAATTGCCCCAAAAATTATAAATCCACTAATGAGAATAATAGTTCCCACCAATGAAATACAAGGAGAACAAAACATTTCCATAGTTTTAACACATGTATGTGAGAACAATATTTGCACTTTAGACTTGTGCATATGACATGCCAATAAAATCCACTAAAAGCCAAATTTCCCAAATTAATAGCAAACTTACTTCTTTTATAAATACATTGTTGTGAATGCTTTAGTTAGCCTAGCTTATTTCTATCTACAACTTTGCATATGATCCAAATAAATATGAACAAAGCCCATGAATTGTTTAATGTTACAATTACAAGTACTTCATGATATGTAAAATGTCAATATTAACAATACTATTATATATTAAATCTTTGATTTTTCATAATTACTTATATTGAGGCTGCTCAAGTGTAGTTTGTAGTACTCCACTTCCGATCTCATAGAAATTACTTAAATATTATGGTTTTTATGTTTAATGCAAATATGTGCATCACTAGGGTACTCTTGTTTTTTGCCATTTTCTATTAATATGGGAAATTAGGATTTTAGTGGATTTTATGGGCATGTCATATGCGCAAGTCTAAAGTGCAGATATTGTTCTCACATAATTATGTGATAAAACTATGGAAACATTTTGTTCCCTCCTATTTCAATTGTGAAGCTGTTTCTCTCATATGTTGGTCCTGATGTGGATTGATTCAATATTGTGCGATATCAACAAATGTTGATTGAAAATTAATATATTATGTTTACATATATAGACATAAGATTTCTACTTCTTTATCGGTGCGTCTATAGATCAGATCTATATGACTAGATTAATGTTGTTGTGTTATTTATTAATAAAAAATATAACATATATATGAAAACACTTTGCAAAGCATATAAAAGGTAGGAATGTGCTATTATCAATAACAATATTTTGTATATGATTACCTATTTGGAAATCACTGCACTTGACATTATTGACTTATAAGTTTAGAGTGTATGCAACAATGCTCGCATCATTATGCAATATGTAATGGTACATATTAATGGGATAAATTTTAACGTATAGAGTAACACTTGGTATATTCACAATTGTTTAATGTTATAGTTCTATTTAGTCCATGGTATGAAAAATATCGATATTGAGAATAGTATTGTATATTTTAAATTTATTTTGGTGCACTTATCGAATTGGATTCAAATACACATTATCGAAGAGTTTTCAATCATTGTTACCTTTACATTAAGAGCTATACATGATGAAATTGACATTGTTTTTAATGTCGGTGCTCTCACATGACATTGTTTATTAGAGTTGAGTCTCACGATAGGAATTATGATTTTTAATTCATTTCATGATTTACATTAGATGTTATATAGATGGGAAGTATTATTTATATGCATATATTATCAATATTGACAATACTATTATATATTCTATGCTTTTTCATGCAGCTCTACCGGATTTGGATTGGAAAATACATTGTTTAAGAGGTGTTAATGGGTGTTATATTTTCATTGACTAGTGTACATGATCAAATTCACATAGTTGAAGCTCGGTTCTCGACATGATATAATTCATTGCATTTGAATCTTACAGGAGAAAATGTACGCTTGTATTTGATTTTACAATTTATACTACATATTATATATGTGAAAATAATAATGTATATGCATATATTTCATTCATTGGCATTTGATATAATTTTATATGTTCCTTGTAATGCCATTTGCGGTTCCCAAATGTTTACTATGGAAATTTTTTGTTTACATTTTCTAGTGAAATTAATAGCAAACTTGTTGCTTTTACAAAATCATTGCATCAAATGCCTTGGTTGGCTTGGATTATGTCTATTTGCACATATCTATTAAAAAATCCTATGAATTGTTTAATGCCACTATTAAAAGTACTTCAAGATATACAAAATGTCAAAATTAACAATACTATTATATATTATTATATATATATATATATGGAAAGGCTCAAGGCCAATACAAAAAGATACTACAATGAAGCTCACAACTATAAGACAGACAAACAATAAAGAGCCAAACAATCTTGGCTCAGACAACAATGAAAAATGATAACAACCCATCAAACAGAAACAAAACTCAACCCAAAGAAGAGGATTGAGATCTTAATGTCATATGTGTTGGAGCTGAAATTTGCTTTGAAGAAATTCTTTTTTTATTTTGGACCAAAGTCCATTCACCCTTATTTGAATCTTCACCATCCTGTCCACACGAGATGATAACGTCGATCGAAGAAATAGGCTGAAACATCAATTTGGGAGGGGACGAAGGATCCCTCTCCAAAAGCACTTGTTCTGAAACTTGCAGAATTTCCTTCGAAGATCCAAACTGAGGCTCCTAAGAATATTTTTCAACTACCGATGTAGATTCGGCCCTCGAAATACTCTTCTCTGAGGACAAATATTCGTTACAATATAAATGGACTTGATGATACGGTGAGAAGGAAGAGAATCCTTCCACCAAGATGAGTTTGCTTTATTTTTACGTTTGGGAAGCCCACACTCATCAATCAATGTCCTATTTGGAAACATCTATGGTAGCGAAAGGACAATCTTTCATAATCTAATCTTTGAATCCAAACCCTTTCTCCAATTTGTAGCTCAATCTTATCTGGTAGATCAAGGGGAACATCCATATCTACCAATATACAAGCAAAAAGAAGGATGCATCGGTTGAGTGGACGCCTCATTAGTAGCAACATAGCCACCCAATGCATCACCAATAGCTTCAAGACATGATTCAGACCAGAGTTGTAAGGGAAAACCTGGAAGCCTAACCCAAACAAGCATCGAGTCGAATGAATCTCTCAAAGGATCAAACATTGGGAACCATGGTTTTTCATAAGACCATAATTGTCCCATACCCAGTAGGATTTATTGATAGCATCTCTATCTTGAACAGATTCAAAGAAAACGATAAAACAAACTTTTGAACACGTAAAAATTTCCATTTTACCCGTAATTTTTAGACTCTAGGTTTCTGAAATCCATTCATGAAGATGAGAAAGCTTCCGCCATAGATGCTGGGAGCGGAAGATGAGACCTCGTTTGCAAAAATTGTCCTCCATTTATTGAACTTGAAAACGAAGGTCCTCGTCGAACTTAAGAATAGAAATTTTTTTTGAGGGTTTGAGGGACTTCCTCTCACCACTCTCACCATTCACAAACCCAGCAACCGCATTCGCAAATGATTTTCCTTTCTAGGCTAAGATATTTATTCCAGCAGGTCCGCCACCATTCTCCTTAACCCCCTTACGGTCAGATCCAATGTTATTCAAACAGGAAGGACGAGACCCTGACCTGACGCCCTGCAGACCATTGAGGTACGACAAACCCCTGCCTCCATCGTTTTTGCCAGTGGAGAAATTGCCGCCGCCTTTGCTAAGCTCGTGTGCGCTACGCTTAGGGCACGGGACAACTTCCATTTCCTTCCTTGAAACAAAACAATACTATTATATATTTTATCTTTGATTTTGTTAATTAGATTTCATGAGACCATTTAAGTGTAGTTTGTACTGTGTCGCTTATGATATCATTTTAATCACGAGGATAATCGAATAGACCACTTGCTTTTACTTACTCGTTGAAACGTATACAACATACAATTAATTGTACCTGAATCTCACCCAAGAAACTAAATTCCATTTTACAAATGCAAAATTCATTTTCCATTTCCATTTGCACATAACATTCACGGAAGATACCGCTACTGCAACGCAACCCTTGTTTTAATGGTGGCTTTGTCTCGCTAATAGAAAATGCCAGAGGGTTGCCTAAATTTTCTTCATGGTTTGTTGCTACATAGAAGATGAGATCGCAATTTGAAGTATGAAAATGGTAATAAATCTACTTGACATTCATGTCACTTTTTAATTATGTCCCGTATGGGGTTTGCATTCTCCTTCTCCAATAGAGCTTGCCCATTTCTTTCTGGGATTACAGTAAAAATCTTCGTCCTAACTTCATGGTTTTAGATTTATATTTGGGTTATGGGACATCACAAAATCTCAAAGGACGCAATGAATGTGTCCCAAGTATTGAAAAATTATATTCTCTTCCATAATACCTATACCTTTTATTTTTAAGCCGAAAGGCGTGTACCAAAGGGGATTGAATCTTCACCCATCTGACATGCGTGAAAACAGTCAATGGAATTTGTAGCAGTGTACAAAAACATTCAGTACGCTAGTTTTCCTGTCGTTGTTTACACCGAAACTAGCATCCATCTTACTGTGAGTGATAACAAAAATAATTATTTTTGATCCTACGCTGCCATATATCTTCTGAAAGTGAAGTTGAATGGCGAAACATAGGTCTTTCTCAGAAATTTGCAGGTGTCATATTCATATTTACTCGCTATACAGACGTCATGAACTGTTGACCAATTGGATGGGGTTATAAGAGTGGTTATTAAATACTATAAGAGGAAAGGGAGTATCACCCTGGTGGAATACGCTAAGAAATACGTATTTGGTTCATAGAAATCCCTCTCTGTTTTCTACGCTCATACTTTTGTTTCTCACTATTTTAGAGGCTCTCTACTTAGTGTATGTTTTTGAGAATTAGTTTAACAACACCAATTTACTGTAGGATTAATGGGGAAGGAACATCCAATGCATATATAGACTTTTGGTTTGATTCTCCATCCGTCAACTTACATCATTATTGTTATTATTCCCATTTGTTGTTCGCTGGTAAGATTCTATAAGAATCACCACTGCAACTTATAACTCCTCATATAGTCATTTTTAATGTGTTATTTATATTTTCATTTCATTTTTTTATAATATTATATTTTAAAATGTAATAATATATTTTAATTATATTTATTATTTTTATATGAAAATTGGTTTTTACTTCAAAAGGTGTATAATTTCAATGGAAACTCCTAATCCACTCCTCGTTCATATGAATAACTTCTAAAAGGGCTCAATTATTATTGATTGTTCACTCAACACATATTTTGTTGTAATTACTTGATATTAGAACGTAAATGCGGGCAATAATGTGCAATTTAAATGAAAACACCTTCATGCTTTCTTGACCAAAGCACCACCTCTATTAAACTTGGTGGGCCTTTTTATTTCTTCAAGATATATTCAAGTTATAGTCTTCATGTGTTTATTAGAGACTTGTTTTTCACCAATCACTCGATAAAAATTCATAAGCATGTAAATTGGGTCTAGTTAACATCGTTGAGCTCCAAGACTATTTGTATAATTCCCTCTTCAAACTTAAACTTAAATTATTCAATAACAAGTTCTTTGAACTAATTTTCTCACTCCTATTTTAGATTAGTGAAAAGCTAACAAAGAAAATAATTTCATTCAATAATGAAAGGGTTTAAAGATACCTCTAGATGAGATGATGATGGATATATGGGCGCAAAATATCCTCCTCGCAGTGAGCTTGAATATCTGCACAATAAAGAGAAACTCAACACGAAAAGTGGATTAGTAGATAGGATGGTGGGTTGCGTAATAATTCCAATCTCGAGAAGTGAAAAATCCTAGGATGGATGTCAACCACTTTTTAACAAAATACAAATAACAAGATGATAGATAAATGATAAGATGTTGTAGAATCGAATCGAAAATAGAAAAGTTGAGATGAGATAGATAATATAGAATGAAAATATGATAAAAATAAATGATATCAAACCAAACCTTATCGAGTCGACAACAACTTGAGATCGAGTGAGTGCGGTTGCGACAATAAACGGATCGAAAAGGTGATATGAAGCTGATTTGGGACTATTGATGATCTTAAGATATCGCGAGGGTTGGATATAATCGAATAGAAATTTTGTAAGAAAATTATTGGGTCTAATTTTGAAGATGATATAACTCTTGATCCGGTCAACGATGATTGATCGAATCGATGGCGATCGGGACTAAAGAGTTGGATATGGAATTCGAATAGGTAGATCAAAGAAACAAAGAGGTTTGGGCATTGAAGCAACCACCAAATAAAGTGTAGATGAGGCGGAGTAACTGAAAATAGGGCAGATTGAGGCAAGGTCGACGGTGAAAAGGGTAGATCGACGATAAATTGGTGTGATGGAAATGAAATCTAGGGTAGTAGGTGTGTAAAATGAAAATATTGAAAGTGCAGGATCTAAAGTGATCGGAAGACGGATAGCTAGTGAGAATGGGAAACAAATAACAAGGCATATGTGGATTGGGTCAACAATAATTGGGATGAGTCGATGGTGACTAGGAACATGTATAGGGTTTGAGGAATGAAAATGTAAGGAAATATGAAATGCGAGAGGAAGATCGATGATGGTGATGCAAAGGAAGATCTTTGAGATGGTTGATAAACCTACATGGCGATGGGCAATAATTATTCGATGACAATGGGGATAAAAACAAGAAAATATATGATATCAATCAATGAGATAGATTCAAATATTCAAACGTGATGTTAAATATATCCAAATTATCTCCGAGGAGGTGATAGTAATTGCAACGAATAGTAAGAAATGTAGCCAAAATCGTAAGAAAACACGAAGTCTCAAAATTACATCCTCAAGAGAGGAGGGGTATGGGAATATTTATAGGTCAACAAAGTGACCCGGATGGGTCAAAGTGACCAGATGGGTCACCTGATGAATATGAAATTCCATTGATTTTGGTGGTGGAGGATTGATCATCTTGAGATAATGAGCCCTTGTGAGGTGGGATTAGGGTTTTAGGTGGTAAATATAGGTTAGGGTTGTCTTGGGAGGATAAAAGGTAGTTGGGATAAGAATGTATTGTTGAAAAATTTTGCACTTGTGCAAAAATGGGCAACTCAAAAATTTGTTACGATGGAAGGCATTGATGAAATGGACCTAACTAGGGGAATACATTACAATTTTATTGTGTTTTCATTGCAATAATTGATTAACTACATGTAATCTGCAGCTATGTGTGCTATTACAGAATGTAACACCTCACATATATTATCATTCCATGTTCGTCTTCAACAAGGAAACACAAAATCCTCGAAGGACTAATGCATTTCCTTGATGAAGGCGAGAATCACAGTTTAGGTGAAATGTTAAATTCGGGAACAATAAACAGAGTTACAATTTACATGAAATAGATTTCATTATTAAAGTTACAGGTACATCAAAACTCATTACTTATGCGTTTTAAATAAATTTAATTATGTGATTGAGTTGTTTATTTCATTATACAATCAATATCCATCATAAAATTTGAATGCAGAAATAAATATACAACTCAGTTACAAAAATTAATGTTATTTATTCATGAAGAAATACAATGTTTCCCACACAAGCCGTGGGATGTAACTCATAACTACTAAAAAATAAGTACATGTGCATGAATTTAAAAGTAAAATAGTATAGAAGAAACCCATCATTGCCTTGGGTTCTCTTCTAATCCTCTTGTCTTCAATTTCAGCTCCATCTTTCATCCAACTCTCCCTGACATACTGACCACAAAGTGTACCTAAAGATAAATAAAAGAAAGGACATCAATATTGAGCTCATGGTTTGATCTGTACTCATGTACTGTCTAACTACATGCTAAATGGATTTCTAAATATCAAAAGCATAAGGTACATCAGAGATAGATACATAGTTGATAAAGCAAGTATCTACAATATCACATATGATTCCCATAATCATTACAGAAAAAGAAAGAGAAAAGGAAAACTATGGAACATAAGAGAGGACAAAAATCCTAATTATTTTCTAACTATTTTCTTAAGTGTACAGGTACATGTAGCAGATGAAGAAAGAAAAAATCTTTTGCATAAATGATTACTGTACTAAAAGGAAATACTTTCGAAAGAATCTAGATGGTACAAGTTTATGAGTTGTTCCAAGAAAAAGGAAAATGCAAGCAGAAAAAAAAAAATCATCAAATTATAGTCAAGTATAAAGTACATAATGAGTATCAAAATCTACAAAAATTGCTCAAAAATAAGGTATGATGCATAGAAATGAGGCATTGGAACACTAAATCGAAGTGAGAAAGTAGAATACAAGTAATAGTTCTTGTTTTTGGAACAAAGTCTTCATCAAAGCATAGAAAATAAGAAAGGGTATCTTCCAGTTTTCATTAACAAACCTCTATAAGAACCCATGAAGAGGATAGTTATAGGAGATACCACAAAATGAGAAAACTCTAAGGATTTAGATGAAGAAAAGGAATAAGTTTAAAAGAATAGTGAAAAAGATGAGCTTCATCAAGTCACATGATAAATTCAAAATTCCAAACAGAATGCAATTATTTCATTTTAGAATATAATCTTTTCATCAAATCAGAGATCAGAAAGAGATCAAATATGTGCAACAAGTAATATTTCATATCTATAGTCCTTAGAGAAAATTGTAGAGATTTCAGAAGAAGGGAATATGCATCAAGAGACCAACTTTCCAAGATTTAAGGCACAAAATTTACAAGTTGGTGAGTCATTTTTTAGAGGTTATGATGGTCTTCTAAAAGTGTTGGAATCCAAAGAAATAGTTTTAAAAAATTCATCAAGAACAAGCTACAGGAAGCCAAATCTACAAGTCTTCCATGATATATCAACAAATGCAAATGAAAAATTTGTGCCTCAACTCAGTTTTAGATCCAAAGCAAGCTACAAAGTGGTCATTTAAGGTATGGACTGAATATAGTAATACAAAGAGTAGATGAGTTGATCTTTGCAAAAGGTAGATATGAGATAGATTACGGTCATGAAATACAAGTACTTCAAAGTTCAACTCAAAGTGAATAAGATGTAGCTATTCAATAACCAAAATCTCAGATGATCAAGAAAAATGAAATTTATAGCTCATGATATCAGTAAGGCATAGTCACAGTTTTAAATACAAAATCCAAGTGATTCAACACAGTTTGAATTAAGGAAGTGAAATTCACATAGTAAAAGTTCACTAGCAAAAGTAACAGGTGTTGCCTTCACATACAATATGAAAGAGAAAAGTTCTAATTGCAAAAACAAATACACCTTCCAATATCAAGACTCAATGATAATAGCTATCAAAGGAAACATATTGTATTTAAAAGGGTGACATTTGACTTAGAGAAAAGCTAAATGGTCAAAGTACAAACTCGGCTACAAGTTGTGATTTGAAGAGAGAAATAGGAAAGGCTTATAGCCTTAAAATTTTCTAACTGTTACTTCAGGATGTGCAGTACAATATGGAAGTAAAGAACAATGTTAAATATGCATGATATTTTGTAACGATTCACTTTCTTACATCTATAGAGTAGAATTCAGGAATAGAAATACTTCAAAGTAAAGATAATGACAACAAAATTCATTCATCAAAGAAAACATATTATCATTAGATTTCAGGCATATGAATCTCAAGTTTCTATCTTACAGAGCTACAATTTTTCAGTTGTCTAATAAAGGCATCACCATCAAAGAAGACACAATATTTAGGATGGAATATATATACTAATCAGAACTTCAAAATGAGTCAAGTACAAATATTGTACCTCCTAAAGGTGGTGACTAAATCATACTTCACAGATTTTATAAAGTAATAATCAAGTAGGAGCAATGGAAGATGTCACCTAAAGTCAACTGAAGAAGCGATATCGCTTCTTGAAGTCAAGGTTTCATCCATAAAAATACATGATAATAAAATAAACAATTGCTCACAAGAAATGAAAATGAATCATTCACCTACAAACAAACGACACATCCAAAAATAACATGCAACAGGTTTTCAAATCCTTTCACAGTCAAGTTCTAAGGTATTGAATAGATCTAAAACCAGTGAGAAATAAATAGCTCAAAGTTACAAGTTTAATGGAGCTACAAAAGAAATAAAATGAGCCAACTTACCAGATTTAGAGAAGATATTTTGAAACCCTAGAAGTTATATCAAATGCGAAGAAAGTAAAGATACCCAGAACAAATTTCGAACTTGAGTTTGATAAAGAACACAAAAAAAAAAAACTAGTTCCAACAAGCATGACAACAAAGAAGAAATGAGTTTGAGTTTTCAATAGATAGAATAAATAATGCACAGATGAAAAATATTCAAGGCATTTAAAAAAAAAAAAAAAGGAGCTCTGGGCTCGAAGACCAAATGTTGCGAGACCCATCACAGGTGGAGCTCAAGCAGCGTACTATGGCGAAGAAAAATAGTTACAATAATGTATTATGCACTCATCAGACATGAACGAAACTTCAAAGAAACTAGAATGTAAATGTTACAGAAAGAAAACCCAAATTGAAGTTCAAAGATCAATGTTTACAGGGCCATCAAAGATCAAATAGAGCTCAATTTATCAGAAGAATGGAGAATTTAGCGACGTATGTGTAATACAAAACCAAATCCATCAACACAAAAATTCAAGTGGAAGGTTTCAGTCCTTTAAAAACATCAAGCAAAGTAGATACTAACAACTCGGTAGTATACGGTGAATCGGAAGTTCCAACTTTGATAACGAAACAAATTTTGAATACATGCAATTTTTTAGTTTCAGAGCAACAAGAGTTCATTTTACACTCCACGGCCATCCCAATTTACAAATTTTTGCATGAAAATCAAAGAAGGAAGCGAAAAATTACCAATTTAGGGTCAAATATTGAATTTAGAGCGAACGACGAAGACCCATAATGAGAATTTAACTCAAGGCTCGAAATTCCCATAGAATGGAAAAAGGAATCCAAAAATGGTGGAATTAAGGAAGAATCAAATAAACAGAGAAAAAATGAATCTCATCTCAAAGCTCAATCACATAAAAATAATAAGCTACGGATCCCTAATATTCATTAAGCAGCCACAACAAGAAATCACATAATCCATATCTTGTTTCTCACAAGAACAAGAGAAATGACTAAAACCTTTAGAAGATGGAACATTACACAAAACCAGAGAGCTCAAACTTACAATAACTGTGACCACCTCTACCAAATTTTTGTTAGAATCTCAAAATAGAGAAAAAATGACGTAAAATGCGGATATTGAGCCTCGAGAGAATAGATTTGCAGAGGAAAATCGAGCTTGAGATCATACAACTATAAGCGGTGAGAAGAAAAATGGTGAGGGCTTCGCCACTTAAAACAGCAAACAAAATGAGAAAATGATAAGCTTGCGACCTTTTAATTAGACCTAACTCATCCTAATTCAACATCAATGGCCTAGATCAAAGTGTCTTTGGATCGATTGGCACACATTGAATACCTAATCCAACCACCCGATCGGAGAGCGGGTTCAACATCAATGATCAAGATTAGATCACGCAATATTGAATGGTAGTTATAGGCCATAGAAGCGATTCACAAGATAAATATCAACGGTTCATATATCATCAAAGTACTATGATCAATGGTTTCGGACAATAACGAATTCAATGCAATCAAATACTCTCATCGCCAAGTTCAAACCAAGTTCAAATATCGATGGTTGTGATTTTACAAAACAAAGAACAATGTACCAAAATATCACTAGTCTTGTTTAGTGCGTAGGGTATGAATCTTAATCATGGATTTGAAGATCGATGGCTAAGATTAAATGATACTTGCGATCAATGACCACATTCAAAGTATCGATTTCATATGTCAATGAGGGTTAAACCCGAGTTTAACCAATTTCCACCAACGTTCTCAAAGTGGTAAGTCACCATGGAGAGGGGCCAACCCTATTGTCCAAAAATCATTTTCATTGACCTATTAAAGGTCCAAAAACTATAGACAAGAAAATATCAAATGCCAACCACAATGATTAGCAAAAAGGTAAGCCATCACTTTATATATGGTCAATCAAAAAAGGCCAAATAATATTTTCATGATTATGTTAATCAAAGGGGCTGAAAAATATTATACATGCAATGGTGATAAAAAAGGGGGCCCAACAATATTATAAAATCATTCCATGATTATTATTCCAAATGAGACCCATGACTATAGTCTAACCAAGTTAATCAAGTGGTCACCTTTTCAACCCATGATGACACCAAAAGGTGAAGTAACATGCATACCTATGCCAAGCCAAAGGAATCAATATTCCTTAAACGATCCAAATTACCTTAATATCCTTGAATTGCAGAAGGAGGCACAAGTGACAATTATCCATGCAAGGGAGGTGCTTTTTACATCATGATCATGGTAGTCCCCACAAGAAGGGAATCTTTTGAGTTGAAGAAAAATACATTATTTTGATTGGAAGAGAATAATATTTTACATGAGGTAATCACAAAGGAACAAAGATGTCATTATAAGCATGAATTACAGATGTCCACATCAGAAATCAAGAAGACCCTTTTGACATGGTAATTACCTTATTTTTATAAATAATGGTATTATTTTCTTACACATGCTTATAGGTGGTCCCCACACATTGGGTGAATATTTTACAAAGTGTTAAAGACAAAATAATTATTTTTGCTCACATAGGGGATTAAATTTTGCATGTTCATCCAAGGGGGAAGAATTGCAAAGGTGCTTAAAATTATCATTACAAATAGATCAAGTTGCAAGTGTCACATCAAATAGAAGAAGACAAATATTGCATGCACATTGGAGAAGACTTACACATCAAACAAGGGCTATTATTAGCCAAATTGTTCATCCAATTTTAGATTAGTCAACTGCACTTAGACTGAAATTTATTTTTGTAACTACGGCTATTAATGCCTCATTATAATCTGTATGTCTATTTGTATTCCTTTATTTATTCATGATAAAGGGGTAAAATTAGCATGCATGGGCAAGTAAACATTTTAGCCTATTTTTAGGTTGGTATGGGTGAATAATCTTGCTATATATTGTGTGCAATTTCAAGGCACAGAGGAGGGTTTTTTGGACATAGGAGTGTTGAAGAAAATTTTGTGTCAGTTTTTCCCTTAAATGAGAACTCATTTTCTGTCTTTCCAATTATTTGCAGTGATGTGTATATCTTTATTAATTATTGTGAATGTTAATTCCATGATTGATCATCTTACCTTGCTACAAATCTGGTAATTTCTATATAGTATTAGTGTGCATGGTCATCTTATTGTGTTGTTGTATGCATGTTTATCAATACACAAAGTAATTGTCCTTAACATTCTAATGAAAACCATTGGTTCGTGTATCCAAAATTCATTCTCAATTTTATTGTGCATATGCTCAGTAAAATCCCTCAATAATTTTGGTGTATCACTCCCTTTTAATTTTAGTTACATTCATATTTTACCCTCAAAACCCCAAAAATTAGTTTAGGATACATAAAAAAGGAACCAACCTTTATACCAGAGACTCACCTCAATAGGTATACCTACAGATGTGAGGTGTTTCCATTGTATATACAAAAGTAAGAGATTTAAAGCAAGCTTAGAACCCCTGCTGTCATCTCTCAACCAGGGTGCACTTTCGAGAGATAATATGTATTAAATAGGGGGAGATGGGAACCTAGGGATGGTAAATAAGGTGTTTAGGGAGGATAAAATGGTTAATGAATAGGTTTAGGGATAATTGACGGTGATTAGGAAGATAAAGTAATGATATGATTAGGATGGGGTCAAGGTAGAAAAAAAAATTAGAGGGATAAATGAAATATAGGAGGGAAAGGGGGATTTAAATGAGAAGAGAGGCATATATGTGAGGAATGACGATAAAGAGAGCAGATGTGGGATGAGAGACAAGGGATACCAAAAATTAGTGTCTATATTTTCTCCTTTTTTTCGAGTGGTTTACGTTGTGCAAGCCATGAGATAAAAATGAGAAGTGATGAAAAATGATGGTTTGGGTGCTCTCTTACAAAATAGGAATTGATGATGTGAAGAAGAATGAATCACTAAGTTTAAAGAGATAGATGAAGGGATAAAGAGTGCAAAGGATGAGAAAATAATAATATGAAAGAAGATTCCCCAAGTGGAGAGGGATACAAAATACAAAACCAAAAGTATGGTAGTGCTTTTAGAATCGCTTGATAGGGAACAAAGTATGACCTCAATGGAGACAACAGAAAGGTCATATGGACTTGTGAATTGAAAAAAACCCTTTGAAAAATGGAGGGAGTCCAAAGGGAATCTAGTCATATGAATGTGCAGGCCATGGAACTAACAAGTCAAAGGAAGACATCAAAAATATGCATAAAAAATGTGAGTATGGGAAAGATGATAGTCTTGACGGAATGATGGGGAAAAATCCGATGCCATATCCTGTAGATATGAGGAATACAAAATATGCATTTAGGTGGGATGAAGATAAAATATGGCCACACTTTTGGGCTTAGGATGAAATATGGTGCCCCGAGAGGGACATGAAAATTAACACAAAGTACATTGTTGGATGTGATTAAGGATTCTTGATGAGATAATAGAGAGCATGATAAGTTTGAAGGGACAAGTAAAGGCATGTGATGAACAACACACAAGTCAAAAGTGGAATAAAATATAACTTGGAAGAAGGATTGGATGAAAGAAGGTAGTTAATGAAAATTTAGGGTTGGATCGACTATAACTAAGCTTGGTTGCTTGATGAGTAGAAATTTCGATGGTGGCCAACGAGGTCGAAATATAAGTGGTGGGTGTACGACAAGCTAATTTATACGAAGTTTTTCGAGAGATCTGAGTGAGAGATAAATTGATATAAGAAAGGTGAAGAGAGGTGTTTGACTAAGCAACAAAGGACTTGGAGGATGATAAGTATCAAAGCCCTAACTTTGTTTTTATGTTTTTTTGTTCAGTTTATTTAAATTTTCCATTTTTCTATATTTTTGGATGAACGTCGAGGGTGGTTAGTGGAAAATATGCATGGTCACCATCGACTAGGGTAAAATGTTTTCGACCCGACTCGAGAAAATCTAAACTCGAGATAGACGAGGCTTTAACCGAGTTGCGTTAGCGTCAATTAGGCGAGATAAAGGATTTACATGGTTTAAAAATATGGAAAATGAGTATTTTTTATGACTAATTGTGTATAGGTGATTGTTCGATTAGATTTTACGGGCCAAGGACACATTGTATCTCAAAGATAGAGTCCCCGCTATGTGTGATAGGATCATAGGGGATGTTATAGATGTCGAGTGGGACCACTTAGCTACAAAGGGATTGGGTAGATTTCATCATTTCCAAAGGATACATAGAGATGTAGGATTGATGATAACTTGATTAACATGTGGGATGTGAGGAGTAGTACATTTTGGTTTATGGTGAGGAGATGACAGGTTAAGTTGGAGGTGTACCATATCCTAAGATTGTTGATAAAAGGGGAGCCCATAGAGCCCATCACAGTAGACATGATATTAGGTGTGTTGACACATATTTTTGAATCTGATGCCCCACATATTACATTCACTTCAAAGGATTTTCATATAGAGGAACGATATGATTTGGGGAAGCTGGGGAGAAAATTGACATGCTTGATCATGATGGTGATCTCATGTTATGTGCTACTAGATTCCATTAGGTCCAGATTTCCTTGGACATCTTGTGGTTCTATCTGAAATAATGGAGCACATGATAGTTTTCTCATTTATTACAATGTTATTGGCTAAAATATATCATGAGATATGGATTAGATGTGAGGTACTTACTTTACCATTGGGCATATGAGCACATAGTTTTGGTGAGGTCATCGGGGATTCTAAGGGTGACCTGAGGATCACATAGAGTTTCTTATTAGATTTTGAGATGGAGAGTTGACCGGGATCACGAGACATAGTAGGCGAGAGGAGGAGTGGTATAGGGAGAGATTGGATAGTTTGGATGTGGATGAGATCGAGATGGAGGCCCTACCAAGGTTTTCTGCATGGCTAGTTGCAAATATCGAGATATTCGACATGAGGAGGGCCGAGAGGGGTAGTAGGGAGAAGGTTGGAGATGGTGGAGGAAGTTAAATTTCCATAGGTGTTAAGGATTGTTGAGTTGGTATAAATGTTGTCGGGGCATTGATCGGTATAGGTGAGACAAGATAGAGATGTACTTACCTAGTCCTATGATGATTGATCCATTAGAGGAGGCGAGAGAACCATGGGATAATGATGATGATGTGGGAGTTGGGGTAGGATCTACAAAATGGATGGTGGAGGCATGGGTAGCCCAGGTAGTGGAGGAGAGGTCGGAGGTAGGATTGGATGAGGAAGTGGAGCTAGTAGGAGAGGAGGAGGTAGCACCTTGAGTAGAGGAGGGTGGATATGGATGGGCGAAAGTTGAGATAGCTCATCTACAAGAAGAGTTGGATCCATCTCACCAATATTCTATAGGATTGCACCAAGAGAGATACATGTCCATACAACCTTAAGATAGGTACCGCAGAGACAGAGGTAGGCCTACGAGCCACATTTTAGGATCTTGGTCTCATAGTTGCGTCAAAGTGTCATAGAGTGAGGTGTTAGTGGATTCATAGGGGGAATCTAGATGGCTCCACCTAGTACCGTATCACTAGATTAGTACAAGGAATTGGGTGTGGAATCACGTTCTACTATGAGTGCATGGTTACATTGAGATTACTAGATGTGACACGGTATGTAGTGTATCTATCAGGGGGAGAGGAGAGAGAGAGTTTAGTGTGGAAAGTGCCATCTAGGATCACGAGATAATGTGGCGCAACCAAGGCAGGATGCAAGTCTTGTTGACAAGGGAGATGGGTGATGAGATATACTCCATGCACCTGCCCTAGGGGAAAAGTTCATAGTTTAGAGCATATGATTTTTAGTCCACCACTTAGAGGGCGAGTGTTTGTATATTTATTTTTTTATAGCGATATATAGACTTTTTGAGATATATCCCATTGAGGCCTATCACAAACTTATGTACACATTTTAATGAGGATATATATATGTGTGTGTGTGTGTGTGTGTGTGTGTGTGTGTGTGTGTGTGTGTGTGTGTGTGTATATATATGTGTGTGTGTGTGTGTGTGTGTGTGTGTGTGTGTGTGTGTGTGTGTGTGTGTGTGTGTGTGTGTGTGTGTGTGTGTGTGTGTGTGTGTTGTGTGATGATATATGTGATGAGTGTGGATATGTGATGAAATTATGGATGTTTGTTTGGATGTTTGATGTGATGTGATGCATATTGATGATGTCATGTTTTGATTATTTAATTTTATGTGATATGGATATGTGATGTAGTTTATGGAATAAATGATTCAATGTGATGATATGGTAGATGTTGATTTGGAAATGATGTGATAGATGGTAGATGAAACATGTATATGATATTTTTATGTAATGGATGAATGTATATGATTTTGTATGTTAGATGAGATGATGAGCTAGGAATAATACATATTACATGATGGGGTAGATATAAGTAATTAGATATGATGAGTGGGATAGAAATGTAAAAGATAGGATGGTACGGTGGGAAGGGACACAACCTTGATAAGGATACCCAAGTGTGAGACAATACACTTCATCATAGAGAGGACCACATGTGAAAGAAGAATATTTTGAACTTGATTGGAGGCAAAAGTGAAAGGGGACAATGTAAAGTATTGCACTTGTGACCATTGATAGGTGATAACACATAACTAACGAGAGTTGGTCATAGTTAAGATCTTGATGGAAAGATGGAATGCATGTTTATATAAATATTTTAGACATGAAAAATAGTTAATATGGAGCTTATACGAGGAATATGTGTTCTCATTGGGTGGTATTCCTAGGTCTATTCCCAAGCTCTCGAGCAATACAATGTAAACTAATCAATGCGGAAAGTTTGTGGATGATGGTAAAGTTTATCGATGTGGGAATATTTTTGGGGTTGCTTGCTTTATTGAATTTTTACTTTTTAATTTTAGATATTAGAAGGCTGATCAATGTGGGAAGCCTTCGCTACCATGATATAAGATAGTTTCCATCCTTTGAGGAAGTAGTCTACATTTAGAATTTTTCTTTTAATTTTTACTTTTGGATGGTAGGATAGAATGCATGATAGTTATCCTTTGAGGGATCAGTATTTACTTGTTTACGCTACTTTTGCTTTACATGAACATTTGTCCTTGAGGAGTAGTTTGTTTATTTTGTATAAGATAGCTTTTGATATGAGCATACATGATTTTGACTATAGGATAGAGTGAGGATATCTAAGTAGACCACTTGGGGATGGGAAGATAAGATGTACAACTGACCCCCTGTGGACCCTTAGCATGGTTCTAGTAGATATATAAGAGGGTGACGAATGTAATGATTGTGGGGTTCCCACCTAGAAGGAGGAACTGGTTCGTAAGGAATATACTATGAGTAGAGTCATGATTCCCATATTCAAGGTATTATATAGGAAAGTGACAGTGGACCACATAATTCCAAATCATTACAATGAGAAATGGTAAGGTTAATGATGGAAATAAAACCATTGATATGACGAAGATCACATTAGTAAGTATATTAACAATAAAGCGTTGCGAAGTGCAAGGCGTTGGGATATTTTTCTTCCAGTTTACCATCAAGAAACTCTAAATGACAAGCTCTAGACCCATAATTATGTGTGATAATGTATGGTCCAATATAGTTGGGAGAAAAATTTCCACGTAGACTCCTTTATATAGTAGTAACGTTCGATTTTCCTTAAGGACAAGGTCACCGGTGTTAAATTCACACTCCTTAAGATGTTTGTTGTAAGCATGCTTGATATGATTTTTATAGACATGATGATTTTGAAGAGAAAAGTAAGCGATGTTCATCTAATAATTACAATTGTGTTAGATAATCTTGACAATAATCCTCGTTAGAAATAAAGTCATGAAGGAACTTTTGACATGTTTTACACCTCGTGTGGAAAAGGTCAACTCGAAACTTTTAATTTTCTTTAAAGGGTCGAGTTAGAAGTTTGACTATGTTTTGGGTAGCCATCTCGAGAAGGGGATACATTTTTTAATTTTTTGGTTTTGGACAAAATTAGAATGCCATGCATCAAATTATGATTGAAACTATTTCCCCAAAAGGCAACACTCTGTGTATACCACCTATCCAATTTATCATCTTCAACAAGACAGTGCAGTACCCTGGGAAGAACGCTACAAGGCCTTGGTAAAGGCGGGAAATATGGCATATGCAGGGTTTCACTTTAAGAAAAAGCAGCCTCGGTTACACGTTTGAAGCATGGAAAGGTGCAAGTGTTATAAGTAGTTTGCATTCTTAATGAGCATCAAATGGTAAGTGCAACAAGTTGGGGGACAAAAAAGGGGTCATAAGTGGATGTCATATTGCAAATAACAACATAATATCAACTTGTAGGGATTATTAGAAATACATACACTCAAAATTAGAAAAACTTATATCAATATGAATCGTAGCATCCGGAATCTAGTTTCTAAAATACTATTTTTTTAAAAAAATGGACAAGTTTAGCTATATTAAACACTCAAAATTCAATGACTTGGTTTTTTTTTTTTAAAAACGTCTATAAGATTGTAGTTCATTTGCCCTGTGATTTGAATGACCAAAAATTGATATCTATTTTTCTCCTTTGGTGAGAAGTTAGATCTGTTATTTATCTTAGGATAGATTTTTTTTTAGCAATATTTTTTATTTATGATTTTTTCCGTGAAAGTGGTCTGAAAACATAATGAAAACAGAGCACTTTCCATTTTCCCACCATAACTTCATAAAAAAATATTGAAATCAATTTTTTTTTAACATGTATATAATTTCACCAAGGTTGGGATGGTATAAGTTTTATCACATTCTGACAAGTGGAACAAAATTTGCGAGTCTTAAACGTAGACATAAACATTCACGGGAAAAAGTGTATTAAAGACCTACTATTAGTAAAAATTATAAATAATATTTATCGTATTCTATTAACTTTAAAATCAATATTTATACAAAGTTAACAGTCTCCCTACATGATGGTACCATTTTAATGACATATTTTTACTTTTCGGCATGGTTGAAGTTCATTGAAGACTAAATTTGATGTTTTGTTGTTGTTTTTATGTAAAATTCAGGATTTGATGTCCACTTAATTGTCCCCCAACTTGCTGCACTTACCCCAAAAGGTACACTTGATTTAAATTTATTTCTATGATTAAGTTAATTAATTAAGTGTTTTGAGTTGTATAAGTTCATTTATTATCCATACAAATGAATAAGGTACATAAAATAAAATACATACATCTCATTACACGAAAATAGTTCATTTATTCATGAGGAATAATAGTATAGTAAACCCACATAGGTCATGGGAATAACTCGAAAAATAAGTACATAAATGAAAGTGCATATATGTAAAGTTGTGAACAAAGAAATAATGGAATCCATCATTGCCTAGATTTCCATCAGTTTGGGTTGAGTTGTTGTCCTTGCTTCTCCTCTCCACCATCTTCACCAATTGCTGACATTGTACCTGAAAGAGAAAAGAGATTTTGTTAGAGCTCGGATTTCAATCTTGTTGTATTCACAACTTTAAGTAGATGAACTTTCAAAATGAACTTGAAATCAGAATGCAGAAAAGAGTTGAAGAACAAAGTGTCTTTCTCAGATCATGACAGAAAGAAGGAAAAGAAAGTAACTATGGAATACAAGAAAGGTTGTCAGCCTTTACTTTTCTAACAATTTTCTTTAGGATGGTTGCAGGTACAATAATAAAAACTCATGAAAGCTAGGAGTAATCATTCATAAGTAAAGAGCAGATGAAATTTTGTAGCTTTAAAAAAGAATCAGGAAACAGTCTTGCATAAATAAAGCATCTTTTCCAGTTTTACATTGTTCCAAGTCAGATCTTTAGATTGCAAATGTTAATTTCAGAATTGTTTTTAGATACATCCATCAAATTTCAAGTCTGAAATGTAAGATTGTACAAGAAATAAAAAGTACAAGTTTCTGTAAGCAAATTCAGGCAAGATAAAAAATAATCATAGAGTTATTTAAAATAGAATGGAAATAGTAGAAGATGAACTTTCAAATAATGCACTTAAAATCAGAGGCACAATTATAACAGATACAAAGTTGAAACGAGAAATGGAGGAAATGAACCTTATTGAGTAAGTGAAAGGTCCATTTCAACACCAAAATATTAGAGAGTACAGGGTGGAGTCACAATTCTTAAGGAAAGATCTATCAAAAAGAAAGCTTTGAGCTTAATTTAATTCACACAAAACCATTCAACCAACATGAGTTGAACTAGAAAAAACAACAATACTCAACGTGGAAATTCAACGAGCTAATGAGAACAAATATTTACCATTGAAAATAGTGACCCATAGGCTAATGAAAATAATCCAAAAATATATGAATCGTCAACTCAATGTTCATCTAAGTGCAACAAAAGTGAGCTCAAATGCAAGCTATGAAAGAAAAGGTAACAACTCAACCTCATGGGGTCATCACAATACTAAACCCATGGCATTTTTGAGCTAAGGTGTTCCATGAGACCAAGTTGAGCCATTAAAATTAACGGTGGCCAAAACAAAAATTTAGTTGGGTATTCAAAAAAACCAACATTCCAATAGAGGCGAACTTCAAGAAGAAGGTGAAAGTGAAAGCCAAAATGCTCACAAGTAAAAACCCACATCAAAAATGGTGAAACCATTTGCAAGATATCACGATCGTGAGAAAGATGAAAGGAAGAAATGAGTTTTATAGCTGAAACATAGCATAATGAAGAAAATGGCATAGAAAACTAGGGGATTTTCTGAGTGCCCTCATGAAACATTGAGACATTGCCTTGATACTTACCAATTTTCACAAACAACAAATGATGACAACATTTTATAGATAAAAATAGTGTCGGTTTATGTAAATCAATTTATCGAAGCTACTTCTATGATCAAAACAACTTATTAGAGTTTACAAGTAGACAAGTTTAGAACATCACATCACATACCTTATAAAGGTGGCCATTAAAAATAGAGGCTCAAAATAAAAGTTCAATACAAAGAGCCAAGTCTGTTGAGATTCTGAATCTTTGAGCAACACTATAGTAAAAACCCTTGCCACAAGGTTTAAAAGACAAATCAAAGAAAATATAGCTCACGGGAAAAGGGATATACACTTTCCCAAATCAAATTTTGTGTGCAATCCCTTAAAACAAAACTAAACCATGAGATGGAAAAAGAATGAGTAATGTCAATTAGCAAATGGTGGCCAACATGCAAACCTAGAAAATAGAGCTTCTCTCAAAAGCACAATAACAAAGCTCCACCAATGTCAAGGCTCGAAAATGAAATAGATCTTTGTAAGGTTATGTTTCCAAGTGAAATCAAATACGACATGAATAAAAATCACAAACCTCTAATGCATAACATGATGAAAATAGAGACAAATTTCACATAATTTCTATAATTTCTAAAAGCTTAAAAAACCCACATGGCCATTGAAAACAAAGCACAAGAAACTCATACAGAGAATGGGTAGAGGTAAATACTCGAAGGGAAGAAACTTGTTTATGGCCAATACAAGAAAATGAAGTAAATACAAAGCTCTCTACAGAAATAAATATCAAAGCCGGGGTTTTGGTACTTACCATTTTCAAAACACCAAAATCTCGGCATCCACCAGAGCGAGAATGAATCCAAGTTCAAAATGCTTCAAAATGAGAGAAAAGTATAGATCCAGGTCAATAATCAAAAAACCCATTAATGGGTATCAGTAGATCAGGGTTGAATCAAAGTATCAGAGATAAAACTGTGTAACTTACCACATGGGTCAACACTTTGAACCCGAATCAAAAATATATTGCCCGAGTCTGAAAATAAAAATCCAACAGAGCTCAAGTACCCATCAACGGATTTCATTGTTACGACTCAAAGTACAAGAAAATAGTCCCGATTAAGAAATGCAAAGATTCATCTGTCTCTCACAAAGTTTTCCTTTTGACAACACATCTACACAAATTTAAAGAGCAAAGCTCCAAAATGAATAATGATTGAATATCTTGCAAACCAAAGAGTTTTGAAAATAATTTCCATGACGGCCGTGAAGCAAAATTTCATCAGATTTTACTTAGCTAGAGGAATATCTCATGGAATTGAACAAATAATTAGGGTTGTAAATATTTTACGCCCTAACTCAAGTCTCGAATTAACCAAACCCAACCACCGACAAAGCTCAAGGGGTGAATCACCGAGGAAGGGGCCAACCCACATCATTTAAAATAAATCATTGCATTGACCTTAGTTAAGGTCTTATAATATATTTTGAAATAATCAAGTACCGACAACAAATTACAATGCAATGATAATAAAAAAGGTGGCGAGTATTATAGTATGGCCATGATCAAATCAAGAGGGGCCTTTTTTTAAAACATGTGATTTTTGATCAAAGTATATTCCAATCAAATCAAAGCACAACCACTTTACCTTATACTTTCCAAAGCATCCTCAATTTCTTCAAAAGAGGTCAAATCCAGAATGGAGACAAAGTGTTCACATCACAGGTGGTCCCCACAGTGGGAGGTTTTAGAAGGCAAACAATAGCATGGTGTGCACAAGTGTAATTCTTCATGTGACTACAAGAAGACAAATTGATGTCAGAATCGAGCCATAGGTGGTCCCCATCAAGATGAATGCATGGGTGAATTATTCTTGTAAAGTGTTGCAAATAATGAAATTATTTTACTCACACATAGAGATTTATTCTTGCATGTGCATCCAAGGGACATGTTTAAAGTGTCAACTTTGCAATTACAAGTGGATCAAGTTGCAGATGCCACATCATCATCTAGAAGATAGAAATTACATGCATTGGAGAAGACTTTCTCATCAAGCAAAGCCTATTATTAGCCAAATTATTCATCCAACTTCTTTAAAAATAGAATAGTCAACTACAGTTTGACTGAGTTGTATTTTTGTAAACAAGGCTATTAATGCCTCATTGTATTAGCATGCTTATTTTTATTCCATTATTTATTCATGATAAATGATAAAAATAAGATGCATGGGTGAGTACAATTTTAGTCTATTTTTAGGAAGGGTGGGATGAATAATCTTGCTATATATTGTGTGCATTGGCAAAGCACAAGTAGAAGAATTTTTGGATATAGGAGTGCTGAAGTAATTTTTGCCAGTTTTTCCCTTTGAATGAGAATTGATTTCTGCCTTTGCAATTATTTGTAGCTTCATGCATACTTTATTATTTCTTGTGAATGTCAAAATTCCTTGATTTATCATCTTAGTGTTGAGAATTTTTGCACTTGTGCAAAAATGGGCAACTCGAAAAATTCATTACGATGGATAGCATTGGTGAAGTATACCTAAGCTAGGGAGTTTCTTTCAAATATATTGTTATTGTTGAATTAATTAACGATTACATGAAATATGCAGCTATATGTTTCTTGTTTAAAAACGTAATGAGATCACATAGCCTACAATTTCATGTTATCTTGAAAAAAGAACACAAGGCCGAAGGAAGGGCAATTTGTGTTGTCTTGATGAAGACACCGAATTCAGAATAGATGAAGTGTTAGGTTTTGAAACAACAATCAATACTATAGTCTACAGAAATCAGAGTTCATTACTAGATGTTACAGGTATTCTTTAATGTTCTTTCCTTCATGATTAAGATATTCAATTATATTATTGGGTTGTTTAGTTCATCATACAATCCATATCATAAATCAGAAATGCAGAAAGAAATACACAACTCAATTTCATAATTCAATGTTTTATTCATAAGGAATTTCAAATATTCCCACACAAGTTGTGGGATGTAACTAGAAAGTAAAGTACAACTACTGAAATAAGAGGTACACATGCATGAAAGATAAAATAAAGGAGTATGAGTGAACCCATCATTTCCTTGAGGTTTTTCCTTGGTTGATGCATCCTCATCTTCAGCTTTGTTCCCTCTTCATCTTCATCATCTGAGAGCACTATACCTGAAAATAGAAAAGAGGAAACTATCAGTTATGAGCTCAGGGTACAATCCATATTCCTATGTTGTCCTAATTCGTGCACATGGATCTCTGATAATAGGAGATATAGATTACTTGAAGATCAAACAGTATACATGATTTACTCACTTAGAAGGAAATAAAGAGAAGAAAAGAAAAACCATGGACATAAGAGAGGCCAAAAATCCTAAATATTTTCTAACTATTTTCTTAAGTGTGTAGGTATAGGTTGTAACTAAGAAGAAATAAATAAATTCTTTCAATAAAGATTGCAGAGTTCAATGACTTCTATCTTATGGCATAAAGCAGTTAAGTCATTAATTACATGCTAGAATGAAGGAAGAATACAACTCAAGTTTCAGTAACTGTCATGCAAATATAAGAAGTTACAATACAAAAATGAGACTGAAAAATATAAGTACGTGTTTGGATTGCAACTAAAGAAGAAGAATTAGATTTCAAGAAGCCAAAGTTAACCGAAATGAGATAAAATTGCAGCTGAAATAGAATGGATAAGGAAATCGAGAAAATTTTGACAAGGCTTCGCCATGTAAATGGACATTTACGACTTTTCCAAAGCATGCATATCTAAAGCTATAATGAAGCTCAAATACAATATTTAAGCATAAAAGAAATGGAACTACAACATCTCAACAAAAATTCAATGTTCAACATGTAGGAATTTGTGAATAAAAATTTCCAGAAAATAATATGTCCTTTCTAGGCTATAGGTCTTCATGAATTCAACTCAAGCAAATGCTTCCGGTTTCAACACACAAATGAATGGAGTAAAGAACAATGGAGTATCATAATCACATAAAGAAATGTAGAACATCAACTTCAAAAGTATGACAGAAAGAGATCAATTAGAGATGATAAAAGAAAAGCCTATGGCTTTCATATTTTCTAAATAGATTGATAAGTGCACAGGTACAGACTAAAGAAATAGTGTTGCACATGAGGACAAGAAGTTAATACTCTTCACTGATATCTTGGAGAGTCACTAAATAAAAGATGTAGTCACATAATAGAAATATGAGTCAAAGCTTTTCAGCACAAAGAATCTTTCGGTTCTGATTGATGGGAAAGGAAAATACACTTGGGTATCTAAAAATTTAGAATGCACCAAACTAAGAATGGTGATCACAATAAGAACAGAGGTATACTTCAGTTTCTCAATACATAAGTAGAAGGAATTTAAGTTTTCAAGTGATCTCAGATTAAAATAGGATTAAAGAAAACATTCTCACAGTAGTGCCACTGAAATTTCAATGAATCAAATTGATCCTGAATAATGAATTATAACAGTGGAAGTCATAAAGAACTCAAGTACAGAGTACAATTTTGGGAGAGGCTCAATATTTGAACAGATTCATCAACATCAATGACTCATCATAGTCATGAAAGGTAGAAAAATATGGGACAACCTAAGCCACAAAACAAAGTAAAGCAACAATCTCAAGAAAACAAAGTTTAAGTTTTGCAGTAATAAGAGTCAACAAATGTTCATATTCTCCATGTTAAAGAAAAGGAAATGCATTCTTGTTTAGAGACTCAGAATGACCATTACGTTTCTAAAGAACATAAGCAGAAGGCCACTACAAGGTACAAATATATCATGGAATCAAGAAACATTCAAGGTACCAATATTATACTTTCAGAATCAAATGCACAAAGAAACAACTCTCAGTTAGGAGCAAAGTGTTCAAGCCAAACTTGAAGCCTTTTACAAGCTAAGATGGAAGCACTTTCCAGTTTTAAAGTTTCATAGACTTGCAAGTAAGTTACAACTCATGTGCCATAATATCATCATTCAGGAAACATATGAAAATAAATACAACTAGTTCACATCAAAAGGTGCATGGTTAAAGTGTAGCTCCAATTGAGGAAATATTTAAGGCCATAATGTGTGAAGAAAATTTTTAGGAGAAAAGTTTCAGTTTCACGGTCATTACAATTTTCATTAAATTTTGTAGAGAACTTGGGAACAAAGTTCAACTTACTAGTTCTTTAGAAGTCAGGCCTATGAAAGAGCGAATCATGACAAAGCCAACAAATATTCGAAAAGTGGAGCTTCAGGAAAATAGAAACAAAATGAAATAGATTACAGTCCACATCTCAAAGCACCAAAGAGCATAATGAAGAAAATGGCGTCAAAGAAATCAAGGGATGTGCCTGAGTTCCCTCATAGAATGTTGAGACACATAGCCTTGATATTTACCAATTTTCATGAACAACAAATGATGACAACATTTTGTAGAGAAAAACTATTGGTTTGTGTAAATAAATTTATCAGAAGATACTTTTATGATCAAAACGACTTATCACAGTTAGTTTACAGGTATACGGGTTTAGAACATCTCGTCACCTACCTTCTGAAGGTGGCCATTAAATACAAAGGCTCAAAATAAAATTTCAGTATAGAAAGCCAAGTCTGTTGAGATTCCCAAATACCGAGCAACACAACAGTCAAAACCCTCACTACAAGATGCAAAAAAAAAATCAGAGCAAAATGTGAGCTTCAGCTCTAAACATGGCGGAAAAGATTCCTTTTGCACAAGCAAAATATGAGTACCCACAATCCAGATCACAAAAATAAATGGACCCGAGAGAAAAGTGCAGTTTCTCCTCAATTGAGGCAAATTTAAATAGAAACAAAAATAATAGATCATATTCTCAAAGAATAGGGGTGAGTAAAGTTGATGCTTCCTTGTTTTCAATGTATCACCATTCAACGTATTAAAAAATACAAAATTTTAAGCTTCGAATCAGGGACACATGCATACCAAGGTCAAAAATCACAAACCCATTAATGGGTATTAATAGATCTAGGTTTTGCAACCACTTGCCTAAAAATAAAAGGGTAAACAACCTCAGTTAGCTTCAATAATTTTAGTTATAAGGAATGTAATACATAGATCAGAAAGCACCCAAAGCTCAGAAATGGCAAGACTCTAAAACCATAAATAAAGATGAGTATTTATCAAGAAATCAAAGTATGTCTCCATATCATCAGAAGGCGGGAATTATGAAAATATCACATCATGAGAAGCTCATACAATGGAAAAGGCAGAGTGGTTCTTACCTCTAAAGAACGACGAATATCAATAAGATAATAATTTAAGAGATGAACCCAAAGCTCCTCGTTATTTTAGCACATGCAAACCCCATGAAGATATAATGGCAACCATAGTGACTCGGAATAGCATGAAATTGAGTCCATAATGACTAAAACCTTCAACATCCAGGCCAAAATTCAATTCAACGCCGAAGGGAGAAATCTCAGCCATATACATCTCAGCAAATGAACCAAATCCAAAGCTCTAAAAAGTTTAGAAATGGTGGCCACATATCCAAATTTTCCAACCATAGAAGCCTCCGATAAAGAAATAGAGGTCCATAGACCAAGCAGAGCTCAATATGCCAAAGAAATCTCAAAAAATACAATACGCAGAGCCCATAAATGTTAAAAAAATCATATAAGAATCAGATATACGTTTGTAAAGCTCACTATAGAGACCAAAAAGTTAACTGAATCGAGCTTAAAAGATCAACAATGGCTTCCTGAAGAAATTTTTCCAAGGCTTCGCTTGCATATTGAAAATCCAAATGAAATGATCATTAGGGTTGAGCTTCCCTTTACCACCTAAGCCCAAGCATTGGGTTAGTTCGAACTCAACCATGGTCAAAGATCAACAATATTGCAAAATAAAAGGACAACATATCAATGCTCAAGAATCAATCCCCAAGTTTGAAGCAAACCACCTGGGTAATATGCCACCGAAAACATTCAATGTTGGCGAAACCCTAACTACAGTTACAAGATCGATGGTTCGAGATCACAAAGTACAAAGATCAACAATTACAGAATGATCACCAATATCAAAGCAAACTCTACCCGAGTTATTCGGGTCACCGAACAACTTTTTAAGGGGTGAGTCATCTTACAAATGGGGCCAGCCCCATGATTAAAACAAAATCATTGCCTTTGAAATGTCAAAAGGATCGACTATAGTCCAACTTCAAATAATATAAAGTTTCGACCGAATCATGTTCACCAATGATCACCCAAAAGGTAAGGATTATAAAACCATAATCAAGTGTTACCCAAAGCAAAATCCAACAAGTACAACATGGTCATGTTTAATCAAAGGTGGTCGAATATGACATGGTGGTCTTTTAAAAAAGTGCCCCCATATACATCTAAAACTCAATAATGTGCTAAGTCCACAAAGGTGGCCAAACTGAATGGAGATTAGTGATCAAGTGAAAGGATGGCCTCACAGACTGTAGAGGAAAAGTTGAACATGTGCACATGGAGGTGGTCCCCATCAAGTGTCCATGAGTGGATGGATTATTTTACAAATTTTACAAGTGTTGTAATTATTTTTCTCACAAATAGGGAGTTAATTTTTGCATGCTTTCACTAGGGGACAAAATAGACAAGAAGATGAATTCACATGCACAAGGAAAGAGACTTTCCCAGCAAGCAAGCTTATTATTAGCAAATTATTCACCATTCTTTTCTTAAAAATAGAACAGTCAACTTCAGTTTGACTGAGATGTAATCAAAGGCTATTAATGCCTATTTGTAATTGCATGTTCTATTTTTATTCCTTTATTTATTAATAGATGAAGGATAAAAATAGGATGCATGGGTGAGTACAAGCCTTAGTCTATTTTTAGGAAGGGGGAAAATCAAATTTGTTATATATTGTGTGCTTTGGCAAAGCACAAAGAGGACTTTTTAGATATAGGAGTGTTGAAGCAATTATTTTGCCAGTTTTGCCCTCTCAATGTGAAGTATTTTCTGCCTTTCCAATTATTTGTAGTCTTGTGTATGTTTTCATTAATCTTGTGAATGCAAATTCCCTGGTTAATCATCTTACCCGTTGCAAATTCAGTAATTTTTGCATGATATTAATGTGCATGTTTAGCTTAGTAGTATTGTTGTGATACTTTCCCTCAATACCTCAAAGTGTTTTTCCCTTAACATTCTATAGAAAACTATTGGTTCGTGCATCAAGAATCCTTTCATATATTAGTTGTGCATATACTTAGTCAAATCCCTTATATAAATTTGGTGTATCACCTTAGTTTTAATCATTTTACAGTCATCTTTTACCCTTAACCTTAGAAAAATCAGTCTAAGATACATCAATAAGGAACCGACCTTGATACCGGAGACTCACCTCAAAATAGGTATACCCACAGACCTAAGGTGTTTCCATTGTATCTATGAAAGAGAGAGATAAAATTTGCAAGCTTATAACACCGCAGCCATCTGTCTATAGGGTGTAATTTCGAGAGATAACACTTGCCTTGCTTTGTAAAATTTAGTAATTTCTACATAATATTAGTGTGCATGCTTATCTTAAAAATATTGTTTTGAATCATTCCCTTAATACATCAAGTGTTTTTCCTTAATATTCTGCTAATAACTATTGGTTTATGCATCTAGAATCCATTCTCACTCAGTCAAATCCCTCAACAAGTTTGGTGTATCACCCCAATTTTCAATTCATTTACAGTCATCTTTTACCCTCAAAACCCCAAAAATTAGTTTAGGATACATCAAGAAGGAACCAGAATTGATACCAGAGACTCACCTCAATAATAGGTATACCCCGGACCTAAGGTGTTTCCATTGTATCTATGAGAGAGAGAGAGAGAGATCCAGAGAAAGCTTATAACCCCTGCGAGTCATCTCTCTACAGGTGTACTTTCGAGAGATAACAAGAAACCCATAAGGATAGGATTTGGACTTCAAGGGGAAGAATGACTTGATTCGAGAGATGAGATAGAAAGGAATAGCACCCGTAGATGTAAGAATGATACTCCGATAGGCTCAAAGTGTATAGGGGATATGAATATGCCGATTATGACTTGCCTTATCAACAATTTTGGCAAGGATATTACAAATGGTTTTGTTTATGGATTTCCCTTGCCGGTTTGCTTGAGGATAGTAAGGAGAAGAGAATCAAAGCTTGATGTTGAAATATTCCTAAAGCTTCTTATGATCTTTGTTTTTGAAGGAATTTATGTTTTTGTGATAATTTTATGAGGAACATCGAAATGATAGATGATGTACTAATAGATGAAGTCGAAAATTTTATTATCTTTGGATGCGAGTGGAATTGCTTACACCCATTTGGTGAAGTATTCGAGATGTAGTGATGATAAAATGATGGCGTTGGGAAGAATGTGAATTAATGATACCAATGAGGAAAATTCCCACTTGTGAGTAAGGCCAAAGATCTTGAGCCGGTTGTAGGGCCTGACAAGGGATGTGGATGATATTGGAGTGTTGCTAGCATTCGATGCACTTTTTAACATATTAACAACAATCTTGATTGATAGAGGGCATGTAATAACCCATATGAATAAGATGTTTGATAACAACCAAACCAATAAAGTGGCGACCACATATTTCATCATGGACTTCTTGGATAAAATTGATGATTCATGAGATTTGAGACAACCTAATAAGATTCTATCAAACCCATGTTTGTAGAGGATGTCGCCAAGGATAACATAACAATTAGCATGTTGAAGCAATGACCTACTTACATTTTTGGATAGGTTAGAGGGAAATTTGGATACATATAGGTAGTTGAAGATCCGAGAGTACCAGAGATTTCCTTGATTAGTATCAACATGATTGACATGAGGAATTTAATGGAAATGGGATGGATAATCGAGGTAATGAACAATAACCAAAATTTTAGATTCTTCGGATGCCCGCAAGATGAGATATGTAAGGGATTCCATAATGTCTAAAAAATGATTATATGAACAAGGAATGATTTGGATGGTGTGGAAATAAAAGGCCTCAAGAAAAATTTGATGATGTCCTTTTATTTCTAATGGAACTCATTTTTGCATTGATAAATTCCCTTAACTTGATTAATGATAAGATGAGAATCACCATAGATATCAAGGATTTGGATGCCAAGCATGATAGTAGTTTCAAGACCCAAGATGTGGGCTTCATACTCATCCATATTATTAGTACATTTAGAATTTAACTTATACACAATGGGAATAGGAGTATCCCAAGGAGGAATGATGATGGCGTCGATGCGTCACCCTTGCCAACACTTAGATCTATCACAAAAAGTGTCATCCACAGGGGAGAAAAATCATGATCGACGGTGTGGATAGATTCGTCTAGAAATTTCTCGTGAGGGAGGTGATTTTCAGGAAGAGGGGCTTTGGTGAGTTAACCACCAATGGCTTGACCTTTGATTGATTTCTACGAGATGAAATCTAGGTCAAAATCGATCATGAGCATAAGCCATCGATTGATGTGGTTATTGTGATAAGGCTTAGACATGGTCTTGTGTGGGTAGAAGATGGTGATGACATAGGTTTCTTGATTAATAAGGTAGCGGTGAAATTTCGAGGTAGCAAAAAAAAGAGCACATCACATCTTTTTAGCTTGATGTAACAGTCTCATAATCCTGAAGGGTTCGACTGATATAATACACTAGTTTCTCCCTAATTTACTCATCACGATGCACCAACATGTCCCGAGAGCATGATTGGTGGAAAATATGTAGAGATCAAAAGGATCCCCCTCGCGTGGAGGTGTGAATGCAAGAGGTGATAGAAGATACTTTTGAGATCTTCAAATTCCTTTTGGTAATTGGCATCTCAATTAAAGTGAATGTATTTGTGGAGAAGATTGTTGAAAGGTTTGCGGCGGTCAAAAAGTTGTGAGATAAAGCGAATGAATGATTGAAGGAAGTCTTAAAGACTACAAAGTTGCTTTACATTAGAAAGGGGAGAAATATTCAGAATGGATATTATTTTTAGTGGGGTCAACTTTAATACCCCTAATAGAAATGATGAAACTAAGTAGTTTTCCAGTTAAAACTCCAAACACACACTTGGCCGGATTAAGACGAAGGAAGAATTGAATAAGATGCGCAAAGATTACTTCAAGTATGGAAATGTTGGAAGTACAAGAGACTAAGAGGGTGTGAATAAATATAAATAAAATTTAAACCATTTCCATTTACATTTATTACTAATAAAATAACCATTCAACCATACAACAACCATATGTGTGTTTACTTAAGCATTAAATACACCATAGACAAGAACAAGAGATGGATAGCACACAAAAACACCAAATATATGTGGGAAAACCTCAAGTGGAATAAAAATCACTGAAACTTCGTTGATATTAATCACAAAAAGAAGTTTAGTGAAGCACCAACTTCCCAAGGAGAACCAACCCTACAAGGAGCACCAACCCCTAATTTAGTGAAGCAAAAACTCCATAAAGAGGTTATAACTCCTAGGATAACCAAGAATTAACTCACCCACCTGAAGATGTTTGATCTATGATTTTTACTTCCACAACTGATGGAAATCACATATATAGCTCACAAACCCTAGCTCATACCCTAGGTCTTCAAACATGCTCAATATTCTTCTTAATAAACTTCTAAAAGGAATGATAAAAATATCGTACTAAGCCAAAAATAACTTAGATGCTAATTAAACATCATGCTCAATAAGATGAAAGTAATTCACCAAAATAACTTTACAAAAACCCTTGTAAACAAATGAGCAGCAATATCATATATTGTTATGAAACTCAATGAAATACAATGAGAATGGACCTTGCTTATATAGTCAAGGAATATATATCTAAGAACCAGTCAAACTTGTAGATTAATATATGAATCAAGGAAAGAATGAGTCATCACAGAACTAGTCATGACCATAGATTTAGGAAAGAACTAGTCATCAAAGATCTAGTCAATTCCATAGATCAAGGACAACTATACTAATAACTAGATAATATCTTCCAAATATCTAAATAAGATAAAATAAAAATATCCACACACATAAGTGGGTGAAGATAAATATAATAAAGGTAACATAAAGTACCTAGGTGAACATAAACTAAGGAAAATACCTACTCTAACACCCCCTTGAAGTGAAGCTAGCGACCCAAAATACAAGTTGAATATCCACAGATATGAGTCGACAACTGGGTCTTATCCGGTACTCATGTATAATATCGAACCAAAAGTAGGAAAGAATCCTACTAGAAGGAAAGAGAAAGAATAAGAATAAGGAATATGTTGTCACGAACACCCCAAGAACAAATTCTGAAACCCCAAGCATGCCACACAACTCAAGGTAGCGAGGTGATGCACAAGGCTTCGTAAAGATGTACAAAACATGATGCTAAGTCGGAATGTACTCCAATCGAAGAACTTCATCCTAAATGTGTTGAAGAATAATGTGTATGTGTATCTCAATATGCGGTCCACCGGTGCTCAACGGGGTTGTGAGAAATATGAATTGTACTTTGGTTGTTACACTAAAGAAAATTTAGTTAATCCTGTGGGAATCCAAACTCTATCAATAATTTTCAAAGCCAAAGAATATGTTGACTCACTATAACTCCTACCTTTTACTCTACCTCTGAAGATGAAATTGAAATAGCATGTTACTTTTTGGACGCCAAGCAAGCTGGACAAGAACCAAGACAAAAAGATATCCAAAAGTGGTATGCTTGTCATCAATAAAACCTACCCAATCTAAATCTGTATATCCAACCAACTGAGTATAACCCCTAGTGTAGTATAGGTCAAAGTGGGAAGTGCCATGCAAATAGCGTAAAATAATTTTAGTAGCCTTCCGGTGACTACTATTAGGAGAATGCACAAACCAAGATACAAGCCTTATCTTGTAAATGAAATATCGGGGTTAATATGGGTAAAATACATGAGACTTCCAACCATTGCCTCTACAATATAGGATCACAAAGTGGAGTAGTACATGTGGAAGTAAAAGTAACCCCAGACTGAAAATTTGATGCCCTTGGGTTACAATCAGCCATATCAAAATGTTGAAGAAGATCATCAATGTACTTTTTCTAACTCAAATGAATCCTGAATCTGCATCTAAGAAATCTACAAACCAAGAAAATAATGCAATAACTCAATATCTATCATGTCAAACCTGTGTAGAAAGATCCCTCTGAATAGTATGAATGTGGGAAGATGAGTTTTTAGTAAGTAATAGATCATCAACATACAAGACAAGTATCACAATATCCTTGTTTCAATTTACGGAATGATGGGAAATCGACGAATGTGAGCCGATGCATGGAGTGAGGATTTTTTTGGAACAAATAATTATGGGCACCATTTTACCTTTGGTTTATTGCATTGTGATCTTCTTGAAAAATGAGGAAGTGTGCAAAAGACGAAACCTCGATCAGACTTGTATCTTGTGAGATATGAAGATTTCTCGATCGGGTGACTCTACGATTATCTCACAAAAACCTTCATTTTCTTCCCATTATTTATTTCTTCAGCACTTTTTATCATTTCTTTCCCTACAACCTATGTATTTTTATGGACTAGGTGTTTATGTGGCCATGGAGGAGATGGTTTGGAGCAACAATGGTGGAATGGGTGTCTGGACAATCACACACAGAGCCATGGAAAGGTATGAAGTTGTGATGAAGAAATGGGGGAAAATGGCTAAGTTTCAGGTTCAAAATATTCACAAAAATGTTCATGAAAAGGTGGGGTGAATTTTTTCATGTTTTTTTCACTGACCTTAGTGACGTGAGGGACATAAAATTCCAATATGAGAAAGAGGGACGACACTTGTCCTTGATCGACGGCAAGGGATTTTCTTGAAAAAGCACTAGAAGCACTAGGGAAATTTGAAAGTCGATCATGTGAATGAAAAAGGAATCCCCATAGGTGTTGAGCACATTTTTCCATGTCTAATGTCCCTAAACTCAGGGACGTGAGGGACATCAAATTCCACGGTGAGAAAGAGGACAACATGTGTCCTTGATCCGACAATAGGGAATTTGAGCTCCAAAAATGCACTTCGGGGCTGAACTATCAAATCTGAAGGTCACATGAGGGTCCTAGAGGTTACATGGGGGCTAGGTGCATTTTTCCAAGGTTTATGTACCCAACCTTAGGGACTTATGGGACATAAAATCCCATTAGGCTCCTAGATATGACACGTGTCCTCTCAGAATTTGGCAAAGTCTCGAACACGCTCCAAGAGATCAACTTGTGATGATGATATCTTGAGCTCCAGATGGACGTTTTTGGAAATATTTTATATGATCCTAAATGTAAATGGCCTTTTAAATCAAATTGTGGGAATGTCATGTATTTATTCATCCATTTGATCCCTTAAAAACAAAATTGTGATTTGGTAGTCCACCTGTGCTTGAGAAAAACTACCTGCAGATTTGATGTGCCAAAGTGTGGTAAAAAATATGGTTTCAACATCATGTACAACTTGGAATCCTCTTTCCATATATGTTTTTTTCACTTCTAAATCCGTCAAGAGAGCTCCCGTAATCACCTTCGAAGATCAATGGTTGTTTTGGCACCTGTGCACTAACTAGGCTTGTGAACCCTACTTGATGAAACTACCCCAAATTTCGAGACCTTCCAAAATATTCCTAAATCATCTCCATGATGTCCCAAGACCTTTGGATCACCTCCACATCCACTTAGGATCTTCTTCTCTATTCCGTGAGGTTGCTCCACTCTAGGAAGGCTAGTGATATCCCTTCCCACAATTGCCTGTAACTTACAAATGAACTCCTAAAATCACCTAGGGGGATGAATCAAATTTCCTAAATCACCTAGGGGAATGAGATAACATTAATTGGGAGGTCACTTGAATTGACTGGATAGACCCAAGGTGTCTTTGAATGATAGGACTTGAAAACATTAACACTAGGTATAGTTATCGTGCTCAAGGAATCATCAATTCTCATATTGCACATTTGCATGACAATAAATTTTTAATGGACTCATAAGCTATGTATTTGGTTCGATATACCCACTTACACCTAACCATACTTATTATTTTAGGAAGAGAAACCAAATGCCAAGTATGATTCTTCATCAAAGAAGATTACTTAGTTTTCATCGCATCATACCACTTCTATATCCCATGAGCCTGTAAAAAATACTTTGGATCCTCAAAAACTGCATGAAACAAAATTCCAAAACCTGTAAAATGTGCATGATGATGCCTAGTGGGTGGAAGATCCTGTATGAAATGTGTTGCATCAGAAACTATATTACGAGACCACTTAGGCATAGTGACAACATCAATGGGAATATGATCCTCGTCGGAATCTATAACCTCCTCATCAACCTCCTCAACAAAAGGATCCTCAAGATGAGATAAATAAGTAGGCATGTAAGAAGATGAAGAATCATGAGCTGTGAAGTGCTCATAAAATTGAACATGTGTTTAAAAAAGAACTTCATGGGTATCAAGATCTAAAATTCGATAAGCTCTCATGTCCTTAAAATACCCTACAAAGATCAAGGGTTTTCTCATTTTATCCAAGGAATTCCTTTTCTTCTTAGGAACAAAATCCCAAGCAGGATCTTAAAGACTTGAAGAAATGAGACATCATAGTTAGTGTTGGACCAAGCTTACTCTAGATTCAAATGTTAAAGTGTTATGTGTGGTGTGCGATTCGAATGTAGTTAGCATAATTTATTTCTTATGCCTAGTATATAGGAATTAAATATTTATAATGCATCACGAAATTATCCATTTCCTTCAAATTTTGATTCTTCAATTTTGTTAATTCATTATGTTATGGAATATGAGGGAAAAATGCTGGTGAATAATACCATGAGTTGCCAAAACTTGAGAAAACTCATTCTTGAAGTATCCCCCATTATCGGTGCGAAGGTTTTTATGCACCTAGAAGATTGTTTCTTGACCAAAGCCTTCAATACTTTGAATTGTGAAAAACATCACTTTTGTAATTGAGAAAATAAACCCAAGTACACATACAAATATTATCAATAAAGGTGAGTGTATACTTAGCCCCATTAAAAGAGGGGGTACAAAAATCATCAAGTCACTATGCACAAGCTCAAGTGGTGAAGAAGGCCTCTTGGAAAAATTCTTAGGAAATTGATCTTGGTGTTGTTTCCTAATGCACGTCCAGGAAAAATCCCTCAAGACAAGAAACTCTAGCAATACCATCAACCATACCATGAGTGTTAAACTAATTCAAATATCTGCGCAATTGAGATGTCCAAATCTCTCATTCCAAAGCTTACACTTTGAATTTTCATGAGAAACCAATCGTGTCCCTAGAGAGGAAGTTTTATCAAAACCCTCAAAGTAATATAGTCAGGAACCATGATAAAAAAATCTTGAGAAACAAGTGAATGAGGCTTAAATAAAGTTCGTACTTCTACCCCATGTGGTGTAAAATTAACGATTTTTCCTTTACGAGAATGACAAATTTGATATACTGAGAAATAAAAATTGTAGTCATGTTAGGAACATACGGTGCATCTTGCATACTTTCACCGTCAAGGTGTATGTCACATTTTCCTTTAATAGAAAGAAATAAATAATCTCAACACAAATTTTGGAAGTAGAACTCAAACCTAGAGATACAAAAAGACTCCTTGGAAGAAGTCATGTGATGAGAAGCACCAGAATGTATAACCTAACTATCTGCAAGTGGTGGCTAAAATATCCCAACAACATTAAGTGATTTGTCATGTTGATTAGAAGGAGGTGGACTGGAGATAGAAATTTTGTGTTTCTTGACTACATCCTCTAAGGCTTGCATTCGCTTATAACACCTATGTTCTTCATGACCAATACCACCACAAAAATAGAATGAAAGGATAGAGTTATTCTTGGATTTAGAATACTCCTTGGGTTTAGAGTTATTTTATTTGGGTTTAGGAGTACTTTGAGATGGAGAAGATGTGGATTTGATTTTAATTTTTGGTTTTTCCTTGCCCTTGGATTAGATGCAACTAATGCCTTTTGAGAGGTGGAAGAATCAAGGTTAGAAGATTTGGATTCTTCCTAGTAAGTATTTCACAAAATATTTTTAAGTTAGGCATACGGAATGTGTCACCTAAAACATCCATGCTAGATAAAAAGGTAGAAGTTAGTGTATAATTGATGGAAAATATTTAGGATAAAAAGAGGTGATCTCAATTACAAGCTTCATGGCTCTCATGTGATCCACATTATTGTTATCCAAAATTCCCCCCCAAGTCGGGACATCTGGGACGAAAAGGCACGAACCGGCCGAAAATGGAAAAAATCACCAAGTTTTGTTATCACGCGGTTTGGGACATTTGGGACAAAGGTACGCGAAAGACGCGGATCGGCCGGTTTGGCGCAAGTCAGTCCATTTCGGGCGGTTCGGAGAAATTTGTCCCAGGAAGTCCGGGACATCTTGGATGAAAGTAAGCAGAGGACACGAACCAGCTGGTGAGGCCAAAGCAGAGAGGATTTTGTCTTTGGGACATCCGGGCCAAAAGTACGCGAGGGACGCGAAAAGCCGAAAGAGCCGAAAACAAAGAAGAAAAGTCAACGTTTGACCTGCGAAACTTCAAACGGCCATAAGTTTTGACTCCGAGCTCCAATTTTCACAAAATTGGACTTTCTAGAATGAGCACGACGTCAAATTTGGTTCCAGTCGTTAATGCTCATTCCCGTCAAATAAATAGAAAAACGCTGCCAGACCCAAAATAGCTGCCCGCACTCAGAAGGCCATAACTTTTGCATTTCTCAACGAAATCGCACAAAATTGGTACCGTTGGAATCGTGGCTCCGAGATCGATGCACAAAAATCAAGAAATTATGGATTTTATGAAGGATTGATCAGGATTTTTAGAAAACGTGGCCGGGTTCATAATGTGTTTTATTTGGTAGTTGGGAGTGCACTTAAGAGGCATGGTCATCATTCTTTCTCTGCTTTGCATGACACATGGGATAGTATGGGGAGCCTTTTGGAAGTAATATACAATCATTTCACTCAATTTAATACCTCTTATAGGTGGTTGAAGGACATATTTAGGGATTTCCATTTTCCCTTCTCTTTCCCTTCTCATTTTTCTATAAATTGGAGTGTTGGGCTCATTGTAAAGGAGAGAGTTCTTGGTAGCAAAGCTCTGTCAAAATTGCTTTGTGAAACCAATGTGCTGCAGACCCTTGTAGTGGACTCCTTGCATGGTGATCCAGCCCTTATCTTGTAATAGATTGAATTGTGCATATCATGAAGCAATAAAATATCAGTTTGTGGATGTATCTTCCCCTGTTGTGCTTTCTTGCATTTTTCTTGCCCCTTTAATCTTTCCACAAGAATATTGTATCTATTATTATGTTCTTGCAGGGATTCATTATCATTGTGTATGCTTGGAATATTGTTATGAATGCATTTTGCTAGATTATGGAGAACTGTCATCACCTCTTCTAGTGTGCACTTTGCCTCTGTATTTCACACATTTGGAGACTACTCTCACACCCTCCTTTTCTGGTGTATCACCACTTTAGTGTAGGCTTTCATTTTATGCATTCTCTCTCCCTGGTCCCTTGGAATTTTAGATTAGAATAGTTATTTTCCCTGCATTAGAGTAGATTGTGGCAGGTAGTTTAGGAGCAAGAACCAGCTTTCTCTAGAGGTCTATCTCAAGTAGCAAGTCCCACAACTTGGAGATAGTACCCATGTTATCCAATCACACCGTGAGTTCAAGTATATGCACTTGTATAAACACAAGGGTGCTGTGATTTGGTGATAACAATTACCAAGAAAACCCATCAATTTATCTCATATTTTGAAATGAGAGTCACATTTTTCCAAATGAGACAAAATACTATCACTTACATAAGTTCTTAACAAACCCATATACTCATCAAAATTGTCTTTGGAACTTAAATTTCTCATATTCTCTAGTGAACACGGTTGTTACGAAGAATTTAAAGCCCGTAATTCTTTCTGTTTAATTATTTTTCCATTCTTGGTTTCCATGTGTGGTAATTATGTGTTATTAATCGCTTAAAATGATCTAAATGTAGAAGTAGATAAAGACGTCATTTTCAAAAATCACCAAAAAATGCAAGAATCAAACAATGCAACAAGCCCTTGATTTTGGCACTTTATAATTGAGTGTGTGTTGTAATATGATAATTTAAAATTTTATTGTATTTCTCAAAATAAATAGTTCGATGGAACAATCATGAAAAAATAAACACTTTTGCAAAGAAATGTCACTCAATTCCGACTTACCGATCAAAAGATATAAGTTTTTCAATTTTATGCTCTACTATTTATTTTAGTTACCACTATAACAACATAAAATGTTTTTTCCTTCACCAAATAAATAAACTCAAAGGAGGATGAAGTTAAACACCTACTAGTAGGAATCACAAGTTTAATCCCTCATATGACCATACCATATGATTTAGGGCTAAAGATTTCATTCAAGTTTACATTCATTCTTAGGGTTTTCCCACCTTTCGAATCAATGGAAGATTTTGTTTTGCATAAAAGGTACGCAACAACAAAATATTAAAAAAATGAATATATGAATATACAAAAACTTTTTGCAAATGAAACTTACAAACATATGTCAACAACAATCTCTGCTCACGATACCATAAAAGGAACAATAAACAAATTGTACCAAGCCACAAAGAAATCAAATGCTATTTAAACATCATGCTCAATAAGATGAAATTAATTCACTAGAATAACTTTACACAAAACTTTGCAAACAAATAAGCAACAATATCATATATTATTATGGAAATAAATAAAATGTGAATGTGAATGCTTATATACGTAAGGAATATCAATCGAAAACTAGTCAATGTCAGATCAAGCCATAAATCAAAGAAAGAACTAGTCATCAAAGATATAGTGAATATCATAGATCAAGGAAAGAACTATACCTAACAACTCGATAATATATTCCAAATATCTAAATAATATAAAAGAAAAATATCTACACACATAAGTGGGTGAGGATAAATACAATAAAGGTAAATAAAGTACCTAAGTGGACATGAGCTAATGTAAATACCTTCTCTAACAACTTCTCTTGGCTCTAAAATGTTTATTATTTCTTCAATCAATTTTCAACCTATCATGATCTTCCTTAGCCTTAAAATCATCTACACATACATGCAAATCACTCTTCTCTAGGTCACACTTCTTTACTCCAAGAGAACTCTCTTTCAATTAGTTAAAAAATGACCCAAAACCTTGCGTTTATATGTTTCTCTTGATTTGAAACCAAAGGAGTTCAGTCCCTCATGAAAAATTCAACCCATTTATCTTAAAAACATCCCAAAAAAATCATCACAATATTCGCATATGACCCATATAGGTTGGCCTAGCCAAAAACCACTTTTAATGCACCAACAACCCTCAAAACCTTGCCATTTGAATGAGGAAAGTCCTCTTATTCCAAAACATACTTATTAAATCTCTCATATTCATAAAACATTATTAATATAACATTTAAACATTAACCATGGTTGTAATTTACATTAAAAAATCATATGATTTCATTTAATGGACCCAATGACTCATTACCTTCAACAAACATCTGCTATCAACAAATTGATTTCCTCTTTGGACCTTAAAATCACCCAAGAAAACCTAAAATATATCATGTGACAACTTTATTAAAATTCCACAATATTTACAACACTCCTAAACAATTTACATCTCATGAAACAATCACATGTTCAAACCACAACAACTTTTGCCTTTACCAAATCAAGTTTCCCGAATGATGTTTTCAAAACTCAACTAATAAACACTCTTCTGTCACTTCCAAGACCTAAAAATGAATTCACTATATTTTTAATTCATCTCTCTTCACATTGTAGGTGATATAAAGCATCACCTAATCCATCTCATGTTCCAACCAACTCAATTCTTCAAAGCAAGAACAATTTTGTCCTAGATAGCCAAAAATATAATTATCCACAACTTGATTTTGAAACCATATCAAAAATCATCATAATGAATAAAACCTTATACCAATGAAAATATTTCTAAGTTATATTTCCAACACAACTTGAATCGCCTCCTAACTTCTCATGTTGCTCTGAAATGTCCATTTATGAAGACTAATTTTAACTACCCTTTGACCATTCAACACACATAGGGCACACTTTTAACTTTTTCAGCATCACCATGACATATAAACTTCATTAACATCCAGAAAAACTCTTAAGCTATCATAAATGCTAATTTATACTTTACCTCATTTGGAGGAATTTGCCACAAATTGAAACTCTTTAGAAACAAGCCTTTTAAGGTGGGGGCCACATATCACCACATTCTCTATCATACCTTTCTGGAAATATAGAAGAGTCTTATATAACATAAATTCTCCATTTTTAATTGGCAATAAAAAATTGGCGGATATACTCACTTTGTTGCAAGTTGCTCCTAGTTAGGGTTTAGTTAGGGTTTTAGACCAATTTACATTTTTAACGATCGTTCATAAAAATGTGACAATCAAACCACCTCATTATTTTTTTTAAGTTTTATAACTTACTTAAAAATCTATTATAAATACCTCAGGTCCCCATGGAAACCATAAAGTTCAAAACGAGCATCATAAGGTCAACATTTGCTCTAAAAACACACTGCAACTTACTCATTTTTTCCAAAACTTACATAACTTCAAAAATATTATTCAAAATGACTTGAAATTTGGCATGAAGCATCATGAAAATATCATATACCTTTCCATAATCACCTCATAGCTCAAATATATCCCTAAATCTCCATCCACATTAATTTGCATGTGATTACATGTCCGATTCTCACTTCTAGCTTCCCAAGGACCCAAAATATGCATCATACCTCCGATTTATAACCTGAAAAATTACCAAAACCTTAGTTACACTACTACAACACTCTTCCCATGCTTTTTCATGATTTAAAACTTCAATTTCTGACTTCTCTACCTTAATCTGTATGTTATAGGGATAGAAACCAACTTGGAATGACTTGCCTCAACATTGAATTGACCTTGTTGACTTTATACAGACCCATGGAAACCATGAAACATAATGAAAACCATATTTTACCTCAAGAAATTAAACAAAAATTTAAATAGAACTCATACAATGACTCATCTCATTAGACCATGCACCATGACCTACTCAAACTCACCAAATCTTGATGCTACCAATCAACATTCATGCTTGACATCTGATAGAGACTCATACCATATCATGATACCATTCTCCATTAATGGGGTTTCCATCAATGACAACACTAACCAACAATGGAAAAAATTCTCCCCCTTTGTCATTGATGACAACCATCATTCAGAAACATTGATGACAACCAACATGACCAACACACTTACATGACTCTTAATATCTTTACGATGCCTCTCTCCCCTATTTTCATCTATGAAAAATGCTATTCTTACTCAAGAAATGAAAAAGACAACACAAGACTAGATCCATGGATAACAATGTAAAAATTAATTTACTTGACCAACAAACCCCACAGGACTGAATTCTCTCCTCTTTAACTCCATGTTGAGAAAAAACAAATCCATTAGACTCGATATGAGCTAAAAATAACTCATCCTCAACTGATATTATCCATATTTTCCTTCCTCGTTACTTTTCATCACTTTGTAGGTTTTTTTAAGCATATAAGCAACAATTTTGCCTCTAACTCTTTCATAACTCCACTTAGGACTATAAGCCCTAAACACCAACTTTAGTGCTTTTTTAGAAAACTTTACATAACTCTATGAAGCCCAAAAAAATCATGAAGATCATATAATTCACTCCCCTAGACTTAAATCAACCTACTCTAGTAAACCATACAATAATCAAGCCACATACCTTACTAATGAGTCATGAGGATGAATCAACACTTCATCATTATCCATGATTTATTATTTCAATGTTTTGACCCTCCTTTGTATGAGATGATACCTGTGTGAGATTTTGACTTCCTATTTTAATACAATAGATCTTAAAACATCACCACTTTTCTTTATTAGCCTTCTGTTTCATCTTACAACCTTCATACTTATCTTCAAGTCTAAAAATATGTTTCCCCTATCTAACTAGGACCACACAAGTTTGTAAATTCATTGTTTCATTGCTTAAATAGTTTAATATGTTCATCTAAGTCATCATTCATTTAATCATCAAGCCCGGACTTATAATAGTACCTTTAAGGTCTCACAATTTGAAGTCTTAAAGAGCATATGGAAGCACTAAAGCAAATGCAAATACCCTTAGTCAACAAACACATATTCAATAATGCACACATTGTTATGAACTTTTAATAGCATGCTAATTCACTTCACCTTAGCACAAACAATTGAGTTATGCTCGGACCTTCTTAGGACCAACCATAGATCAAGGTTTTCATTAAGACTTCAAGGTACTCTTCCCTATAAGCCTTAGCATGGTCAACTTTCTCACTTAAACAAGGTCAAATGATGACTTACCCTACATTAGAAGTTTCTTAAAAACTTGAAACATTGTGATATCATACCATTTCATGCTTTAATCCATCTTCACACTTGTATGCTTTTTAGACCTCTGTAATTCTTGAAAATTCCACAATTTTTGTGTTTATGAGTCCTCCTTGCACAATATTTCATGAGCATCAAGATTTAGTAGATTGTATACCTGTAGGTTTTGTTGAAAATTTTTGCACTTGTGCAAAAATGGGAAACTCAAAATTTTTTTATGATGGATGGCATTGATGAAGTGGACCTAACTAGGGGGATGCATTACGTTTTATTATGTTTTTAGTTGCAACAATTGATTAACTACATGTAATCTGCAGCTATGTATGTTGTTATAGAATGTAACACCTTACATAGACTGTCATTCCATGTTCATCTTCAAAAAATAAACACAAAATCCCCGAAGGACCAATGCATTTCCTTGATGAAGGCGGGAATTATAGTTTATGTGAGAGATTAAACTCAGTAACAAGTAGAGTTGCATTTTTCATGCAGCAGATTCATTTTAAGTTACAGGTACATTAAATCTCATTATTTATGCATGTTAAATACATTTAATTATGTGATTGAGTTGTTTATTTCATTATACAATCAATATCCATGTCATAAAGTGAAAGCAGAAAGAAGTATACAACTCAAGTACAAAAATTAAATGTTATTTATTCATGAAGTATAATGTTTCCCACACAAGTCGTGGGATGTAACTCATAACTACTGAAGAAATAAGTACATGTGCATGAAGTTAAAAGTAAAAGAGTATAGAAGAAACCCATCATTGCCTTGGGATTTTCTTCTAAGTCTCCTTCACTTTAGCTCCAGCTCCATCTTTCATCCAACTCCTTAGCGATCACAATGTACCTGAAAAATGAAAAAAATGCATCAAATTTGAGCTCAGGGTTTGATCTGTACCCATGTACTATCTAACTACATGCAGATGGATTTATAAAAATTAGAAGCATAAGGTACATCAGATACAGATACACAATTGATAAGAGCAGTATTCTACATCAACACATATGATTCCCAGAATCATTTCAGAAAAGAGAGAGAAAAGAAAACTATGGAACATAAGAGAGGAAAAAAAAGCCTAATGTTTTCTAACTAGTTTGTCTAAATGTGTAGGTACAGGTAATAAGGAAATAAACACTAACTGTTGTGTTTTCATATCAAAAGTATTGCATTCTACAAGTTGAATCAAATAAGTGCATTTATTTCAACTCAGACTGAAGGATGAATATATAAAGATATAGTTGTACCAATCCATAAAAGAAATATAAGTTCAATACTACAAATTATAACAAATGGAATGCATATAGAAAGTGCAAATAATGAGAGTGATCCAACTTTAGAACTTCAACATTAGAATAACTTGAAGAAAAGGAAGATTGTACATTGCATAAGTCAAGGATACGAGATCAATACAACATCAAAAGTATGACACAGAATTAAAGTACAGGTGTAAAAATTCCAAGGGGGCACATTCTTTTGAATAAAATCGTTAAATATTGTTTTCAAGATGATATAAGTACACTTATGCGTATAGAAAAGAATATTGCGAGTCTCATACTATCTCCGAAGCAATTGTCTATGAGAATAGAAGAAACCCATCATTATGTCGATTAATGTTTGACGTAGATTGAGTATTTTAAGGACATAGTAATGAAAAATGCACTAAAGAGTTAAATATAAAAGAATACATATTCATATGCTGATCAACTACGAGTTATATCATATTGATCAAGATACAGTTTACAAGTTCAAAGGATGATCTAATGTCATAGTTTATTAAATGAGACAGTTCAAGACTCATAAGTATGAATTCAAGAAAAGTAAGATGAGCCACAGTACTACTTCTTTAAGATACAATTTACAAATGATTCATATAAACTATCACAGTTAAAGACATCATTACAGAAGAAGAAAAGAAGAGTGCAATAAGGTCCATCATCCATTACAGATTGCAAAAGAAGTAGATTGTATTAAAAGGGGTGACATTTCTAGCTTAGAATCAAAGCTAAATGATCAAAGTACAGACTCAGATATCAGTCCAGACTGATGGAATAAAAGTGAAAGCATATGTTTAAAATTTTAGCCCCAAGAACTTATCAAGCTTCAAATATTACAACAGTTATAATACGCATTTTATAGTGATACCTCAATACGATCAAGCCTTACAAGTTGCAAAGTGTTGTAAGGAGGAGAACTAGTTTCTAGGATTGGAGAAGTCATGAAGAAAAAGTACACAAAATATGAGTAGAAAACTATAGCCAATCCTTCAAAGGCCTATTTCAAAATTAAATAAAACAAGGAATGCATTTAAGAAAGTACAGATTGCATTATTACATAGAAACATAATTCATGCCATTTTACAATGATCAAATCACCAATACAGTGCTCAAGCTATCTGTTCAAGATAAAGCAAGCAATGATCAATGACAACAAATTCATGTACGCAAGTGAAAAAAACAATGCTTATATCCGAGACATACTTGAGCTGATGGACATTATTCAACAAAGAGTCTTTGGTTTTGTGATTGATCATACAAAATAAAGAGCCTTGTTTAGGACTAATATACACATAAAGCTCCATCAATGTCAAGACTAGAAAATGAAACAGAGAATAACAGATTCTAGAATGCATGTTTCAAACGACTTCTCAAAAAGACTAAATACATCGAGATGCAATTTTCACATACATGAATAAAGAAAATAAAGGAATGTAATTTTCTTAAGTAAGTGCATGTTATAGCTTTAAAAGCATCATTAAATTTCAGTTTCAATTTCAATCAATCAGAACAACTTTCAAGTATCAAGTTAACTAATTCTAAGGAACAATGAAAATTATGGAGTACGGTGACGTAAACTTACTAGGAAACGATAAACCTGAATTACTTCTAAATACTTATATCATGGCACCATCGTAGAAATTCATCAAGTACAATGCATGAATAAATTATCAAAAGGAATCAAATATATTCGAATGATACGTATAGCAAAGACCTAAATGATGGCCTAAAATACACAGTTTCAATACTTTTAAGAATCATTGTCAACATAGTGTTTACAGTACCATCTCGGATGATACAACCATATCCAGTCTAAACACAACAAAATAATTTATGCATACAAAATTTTCAAACAATAACTGATCAGAGTGAAAATCAGCTCGACCTAGGTTATTTTAAGTACTCATATCCAAAACAAGGGTTAAAAGAGATAGCTATATCTAATGTTACTGAGATCTACATTATAAACCTGGAATGAACTATTTGAATTTTTGTGGGAAAGGAACATTAGAATCATATAATGATCTCATCAAGTACAATTTTAAAATACTGAATAGAAAAAACTAGAATAATCAATCTTGCAGCTAAATCAATTCATCAATTGCATTTTGGAGATACAACTCGAATAAATCTCCGAGAATCACAAAAATAGTTCTAACAAAATCAAGTAATGTAAGGAACAACCTAGAGGTAGGGCAAGGTAGAAACAAGACTTTTCATAAGCAAATATTATGAAATACGCAAAATCTTGAGCTCAAGTTTTCAAAATGGAGCAGAGGTAAGGCCCTTAGGCAGAAATTTCAAGACTAGAAGACCATAACACTTAACTCATAAAATTCCCAAACATATAGCTCAAGCTCCAAAATTAAGTATAACAGTTTACATTTTACAAAAACCTAGATGAGTTGTTCTAGATTAGGAAATTAAAGGGTTTCAAATATGGAGTTGGAAGTGTATTTACAGAAAAGCCATGAGTTAAAGGAGACAAATCGGTAGTGTTTGAATGACTCAAAAGCTTGGAACACATGCCACATTGTACCACTAAAAATGGTGAAAAATTCAAAGCCTAGATTTGAGTATATATATAAAATGTGACTCAAGTGAGTCCACGAACTAAAACCCTCAAATGGAGCTCACTTTGAAGGGATACAAAGGATCTCGAAATGGGAGAAGTGAGTGACCAAAGTTAAAACTAAGAAGCTTGAAAACCCACCAAAAGGTTGAGCAAGATTGCAATGGAATGAACTTCAAGGAAATCAAAACAACAAACCCAAAAATATTTGTCTTCTATCTGCCGAGATCTTCAAGTGTAAATCCATCAATCGCAATGAGACTACTTAAATGCACGCTTCTCCATCTTTGGATTCAACTTTTCTACTTCACAAGTTCCATTCATGCCTGTTATCTCCACTTACTCGCTTACTCCTAATTTTGTCACCCCCAAGCTCTCAAATGGGCATGGTGACCCATAAGACAATTTGTGAGCATTTCATGTGGTATCTTTAGAATTTGTGGATGATCAGACTCTTTTAGCTAATTGCTTCCCCATAATCTTCACAATTATTTGATGCTTTAGTTTTATGACCTACCTGTCCACTCGGTAACATCTTGTAGACATGTCACTAATCCTTATGACTGAGACAATGGATACTTGACACATCTCTTAACCTTATGAGAATGAAAAAACATTCATTGATAGCCTATGACATCAGGCTCGAAGAAATAACTAACAATTTTGTGAAACAAAGAAAACACAACATACCCTTTGGTTGAGTACAAGACTTGAAGCTCCAACTAAGACTTGAGAAGACTAAGAATTTTCTTGACTTCAAATTAGAGCATGATTGACAACCAATACTTCATAAATGATACAACCACTATGTCAAAGACACAAGACGTTTCATTTATTTTTTCTAGTTCACACTACTTATTTGTGAGAACTTATAACACTTTTTCCCAATTTTAAAATAGTTGACACGGAACACACACCAAGAAATCAGCACAATGACATATTAGCCTAGAGCTATAGACCTTAAATACTTCACTATTACTATACTACATACCCATTTAGAGACATCATGAGGGATAAGACACAAGACACAATGACTTAAGGGAAAAATATAACTTTAGGTAACCACAAAAACCACAACATACTCATAACCACACACAATCATATGCCACTATTTGTGACAACTTGACTCTTCTATAAATCTTATACTTTTTGTACCATTTTAAACCTTGACCAAGATAAAAACCCTTTTATGGTTAACTTTGACCCGTGCTAAACTAGACCTTGAACATGACACCACATATGATTTGAAAGTATGAAAACATATTTATACACATGGATACATCATGACAGTGTTATAAGCAACCTCACCTAACAAATATTCCATTGACAATGATCTTTACCTAAACTCAAACTTAGACCATAAAGAGATCTCAAATAGGATAGACAAACCTTACAGACAAAGATGGATGTCATAATAATATAATATTATAAACCTTACAAATACAAGAGCTCAAAATCCACATAATAGGTTACTTAGCATACCTTATATCTTTTTTGGTGTCCCAAAGACCTAATTTCTTCAACTTATCTTACACGTGAGCTTGAAAGGTATTCAAACACATGTGATCTTCTTCAACAAGTGAAAACATGATTCCTTGAATTTATTTACACTTGAGAACACTTGTTATCCATCTTTATAGTACCAGCATTCTCCTTCTTGTTCTTTGGATTTGTTATGACAACCTTTGAATCAATCATGAAGCTAATTTTTCTCTTAAAAACCCTTCCACTTGATGTTTTAGACTTGCTAAAAACTCTTGATGTTCCACAAAATATAGCAATGTGTCCTTTTTATTGCACCTATGACATACAAAATCATTACTCTTCCTTTTAGTTCAAACACATCAATATTCCATCCACAATCCTTAGCTCTATGCCCATACTCACAAGATGAGTAACATTCACCTTTGACGATTCCTATATCATCCCTTGGAGACCTCCTTTTACAATCTCTATCTTTATGAAAAAAATCATGACAAACATAGCAATAACATTAAATGATGATCCATACCTTATTTTATTAGGTTGTCTAATAGAGTTAGACCTTCTTGGATCAGCCTCATCATCAATGTTTCCTTGAAACCCTCGGCCTATTTTTGCATTTGTAGCTCTTTGACATTCTAAACAATCATAAAGAGCCTTGGAGATCTTCTCAAGCCTTTTGTACATTTTCAACCTATTAGAAGCATCCTCTAAATCATATTCCAAATTTTTAACCTCTCTTCATACTTAGAACATATTCATTTTTTCTCTTTTAAGGATTTGGACACACTATAATCCCTGTGAGTCTAAAATCTTGATAGCGACATCATAATTTTTCTTCATTTCATTCATTGTATCTTGCAATATAGAAACCAAAGACTTGGCAATCTCATACTTTCTCCTCCAAAGATCAACTAACTTACCCATTTGTGCTTCTAGGATCTCCTCCAAGTGATTAAACTTACTTCTCAAGGCACTTACTCTAATACCAATTGTTGGAAGCATAACGGACTAAGAGGGGGTGAATCAAACTAATAAAACTTTAAACCATTTCCATTCATCATTCATTACCAATAAAATAACCATTTAACCATGCAACAACCATATGCGTGTTTATCAAGCAATGAATACACCATGCACAAGAATAAGAGCAAGATATTACACAAGAACACCAAATATAAATGGGAAACCCTAAAGGGAATAAAACCCACTAAAACTTTGTTGATATTACTAACAACAAAGAAATTTAGTCAAGCAACAACTTTAAGAGAAGCACCAACCCCTAGTTTAGTAGAGCACCAACCCTACAAGGAGCACCAACCCCTAATTTAGTGAAGCACCCACACCACAAGAAGGCTACAACCTTAAGATGAACAAGCACCAACTTAGACACATGAATATTTCTGATGTTTGATTTGAGTACCGCCACCACCGATGGATATCACACATTTATCTCACAAACCCTAGCTCATACCCTAGGTCTTCAAACTTGCACAATCTTCTTCTTTCTCAACTTATCTTGGCTCTAAACTCTTGCTCTCATGTCTTCAATCAGTATTCAACCTATCATGATCTTCCTTAGCCTTCAAATCATCCACACATACCTATAAATCAATCTCCTTTAAGTCGTACTTCCTCCCTCCAAGAGCACTCTCTCTCTCTCAACTAGTTCAAAAATGATCTTAAACCTTTCTTTTATATGCTTCTCTTGATTTGAAATCAAAGGATGTCGGTCCTTCATGACAAATTTGACTCCTACATCTTAAAAAAATCCCCAAAAATAATCACAATAGTCACATATGACCCATATATGTTGGCCTAGCCAAAAACTACTTTTCATGCACCTAAAATCCTCAAAACCTTGCCATTTGAATGAGAAAAATCCCCTCATTCAAATATCATGCTTATTAAAGATCCCATATTCATAAAACATGAGTAATATATCATTTACAAATTAAAAATGACCACAATTTATGTTAGCCAATCAAATTATTTCCTTTAATGGGCCCACTTGACTTATTACCTTCACCAAAAACTGATATCAACAACTTGATTTCATCTTTGGGCCTCAAAATCACCCAAGAACACCTAAAATATGGAATGTAACCACTCTATGGAAATTTAAAAACCTAAATAACACTCCTAAACAATTTAATTCAACCCTACCACCCCAAATTTGTTCATTTACGTTTGGCTTTGTTTGAATATTTTAGTCTGTGGCCTAATTATATTGGGAATATACGACATTTGTTTAGAGCATGTATACTCTTTTATATTTGGAAAGCTCGTAATACTATAATATTCTAGAATGATAAAATTGTTACTTTTTGACACCAACAGTAAATTTTCTGTTATGTCAATTATGCGCTTACAGATTAAATCTCAAGCCGAAAAAGTTACCCTAGAATTTCTTCATTTGCAAGAAATTTTTATACACCGAGCGAATGCTTCTTTGGTGATTCTTAGATGATGAGTCGAGTCCCTCCCGACCCTTTATTGCCACCACCCCGACCATATTTTCTTCGCAACCCACCTCCACATGGTGCATCACATAATTTTCTCTCACAACCATCACTCCTCGTATCTCCAACATCACCTTTCAGCTTCCTCCTCCTCCCGGTCCAAGATGGATTTCTCATGATGGAAGGTTATGGCTAGATCTCGCACATTGTATCTCTCCTCTACATGAAGTTCATGCATTTTTGGCTCTCAACCCCTTAGTTGGGGAATTATGGCGCCCTTATAGACGGATATTCCAAATACGAATGGTTGTGAGTTGATCTCCCTTCGATTAAATCGTCGAGTGAAGATTTCATCCCTCCCCATCATAATCCTCCTCCCAGGAGCAATGACATGTGCAAAGTGCTATATGGTTTTATGTAATTCTCTCATTTCCCCTCAAGGCATGTTGTCTACCCTTTGGGCGTTATGTTGTGCCTAAATGTAATGCTCGCTTCAAACTACCACTTGAGACCAAGAAACAAACTAGGATTAGCTAGGAAAATTATGGAATTTTTTTTTTTTGATTAAAGGTGTTAGCAAGGAGGGTTACAAGATCTCAATTAGCACAAACATGATTTAGATTAACAATCAAGACTGACTTGTAGTAATTAATTCTAGCAACTATTATCAATGAGGCATAAGGTCAAAACAAGAATTTAAATTCATCACTTAGGTTAGGAGAGTGAAATCCCTCTCATCTCTGCCCAAACAGGCTTACAGGGTTCAACTTGATTTTTCACACATTTAGAGTCATCAAAACTTTCCTAAATCATACCCATTGGATAGTAAATTCTCTCACCTTTCCAACCATATAAAGAAGTCCTCCTAACTCCTTATAAATCTCAAGTTATGGGTCGATGAGCGCAAAAGCACAAAACGGGTCCATGAGGAAAAATTTGGAATTTTTCCCAAGGTTCAAAACAAACCAAATTTTCGAAGGAAAATTTTCCTCTGACTTTGCACAAAAGGCCACGTGGTGTCTTCTGATTGGACGCGGGCCTACGAGATCAGCGGAGCGATTTAAAATTTTATGCCAAAGGCGTTTAAAGGTCAAAAAGTCATACGCGAACCCGCGCGTCCATTGGGACACATGTCAATGCCTGATTGGTTGCGGGGGTGTGGGGTCGTGGAGGAAAAAGTGAAATTTTTCCAAAAGAGACAAAGGGTTAAATTTTCAAATTCAATCCGCGTACCATTCATGCCACATGTCAAGCATGTGATTAGTTGAGGGGGGACGGGGCAAAATGGGAAAATTTTCCCAAGGTCAAATTTTCAAAATTTTAAGTTTCAATGAGATTCACCCCTCCAAAGTGCCACGTGGCGACACATGATTGGCTGAGAGTGTTGCGGGGCTGCGGAATTTTTGGGGAAATTTTTCCAAAAGTTAAAATTTGATTTTTGTATAGTTAGATTAATTTTTAGATGGTCATTTTGAAGCAAAACTTCAGATGACCATAACTTTTGATAGAAAAGTTAGTTTTGGGAAAACAAGGACTTTCCAGAAATATCTCAGAGTCCTCTTTGCACAACAATCATAAATTTTGGATTTTGATGAAGTTTTGAGGGTCAATTTTAAGAAATCGATCTGCAGGGTTTAAAATTCCAAACTGGCAATTTTCCAACTTGTGAGATTTTAATCAAATTTTGGTTTTCTCCTTCTCAACATGTCAATTGAACATGGAGGATTGATCTTGGGTCATTTTTAGAATATTTTTAAGGTTCAATTTTTGGATTGAGTTAATTGATATATTTTACATCCTTTGACGGGAAGTTGGATTGTAAAATTAAAATTGGATTTAATAAATTTCAAAAACGTTTTCTTAAATGTTGAGCTCTATTTAGGTTCATTAGGACCTAATAAATCTATATTACATTGTCTCCTTTATTAATTTAGGTTGTAATTCTAAACTGTACATTTATTAGATTATTTTCAAATGCCAGATTTATAAAAAGAACAGAGTTCTTTCATTAACAACTATAATAATCCATTTGCCACTTCCAAACATGGAAAGCTTATCAAATATTGTCTAAACAATTAATTTGTCTATCTTCTCATTCAAAACAATAAGGAAACATTTGATATTTCAAATTTTAATAAATACAAAGAACATAATGTTGTCTTTTTCTCCCTCACGTATTCTCCTTTTTCAACAGAGATTTTATAACACAACAGCAATTAAATTGCAATACATTAGTACAATCTAAGAAAGAGATGCATTCCTTTCATCGATTTCAAATAACACATTATAACTTCATCCTTTCCATAAATTTCAATTTACAAAATACAAGCAAATCTCATTATGTCACATTATTTTCAAAACAGAGTATGAAACATTAATTCCTTACATTGTACAAATGAGATTCAATCCTTCCTTACAAATGCAAAGTGTCTTTTCATTACAAATAACAATTCCATTCATCCACTTCAATGTGGGAAGGTTATATTAAATTTGATCAAGGAAAGGGACTGTCAAAACTGCATTTTCTCCAAGCTCCCAAAATAACAACATGCTAATTTATTCATCTTTTCATTTGATCACAACAAGGAAGGGGGAAAGGCAATGCTCTCCACCCAACCAAGAAATCCAATGGGAAAGGAGAAGCCATCTTTCCCATTGGCCCCGAGCCCCAACCATATTGAAATAGAAAATGGACATCAACACATGGCAACAAGGCTTCTATCACAGCAACCAACATTATTTTCACATGCGAACACAACAAGAAATATAGTCCAAACAAAGACAACAGTTCACAACTGCAATAAGAATCATACACACATCACATGGGCTTGATCAAGCAAGCCATCAAGAAGCAAGAACTATGGGGAATCTCCTTATGCTTCCCAATTTGGAATTGGGCATCCACCGAATGCATACTACCAATAAACACATCAAACCCATAAATCTTATATCTCCCAACCCCTCCTTATGCCCCGCCAATGTTTCTCCCTTATGCCCCCAAGAGTAAGAAATGCAAGAGTTTCTTTTCTCCAGGTGGATGCCAATCCAAAATCCCTCCACAATAGAATAAGTGACATTGGCAATCCCTTATGCCCCCATATAAGACCCCATAGTCTTCTCCTACACCTTTCCCTAAGCATTCTTCCCAACCAGCCATGAATATACAGCACAAACACTATTTCATTCATGTAAGGAAAGGGAAAAACAACATATAAAAGGACAAGATCCTACCTCTCCATAGTGGATATTGTTTCCAAACACAATTCCTTCAATGCTCAAATATGCAGTCCAAAACAACAACACCAAGCATGCAATTCAATTTCCAAACTCTCTCCACAAGCAAGACTCCAACAGCAATAAAAATTCGACCCCAAGGGTAAAAAGCAAAGTTTCAACAACCATAAACAAGGGGAGAATTGAAATTTTAAAGGAGAGGGAGGGAGAGGATGATGTGGATTCCAAGTGGGATGCCACATCATTCTTACTCAACCCCAAAAAGAGAAAGTCAACTTCACAATAAATGGAGATGACAATCAACTTACACACTCAAAATTAACCCATACTTTAACAAGGAATGAATTAAAAAATTGTAAGAAAAGTGCAATAAAAACTTACACAGTCATTTCAAAATACAATTAAAAGATTAATTTTGACTCCAAAACCATAGGTGTGGTTGGTGGATGATTTTAAGAGGTGTGGGACAAGTTTAACTTGTCCCACAAGCCTCCAAATTTGGCCTCCAATGTCAAATTCGAATTCCTTAGGGGATGGAGTGTTCTACACTCCAAAATATGACTTACACAACTTACACATCACTTACACATTCTTACAACATGCATTAATTCCTATGACTTCATTTATTACATTCTTTTGACATAATGATTTATTTATTTAACATATGGTTATACATAACATAAATCCAATTTAATTAATAACTAAGACAACAACTTTATTACTTATATTCCACATCCCAATTAAATTAAATAAAATTTAACTATATGACTTTCACATTAGAACTATCATATTTAAATTAAATTACAAGAAGGAACAATTTACTAAATAAAATAAATAAACACATATCCCATGGTCACATATAATGGAAATCCCCCATGGGAAATCGACATAACACAACACACAAACAATTACGATTGCCATGGTGACCGTTGAGTTCATCCAGAATTTCAATATGGTTAGTCTCCAGTCCCCCGACATTGTTGTGATTTTTAACCTGCAAAATGTAAATACCTCCTTCGGCCTCGTGGCCGCATCAGACATCCAAAATGATATAAACAATATTTCAAAATCATCTAAACACACAAATCACAACAACATCATTAATTTAACATTATCATTTTTAATAAAATAAATCAACTATATCATCATCAAAATTCCACCATACCAAATCTACTCAAATATCCAATATCATAAGTCCAAATCAACATCTATAATATGTCCATGTCATAACAAGTATATCATCAACTACATATAGAAATGTCTCTAGTAATCATCAATCATAATAACTGAATCCAAATCAATCCTAGTCCATGATCTAACATCTAACCATCATACTAAAACAAACATAATAGTGTCCATAATAATCTATGATCTAACATATACACATCATACTAATACAAAACATAGTGATATCCAAAATGAGATCAACGGTGAGTGTCGATCAGTATCTCAAACAAAGGTCAAAGGAGGTGAGCACTACACTAAACATTTTTTTTTTGTGAGTTTTTCATTTCCCTACTTTTATAACTCGTATATTTTTATTAACATGATGTCTAGCTCCAATAATAATAAGTGTTATATTCTATGAAAATAATTTATACTTAATATATTAATAGTATTATAATTATCATGATCTATGATAAATAAAATCATAATTAATATACTAATATTACTATGTAGTACTAATAATATATAATAAACCATATGTAAATTTCTATCATAATACAAATAATGTACATATACCTAATAAATTATTAATGATATATTTTGGTATTAAGTATATTATTTATATTATTAATAATATATATGGAATTTTAATTGAAAAATACATTTTTATATTAATTACAAGGATGTACAACATTAATCATACATTAAGACGGCTAAAAAAGTCACGCCTAAAATGCCAAAAGTTCCATCAAATCAAAGCCAAAAATACCTAAAACAACTAACACTAAAACTACATAGTTGGAGTGATTCAACAATTACCTATCAATACTTTAGTTTTGTCTTTATAAACAATTACCCTTGCAGTAACGCACCAAAAAAACCAACACAAGGACAACACAATGAAATACAGGATAACTTTTTTTTGACTTACTTGAAGATAATACGACACTACACAAGTTCTCTAGGGAATACAATCAACTAAAGACATGCTTTCCACAACACGGACCCACATTGGTTACAGATAAACATGAGGCACACACTTAGGACACAATGGTTCATCTAAAGTATGAAATTTTACAAACAAGGTCTTCCCACAGAAGGTTTCTTTAGAATCATTTTTTAGTTGTAAGTGTTTTTTTACATTCTTTACTTTTCGCAGAGGAATCATAATAGGAGAATCTGAAAGTCATGTCTCCTTTGATGAATTTTCCCCTACCTTGATAATGTTAATATACAGTGTAAACCAATTATTGGATGATAAGAGGTTGCTTCATTAACTTGATTAACTTGTTCATTGGTTAGGAGGCAGTTAGTTTATCAAGGCTCTTAACTTCATCAAACTGTTTTCAACGTTGTGCTTATTAAAATATATGTTTTACCCCTTTTAAGCGGTCATATTTTTATTTTATTTTATTTTTACAAAGACATGACTATCTAAGACTTGGATTCTTCATTAAGATCTTATTAGTGGTTAAAAAGGATTTCATTGGGCAAGAGACTAACAGAATTGTTAAGGTTTCACTTGGGCTTCACTTGAAGAGATAGACATAAGTATACTGTTTACTTTTTCAACGGGCAAGATAGGTCGAAGAGTTCCTTAGTCAAGTTCCTTCTATTTATTATAATCTTATTATCTTCCAAGAGTTCAAACATTGATTTCACCTTAAGACCATTCGAGGATTTACCACAATAAGAGATTGTTGATTAGTTTATGTGGGATCACAAGGTATATTTATTTCTCTTGTTTTCTTTTGCTAGGTTCAAACATAGTACTCTACCAAATGACACATGACCAAAGGTAACCAAAGTGATGTAAGTTGATTCAAGTTTAGATAATTATAATTAGGTTTACAATTCAAGGATAAATCATATTCTGAAAAGTGAGAATTCAACAAAGGATACGCATGTCAAAACAAGTTCATTTAATCTTATTGACAAAAGTATTTCTCAAATTGAATTTCAAACGATAACAACAACCTACATGAGAGAAATACAAACTTATAACGCAATGCCTTCTAGATAGTCTCGCAATTTCCATACCAATGTAAAGCAAAAGAAAAACATTCGTACAACAAAGCGAGCTTCCTAAAGAAGGTGGAATCCACTTTCTACACGTGATTCTTTTTCTCTCTCTTTTTTTTTCTTTTCTACTCAGGAAATCCTCCTGCACATTTGTTAGCACATGTCGGTTCGCAAGAATCGAGCACGATAAAAGCTATAACATTAAGACATTATGTTGTTATCTAACCTGTTTCAAGGAAGAAAAGTACCGTTGGAGAAGAAAACAATAATTCAAGAGTCTAAACAAGAGCAATTAAAGCGCTGTCCAAAAGCATAAAATGTCTATATAAAAGGGATGGCACTAACTCTATTTAATTTTGTTTTCACATAGAGCGGTTAATAAACATCCTAGTGAATTTCACCCATATCACAATAATGACCGTCATTAACAAGATAACATTTTGAAACAAAAACAATTACAGGAAGAGAATTAATTTCAAACGTGATCATCCTATTTTTTAAGTTAGTTCACCAAGCCAAGGATTCACTATGCCACTAGAAGATCCCAAACAATCAATCGACATGAGAATATCTAAACCAAAGACATGACTTATTAATATTAAGATGATGTGCCTATAATGATTAATTTTATGTCATTACAGAATAAATAAATTGGAAGAAAAGGGATAAAACGCACAAATGACCTCGTATGGGTTACATCCTATCCTAACAATCCTTCTATTAAACTTTCTTCTAATCAAGAGAATGTCTTAAGAAAAAGGACAAACTTGGCAAGACCGAACATTACCATTATAAATCTTACAAGAGGGTTACTCAATCATTCACAAGAACACAACACGGGATACATAGCTTCCAAAGGATCTATCATCAACAACAAGTTGACTTAAACCTTCTGGTCAACACATAACCATTCTACTACAATGACAAGTAAGGAGGTCGTATCACAATGATCATCACAAAACCATCAACCAATGAGTTTCCAAACACACCAACCTCTAAGTCACAGGAGAATGAAATTTAAACATCTTTACGGAGCAAAACGTAGGGTAATTTCTTATGCATAAAACCAACATCCCAATTTTAAGATTTGAAAACTTCCTCAACATTGATCCAGTAGATCTCGTATCCTCCAACATGTGTGAAGCAAAATCAAGGTACGAAAAGAGTATTTCCTCCGACATTTTAAGCTATCCAAAAGAAATGTGAGTAACGTCTTAAGAAGACATTCCGTAGGATCAGCTACATTCCTCAAAACAAACAATGAGTCACCAAGGGAGAGAAGGTGAATTCCAAAGAAAACAATCTCCAAACGGTGAACATGAATTGATATCAAATTATGAAGATCAACCATGACGCTTGAATAATAAAAGTATTTCTTCGAGCGATTTAAAAATAACAAAAGCAACTAACCTAGTTGAGAGTAATATCAACTTGGCTCAATTCGATAATCAGTCAAGCTAAGCACACACCAAGCCAACCGGGAAGGGTTACTAGAAACTAAAACAACTAAAAGAAAAGAATAGAGACAGGAATAGCATCATTTACCTATACACAATGCACTCATGCAGACTCAATCACTATTTCGCAAATACCCAACATAAACTAGAACTACAGATCTCGAACCGAAACAAGAATGAGAACAAAGCATGAACTATAAGGTTGAGTCCAACGACAATGTTGGATAAAACATTCAAATCCCAACACAAAGAACTCGGGAATTTTCATTACAGTACCCTCACCTCTTTTTTTTATTAGTCTTAAGAACAAAGTTCACCCAACTAATATTTATTAAAACCAGTAAAAGAATATAAAGGCTTCAACCAGCGCAATCATTTCTAACGCCAAACAGGAATACAAACGAGCAAGGGAAGTGGAAACCAAACAACATACCATCACACGAGACATTTATAAGAAGAGTAGAGTTATTTAATGAATCAGTTAAATAACAGCATAAGAATCAATGGTATAGAGAATATCGTGACTCGATAAGCTCCGCATGATGATAACAAGATGGATCGGGGCCTGCAACAGAACCCAACCAGCGCAACTTCTCTTCCTCGGCTGCCTGAAGGTCCAAACTCTGTTAACGGCCATGCTCTTGTCCTTGTCGGTGAACAAACTGGGTGCCACATCTATTACATACAACAGGAATGAACCATACTGGTAACCATTACCATGAGCTATACTCTCTGAAAGAGGCCCTTGCCAAGTGCAGCCGCTCTTGTGGTGTAGGCAATGAACTGTCACATGGCCTATAGCATCAGCCAATACCGGATTTGCCTCTTGCACTGCCTTCGAATCTGTATCAGTAACCAAATACCCGTCATAAGGGCAGGCCCTAGTAGTACTCAGCACATAAGTTAGGCAAGGCTTGCAGAAAGGATGTGTACATTGGGTTTGCATAACCTCATTAGGGTAAACACGCGCGCCTACTAATCGGATGAGAATATTCTCCAGGGAGTGATTGTATATTTATGATACTCTCGTTGTCAAAACCCATGACCTCCCCGAGAAAGCAAACCAAATGTATTTTCACCTGTGAAGAAGCTGCCACAAAATATCAAGTGTGTTGCTTGTGCAGCAAAACATTTCAGCTGTAGCTTGCAAGGTGCGACAAAACCAACAGAGACCTTTATGCCTGCCAACTTGGTGACTCGTTGAAGCAGCTCAAATGATTGCAAAGAAAATTGTGTTTCATGAATATTCTGATATGAAACAGATCCGCCTCCATGAGGTACTCTTCCATGAGTTACATCGAAAGACAACAAGAAAACAAGTAAAGTCCCAAAAGAGAATCCTTGCAATAATTTTTCGCAGTGTCATTGGTAATGCTCTCACTATCACATAACCAATTTTGGAGATACAAACCTCAGTACATGATCTGAGTCTGAAAAATATCCTGCTACCTTCATCTCCCAAGACATTTTCTCCAACATTGCATAGATCTCCTGTGCCCGAGGGTGTGATCTGCCACCTACACAAAAGCATGCACCATTTTATTGCCTTTAAACCAACTGCATCCAAGTTCCTTTTTAATTCCTCTATCCTTCATCGATATCCTAACCTTGGTGCTCTCATAATAGGAGAAGCCTGGTTTGAGAGGCGAAGCAAAAGAAGATGGCTTTAAAACCCAAAAAAAAATCTCTTGGTACAGACTCCATATCCATAAAACAGTCCCTAGACTTAGCATCCTCAATAAGGCTGACCAGCCACTAGATCGCTTCAATGCAGCAGCTAAAAAGGACAACCCTGGAAAAGCGTTTCTGGAGGATCCCCAACAAGAACACACCTTACAGCTCCCAAGGAAAATGGAGGTAACACGTCTACTTCCCTAGCTTGTAGCTTCATCTATAACCACAGTGAACGCAGTGAAACAGTAGTGAAGCAGCACTAGAAACAGCAGTGAAACAACACTCTCAGCCTCGCCTGCAAAACTTGCCTCAAGGTTCGACCGAGCTTCTTCCATGCTAGTTCCGCCACCTGGACAGAAGCGACTTCCCATAATGAAAGGGCAAGACAGCTCAACTAAACTTTATCTCATCCTTCCATTGTTTGCAAGATTTTGCAACAATCGATCACGACGTGGTGGCGTGCAACGTAACGCGTCAAGTTCGGCACCAACGGTTCTTGGGCTCACCCTGCAGCTGCTGTCGCACCTACTCTCAATGGAGGCCACTGGTTTTCTGAGATAAGTTTACTCCTCTACCCTGTAGCTATGTGCATACAGTCCAATGCTTCCTCACGGCACCCCCAGGAGAAGTTCGGTTCTACGCCCACGGATTCCGCACATGACAAAGCCACGATTTTTGCGAACCACACCCACTTCAAACCAGGCTCACGCAGCAACCTAGGCAGAGAAAAAAAACGTGCCAGGAGGAAGCAAAAATGCCCACGCAACCAGGAAAGACACCCCCCAACCACCACACGCGGTCCAAGGAAGAAAACGCGTCCACACTCCACCTACTCGCATTCAAAGAGAATCAAGAACAGATCATGTCGAAGAAAAATGTGACTCCGCTCAGACCTCACGCAAGGACAGACAAGACGCTGGTCAAATCTGCAGGCCGGGTGGTTGGGAGGAGGCCACGGTGGCAGTGGAGGCCGATGCCCACGGGGCATTACATACCTAATTTATATATTGTTAGTTTATATTATTAATAATTTAATATATTATAATCATTTAGTGTATTACTATATTATATTATAGTATATTTAATTAATTTATATATTATTACTATAATAATTAATACTACTTAATATTATTAATAATGCCACATGTTATATATAATGTTTTAAAACATTATATAGTATAATGTTATGTTAATATGATTTATTGTATTATAGATGATTATCTAATTTATGTACCTTTGAAACACATTATATCTTTTTATTCTATATATTATATCTTTTATTCTTGACATAATATATATCATTAAAAACATATACAAAATAATTATAAATAATAATAGATTATATTATTGATTTATAAAAAAACGAAAAATATATATTACATACATAATTATGTTTTTCAATGAATTATTATTATTATTAAATTATTTCTTTTATCATGTTCTATTGATTATAGCTTATATTATATACTATAATTAATGAATATTATTATATTATATTAAATTACATCTTAATAAAACAATTATAATATACCTTAATTATGTGTGTGTGGGAGGATGTTTCCATATAATATTATATATTATAATATTTAATTATTTATATATTTTCTCACATATGTTAGTTAAAAATTATATTATTTACTATTAATAATATACAATAATAATAGTATATACAACATATTCATTTATAGTATTATAAAATTGTTATATTGAATTAAATTACATATTATACAATAGTAAACACTTTTTTATATTGAATAAATTATATATTTTCTTATTCCCCATTATTTATAATAATATTTAATATATTTATTAAAATACATTAATATATGTTATATTACTCATATTATATTAAAATATATTCTACGAATTATATTTTGATATGCATTAAATTATTGTGAATTTTTTTATAATATTATGATATTATATATATTTTTATATTTTATAAATAATGTATTTTCCCATACTCGATTATTTATACTATATACATCATTAATAATACTTATTGGTTAAACTTAATAAATTTTAATTTAATATTATTATATTTATTACATCATATTTTATTTTATATAAATCTCCAATTTTAATATATATATATATGATAAAAAATTAAAATATGTATTACATATAATATATCACTATATATACTATATTCTTTTGTAATGTTCTAATATGTCATATAATTTAATATTATTATATTTAAATAAATCTCCAATTTTATTATATATTATATAAAAAAATTAAAATATGTATTATATACAATATATTCTTTTGTAATATTATAATAAGTCATATTAAATTAGATTACATAAATAATATTAAGATTTATATTACATAATATATATGAATAATAATAAGATATTATACAATATTTATTACATCATATTTTATTCTATTTGAATCTCCAATTTTATTATATATATAATTTATTAAGTATCGCCTATAATTATCATAAATGACATATAGTATATAATATAAATAAAGGAGTATGAGAAAATATATAATTTTTATGTAGATAGGTTCTTCCTCGACTTGATTTAGGCTTGAGAACCTTGTTTTCCATCTTAGTAGCACTAGCATTATCCTTCCGGTTCTTGGATCTGTCATAACAACCTTGGACCCATTCATGAAACAAATTTTTCTCCGAAAACCCTTCCACTTGATGTTTGAGACTTGCTAACAACTCTTGATGTTCCACAAAATCTAGCAATGTGTCCTTGTTTATGACACCTATGATATACAAAATTATCCATATTCCTTCTTGATTCAAACACATCAAGATTCCATCGAAAATCTTTCGCTTTATGCCCATACTCACAACATGAGTAGCATTCACCTTTCGACAAGGCCTATATCATCCCTTTGAGACCTTCATTTATAATATCTAGCTCTATGACCAAAATCATGACAAACATAGCAATATCCATTAAATGATTATCTATACCTCATTGTAATATGTTGTTTAATGTAGTTAGACCTTCTTGGATCAGCCTCATCGTCAATCTTTCCTTAAAACCCTAGGCTTGTTTTTTCATATGTGGCTCTTTGACCTTCTAAACACTCATAAAGTGCCTGGAGATCTTCTCAAGCCTTTCATACATTTTTAACCTGTTAGAAGCATCCTCTAAATCAGATTCCAAAGACTTTAACCTCTCTTCATACTTTGAACAGGTTCCTTCTTTCTCCTTTAGGGCTTTGGACACACTATCAACTCCTGTGAGTCCAAAATCCCGATAACAAGATCATGATTTTTCTCCATTTCAATCATTGTCTGTGCAATCCCAAAACCAAAGACACAACAATCTCAAACTTTCTTGTCCAAAGATAAGCTAACTTACTCATTTGTGCTTCTAGGATCTCCTCCAAGTGATTATACTCGCTTCTAAAGGACCTTCTCTAATACCAATTTTTAGAAGCACAAGAGACTAAGAGGGGGTAAGGTGAATCAGTCTATTGAAACTTTAAACCATTTATTACCAATAAAATAATTATTCAACCATATGTGTGTTTACTTAAGCATTAAATACACCATGCACAAGAAAAAGAACAAGATATTACACAAGAACACCAAATATATGTGGGAAACCCTCAAGGCAATGAAACCACACTTTGAAAATTTGTTGATATTACTCACAAAAAGAAATTTAGTGAAGAAACAATTTCACGAGGAGCACCAACCCATAATTTATTAGAGCGCCAACACTACAAGGACCACCAACCCCTAACTTAGTGGATCACCCACAACAGAAAGAGGCTACAACCCCTTAGGATGACCAAACATTAACTCAACAACCTGAAGATGTCTCGATCTCTCGATTTTTATACTACCACAATTGATGGAGATCACATATCTAGCTCAACAACCCTAGCTCATGATTCTAATCCACGGACTAGATCTCGCTTGCTAATAATTTTGTAATTGTTGGATCAAAGGGGTGTGCCGGATGGGAAAGGGAGTTTGATATGCCTCAATTTTCATAAATTTTATATCTTGGAATGTCATGGGTCTTATAGAAATACATCTAAATATTTTGTTTGTTTATCCTACTAGCGATTCAAACTACCTTGATATTATTTATTTACAGAAATTAAGATATTTGGTTTTTTTCTTGAGAATATTACTTGTATTGCTCCTACTTTTTGCATTTTCATACTCAATACATTGATGGAAAACATGGCACTTATATTTCCATTTCCTTTAAATTCTCAGCCTTAATCACCTCCTTGAGCCATAATCCTTCAAATCGGACTATGTGGGTGATTATAGTGATTAACGATGTTTCTTTTGGTATTTTAAATTTTTATGCTTCTATTGATGGCTTTGAAAGAACACCATTAAAAATATGGTTAGGTGATAACTTACCTTTATTTGATTAGCATGTGTGTGTCGACTTTGATATGATAAATCATTAAGATGACAAAATTAGCACCCTCCCAATGCATTAGTGTCTTTGCGAGAGTGGGGCTTGGTATTTATATAAAATTCTTGCGGGGCTTTATGATCTTTTTCTCAAACAATGACATGAATCTAGGTCTCATGTTTGGTATAATTGGACCAATATTTGAGAAGGATGCAATCGGGTTTTTAAAAGGCTACATTATGTAATTCTCTCTCAACAACATATTTTTTATTTTGACACGCAAGGCCTCTCCCCTGTAACTATGTTGTCGGATGTATTTTTTTCAACCTCATTTACGATTATTTGGAGCGAGGCTTCGTTCAAAGTCTCATCTTCCTTCTTAATGTCTCCTTGTTGAGTCACCCGAGAGTGGTCCCGCTTATTGATAAAATTTTGAACATGGCACCATGTACACATTTTCCGCCAACTAGAATTAGTGGGTGGAATTGATGATTCATTGCACCACCTAATTCCTATGACAGTTAGGAAAGTAGGTTTCTTGAGTGCATAAACGAACAGACTCAACTCTTCACAAAAATTTTGAAAGGATCTTTGTTATCCTAGAATCCAATCCTTTTGACACCCCTCTTCAATTACTGATTATTGGTATTTGGCATAAGCTTGATCTAATGGAATCACATTCGACTGTGGCACATAAATTCAATCGAGGATGCACTAGCTCAAGGTGGGAGACACAGTATCTAAATAATTTTTCACATCCCTTCGTGGCCAAACATTATCATTACGGATCAAATCCATTCAAATTGTCGAGAAATGACTCACAAATTTTCTTGAGATCACTAATGCCTTTGTGGAACACTATCGTTAGTATTCTAAGCTCAATAGCCTACTAATGAGCAAGCTTTATCATTACAAAAATGTATCAAGATGTTTCTTGCCAAGCTTTCTCCTAATTATCGAGCTCAATACAATGATCCTCTTTCTTTAGAAGAGTTTTATGCAACTTTGTTGTACCTTGCCGACAATAAATTTATGTAATGGATTGTTTTCCTTGCGAATTATACAAATTTGCATGGTCTTTCAATGGTCCATCATGTTTGATTTTATAATGAATATCTCCAATCAAATTCTTTAGGGAGTTTCATCAATCGAGGAAACATTACATTTGCTCTTAAAGTTGGTGATCCGGAGGTTATTTCTAGTTGGAGGCTTATCACATTATTGAATGTTTCTTACAAACTTATAAGAATGACACGGCTCTTCACATTTTTGAATTCTAACCTTAGATTGTTCTACCCAGAGAAGACAATATTCCTCAAAGGTTAATACATTCTTGATAATCTTATAGCAATCTGCGAAGGAATGGAATGGGCTTGTTTCTCTTTGTAGTGACCATTATTTTTCAAAATTGACTTTGAAAAGGCTTATGATCACATTGAATGGCCTTTTATTCGACAAATCTCACAACCTTAAGATTAAGATAATTTTCTACCTTGAGGATTTTTTGGTAGATCATTCGACCCATCTCATTAATGGACACTTCAATGATGATCCCTTTCTTACCATTAAAGAATATAAAATAATTTGGTTTCTTTTGTATTCCTTTACATCTTTATTATCATACTTGTTTTTTATTATTGGTAAAAGGTTTTGGAGGGACCTTACCCAAGTTTACACAAAATGCTCAACAACCAAGATAAAAAAGTTAAAAAAGTGTGGTTTTTTGATCCGTGAGGTCCACACCCCAATCAAAAGAGGAGAAAACAATAATAAGCAAAGGTAGGGGCTAGCTACCTACAAAGAGCCCAAAAAATAGTAAACATGTCAAATGGTGCATGGGAGATGGTGATAAAATTGAATTTTGGAATGACTAATGGATCTCAAATTAGCCACTTTCAAAGGACCCTACCTAGCTCCCTATCATGATTCATTTGATTTTCTGGTAAGCACTCTGGTTGTTAACTACATCGATGATTTTCCTCTCCTCCGAGATGGAGTTTGCCTAAAATGTAAGGTTGTGATCAAAATCAAGTTGGATTAGTTGACTCTTTAGAGTTACTACTATCTACCCTACATCTTGGTGTATCCTCCTCTATTGATAAGATTATCGGCCGTTAGACCTCTTCTCGCTCATTTTCTATTAACTCGGCGTAAAACTCCCTTTTTCTATCACAAATGATATCACTCTCAAGCATACGGAATACTCATGTCATCCCCAAGATTGACATGTTCATCCGCTTGTTTAGAAGGATGCCACACTTTTCGGTGTTATTCTAAAATGAAGAGGATACTCTCTCCCTTCTCGTTGCAACTTCTACTAAAAATGTTGAAAACTCATAGAATCTTTTTGTCAAAGGTATGTTTGTTTCCAGAATAAGGTCTTATATCCTCAACAATTTTGGAATCCTATGGACTTTTCAGGCTCTATAAAGGACAGCTTTAAACAATGTTCCTCACCCTTCAGAACTCGGGCATCAATTTTCCTTGGAAATATCTTCTAGCGGAGGGAACTGTTTCTAACTCTATCATCCTATCTCTTCGGAAATCCTTAACTCTTCACAATGCAGATTAGGTAACTCTAAGATTAATCTCCTTTGCAACATTAACTGGTAAAAATTTCTCTCAACTCCCGCCCCAAGAAAATATTATGGTGCAAGAGCTACTACACACTAAAATACGTCTCCTAAGGGGTGGACGAAATTAAATGTAGATGGTGCCTATAGAGGGAAACCTAGTCCTTCGAGCTATGTATGTGTTCTAAAGAACCATCAAGGTAATCTCTTAGTGGTTTTTGTTACATCTCTAGGTTTCAGCAATAACCATAGAGTGGAAGTTTTAGCCATTCTCAAAGATATGGAATTGGCCAGGTAATCAAGCCAAACCTAGATCATCATTAAGAGTGACTCGCTAAATCTCATCAATATTCTAAAAGACATCAATCCCCCACCGGACCATCAAGTAACATCATTCAAGATATCGAGCAATGAAGCAAAGATTTTAGTGAAGTCATACTTTAGAAAATTTATAGGGAAAGGAATGCCCTTGCTAATGCCCTTTCCATCAAAGGTTTTAAATGCTTTTATCACACCTCCTTGTTTGACTCTTTCTTGGAAGACATCCTCATAGCCAAAAGTGGTGCATTGAAAGTTAGTGACCCTACTTTGGTTTGTTAAATTACATCATCTTTGGTTGCTCGACCTTAATAATGGTGCCCCAACCGCTTCATTTCTCACAATTCACACTCTTGGTGTTGCATCTTCTCTCTCCTGATGATGTTGTGACTAGAAGCTTTATCCATCTCGTTATTTTCTACCACGTCACCCCTATCCCTACATACCTCAACAAGAGCCTCCTTTCTTTTTCTTTTATAGCTAATTTTATTTTTGCCACACTTTGGCATGTGCTCAAGGCTAACAAATCGGGTGTGTGAAGTGGTGGCTAAAGTTGACTTTAGGGGTCGAGAAAAATAGAATCAAAAGATAAAAAGGATCGAAAAGAAGATAAGAAGGTGATAGGTGAAGTGAAGAGAGGACATGAATATGATAATTCAAAAAAATGGATTCTAATTAAGAACATACCCCTGATCGAACAACACCCTCCATGGATCCTAATAGATTCGAGATGGTAGTTGCCTCAAAAATAGTTCCATGGAATGAGGTCAAGAAGAAAAAAAGAAAAAGGAGCACTTTACTATAATGCTAGATTATTATCCTTCGCTCGATGGTAGTTCCAATTAGCGCCCATGGATGACATTCGAGGAAACATGGTCTTATCTTTTTTTATTTTTCATTGCTAAGTTAGATGTAGAAACTATTGAATAACCTTATAATTATGGGTGAAGACCCTCAAACACCCATAGCTCTCTGTCAAAAGCATTTTTCTTATAAAAAAAATAATAGTATATACACCATATTCATTTATAATATTATAAAATTGTTATATTAAATTAAACTATATAAATAATATTAACATATTATACAAATGTAAATACATTTTTGTGTGTAAAAAATTATATATTTTATCATCATCCATTATTTATAATAATATTTTCTATATTTATTAAAATACATTACTATATATTATATTAAAATATATTTTACAAATCATATTTTGATATGCACTACACTATTATGAATTTTTAATACTATTATGATATTGTATAGATTTTCATATTTTATAAATAATATATTTTCTCATACTTTGACTCGGATAAGGATGGTGCCCATCCTCTTGATAAGGAGTCACATGTCTCCACTCCCTTGGGACTTATCTAAACACAATCCTCTTATTTAAAAGATGATTTCACATGATAAGTGGCAAATAGTGGGCTCAAATAAGGGTAAACATTGATTTCCCTATTTTTGTCCTATGGGATTGGATGTGATTCAATAGGATAAGTAGAAAATAGTTAGCTCAAAGAACGATTCTCGCTTTCCTCCTACGGGATTGGACGAGATTCCATGATTTTCATGGCGAGTCGGATGATAGGGGATCTAAAGAGAGAGTTTATGCACCCTTCAAAGAGGCTCTTTTTAAAAATGCCTCTTCCACGAAGACTTTTGTTGCTCCTCCCCGCTTACATGTTTGAGTAGACTACTAGATCCCCTACCTTGGAGATTAATAATGAAGAATCTCTCGAACTTATTCAAGACTTAAAATCCAAGGGGATTATCTCGTAAATTTAATGGTTCTTGGCCGTTAGCTAATGCTTTGATTCAGTGGATTCATACCTTGTGGACATAAATTTGTAAATACTTCCTTTGTGACAGAGGATTTTTTGTTGTCTTCTTCAATGAACTGGAGGATTTTCAGATGGTTATTGAAAAGGTTCCTTGGTTTTGGGGATCAACAAGTCTTTTCACTACTCCATGGTCTCAATATTTTCATTTGAATATCTTCTCTAACACTCATGTTCCAATTTGGGTGAGATTTCCTAATTTTCCCCTTCACTTTTTCTTTGCAATGGAGGATATCTCAAACCTTATATGACAAGACATCAAAGAAGACAACAAGAGGTTGTGGAGTGGTTTGCATACTTTTTTGAGAATTTGCGTAGAAATATACCTTAGCGAGCAAGGGTTTTCAGATAGGATACCCCTCAATATGGGGGATATAAGCTATACTCAAATTAGTGACTGTGAAAATACAACGTTAGAGAGTCCTTCTCCTAGAATAAAGTGACCTCATGAATCCAATCACTTTAACTCGGATAAGCATGGTGTCCATCTTCTTGATAAGGAGTCAAATGGCTCCTCTCCTTGGGACTTATCTCGAATACAATCCTCTTATTTCGAGATGATTTCATAGGATAAATACCAAATAGTGCGCATGAAGAAGGGAAATTAGGGGAAACATTGATTTCCTTATTTTTGTCCTTTTATCAATTTTTCCGCCTTCACTTCCACTTCTCGGTCTTGTGGAATTTTCAAGTTGCATCTCCCCTTCCTTTCTTTTTCTTCTTTTTGTTGTATCTTTTGCAATAATTATGGGGTTGTTTTTTCTCCTTTGTGGCTCCAATATTGTTGTTGCTGCAACTTATACATGATAGATGATCCTCTTTTTCCTCTTGTTGTTCCATTTTTTATTTTCTTTGGTTGGTTTGAGCCTTTTTTGTCCTCTGTTCTTTTGGTCTACGAGATGTTTATCTCGCTTTGCTTCATCATTCTAGTTGGCCTTTAAGTCCTTCGTAAAAGGATGCAAGTATTTTCAAGAACCCCATTTTTACCCTTTTCCAAAAAAAAAAATTAACAAACTATATTTTGATATATACTATATTTTTGCAAAAAAATCTTATGATTAATATATTATATCAAAAGGGTAATTTGGCCAAGTGCTACATCAACTTCCTCAACACTCCCTAGGCGTCGGAATTATCGATATTTTTTCCTATCGGGTCTTCCTCTCTTCAAAGGAAAACAGGTTAAGGGGCTTTAGAATTCTATGTTGGACATATTTGAAAGGAAACTCATTGATTATAAGGGTTATTTCCTAAGACAAGATGGTAAACTTCAACTTGTTAAATCCACCCTCTAATGTATGCCAATATATAATATCACTTTATTAAAAATTCCCTCATTGGTGGCCTTAAAAATTGAACAAATTCATAAATGATTCCTTTGGTCGGGTTTGGAAGAGAAAAAAAAAGAACTCACCTTGTAGCTTGGGAATTGGTTTGTAAACCAAAAAGAATGGGAACCCTTGGTCCGAGAAGAATTAGTAATATAAATAAAGCTTTTCTTGTAAAAATAGGTTGGGCCTTGGCCACATGATCTATTACTTCATGGGCCACTCTCTTGAGGGACAAGTACTTGAGAATCTACTCGATTTCCTCTCTAACAACCAACTTCCCCTTGGATTGGCTATATGGAGCTCTATTATCCGTTGTAGGTTTGTAAAGGTGTCAAATGGTACCTAGGAGATGGTGATAAAATTAACTGGAATTACTAGTGGATCTTGAACTATCCACTTTCAAAGGAACCTACCTAGCTCCCTATCATTCCTAATCTAATCCACCTAGTAGGCACTCATTGTCAAATCCATCGACAAATTTTCCTCTCCTCCGAAATGGAGATTGCCTAAATGGAAAGGTTGGGATCGCAATCAAGCTAGATTAGTTGACTCCTTTGAGTTGCTACTATCTACCTTGTATTGGTGTATCCCCCTCTATTGATAATATTATTAGGCCTTGGACCTCTTCGGATCCTTTTCTATTAACTAAGAATACAACTCACTTTTTTTTATCACAAATGATATATCTCTCAAGCACTTTTGGCCTACTCATGTCATCCCCAAGATTGACATGTTCACCTGGCTCGTTTAGACTTACTAGTGTTATTTTTCAATGAAGAGGTTACTCTCTCCCTTATCATTACAGATTCTACTAAAAATTTTGAAGACTCATAGCATCTTTTTGTCAAGTTTACTTTCACTTCTAGAATATGGTCTTATATCCTCAACAAATTTGGAATCCTATGGACTTTTTTCGGAAATTTTGTATAAAGGGTACCTTGAGAAAAGGGTCCTCACCCTTCCAAAACTCAGTCCTCACTTTGACTTGAAATATCTTCTAGCGAGAGAGGGCATAGTATCCAACTCTATAATCCTCTCTTTTTAAAAAAATTAACTCTTCACAATACTGATTAGGTAACTCCAAGATTGATCTCCTTGGAAATATTAACTAGTAAAATGATCTCCCAACTCTTGCACCACAAAAATATGATGTTGTTGGAGCTACTACATGCCAAAACGCTTCTCCTAAGGGGTGGAATAAATTAAATGTAGATGGTGCCTCTATAAGGAATCATGGTCCTTTAAGTTGTGCGGGTGTTATGAAGAACCATCAAGGTAATCTCTTAGTGGTTTTTGTTGCATCTTTAGGTTTCAAGAATAACCATAAATCAAAATCTTTAGCCTTCCTCAAAGATATGAAATTGGTCAGTCCTCAAGCCCAACCAAGATCATCATTAAGAGTGACTCGCTAAATCTCATCAATATTCTAAAATATATCAATCCCCCACCGGACCATCAGTAACATCATTTGGGATATCAGAGCTATGAAGAAAAGATTTTTTACTGAAGTCATCTTTTAGAAAATTTATAGGGAACATAATTACCTTGTCGAAAAAGGTGTTAAATGCTTTGATCACACCTTGTTTGACTCTTTCTTGGATAACATCCTCAATAGCCAAAAATGGTGCAACATGGAAATTTGGTGACCTGCTTTTGTTTGTTGAATTGCATCATCTTTGGTTGCTCGACTTTATTAATGGTGATCTAAACTTCTTAATTTCTCATTATTCACACTCCTAGTGTTACATATTCTCTCTCTCCGATGAGGTTGGGACTCAAATCTTTTCAACCGTATCATTATTGTTCGCCACACTCCCACGTTCCCAAGGTTGAACGCCCCCACCTATGGTCTCCTATCGACTTCAAAATCATAGAAGTTTTAAATATTCTTGACATTTTAAATCATTATTGCATTGTTCCTTTTTCTAAAAATTTACTTTTTGAGCTCTATCAAGCATGGGCGAAAAATTGTTCAAGTGCACTAAAACCTACCGATTGTAGTGACATCAAAGAAGATAAGAGAGTATGTGATATCCTTATTGCGTGGGGGTATAGGGATCCATGGAGTCTCTACGCGACCAATCTCTCATGATTTCGACTTAGAAGATCAACAACCTGCAACACAATCAAATATTACACATTCCATGGAGGTAAGAAATCCATTGGTAATCCCTCCCTCTTCGAGAGGCCTTCTCCTAGAATAAAGTGACCTCATGAATATTATCAATCTTACTTAGATAAGGATGGTGCCCATATTCTCGATATGGATATGCATGTCTCCAATCCCTTGGGACTTATCCGAATACAATCATATTATTTAAGAGATGATTTCGCGAGTTAAGTGGCAAGTAGTGCGCTTGAAGAAGGAAAATAAGGGGAAACATTGATTTCCCTCTTTTTTCTTTTTTCATTTTGTCTAGCTTCACTTCCACTTCTCAGTCGTGTGGCCTTTTCAAGTTGTAACTTCTCTTCCTTTATTTTTCTTCTCTCAATTCTATCTTTGGCAACAATTCAAGGATTGTTTTCTCCTTTGTGCCTCCAATCAATTTGGTGCAACGAGGACAATAGGTTCTCCACTTTTTCCTCTTGTGGTTCCCTTTTTCTTTTCTTTATTTGGTTTGGGTCTTCCTAGTTCTTTTTCTTCGGCCTACCAAATATTTCTCTGCATAGCTTCATCATTGTAGTTGACCTTTAGAAACTTTTGGTCATCCAAACGTGCACCCGCATCTCGGATTGTGGAGAACCTAGTTGTTTGAGACAACAATAGAATTGTTTCAAAGTTGTGGGACCTTGCACGTTTGAGACAGATCTCTAGAAAAGACTAGTTTCTCTACCTACCTCTAACACTACTACTACTCCTAATGCTAAAAGAAAATCCTAAACTAAACATGCCAAGGGACAAAGGATAAAAGGATGTGGAGAAAGGGAAAATCACAAGCTAAGAAATGCGATAGCACCGGTGAAAGGGTCGATCTCTCTCTATGATTGGAAATGAAAGAGATGGCATACGAGAGCGTGCCAAAAATCAACAAGCGTAATCAACCATCAAGCATGCACAACACATGAACATAGAGGCTGCAAGCATAGGAGTAAGCATAGCATGCCAAAAAACACAAATAATAAGGCGAGATGCAATAAAAAACAATCGAGGGAATATAAGAACTCCAAAAACACAATTTGATTGTTTAAGGGGCACACCATCATGACATGAGGCAAGAATACATTGCAAAGACCATGCCAAGGTCTAAGACCCGTGGGAATTCGGCCACCATTTTGGCATGGTGCCATTACAATAGAGAGGGATCCTTTTTACAAATTAGAACTCTGTTATTTATAGAAGGAGAGAAAAGAAAGAGAGAAAATCATATTCAAAATCACAACCACAAACAGAAAGTGATAAATGCCTACAAAACTACCTACATGGCTATCATATGCGCTCCCCATGTCTATTTGGCATGTAGAATAAGGAAGAAGGAAATATCTAATGAAATCTGGTGGTTGAGGTCGATTAGATGTGTGCATTGATGATCAAAAATACATTTCCATATTTTCCACTTACCAAATACCACCTAAATATGATTTTGAAAATTCCAACATGTAGCTAATCTCGAAACTTTCAAATGAGCCTAGGAATTGGGAATCGAGCACCCAGCAGAAGTTATAGTTGTCGGAAGTTATGGTTGTTAGAATTATACTGAGATCACTCGACACACAATGACATGTGTGGTGTGCATTGATTGGTGAAGAAATCGGTCAACTGTTGACAATGGAGGTGAATATGTGAGAAATAGGTTCAAATATTTTTATACCACCAAAGCAATTACTTTTCAATGTATAGTTACTTGACCCTTTGTAAAATGGAGTTTTGGAAAGAAATAACTAAACGCTTCAGGAGAATGCCACTTGTATGGTTCACTCTCAATCCCTTCCTCCGTAATATTAGGCAAAAGTTGTGAATTACATTTGTTACATTCATAATCATGTTCCACAAAAGGAAATAAAAGGGATAACACACTTTTAAGATCGGTTTAGATGCAAACTTGATGTTAAAAATTTCATCTCTTTAGATCTAATGTTATGGCAAAGCATTCCCAAAAAGATACGCAAGGCCTTAGAACCAAATTCCATACCTTGTATCTTTATAGGGTATTCTGATGGAATTAAGGGCTATAGATTTTTGACCCTACTATACATCATCTTTATATTGAGAGAAGTGTGAATTTTTATGATTCATCTTCAACTTCTACTTCTACACCCGCTAACATCTTTTTTCTCGCTCTATAATTCTAATTTTTCTGATGATGTTGTTGTTGAGCCTCCTCCTCATGCTCCTCCTGCTCCTCATGGTTCAGACTCTTTTTATTCGATAGTAGTGATGATGAGGGATTTTTCCTTTCTCACTTGAGTGAAGAATCTAAAGATTTTGAGTTTGAATCTCCTTCGGGTTCTCATTAGGCTAGGAATACATTACTGAGTGTTTGAGAATGGATGGGGGATCCTTCAGATGAGAGATAGACTCATTTAGAGTTTTTCAAATCCCATGCTTTCTTCACCCATTCTTATAACCCTCGGTCTTTCGGGAGGCTTCTATAATTCATGAGTGGGATTTTTCCATAGATGAGGAGTATTCCTCACTCATGAAGATTGATACTTGGGATCATGCAACCCTCTTCAAAAAAGAAAATTGTTTGTTGTAAGTTGATTTACCAAATGAATTATGGTGTCGATGGAGATGTTGAGAAGTTTAAAGCATGACTTGTAGCTAAAGGTTTCTCTTATGATCATTATTAAGTGGATGAAATTTAGGTGGTGGTTGGGGTTGATTATTCAGAGACCTTTGTTTCTATTGTGGATATGACTTCCATTTGAATGACCCTTGCCATCCTTTCCGTGAATATATGGGAAGTACACTAGATGGATGTAAAGAGTGTATTCCTTCATGGGGACCTAATCATGTACCTATAGAGAAAAAAATCATGTCCCTCTAGAGAAAGTGTCATAAAATCCCTCAAAGTGATATAATCTAGAACCATGATCAACAATACCTTGAGAAACAAGTGAATGAGGATCCAAAAAATTCCTACTTATGCACGATATGGTGTAAAAGTCACGTTTTTTCGTTGAGCAAATTGAAAAATTTGATATACATAAAGAAAATTTGGAGTTATATTAGGAACATATAATGCATCCTAGATACTACCACCATCAAGGTGCATGTAACCTTTAACAAAAATAAAGGAAGAATCTCCAACCTCAATTTCAGAAGTATAACTCAAACCTAGAGATACAAAATACTCGTTGAAAAAGTCATGGGATGAGAAGCACCAGAATATATAACCTATCTATCTGCAAGTTGTGACTGAGATCTCCCAAAAACATTAAGTGCTTTGTCATGTTGATTATAAGGAGGTGGACTAGAGATAAAAATTTTGTGTTTCTTGATTGCATCCTCTAAGGCTTACATTCACTTATAGCACCTATGTCCTTCATGATCAATACCCACACAAAAGAGCATGAAAGGCTAGACTTGTTATTGAATTTAGAACTCCTTGGGTTTAGAGTTTTTTTCTTTTGGTTTAGGAGCACTTTGAGATGGAAAAGGGGTAGATTTTGTTTTAATTTTTAGATTTCCCTTTCCCTTATGATTAGATGTAACTATTTTCATTTGAGAGGTGGAAGACTCAAGGTTAGATAATTCGAATTCTTCCCTAGTAAGTCTCTAACAAAATGTTTCTAAGTTAGGAATTTAGAATGTGTCACCTAAGGAATCAATGCTAGAGAAAAAGGTAGAATCAAATATTTGGAATTGTCCTCTCAACTTGGATAGAATTAAGTAAACATACTCTTCATCTTTCTTATCTCTTCCACTCCTCTTCAATTGTGTGAAAAAATTATTAAACTTGGTAAGATAGTCTATAATTGATGGAAAATCTTCAAGATTTAAAGAGGTGATCTAAATTTCAAGTTGCATGGTTCTCATGTGATCCACCATACCAAATAAACCCTCGTATTTTGAAAGGAGAGTCACGTTTTCCAAATTAAACAAAATACTGTCACTTATATAAGGTCCTATCAAACCCATACACTCATCAAATTTGCGTTGGTACCGAAATTTCTCATATTCTCTAGTGAACACTGGTTTTTCTGAAGAAGTTAAAGCCCATAATCCTTTCCATTTAATTATTTTTTCCATTCTTGGTTTCTATGTGTGGTAATTATTTGTTTTTAATGTCTCAACATGATCTAATGCAGAAGTAGATAAAGACGATATTCTCAAAAATCACCAAAAATACAAGAACCAAACAATGCAATAAGGTCCCCCAAGATTTTGGCACTTTATAATTGAGTGTTTGTTACAATATGACACTTTATAATTATAATATGTTTCTCAAAATAAACAGTTCCAATGGAACAAGAATTAAAAAAATTGAATTCAAATCCGAAAGTTACCAATCAAAAGATAGATGTTTTTCAATTTTATGTTTTACTATTTATTTTAGTTGTCACTTAAACAAAATAAAATGCTTTTTCCTTCACCACATAAATAAAATCAAAGGGGTTGGAGTTAAGCACCGGAATCAAAAGCTCAAACCATCATATGACCATACCATATGACTTGAGGCTAAGGATATCTGCATTTTGCATATAAAGGTACGCAACAACAAAATACTAATAAAATATGAATATAAAAAAACCTTGTTTACAAAATGAAACTTACAAATAGACGTCAACAATAATCTCCTCTCTAATACCATAAAAGGAATAATAAACATATCTTACCAAGCCAAAAGAACTCGGATGCCAATTAAACATCATGCTCAATAAGATGAAAATAATTTGCGAAAATAACTTTACAATAACCTTTGCAAACAAATGAGCAGCAATATCATATATTATTATGGAATTCAATGAAATACTTGATGAGAATGAGACTTTCTTATATAGGCAAGGAAAATCAATCTAAGAATCGGTCAAGGTCGTAGTTCAAGCCATAAATCAAGGAAATAAGTAGTCATCAAATAACTAGTCAGGACCATAGATTTAGGAAAGAGCTAGTCATCAAAGATCTATTCAATACCATAGATAAAGGAAAGAACTATGCATTACAACTATAAAATATATTCCTAATACCTAAATAAGATAAAATAAATATCCACACACATAAGTGGGTGAGGATAAATATAATAAAGGTAAACAAAGTACTTAGGTGAACATGAGCTAAGGTAAATATCTAATCTAACAACTTCTCTTAGCTCTAATATCTTACTCTCATTTTTTCACTCATTATTCAACCTATCATGATCTTCCTAAGACTTAAAATTATTTACACATACCCGTAAAACACTCTCCTCTAAGTCGCACGTAGTCCCTCCTAGAGAAATCTCTCTCTAGTTCAAAAGCAGTTCAAAACCTTGTTTTTATATGCTTCTCTTGATTTGAAACCAATAGAGTTCGGCCCCTCACAACCAATTCAACCCATATATCTTTAAAAATCCAAAAAAATTATCACAACATTCATATTTGACCCATATAGGTCGGCCTAGCCAAAAACCACTTTTCATGCACCAATAATCCTCAAAACCTTGCCATTTGAATGAGAAAAATACCCTCATTCCAAAACCATGCTTAGTAAATATCTCATATTTATAAAACATGAGTAATATATCATTTAAACATTAACCATGGTCTCAATTTACATTAACCAATCATATTATTTCATTTAATGGGCCCATTGGCTCATTACCTTTAACAAACAGATTGTTTTCAACAACATGATTTCCTCTTTAGGCCTCAAAATCACCCAAGAACACCTGAAATATGGCATGTGACCACTCTAGGGAAATTAATTTTTTTGAAAAACACTCCTAAAAATATATATAGTTCAAGAAACGATCACTGTTCATACCACAACCAATTTTGCCTTCACCAATTCAAGCTAACCAAAACAATGTTTTCTAAACTCGGATGATAAACACTCTTTATGTCAATTCCAAGAGCTAAAAATGTATTAATTATATTTAAAATTCATCATCTTAACATTCTAGGTGATATAAAGCATCACCTAATCCATCTCATGCTCCAAACAACTCAATTCTTCCACAAGAATAGTTCTTTCCTAGATAGTCAAAAATATACTTGTCCACAAATTGATCTTAAAACCATATCAAAAATAATAATCATGAATCAAACCTTATATCTCTAAAAATTATATAAATTATGTTTCCAACACAACTTTAATCACCTTTTAACTCCTCATGTAGCTCTGAAATGTCCATTTTACTAAAGACTCGTTTTAACTTGGACTTTGACCGGTCAACACACATAGGGAAAATTTTTCACTTTTTCAGCATCACCATGACCTGAAACCTTCATTAAGATTGATAAAAATCCTGAGCTATCATAAATTCCAATTTAGATTGTACCTCATTTGGAGAAATTTTTCACAAAGAGAAATTCTTTGGAAACAATCTTTAAAAGTTGGGCCCACATATCACTACATGTTCTATCATAGCTTTCTAGAAATAGAGAAGAGTCTTCTACAACATAAAATCCTCAATTTTTCCCTAACAATCAAAGCGGGCTGATATACATACTTTTCTCGCAAGTTTCGAATAGCTAGGGTTTAACTAGGGTTTTAGATCTCTTTACCTTCTTAACGATCGTTCACAAAAATGTTACGATAAAAATACCATATTTTTTAAAATATGCGTAAATAACTTAGGAAGTTATGAAAAATATCTTAGGTCCCCATGCAAATCATATAGTTCACAACGAGCATCAGAAGGTCAACATTTTCTCTAAAAACACACTGCAACTTACATGGGTTTGTCAAAACTTGCATGACTTCAAAATTATATTCTTCAAAATGACTTGAAATTTGGCATGAAGCATCATGAAAATATATTATACCTATCCATAATCACCTCATATCTCAAATAATCCCCAAACCCTCCAACCACATCAATTTACATGTGTTTACATGTTTGATTCTCACTTCTAGCTTCCCAAGTACCCAATATATGCATCATACCTCTAATTTCGACTTGAAACTTACCAAAAATGTCGGGTACATTGCTAAAACACTGTACATTCTTAGACATGACTAATCAGCTCCATTTCTAAATTCTCTACCTTAATCTCCATGTTCTATGGCTAGAAAAAAGCCTATAATAACTTAACACTAAAATGACCTTGTTGACTTAATAAAGACCCATGGACAACCATGAAACATCATACCAACCATGTTTGACCTTAAGACATCTACCAATCACCTTAAAAGAGCTCATATAATGACTCGACTCACTAGACCATGCGGTGGGACCTTCTAGAATTCATCAAATCTTGACACTACCAATCAACCTTCATGTTTGACACCTAATAGAGACTCATACCATACCATGACACTCTTTTACATCAATGACAACACTAACCCACAATGGCCAACAATCTCCCCTTTTTCATTGATGACAATTGTTATCTCTCGAAGTGCACCCTTGTTGATAGATGATAACAAATGAGTTCTAAGCTTGTCTTATTTCTCACTTCCATAGATACAATGGAAACACCTCAGTCTGTGGGTATACCTATTGTTGAGGTGAGTCTTCGTTATCAAGGTCGGTTCCTTATTGATGTATCCTAAACTAATTTTTTTAGGGTTTTGAGGGTAAAATATTGTTGTAACTAAATTGAAATGGGGTGATACACAAAATTTATTGAGGGATTTGACTAATTACATGCACAATAAAACTGAGAAAACATGTTACAGATGCACGAACAAATGGGTTTTCACTTAATCCTAAGGCAAACACTTGTGTGTTGAGGGATAAATCACAACAACACAAAGCTAACATGCACACTAAGACTGAAAAGAAAGTACCAAATTTGCAGCAAGGTAAGATAATTAATTAGGGAATTGACATTCACAAGAATTAATGTAAAGATACACACCACTGAAAATAATTGGAAAGACAATAACTGGTTCTCATTCAAGGTAAAACTGGCAAAAATATGCTTTAGCATTCTGTGTCCAAAAGTCCTTGTGCCTTGCTAATGCACACAATATATAGCAAAATACTTCACCCACCCCTCCTAAAAATAGACTACAATCTGTACTCGCCCATGCATGCTAATTTTACCCCTTTATCATGAATAAATAAAGGAATAAAAATAGACATGTTGATTACAATGAGGCATTAATAGCCTTAGTTACAAGAATACACTCTAGTCAAAGTGTAGTTGATTGTTCTATTTTTAATGTAATTAATATACTTGGGTGAATAAAATTTAGCCAATAATAGATCTTCTTTTTTCAAGTCATCTCCAATGTGCATGCAACTTGGTCTTCTTGTTGTTTGATTAAATAATCATATTTAATCCCGATGTAGCACTTGTGTATTCACCCACTTGCAAGGGTATTTTGGCTTTATATTTCTTGTCCTCTTGTGAAGACATGTAAAAATACATTCTGTGCAAAAATAATGCCTTTAATCTTCAATAATTAGAAAAAATTATTCAACTCCATTCTGAGGGGACCACTTGTCCATGTGTTGAAGAAAATAATATCCCCTTGTGTGAAAAATAAGGAAATTAGTGCTCTATTACCATCATGTATGCTTGATGTTGACATTCTGTACATGCTCAACCTTTATCTTCTTTTGCAAGTGCTACTTGAATTGTTTGACTATATGATTAAAATAATCATTCTTGCTCTTCTGGTATGATTTGTGCATGTGCAACAATAATACTCCTTTTTGCAAATAATAAGGTAAGTTATCAAATATTGAGGTAAAGTGTATTTTTTTCCTTAGCATATATATCATTGATTTCCTTTCATTTGCACATGGGCATGCATTATTATTTGCAATAATAATCTCATTGGTTATATTGTTACGGCCCCCTCTAGCTTCACCTTGGCCATATACCTTGGAATCATTTTCATTCCCCTCCATCATGTGGTAGCCCCCTTCCTTTTGACTACATTGTGTATACACTTGATTGAATAATCATTTAACTTATCATAGTCCAAGGTATAAACCTAGATCATCAACTAATAACAAACAACCCCTCCATTTGACTTATCATGGCATATAATATTGTTATTGGACCCTTTTGAAATAGTCATTGAAAGGTTGATCACCTCCCCTTGATGATTTGACTATGATGACTTAGCTGTGATTGGGAATCTGGTGGCAATGTTGACCTAAAACATTCGGTAATTATACAGTTTGTGGACTATGATTTGTTAGATAATTGTGTCCCCCATTTCACGAGACATCAACCCTTCGCTATGTTGGTGTAATGTTGCTAACCTTGATCACATTAGGTTTTTTCAAGGCTTGACACGTGTGTGAATTTTGAACTATGGTGGAGTTAAGGGGTTACACGAGTTTACTTTGAAAAGGTCAATCGATCGTGGTCGCCAATCATGTACAAAGTGTTGATTAGAACTATTGATATTGGTCTTTGTGGTGCTCGGATTCCATTTATATTACGTTGAATTTGGTGATGAATATAAACCGTTGATCCTGATATGAATTTGGTGATGAATTTGGTGATTTATATTATGTTGAATATGAGCTATTGATCCTCACTGTATATTGTTAACTCAGGTTGGATTGAGGGTTTGTATTATTCACCGTTGATCTTGTATTGTCAATCTAGGATGGTCGATTCATTAACTTGGGAAGTTATGTTTGGGTAAAACCTCATTGAGCTTGTCATTTATTCATTTTGATTTTCTCTCCTAAATGACGAAGCCATGCGAGATCTTACTCCAAACCTGCCATTTCGATATTTGAAGCTCGAATCCATGTATTTCTAATCTCGTTATTACTCTGTGAGGTTGAATATTTTGCAATTTTATCACTTCGCTCTTTTCGAGCTCTGTGAAATTTTGGTGGTGCATGGCCACCATTGTTGATGGTCTTCTATTCATTTCCTTGCATTTTTAGTCTCCCGAGTTTAATTTTGTGTTATTCTTGCAATCGAAAAGCTATGTGTTTGAATACTTTACATTCTCTGTATTTTTAACTCCTTTTGAGATCTCTGTGAAGTTTTGAATGAAGTGGCCACCATTGTTTGTTCTTCGAGCTCGAACGGATTCAAACTATAATAAGATGAGATTTCAGTCATTTATCTCTACAAACAGTTCTTCATTGATTATTTCTTGTTTAAAAACACTGATACTTCAAATATTTTACATTTCCATTGTGTTTTTATGTCATACTTGAGTTCAAAACTCATCCTAGGTCGCCGTTATTTTGCTATGTTATGAAGCGCCATTTGAGGATTTTTAAAAATTGGCTTGAACTTGTGATTTTTGTTCAACCCTTGATCCCTTTTGAAAACTTGTGAAAAATCTTGAAGGACGTGGAAGAGAAATGGATGGTTTCTTTAATTCTCGCATTGTTCATGAACTGTTGAAACTCTTTCCTTAAGAATGAATGGTTTGTACTTTCTTGTTTGATCTTTTAGAGTTTCAAAACTTCCCTCTGTTTGGTCAAAATATTGAGCTCAAAACCTGAAAATTCGAGTTATAGTAATTACCATTAATTTATATGCTAAGATTCAAATTTTTAAGCCTCTAGTATTTATATTTGTATGGTTCCCTTTCGAAAATTCAAATTTTGTGAAAATTAGAGTTCTAAGTCAAAAGTTATTATCGATTGAAGTTCGGGGTCGGGGGTTCCACTTTCCCTTTGTATTGCATGTTTTTAGGAAATCACGTCCCCACGGTACTTAGACTTTGAGGGCCTCCCTTTCTGTGTCTCCCGATATGGGCTTTTCTCGTCCCCGCACATCCATCGTTGACCTCCGCCATCTCCACACTCCACTAGTTGTGGCTATTACCAGTTTTTAGGGCTCGCTCGAACTTTCGTCCCAACTATCCCGTGGACTGCGTGGGATAAAATATTCTAATTTTGTCGCATTTGTATTGATCTCTTTCGTTGATTGGTGACTTTGGTAATGCGGGGAACTGGTGGCCTGAATGAACCTGTGCGTCCTGGGATGTCGGAAGCCAACTTAGTCACAATTCATTACCTCCTTTGCTAATTAGATCCGAACTAGGTACGATGAACCCTAGTACAATCTGCATTGGTTCTATTCGCAGCCCTCAACCCCGATTTGCACTAAAATAGGCCCTTGACTTCATTTTTTCAAATTTTTGCAAATTTTCACTAACTCATTGGATTTTTCTTTTGGTAGGGAGTTACGAAAAGGCAAGGGATCCCTTAAAACCCGATTTTGGGCCGAACCATTTCTTCTTGGTCAAGCCTTAAAAATTATAAAAGTTATCAAAATTACCTTAGGGGTGAATTTTGGATAACAATCCACATTGTTTCAAAGGATGGTATTGCCATTGATCCAAAAATAATTTCATCTATCTTTTCCTTTTCTTTTACAAATCGTAAACAATCCTTGCAATAATTCCTCGAAAGATCAATTTTGTTAGAAAATTAATTCCTAATTTTACATGATGGGTTAGGCCTGTCACTCAAATGTTAAATATGGATTCAATTTTCAAATGGAAAAGAAAAGTAAAATAGAGCTTTTCCGAGATCAAGAAAGAAATTACTTAGGATCCTACTCTCATCAACTCGACTATGCCAAAGATTTTATCCTATATACATAAGGAGAAGATATCATTGTTGTTGTTTCGGCATGACAAAATGATTGAGGTTTGGAGAAGACATTGGCCTTCTTCATTCAAACACTAAAGGATTATTAATTGAAATATATTCACGTTGATAAACAAGTCTTTTCCATTATGTGCATACTTGAAGAATATCAAGGGTATGCTTGCCACCTATCATGTAAAAGTTATAGCTTCACACTTGAGTGTGAGAGACTTCATTATGGGAGTAGAAATTAGTGAGGAAAGAACCAGATGGGTGACCAAAATATGGAGTATGATGTGACTATCAAAGCCAAAAATTTGGTAAGAGGGAGAGCAATTCGTAAAAAACTTAATTTGGTTGCATAGAATGATCATGGAAACTCTTTATTTATGGAGGAGGAACTGTCACGCTCATAAATTGTCTAAAGATATAGTCACATTTCCATCTCTACTAGTACATATCCTCCCGGCCTAAACAAATTAAAAAGAAGACATTTGAGGTTGCAGTCCATTTCTTATGAATTGGTGATGGAATTCTCTTCAAAAGGAACATTATTGGATTATAGCTAATATATATCTAATGCATGCATGTCAACAAGATATTGGAATAATTCCATGATGGTTTTTCTAGTGAACACTTATCTCTCAAAGTAAAAACAATGAAAACCATCGACGCAGGATATTTTTGCCTACTTTGTTTGTTGATGTACACAAGTGGGTCAAAAATAGCAAGGATTTTACTTTCTTCGGTGGTAAAAATAAGTTGTTTGCCCTTTCGCTACATCTAATTCAAGTAGATTAGTTGTTTATGTAATTGGGTATTTATTTCATTAGCATGATCAATCCTCCATCAAGTGTTGGTCACAATTGGGTTTTAACAACATATTACTTTACCAAGTGGATAGAAGTTGTGGCACATAAGGAAGCAACTAGATAAGTCATTATTGACTTCCTTGAGGGCATTGTGACAAGGTTTAGGATCCCTTAACCCATCATTTATGATAATGAAAAGGCTTTTCTTAGATCCAAAATTTCTAATTGGGCTCTTGAACTTGGAATTTATTTGAATACTTCTTCCAACTACTACCCTTAAGGTAATGGTTTGGAAGAATCTACTAACAAGAACCTGATTAGGATCATGAAAAGGAAAATGGATATCAAAAATAGGCTTTGGCATATGAAGCTCTTGTGTGCGCTCTCTGCTGATAGGATAAATGTGAAGAAGACAATTGTCACTTCTTCTCCTTACAAAAGCTGTTTATGGTAAAGAAATTGGGCTTCGTTTATCACTTAATTTTCCTTCATTAGAGTTGGACCAAAAGCTGGAATTTGAGGGCACAAATCAAAGAGAAATTAGAATGACAAATCTAGTTTAACTTGAAGAATTAATAAATTATGTCATGATAACACAAGAGTAGAATTAGAAATCAACCAAAGAGTGGTAATATAGGAAGAATTTGGAGCTCAAACTTTTGGAATGGGTGATCTAGTCTTGAAATGGGATGCTGACAGAGCTCAACCAAAGTGACAATCGAAGTTATACGCACTTTGGAGTGGTCCATATATCATTAATGCTAACAAGGAACCCAAATCCTTCAAGTTGTGTGATCATGATGAAAATACATTACAAATCCCAACTAATGGGATTTATATTAAGAAATTCCATTAAGGTGTTCCATTGCATCTTGTATATAGTAGAGTAGTTTCAATTCTTCCAATTTTGTGTCATGTGTAGTGTTTTATTAGTAGTATAGGTTTCCTTTAGCTCGCACACACTCTTGCACACACTTTCTTGGTTCTTTTGGGATGACAGTTTATGTTTCGTTGTGTTTCATGAAGGTTTCGTACATGCATGACATGTTTCATGGCATCGTTCATATCGATTTACGAGCATTATCACATTGGGGACTAGCATCTAACATTTTCTTGCACATGTTCATATAATTTTAGTGGTAAATACAGAGAGTCAAGTAGTGCTTCGCCTTTATTCGGCTTCGAGGGTAAATTCTTCAAGTTCTGAGATCAAAATTTCTAGTTTTCAAGATGAATCCATACCTAATGGGTTCTCCAAGGCTACTTGATATTCATATTTAAAGAAAAATATACTTGAAATTCACGATCATTACCCAAAATAACCCCTAGGCTATTTTGGAAACTTGCGATTACATTCTCTTTAGTATCATGTTTTGAGGCAAAGTGCATGCGCTTCTTTATTCCCCTTTGGGAAATCATCATGGTTGCAGTACTTTCACGCGCCCTCTTTTTCTCTCCTTGTTTCTTTTCCTTGTCTTCACTTTATTATGTGCATGTTTTACATGCTCTTACATTCCACATTTTCTTTTTACAAGCATGCTTCCTTTACACCCTTGATTCTTATATCCTAGTTGTTATGCATACACTCACACGCACCGGTAGGTTTTCCTTGCATATTTGTAAGTCCTCGATATGCCTTTTGCGTGCATGTATTTTCCTCCTTGAGTATCACACACTACCTCATGTACACTCTTGGACACTCATGTATTCACTTATCTTTACGCAATTAATTTTATGTACCTTTCATCGCACTCTTCCCCTTTCTTCTTGGCATGCTTGATTGCACTCCATTTCTACCCCGAGTATGCACATTTCGTTGGTGGGCCTTCAAACCTATTCTACACGTATGCATGTTATTGCAAGCATGCACTTCTCTCCCCAATCCCTATACATCTTCTTACGCAATTACAAACTTCTTGTGCATCCTTGCATCCTTTTGTACAACCTTGATCTCTTTCTCCCAACTTACGTGCATGTACCTCGGACATCAACCCCACGCCAATCAAAGTGTGACACATTTCCAACTCGGGGACTTAGCAATAAAAGTGCATTTTCAATGGAAAATAACATGGTGGCAACTATGATCAAATCCTTATAGCGAATAAAACATTAACACTGGTGGAGACCAAGTGTTTTTAGTCAACCCTCAAATATCCATGACCAATAAAGTGATGTCACATGTCCGACATGTTGCTCTTACATTATAGATCTTCAAACAACCATATCTTTTGACTTGTAGCTTAAAATCATGTGTGGTTGGTCTCGTAGGAAATATCTTGATGTGTGCCACATTTTAAGATCTTTTTAAGATCTTGAATATCATATTTTGATGGGATTTTATAGGTGAAAGAAGGGAAAAACGATTTAAGACATTAATGTGTAGATACGGGTGACTCAACCACCCATATTTAATGAAGTGTGGTCTCTTTCCTTCTTCTACAAACAATTTGACATTGGGGAATTGATTTGTGAGTTACATGTTTTTATAGGCATTGAATGCATATTATTGGTGGTTACTGACCATGAATCGACTTTCCATCTAGTTTCCCTCCTCTCTCTCCTCATTTTTCTATATAATGTAAGCTAATGTCCATTTGTAAAGGATGGACCCGCTTGGAATGCTATGTAATTATTAGAGTAGTGCATTAATATTTTTAGTTGCTAGTCCTCAAATTTGGATCATTACAAGGAAAATTTTACATCCCACTTTTTACCTCCCACCTCCATTGTAATGGAATTCACATCCTCTTGAAGTGATAAAGTACGTGTAATCTGGCTATTCTCTTCCCTAACTTGTGTTTATTGCATCTTCTTGTCTCTCTATAACAATTTTTGTGTGTTTTGCATGTTTTCTCTCTTTGTAGGGATTTATTTCTATTGTACTCCATGAATATGAGAGTTTGAATGTTATTTTTACTTTGTGGATCTCACGTCTACCCATTCTTGTCATACTTATCTCCTAGTCTCGAGTCATATGAGAGTGTATCTCCCCTTTCTTTATGGTTCTATCAATCCCTTAGCTTAGTATTTCCACTTTTCATGCATCTTTAGATAGTTGTATTTCATTCCTTAGGTGTAGTTTTAACATTAGGATCAAATAGAGAAATCCAACCTTATCCTAAGGTCTATCTCAAAGTGCAAGTCCCACAACTTGGAGATAGTCCCATGATTCCTCGAAGCCCCGGATCTTCATGATTTGGGTATGGGAGAAAATTTGAGCTCTAACAGTAATAGGAATTTTTTCAAACTAGAGTGAAACAAGCAAAATATGAAATTTTTCAAAGATGTTAGTGATGGTGATGCATTTAGCTTTTCATTGGTCATTGATGATGTATTATATGAAACTTATTAAGGAAGATAAACCTACCAAAAGTGGCCTTTCTTTGCAGGTCATCAAGTTTCCTACAAAAATTCAAAGCTTATCCAAAATGGTCATCAAAATAGGATGAAGTATGGGTTTGTTCCCTCTATCTAGTTTTCTAAAATCCATGAAAAGATAAGAAAGGAAAACAGCCTACTCGAAGAGCCATTTCTTAGTGGAAGGATCCACCAAATTATAGAGTGTTTCTAGTTTCGGTGCTCGTTCCACTATGCCGACGATTCCAAGAGCCATTTTCCTCTTAAGAAGCTGGAGAATAATGATTCAAAGGCTATAAAAACTTATTTATGAATGAATTAGAACATTCTCAAGTAGTCTATATCCATGTAGGAAAATGTTCCTTTTATATATTTTCTCTAAGAAAATATTTAGGAAGAAATTAAGCTTGATTCAAGTCACTTATCTTACTTACATAGATTTTGTCTAGAAAAATGTTGTCGTGGATTCGAGATCACGGTGGATGATGGTAACTAGATTTAAATTATGAATAAAATATAAACTTGAGTGGAATTCATTGGTAATGTGAATTCCAACATTTCACGAGAGAAATGATATGTCAATGTTATGTTGGTTGTGGAGCCCGATAGTTGTTGGTTGTGGAGCCCGATAGCTGTTGGTTGTGGAGCCTAATTACGACAAAGGTTGAAAGGGGGATTCGCCCCCTTTGCGAGGACTGGGTTACGCACCCGGTGGGGCTCGAGGGAAGTGCCCCGCCTACCACATTTAATATGTATTTATGCATTGTGAAATCTGGACCGCTCTTTATTAGGTCACAGATCTAACGGGTGGCTTTCTATGTTTTTTCCCGAAATGATATAAACTTGTATATCTTTAAAGGGTCGAGATGTATGAGGTTCATTGTTGCAGTTGATGCACTATAAGAGATTTTTGCTGGACTGAATAAAAGGATTGGCTATTTCTGGTGGACGTAGCCCATTTTGGGTGAACCACGTTAAATTTGTGTCTCTGTTTTATTGCATTTTATTTCTATTTTATGTTTCCCACATTATTCATTGCATGTTTGTTTATCTGTACAACTGGTATAATCCTAACAACTAGTATCAGAGCACATTTGAGATTTATTTGTTGGTAGTATACTCACAGAGGGATTTTGTTTGAGTGGGAGAAGCAGCAATGGCTAGAGGAGAGTAAGTTTAGAGTTGAGAAGTTTGACGACCAAAATTACCAGCTATGGAAAATGCAGGTGGAAGATTACCTATATCAAAAGGATCTATACCTACCATTGGGAGGTGTAGGAGTGAAGCCCCCATTCATGTCTGATGATGAATGGAATGTTTTGGACAAGAAGGCTCTCGGTGTGATTCGATTGAGTCTGGCATCGTCCGTAGCTTCAAATATCTCACAGGCGAAGAGTACGGTAGAGTTGATGAAAACTCTAGCTAATTTATATGAAACACCTAGTGCATCCAATAAATTTTATTTGATGAAAATATTGTTTAATCTACAAATGCAAGAAGGTGGATTTGTATCTAACCATCTTAATGATTTCCACACTATTGTAAATCAATTAGATTGATTAAAATCCCATTTGATGAGGAGGTTAGAGCATTATTATTCCTATGTTATTTACCAAAAAGTTGGGACAACTTAGTAATGGTAGTTAGTAATACATCATCTACTTCTCTTAAATTTGAAGATACATAGTAAGTGTACTCTTAAATGAGGAAATGCGTAGGAAAAGTAGTGGGGAAAATTCTTCTTCCGGAAATGTGTTGAATATGGAGAGTAGAGGGAGGAGCAAGGAGAAATCAAAGAGTAAAGCCCATGGGAGATCTAAATCGAATATTGGCATATCCAAATCTAGGAGTAGAGGCATTATCTATTGGAATTGTTGAAAGAGAGGACATGCTAAAAAGGATTGTTGGCTCAAAGGAAACAAAGAAAACCAGCTGAAGGTATTAAAGAGGAAAATCCGACAGGTAATATTTTTTTGAGGATGCTCTTATACTTTCTCTTGATACTAGAGTAGAATCTTGGGTAATAGATTCAAGTGCCTCTTTCCATGCAACCCCTGATAAGGGCTATTTTAAAGAGTATGTCCAGGGAAATTTTGGACAGGTTTACTTAGGTGATGATGAGCCATGCAACATTGTCAGGAAGGGCAATGTACACCTGAAATTGTAGAACGGAACTGCTTGGATATTGAGAGATGTGAGGCACGTGCCTAGTCTCAGGAGAAATATCATCTCTGCAGATGATAGTTAGGTGGTGAAGGTTGCATAGTCACATTCACTTCATATTCTTGGAAGGTTTCCAAGGGTGCCATGGTTGTGGCACGGGGTAATAAAGTAAGCACTCTTTATTTATCTACTTGTATATCTAATTCTTCTACCATATTTTCTACTTTAGATAAGGATGCCAACATGTGGCACAGAAGATTGGGACATATGAGTGATAAGGGCATGAAAATTCTACATGAAAAAGTTAAACTTTCATGTCTGAAGCAATTGGACTTAGAGTTTTGTGAGCATTACAATTTTGGGAAATAGAAAAGAGCTAGATTTCTCAAGGTGGGAATACCAAGAAAGAGAAAAAGTTAGAGCTAGTTCATACAGATGTGTGGGGGCCGGCCCATGTTGCATTTCTTGGTGGTTCTCTGTACTATGTCACATTCATAGATGATTCCACAAGGAAGGTATGGGTATATTACATTAAGCGTAAGTTTGATGTCTTTGATACATTTAAGAAATGGAAAGCACTTCTTTGAGAATGAATGTGGTTTTAAATTGAAATGTTTGAGATATGATAATGGTGGTGAGTATTGCAGTAAGAAATTTGATAATTATTTTTCCTTGAATGGGATTCGTAGAGAGAAAATAGTTCCCATGACTCCGAAACAAAATGGTGTTAGTGAGAGGATGAATATAACAATAATGGAGCATGCACGGTCAATGAGATTGCATACGGGGATGCCTCTTGATTTTGGGCGAGAGGCCGTGATCTGTTGTGTATTTAATAAACTATGGGGCTTCAAGTGCATTAGATGGAGGAATTCCTAAGGAGTGCAGGACTCGGGAAAGAGGTAGACCTTTCATTTTTAAGAGTATTTGGTTCAGAGGCATTTTTGCATGTTAATAAAGAAAATAGGAAGGAATTGGATTCAAAATCCAAACATTGTACATTCATAGGCTATGGCTCCAATGGTGATTATGGATTTCAGTTTTGGTATCTACATGAATCTAAGCTAATTAGGAGTTGTGATGTTATTTGGCGTGGAAATAGAATGTACAGGATCAGCACGGGATGATGAAAATCCCAAGGAAGATTTGTTTGACGATATAGCTCCTAAAATTGAACTCTCGGATGAAAAATATCCACCTACAAGTACGAGGTTGATAGTTTTATAGGTGAAGCCGAGCTGACAGCCTGCAGTCCGTCATCGTCCTCGTCGAAATTCAAGAAAATGAGAAGCAAGAAAATATTGATCTTGTGACATCCCCATCTTTGGTAAGAAGGTCACAACGTATTAGTAGACCTCCAGAAATATTTTCCCCTACTTTGTATTATTTGTTAGTGATGAGATAGTGGTGAGCCATAGAACTTTGATGAAGTAATGTAGGTGGAGTCCACTAAAGATTGGGAACATAATGAAGGAGGAAATGGACTCCTGGAGAAGAACCAAACATGGGATTTAGTCAAATTGCCGGCTGGGAAGAGAGTACTACCAAACAAATGGGTCTACCGTGTGAAAAAATAAGAAGGTAGATGGAAAAGGAACAAAGCAAGGCTTGTAGTTAAGGGGTATGAACAAAAGAAAGGTATCGATTTTGATGAAATTTTCTCCCCTGTTGTAAAGATGTCTTCCATTCGTATTGTATTAAGTTTAGTTGTTGTTGAAGATTTACACTTAGAGAAACTTGATGTCAAGACGGAATTTCTCCATGGTGACTTGGAGGAGGAGATTTATATGTAGCAACCACTTGGATTTGAGGTGAAGGGTAAGGAGAAATTGGTTTGTAGATTGAAGAAGAGCCTATATGGGCTCAAGCAAGCTCCCCGACAATGGTATCTAAAGTTTGTTAGTTTTATGCATGAGCACATTTTTACTAGATGTTAATCAAATCATTGTGTATACTTTAAATGGTTTGATAGTGGGAGATACATTATTCTTCTATTATATGTAGACAATATGCTTGTAGCAGGGTCTAATATGCAGGAAATTGCAAAGCTTAAGGAAAAGCTTGCACAAACATTTGAAATGAAGGATTTGGGTGCAACAAAGAAAATCCTTGGTATGCAAATCAAGAGGGACAAAATAAATAAGAAATTGGTGTTGTCTCAGGAGGACTATGTAGAAAAGGTGTTAGAAAGGTTTCAGATGTAGAATGTGAAACTAGTTAGTACACCTTTGGCTGGGCATTTTAGACTAAGTAAAGAGCAATGCCCAACAACACAAGAGGAAAAAGATTATATGGCACGGGTTCCTTATTCTTCAATAGTTGGGAGCCTTATGTATGCCATGGTTTGTACCAGGCAGACATTGCCCAAGCAGTGGGAGTTGTTAGCAGGTATATGGAAAATGGGTAAAGCACACTGGAAGGTAGTCCAATGGATTCTCAGGTACTTGAGAGGGACCACTAGTAGGCACTTGTGCTTTGGAGGGTCAGATTATACTTTACAAGGATTTGTGGATTCAGATATGATAGGAAATGTGGATAGCAGGAACACTCTGGATACGTGTTTATAGTTGGTGGTGTGGTAATGAGTTGGATCTCAAAGTTACAGAAAGTAGTTGCCCTATCTACTATAGAGGTAGAATATGTTGCAGTGACTGAGGCAAGTAAGGAAATGTTATGGATGAGCAGGTTCATGGAAGAGTTGGGTAAGGAGCAAGGGTATTGTAAGTTACACAGTGATAGTCAAAGTGTAATTCACCTGGCAAAGAACTCAACCTTCCATTCAAGAACAAAAACATTTAGCTAAGATATCACTTCATACGACAAGTGTTGGAAGATGGTCAACTTGAGTTAGTGAAGATTTATACGAGATGATAATCCTACGATATGTTTACCAAGCCAATGAAAATGGAGAGGTTGGATTTTCATTCTATACTTTGTGGGTCTTCAAGATTGATCTTGAAGTAGAAGAAACAATCCAAGAAGAAAAGTCCAAGCGAGCACTATAGTGGTGGAGTTACAGCAATCAGTCTCCAAGTGGGAGATTGTTGGTTGTGGAGCCCGATAGCTATTGGTTGTGGAACCTGATTATGGACGAGGGTCGTAAGGGTGGGGGCTTCACCCCCTTTGCAGGACCTAGGGCTGCACACCTCGACGGGGTGCTTGAGGGCAGCGCCCCGCCTACCACATTTAATATGTATTTATGCATTGTGAAATCTAGACCGCTCTTTATTAGGTCACAAATCTAACAAGTGGCTTTCTATGTTTTTTCCCAAAATGATATAAACTTGTATATCTTTAAAGGGTCGAATGTATGAGGCTCATTGTTATAGTTGATGCCATTGTAAGAGAGTTTTTCTAGACTGAATAAAAGGATTGGTTGTTTCTAGTGGATGTAGCCCATTTTGGGTGAACCACATTAAATCTATGTCTCTATTTTATTGCATATTATTTCTATTTTACGTTTCCCACATTATTCATTTCATGCTTGTTTATCTGTACAACTGGTATAATCCTAACATGTTATTGGAGAGACAATTTGTGAGGCATCCATTGGGCATATATTCTTAAACTATAATATAACCTCACTTTTAATAAACTCCCACAACACTCACCAAATGAGGATGCCTTATGTACTTCAATAGATTGATATGCAAAACATACAATCATTATAAGATAAAATTTAATTAGAAACATATATTGCCTATTAGGCACCATAGATCAAGAACTATAGAATTCATTTTCTTGTTATTAAGGAATTTTTTTATTTGAAAATAAATACAATCTAGTTCAAATGCCTTAGATATATGTAAGAAAAATCTAGTCGAAATGCCTTACTATCTCAATTTGGATATAATTCTTCATTGAATTTTAGAACTATTTTTAAACCTTAAAAAGTAGATATTAGCGTATATTTTTATTTCTTTGAATTTTTGATAAGATATGAAAAAGGAATTATGTTGATAGGTTTGTGAATTTGTAACAAAGGGGAACAACTACGACATTTCATATCAATGACATATCAAATGCCCTAATTTAATATTGAACTCAAATTACGTATCTCCCCACTTGCCCATTGTTCTCTCTATATTTGATTGTAAAAGTGACACGTCATCCATGTGACTTTTTGAAATGAAGAAGATAAACACCTACTTCCTCCAACATTTTCCATTCCTTTGTAATTATCCTCCCTCCGTTCACTTCTTCATCTCCCCACTTCTGCTACATTCTCTCTCTTTGGTGTTACCTATCGGTGTATCCTTTCTACTTTGCTCGTGTGAGTCTTGGTTTATATATATATATATATATATATATATATATATAAATATTATATCTATTCAAAAAATTTAATATACCTATGCAAATGTTTTTAATTTCGACTTCTAAAATATATATAATTACATTTAAGAAAAATATAATAGCTATAAAAATAGAACAAAGAGTAAAATTACATCATCAATTACCGTGTGAAGGATATGGAGTTGATCGACAGTGTCATTGCAAGGCCTTGGCACCATTGTCAAACCCTAGGGTATTCAATCATATCAATTCTTCTTTCTTTTAACATGACCACAAATTTATTAGTGATAAGGATTTATTTTCCTTAGGAATCACACAATTTTTACTTTGAGAAGTCATATCGTCGATTTCATCCCAAATGAGCGAGAACAATTTTCACACCTCATACAAACCTTAATCGTTAGGCATAAAGAGAGGATGAACATTAATATTCATCCTTCACTTGAAAGTATGCATCAATGGGGTAACTTGTGTCTAACGATGACCAACATTACAAGCAACAACATTGATCATCACTAATAAGGTAAGGCCATTGATTTTTAATTGTCTAATGAGTTTTCTAAAGTTTACCAATGTACAATTATCATTTTCCTTATATGCATTTATTCATAAATTGATTTGTATAGATGGACACACCTATTTTGAGAGGAGACTAGACAAAGTGGGAAATTTATTCTAGAAGGAATTTGAGTAGAGGTTATGTTTTTCATGTTATTTTCCTTCTCTTGTTTTTCCCAAGAAACCTTAAAATATCACACATCGGTTATTTGCGTCCATGTTTTCTATGTTCGGGAGTGAAAGATCAATTTTCATGCAACAACATTGATCATCATTGACCAACATTGCATGCACCAAAATTGATCATCATTAAGAAGGTAAGGCCATTTATTTTTAATTGTCTAATGAGTTTTGTAAAGTTTACCAACGTCGATTCTCATTTTCCTTAGTTGCATTTCTTCATAAAGTGAATTGTATAGATGGACACACCGGGTTTGGCAGGAGACTAGAGGGTGTGAAATTTATTCTGGAAGGAATTTGGGTAGAGGTTATGTTTTCATTTTATTTTCCTTCTCTTATTTTTCCCGAGAAACCTTAAAATATCACACATCGGTTATTTTTTTCTAGGTTTTCTATCTTAAGTGAAAGATCAATTTTCACCCTGAAGGGCCATCCCACTCATAATATCCAATGTGGGTTTATTTTCCCTTTCTCAACCTAATTGTTAAACCTTGTTTTCATGGGTTAGCAAACCATGTGGGTAATTTTATTTGTTGTAAACGTGATAAGAAAAAGTTCAATCCTCTGAAACCATCTTATATTTTCTTTTAAATGGATCTCGCTTAACCATTGCCAACTTCATTTAAGTTTTTGGTCCAATATTTTCTGACTTCAACCTATTTTTTACCTCAAAAACCCAATCCATGCTTTTATTGTTGGGAAGATGGACATTTAATTCATGACTACCACAAATTCAAGCTTAATCAATAGGGGTTAGATGAACTGTTATCTCATGAAATTTTACCTTGTTGAGAGATGACTGCAGGTGTTCTAAGCTTGCTCTATATCTCTTACTTTCATAGATACAATGGAAAAACCTTAGGACTGTGGGTATACCTATTGTTGAGGTGAGTCTCCGGTATTAAGGTTGGTTCCTTTTTTATGTATCCTAAATTAATTTTTAAGGGTTTTAAGGGTTAAAAATTTTACCGTCAGAATGAACTAAAATTGGGGTGATACACCAAACTTGTTGAGGATTTGGTGAGTACATGCACAATCAATTTGAGAATGAAATTTGGATGCACAAACCTAGTATGCACATTACATTCGTTAGCAAAGATTTTTCTTTCGAGTATCATTTATAAGAGGAATTTCATGATATATAGCGGTAAGTTCGGGTATGGTTATTTCATCATAGATAAGATTGATACTCACATGAGGCATGACTAGCTCAAAGGGAGAAGAGTTATCCTCAACCATTAGGGTTTTAGTGGATCCTAGGGCAAGTAGTTTTAAGTTATGGGTTCACTAAAATCATTCAATAAAATCTAACTATTTTATTAAAATATGAATGCAAAGATTTGCCATAAATGATATACAATGTAATATAAATGTTAAACAATTTATTTAATTTTAACTATGAAAGGAAATAAGAGGAGTAAATAACTTATCTTAATTTCACTTATCCCATAGTGAGTCTAGGCTAGAAAATATTATGAAATAGAAGCATAGACCGTCGCAACGAACCATAGAAACATGCAGTAAAGGTGGAAATGGATAAATTGGGAACACGGAGAAGGATAGGGGCACTGTGTGAGTGCCCTAGTCCTGTTTCTAAACATTTGGGTCTCAGATAAAATGTCAAAACTTGGTTTTGATATCATCGTTAGAGCTTTGCACTTGTTCTCCTTTGGTCACCTATATGTTGCACTTGGATCGCCGAGGTACTAATAAACCCTGCACACAAATATCCTCCTGCAAAATCCTAAAAAAGACATCAAATCCTAAAAATGAAATATGCAAAATGAGGGGTCGGACATTCCTCACCATCATAATGGTGAACTTACGATCGAGTAATGAACTACATCTAAGACCCAATGTAGTTTTGTATTTATTTGTGTGCAATAGTGCTCCTAGGTCGCCCATGCGCCAATGAGGCAAACATAGTGGGCGTTAGTTAGATAAAATTTAAATGGGTGGGTGGAATAAAATAAAATTACATTCTTATGCATTGTGTATGTAGAGTAATGTTCCTAAATGTAGTCCCTTGTTCTATGTAGATATGTAGCCCTTGATAAGAATTTTTTCCCCATATAATGGTATGTTTGATGTGTTTATATAGGGATCTCTTGGTTGAATTTTGACAATAATATATCCCTATATAAACATAACATACTCACTATTCTATGGGCGGACTATCTACTATCAAAAGATAGCTACCTACTAAGGAAAATGACTGCATTTAGGAATCATTTACATCTACATCACACAACAATAGGGGGAAATGGTTGTGTTCATTCTATTACATCCATTATTTACATTTTACATCTAGTTATTGTCCCCTACTTCTGCATCATTGACACTAGGGTACCCTAGGCACACAATTTCACACACAAGCACAAATAACTACATTGGGTTTGGAATGTAGTGTAACACTTAATTATAAGTATGCCATTGTGGTATCTAAGTTCAATCTAACCCCTTCATATGTATCTTTCTTTTTTAGGGATTTGATGCTTTATATTGGGTTTTACACGAAGATCTTCGCTACAAATTCATGACGACATAAATGAAGGTATTGTGACAACCATGTGACATTTAGATTTCTGCCTTGTGTGAGGTGGCATTTAGATTCTTTCAATTCTTTGAAAATTTGTATTTTGCATCTTGTAAGCTGCTGGAAAAAGGTTGAATGTTTAGGCCTTTCCTGAGTTATACACTTGTTGAAGATCACTGGTTTCTAAGTACATTGTTGTTCTTTATCTTGTATCAACCGAAACTTATAATCTTTTAGAACTTATTATTTCATAGATGATTGTTGAAGCCTACTTTTGTATTTGTGAACTGATTAATCTTCAAAATTGCAATCATTTCCTTTCTTATTCCATTGTATTGTAGTATGCTTTTGATTAAAAATGAGCTTGATGTTCCTTGAAATTTGTTTATGAAAAAATCTATTTTCTATTTTCCAATTTGTAATGGAAATTATGAATCACTTTGTACTTGTAAATCTTGAACTCAAACACTTGTCACAATGTTGTGATATCTTACTATCTTCTTGCATGACCTTTTGATCTTTTCTTGTACCCCGATTTCAAGCCTATACTCAATTGATGATTGTAACTTTGAAACATTCATAGATTTTCTTGGAATATGTAAGTCATAGCTTCACTTATGTTTCATGATGGTAATATTTGATGATATTTGAAACTTGATAGTACTTTGAGTTGAAATGCTTGAACATGTGCTTTCACTTTTATCTCTTCAGTCTGAACTTTTATCTGAGTCTGTATTTTGATTATTTAGCTTTGTTTCTAAGCTGGAAATGTCATCATGTCCTTCATAATAGCTTTTGTTCTCATGAATTTGTACTTGATTGTATTATAAACAAGAGTTTACTTGAACAGTAATATGATTATCCTTTAATGTGAGCCCTGAAAATTGTTGTGCGAAAAAGTAATCATACATGTTAGTACAGAAATTAGATAATGAATTTTGTTATCCTTTATTGCAACTTGCTCACTATTCTCTTAAATTTATTATTTTCTTCATCTAAATCCTTAGAATTTTTCTTGTTTTGTGGTATCTCCTGTAAATATCCTCTTCATGGGTTATTGTAAAATTTTGATGATGAAAACTGGTAGATACCCTTGCTTATTTTATGTGCTTTAATGAAAAATTTGTTCCAGAAATCAAGAATTGTTAACTGCACTCTACTTCCTCACTTCTGATTCAGTGTTCTAATTCCTTCTTTCTATGCATCATACCTTGTTTGAGAAGTTGATGTAGATTTTGATACTCATTATGTACCTTATACTTGACTGGAATTTGATGAAAGCTAATATTTTCTATTTGCATTTTCCTTTTTCCTGGAATAGCTCATAAACTTGTACCAACTAGACTCCTTCAACAAGTATTTCCTTTTAATTCAAAGTAATCATTTATGCAAAATATTTTTTCTTTCTTCATCTTCTACCTGTATCTGCACACTTAAGAAAATAGTTAGAAAATAATTAGGCTTTTTGGCCTCTCTTATAGTTATAAGTTTTGATGAAGAAATGGGGGAAAATGGCTAAGTTTCATATTCAAAATATTCACATAAAATGCTCATGCAAAGGTGGGGTGTATTTTTTCATGTCCTGGTGTCCCCTGACCTTGGGAATGTGAGGGACATCAAATTCCACAAACAAGCAAGAGGATGACACGTGTCCTCAATCCGATGGCGAGGGGATTTTCTTGAAAAAGCACGAGAAGCACTAGGGATGAAATCCGGTCACGTGGATGAACAAAGGACTCACCATAGGGGTTGGGCACATTTTTCCGTCTCTAATGTCCCCGAACTTAGGGGCATGAAAGAAATCAAATTAAATGGTGAGAAAAATGATGACACTTGTCCTTGATCACTTGACAAGGAATTTGAGCTCCAAAAATGTACTGGGGGTGAACGGTCAAATCTAAAAGTCACATGAGGGTCCCAGAGGTCACATGGGGGTTTAAAACATTTTTATAAGGTTGATGTACCTAAACTCGGGGACTTCTGGGACATAAAATCTCACCAGGATCCTAGAGCTGACACATGTCCTCTCATAATTTGGCTAAGTCCCAAACACGCTCTAAGTGGGCAACTTGTGATGATGATATCTTGAGCTCCCAATGGACGTTTTTGGAAATATTTTATATGATCCTGAATGGAAATGGTATTTTAAATCTAATGGTGGGTGTATAATATATTTATTCATCCATTTGATCCCTTAAAAACCATAATTATTATTTGGTACTCCACACGTACCTAAGAAAAATTACTGCAGATATGATGCACCAAAGTGTGGGAAAAATATGGTTTCACCATCATGTAGGGATTGGAATCCTATTTCCAGTGATTTTTTTACTCCTAACTCCATCAAGAGCACTCGAAATCACCTTACGAAGCTCTCGAGTCATTTTGGCCTTTGCATTGACTAGGCCTGTGAACCCTAATTGTGGCGAAACTACCCCAACTTCTTCAATACCTTCCAAAATATTCTTAAATCATTTTCATGATGTACCAATACCTTTGGATCACCTCCACATCCATTTAGGCTCTTATATTCCACTCCGTGAGGTTGCTCCAGCTCTAGGAAGGCCAGTGATAGCCCTTCCCACAACTGCATGTAACTTGTAAATGAACTCCTAAAATCACCTAGGGGGAATGAATGAAATTTCTTAAATCACCTAGGGGATGAGATAACATTAATCAGGAGGTCACTTGAATTGACTGGATAGACCCGGGGTGTCTTGGAATGATAGGACTTGAAAAAATTAACACTGGGTATAGTTTTCGTGCTCGGGAATTGTCAATTTCCCTATTACACATTTACATGACAACAACTTGTCAATGGACCCATCAGCTGCGTATTTAGTTCGGTATAACCACTTACACCTAGCCATCTTTCTTATTTTAAGAAGAGATACCAAATCCCAAGTATGATTCTCCATCAAAGAAGAATATTTAGTTGTCATCGCATCATCCCACTTCTATATCCCATGAGCCTATGAAAATATTGTGGATCCTCAAAAAATACATGACAAAAAAATTCAAGAACCTATAGAATGTGTGTGATTATGCCTAGTGGGTGGAAGATCCTGTATGAAATGTGTTGCATCGAAAGCGTAATACAAACCCACTTAGGCATAGTGATAACATTAATGGGAATAGGATCCTCGTTGGCATCTATAACCTCCTCATCAACCTCCTCAAAGAAAGGATCCTTAAGATGAGATAAAGAAGAATAATTAGGCATGTAAAAAGATGAAGAATAATGAGGTGTGAATTGCTCATAGAATTGAATGTGTGTTTTAAAAAGAACCTCATGAGTATTAGGATCTAAAAGTAGATAAGCTCTCATGTCCTCAAAATACCCTACAAAGATCAATGGTTTTCTCTTTTTATCTTAGGAATTCATTTTCTTCTTAGGCACAAAGGCCCAAGCGGGGATCTTAAAGACTTGAAAAATGAGACATCAGACTTAGTGTTTGACCAAGCTTCCTCTAGAGTCAAATACTAAAGTGTTATGTGTGGTGTGTGATTCTCGAGTGTAGTTAGCATAATTAAATAATTATGCCCAGTATATAGGAGGTAAATATTTATAATGCATCATGAAATTATCCATTTCCTTCAAATTTTGATTCTTCAATTTTGCTAATTCATTATGTTTTGGAGTATGAGGAACAAAATGTTGGTGAATAATACCATGAGTTGCAAAAATTCAGAAAACGCATTGTTGAAGTACTCCCCCATTATCAATGAGAAGGTTTTTATGCAACTAGAATATTGTTTCTTGAACAAAGCCTTGAAGACTTTGAACTATGAAAAACGTCACTTTTTTACTTGAGAACTTAAACCCAAGTATGCATCGAGAAATTATCAATAAAGGTAAGTGTATACATAGCCCCATTAAAATAGGGTTAGGAAAAACCATCAAGTCACTATGCACAAGCTCAAGTGGTGAAGAAGGTCTCTAGGAAAATTCTTAGAAATTGATCTTTGTGTTGTTTCCTAATGCACGTATAGGAAAACTCCCTCAAGAAAAGAAACTTTTATACCATCAACCATACCATGAGTGTTATACTTCAAATATCTGTAATTGAGATGTCTAATTCTCTCATTCCAAAGCATACTATTTTAATTTACATGAGAAACCAATCATGTCCCTATAGAGGAAGTGCCTTCAAAACCCTCAAATTGATATAGTCAAGAACCATGATCAATAATACCTTGATAAACAAGTGAATGAGGTTCAAACAAAGTTCATACTTTTTCCCCATGTGGTGTAAAATTCACGCTTTTCTAGACCGAATGACAAATTTGATATACATAAAGAAAATGTGTAGTCATGTTAGGAGCATATAGTGCATCTTGGATAATGTCACCATTAAGGTGTATGTCACATTTTTCTTTAACATAAAGAAATGAATAATCTCAACCTAAATCTTAGAAGTAGAACTCAAAGCTAGAGATACAAAAGACTCGTTGGAAGAAGTCATGTGATGAGAAGCACCAGAATGTATAACCTAACTATCTGCAAGTGGTGACTAAAAGCTCCCAACAAAATTAAGTGATTTGTCACGCTGATTAGAAGGAGGTTGATGGAGATAAAAATTTTGTGTTTCTTGACTACATCCTCTAAGGTTTGCCTTCTCTTAAAACATCAATGTTCTTCATGATCAATACCCCCACAAAAATAGAATGAAAGACTAGAGTTATTCTTGGATTTAGAAGACTCCTTAGATTTAGAGTTGTTTTCTTTGGGTTTAGGAGTGCTTTGAAATGGAGAAGGGGTGTATTTGGTTTTAATTTAATTTTTCATTGCCCTTAGGATTAGATACAACTAATGCCTTTTGAGAGGTGGAAGACTCAAGGTTAAATAATTTGGATTATTCCTTAGTAAGTCTTTCACAAAATATTTCTAAGTTAGGTATTTAGAATGTGTCACTTAAGGCATCCATGCTAGAGAAAAAGGTAGAATCTAATGTATAATTGATGGAAAATCTTTAGGATTAAGAGAGGTAATCTTAATTTCAAGTGTCATGGTTGTCATGTGATCCACATTACCAAGTAAACCTGGTGATTTATTCCATATTTTGAAATGAGAGTCACATTTTTCTAAATGACATAAAAGACTATCACTTACATAAGTTCTTAATAGACCCATACACTCATCAAATTTGTACTGGAACTGAAATTTCTCATATTTTCTAGTGAACACCTGTTCTCAGAATTTAAAACCCATAATTCTTTCTCGTTTAATTATTTTTATTTTTTTGGTCATGTGTGGTAATTATGTGTGTTTAATGGCTTAAAATGATCTAAATGCAGAAGTAGATAAAAACGTCATTTTCAAAAATCACCAAAAAATGCAAGAACAAAACAATGTAACAAGCCCCCTGATTTTGGCACTTTATAATTGAGTGTGTGTTACAATATGACAATTTAAAATTATAATGTATTTCTCAAAATAAACAGATTGATGGAACAAGCATGAAAAAATAAGCACTTTTACAAAAACACTTCACTCAATTCCGACTTACCAATCAAAATATACAAGTTTTTCAATTTTATGATCTACTATTTATTTTAGTTACCACTATAAAAAAATAAAATGCTTTTGCCTTCACCACATAAATACACTTAGAGGTGAAGTTAAACACCTACTAGTAGGAATCACAAATTTAATTCCTTATATGACCATACCATATGAATTAAAGCTAAAGATTTCATTCAAGTTTACATTCATTCTTAGGGTTTTTCCACCTTCCAAATCAAATGGAAGACTTTGTTTAGCATAAAAAGGTACACAACGACAAAACAATAACAAAAACCGAATATATGAATATACAAAAACTTTGTTTACAAAATGAAACTTACAAACATATGTCAACAAAAATATCCTCCTCTCGATACCATAAAAGGAACAATAACCAAATCATACCTAGCCACAAAGAACTCGGATGCTAGTTAAACATCATACTCAATAAGATGAAAGTAATTCGCTAGAATAACTTTACAAAAACCTTTCGCAAACAAATGAGCAGCAATATCATATATCATTATGGAAATAAATAAAATGTGAATAAGAATTACTTATATACGCAAGGAATATCAATCTAAAAACCAAAGTCAACGTCCTAGATCAAGCCATAAATCAAAGAAAGAACTACTCACAAAGAAATAGTCAAGACGATAGATTTAGGAAAGAACTAGTCATCAAAGATATAGTCAATATCATAGATCAAGAAAAGAACTATACCTAACAACTAAATAATATCTTCCTAATATCTAAATAAGATAAAAGAAAAATATCCACACACATAAGTGAGTGATGATAAATACAATAAAGGTAAATAAAGTACCTAGGTGGACATGAGCTAAGGTAAATACCTACTCTAACAACTTCTCTTGGCTCTAAAATATTTCTCATTTCTTCAATCAGTTTTTCGATGGATTATAATGATTAAGTGGTTTGGTCAACCCTTAATGTATATATGTCCATCACTAATATATAGGTTAATATTTAATAATATGAAATATTTATATTTCTATTATTAAATATGCTAACCTTAGTATATACTTTAAGTTAAATATTTAATATCATGAAATGATTATATTTCTAATATTAAATATTTTAAACATAGGTGTAAGTGTCAACCATTTCAATTTGAAAAGGTGGGTTGGGAGACATACCTAATCACCTTATATAAAAAGGACTTTAGGTCCTCATTTGATATATTCGGGAAATATATCAAAGGTGTGTAAATCAAGTGATTTGGTTTTACCCTTGGTAAATAGGGTTTCAAAGGAGGAGGTGATCTTACTAGATGTAAAATAAGTTATCTAAAGTAAAATGTTATTTTCAAAGTGGTTTTTACCCTATTGGGGTTTTCCACTATAAATATTGTATCACATGTGTTATTTATTTCCTGTAAGTATTTCTTTATTTTCTTATATTATGATGTAATATTTATTTAAATATTTATTGTAACATTATGTAATATGTAAGTTTATTAAATCCGTATTTATTAGAATCCTCAAATTCTAAAATTTTCAACCTATGATGATCTTCCTTAGCCTTAAAATCATCTACACATACCTGCAAATCACTCTCCTCTAGGTCACACTTTTTACTCCTCTTTCAACTAGTTTAAAAATGACCCAAAACCTTGATTTTATATGTTTCTCTAGATTTGAAACCAAAGGAGGTCGGTCCTCGTGATTAATTCAACTCATATATCTTAAAACATCCAAAAAAATCATCACAATATTCACATATAATCCATATAGGTCGGCCTAGCCAAAAACCACTTTCCATGCACCAACAATCCTCAAATCCTATTTATTTGAATGAGAAAAATCCTCTTATTCCAAAACATACTTATTCAATCTCTCATATTCATACAACATTATTAATATAACATTTAAACATTAACCATGGTTATAATTTACATTAACCAATCAGATTATTTCATTTAATGGGCCCAATGACTCATTGCCTTCAACAAACATTTGTTAACAACAACCTAATTTCCTCTTTGGCCCTTAAAATCACCCAAGAACACCTAAAATATGGCATGTGACAACTCTATTTAAATTCCAAAATATTTACAACACTCCCAAACAATTTATAGCTCAAAAAACAATCACATGTTCAAACCACAACAACTTTTACCTTTACGAAATCAAGTTTCCCAAAATGATGTTTTCAAAACTCCACTTTCGATAAACACTCTTTCTATCACTTCCAAGACCTAAAAATGAATTCATTATATTTTTAATTCATCTCTTTTCACTTTCCAGTGCTATAAAGCATCACCTAATCCATCTCATGCTCCAACCAACTCAATTCATCGGGAAGAACAATTTTGTCCTAGATAGCCAAAAATATACTTGTCCACAACTTGATTTTTGAAACCATATCAATACTCATCATAATGAATCAAACCTTATATCAATGAAACTATTTCTAATTTATATTTCCAGCATAACTTGAATCGCCTCCTAACTCCTCTTGTAGCTTCGAAATGTCCATTTTATCAAGACTACTTTTAATGACCCTTTGACCATTCAACACACACAGGGCACACTTTTCACTTTTTCAGCATCACCATGACATAAAAACCTCATTAACATCTATAAAAACTCTTAAATATCATAAATTTCAATTTATACTTTACCTCATTTGGAGGAATTTACCACAAATTAAAACTCTTCATAAACAAGTCTTTTAAGGTGGGGCCCACATATCACCACATGCTCTATCATAACTTTTTGGAAATATAGAAGAGTCTTCTATAACATGAATTCTTAATTTTTAACTAGAAATCAAAACTTGCAGATATACTCACTTTGTTGCAAGTTGCTCCTAGCTAGGGTTTTAGACCACTTTACCCTTTTAATGATCTTTCATAAAACGTGAAGATCAAACCATCTCATTATTTTTTTAAAGTTTTATAACTTACTTATAAATCTATTATAAATATCTCGAGTCCCCATAGAAAGCATAATGTTCACAATGAGCATCATAAGGTCAACATTTGCTTTAAAAACACACTCCAACTTACTCAGTTTTGCCAAAACTTGTATAACTTCAAAAATCTTCTTCAAAATGACATGAAATTTGGCATGAAGCATCATGAAAATATCTATACCTTTCCATAATCACCTCATAGCTCAAATATATCTCAAAATCTCCAACCATAGTAATTTACATGTCTAATTCTCACTTCTAGCTTCCCAAGGACCCAAAATATGCATCATACCTCTAAGTTCTTACCGAAATTACCAAAACCTCGGTTACACTACTACAAAACTCTTCCCATGCTTTTGCAAGACTTAAAAGCTCCATTTCTAACTTCTCCACCTCAATCTACATGTTATAGGGATAGAAACCAGCCCTGGAATGACTTGCCTCGACATTGAACCGACCTTGTTGACTCAATACGAGACCCATGGAAACCCATGAAACATCATTCCAACCATGTTTGACCTCAAGACATCATCCAAATATCTAAAGAGAACTCGCACAATGACTCAACTCATTAGACGATGCACTAGGACCTCCTAGAACTCACCAAATTTTGACACTAAGAATCAACATTCATGCTCGACATCCGATAGGGACTCATACCACCATTTTCCATTAATGGGGTTTCCATCAATAACAAAACTAACCCATAATGGCCAGCAATCTCCCCCTTTGTCATTGATGGCAACCATCACTCAGAAATATTGATGACAACCAACATGACCAACACACTTACATGACTCTAACTATGTTTTTGATGCCTCTCTCCCCTTTTTATCTATGAAAAAGGCTATTCTTACTCCAAGACATGAAAATGTCAACACAAGACTAGAAACATGGACAACAATGCAGAAATTAACTTACTTGACCAACAAACTCCCCATGGGATCGAATTCTCTCCTCTTTAACTCCTTTAGCAGAAAAAACAAATCCATTAGACCTAATATGAGCTAAAAATAGCTCCCACTCAACTGATATTATCCATATTTTCCTTCATCCTTACTTTTCATCACTTTCTAGGTCTATTTCAAACATATAAGAAACAATTTTGCCTCTAACTCCTTCATAACTCCACTTAGGACTAAAATCCCTAAACACCAACTTTAGTGCTTTCTTGGAAAAATTTACATAGATCTATGAGGACCAAACACATCATGAAGATCATGCACTTCACTCCCCCTAGACTTAAAACACCATACTCTAGTAAACCATACAATAATTAAGACACATACCTTGCAAATGAGTCATGAGGATGAATCAACACTTCATCACTATCCCCGATTTATTATTTCGAGTTTTGACCCTCCATTATATGAGATGATACTGTGTGAGATTTTGACTTCCTATTTTTAGACAATAGATCTTCAAACATCACCATTTTGATTTACTAACCTTCATTTTCATCTTACAACCTTCATTCTTTTCTTCAAGTCTAAATTTTTTTTTTCCCCTATCTAACTAGGACCACACAGTATATAGATTCATTGTTTCATTGCTTAGATAGTTTAATATGCTCATCTCATTCATCATTTATTTAATCGTCAAGCCTAGACTTATAATAGTACCTTTAAGGTCTCACAATTTCAAGTCTTAAAGAGCACATGGAAGCACAAAAGCAAATGCAAATACCCTTAGTCAACAAACACATTCAATAATGCACACATTTTTATAAAATTTTAATAGCATGCTAATTCACTTCACCTTAGAACAAACAAATGACTTATGCTCATAACTTCTTAGGACCAACCACACATCAAGGTGTTCATCAACACTTCAAGGTACTTTGCCCTACAAGCCTTAGCATAGTCAAATTTCTCATTTGAACAAGGTCAAAGAAGGACTCACCCCGCATTAGAAGTTTTTACAAACCCGAAACATTGTGATATCATACAATTTCATGCTTTAATCCATCTTCAAACTTGTATGCTTTGTAGACCTCTATAATTCTTGAAAATGCCAACATTTTTCGTGTTTATGAGTCCTTGCACAATCTTTCATGAGCATCAAAATTTAGTAGGTTGTAGACCTATAAGTTGTGTTGAAATTTTTGCAATTGTGTAAATATGGGCAACTGAAAACTTTGTTATGATGGATGACATTGGCGAAGTGGACGTAACTAGGGGGATGCATTATTGTTTTATTATGTTTTAAGTCAGTAAGTAATTGATTAACTACATGTAATTTGTAGCTATGTATGTTGTTACAAAATGTAACACCTTACATAGACTGTCATTCCATGTTCATCTTCAACAAAGAAACAAAAATCCCCTAAGGACCAATTCATTGCCTTGATGAAGGTGGGAATTGTAGTTTATATGAGAGATTAAACTCAAGAATAACAACAAGAAGAGTTAGTTTTCATGCAGCAAATTCATTTTAAAGTTATACATACATAAAAATCTCATTATTTCTACATGTTAAATACATTTAATTATGTGATTGAGTTTTTATTTCATTATACAATCAATATCCATGTCATAAATCTGAAAGCTAGAAAGAAGTATACAACTCAAGTACAGAAATTAAATGTTATTTATTCATGAAGAAGTGCAATGTTCTCCACACAAGTCGTTGGATGTAACTCATAACTACTGAATAAATAAGTAAATGTACATAAAGTTAAAAGTAAAAGAGTATAGAAGAAACCCATCATTTCCTTGGGATTTTCTTCTAAGTCTCCTTCAATTCATCTCTAGCTCCATCTTTCATCTAGCTCTCCTAGCTACAATCCACAGTGTACCCGAAAAATGAAAAAAATGCATCAAATTTGAGCACAGGGTTTGATCTATACCCACATACTATCCAACTACATGCAGATGGATTTCTAAAAATCGAAGCATAAGGTCCATCAAATACGAGATACACAAGTGATAAGAGCAAAGATTCTAATCGGAACATATGATTTCGAGAATCATTTTGTAAAGGAGAGAAAAGAAAACTATGGAATGCATACGAAAGTGTAGATAATGAGGGTGAACCAGCTTGAGAACTTCAATATTACAATAACTTGAAGAAAAGGAAGATTGTACATTGCATAAGTCAAGGATACAGTCTAAGACACCATCAAAAGTATGACACATAAGTACAGTGTAAAAATTCTAAGGGGCAAATTCTTTTGAACAAAATTGTTGAATACAGTTTTCAGGATGATATAACTACACTTATGCAGTACAAAAAAGAATATTGCAGTCTCATACTATCTCCAGAGCTATCGTCTACAAGAGAATATCATCATCTCAGTTAATGGTTGACATAGAAGGAGTATTTAAAGGACATAGTAATGAGAAATGCACTAAAGAGTTAAATATCAAAGAATACATCCTATGTTGATCAACTACAATTATATCATATTGATCAAGATACAATTTACAAGTTCAAAGGATGATCTAATGTCATAGTTTAAATGAGACAGTTCAGGACTCAAAATTATGAATTCAAGAAAATTAAGATGAACCATAGGTACTACTACTTTAAAATACAATTTACAAATGATTCATATAAACTATCATGGTTAAAGACATCATTATAGAATAATAAAAGAAGAGTGCAATAAAGTCCATCATCCATTACAAATTGCAAAGGAAGTAGATTGTTTTAAAAGGGGTGACATTTCCACTTAGAATCAAAGATAAATGATCAAAGTAAAGACTCGAGATATCATTCCAAGGTGATGGAATAAAATTGAAATCACATGTTTAAATTGTTAGCCCAAGAACTTGTCAAGCTTCAAAGATTACCAACAGATTACAAGAAACATTTTCCAGTTGATACATCAATAGGATGAAGCCTTACAAGTTACAAAGTGTTGCAAGGAAGAGAACCAATTTCCAGGATTGGAGAAGTCATGAAGAAAAAGTACATAAAATATGAGTAGACAACTATAAAGAAGCCTTCAAATGCTTGTTTCAGAATTAAATAAAACAAGGAGTGCATTTCGAGAAAGTATAGATTGCATTATTTCATAGAAACAAAATTCATGTCATTTTACAATGATCAAATCACCAATACAGTGCTCAAGCTATCTATTCAAGATAAAGTAAGCAATGATCAATGACAACAAATTCATGTACGTAAGTGAAAAAAACAATGATTATATCCGGGCATTCTTGAGTGATGCAACAATGTATTCAACAAAGATTTTTTTATTTTTCGATTTGGTCATACAAAATAAAGAGCCATGTTTAAGGACCAATATACACTCACAAATAAATCTCATACGATACAACCATATCCAAGTCTAAATATAACAAAACAATTCATGCATACAAACTTTTCAAACGATAGCATATCGAGTGAAAATCAGCTCGACCTAGGTTATTTTAAGCACTCATATCCAAAACAAGGATCAAAATAGATAACCATATCTAATGTTAGAGATCTACATCATAAACTAGAATGGACTATGTGAATTTATAGTGGGAAAGGAACATTAGAATCATATAATGATCTCATTAAGTACGTTTCAAAATATTGAACAAAAGAATCTAGAATAATCAACCTAAGGCTTGAATAATTCTCTTGAGAATGACCTAAAATTTTGCATGAAGCATCATGAAAATATCCTATACCTTTCCATAATCATCTCATATCTAAAATATTTCATAAATTCTCTAGCCACAACGACTTACATGTGCTTACATGTCGATTCTCACTTCTTGCTTCCCAAGGACCACCCAAAATATGCATCATAACTCGATTTATGACTTGAAACTTAAAATACACCTTAGGTACACTACCGAAACATTGTTCCCATGCTTGGACATGACTGATAAGTTGCATGTTTTACTTCTCTACCTCAATTTGATGTTCTAGGGCTGAAACAAGCCTTGAATAACTTGACTCAACACCGAAATGACTTTCTTGACTCAAAGCAAAACTGTGGACACCCATAAAACATCATAACTACCATTTTTGACCTCAATGCATCAACCAATAATCTCAAGAGATGGCATGTAGTGACTCAACTCACTAGACCATGCACCAGGACCTCTTAGAAATCACCAAATTTTGACACTACCAATCAACCTTCATGTTTGACATCTGATTGACACCTGATAGAGACTCATACCATATCATGACACCCTTTTCCATCAATGGGGTTGAAATCACGACAAAACTAACCCACAATGGCCACGGGAATGATTATCCTATTGATGTTTTTATTTACCCAAGTGATCATCAATAGAGTCCTCGACGGTTTTAGAGATAAGATCATGGAAGATGTAGGACATAGCATGTTGATAGGTGGCACCCACATTTATCAAATCAAAAGGCATGATGAAATAACAAAATTTCCCCCATGAGTGATGAAATAAGTCTTATATTGGTCTTCTAGTGCAATGAAGATCGATTATAGCTAGAAAAACAATCCATAAGAGAAAAAGTCTCATGTCCAACTATCGGGACAAATAAGCTGATTGATGTTAGGAAGGGGGAAGTTTTCCTTAGGGTAGTATAGGTTCAAATTGCAAAAGTAGATACAGATATGGAGCTTTCAAGAGGCTTTAGCAATGGGTATGATATTAGAAACCCATTGGGGATAGTTGATAGATATGATAAAGTTAGATCGGAGGAGTTGTTGTAACTCCTCTTTGACTATAAGGGTGACACGAGGATGCATGTGGCAAAGCTTGTGCTTAACTAGCTTGGAATTTATAAAGGTGATGATGATGTGGAGGAAGATATAAGGATCGATGCTTGGAATATTGGTGTAGGACCATGCAAACAATTGAATGTGCTTAGAAATGAAGGAGGTGAAAGATTCAAGATCTTAAGGATCAAGGGATTGACCGACTTTAAGAATGCGGGGTTCTTTCGAGTCCCTATATTGATTGTGATAGTCGACTCGTTAAGAAGAGTGGATTGAGTCCAGATGTGAGAACTTATGAAGATAGGAATCCTCCACCCACATATAGGAAATAATGGAATCGTCATGAGTGCATTGAAAAATGTTAATGGTAGGGGAATATTCCTCTACCATGTGAGAAAATTGAAGAGGAAGGGACCTAGTTTTACCATCACACTGATAAGTGACTGGTCCCAAAGTGATCATAGAGATTAAAAAATATAGAAGAGATGGATATGGCACAATCCGCGTCCATGGGGTCATTAGATGGAGAATAAGTGGATGAGGGATCAATATTCATGGATGATGGGGATGCAGAAAATGCAAGAGAATTGGTGGATATTTCCTTGAAACCCATTCCAAACTTTTTATGGGGTTTACAAGATTGGTCAATGATGAGATCATGTATTCCTTGTTGATAAAAACCCATACCAAATCCTTTCCATGCACGGCAATGGAGGTAGGTATAGGGAAAGGATTTTTATAGAGAAAATAAAATCCATTTGTGTATGGCTTGATTTGGGGTAAAGTGTCAATGTGAGAGGAAGGACAATCAATGTTGTCATAGATCAGATTGGTTCGAAGATGATATGGACCAAAAGTGGTGATATCCCCAGCATTTGGTTGATACATAGGTGATTTATTAGGTCAACCAAGTCGATTAGGTGTTGGAAGGGCATTTAGAGAAAGGATTCGATACTCCCCAATGAAAGATGTCGCATCACATTGTCGATAGAATCATCATTAACTAGCTTAGATGAAGAATAGATGAGATAGTGAATGCCTCATACGTGTCCTATTTAGGGAAAAGTACATTGTTTGGTCAATAAGTCATGTGACGTGATTTGAAGGGAGGAATGTCTACAGGGAGTGTTAGAATTTTCCCGCGTGCTCATATTTGATACAATGATGGAGAGTGAAAGGGACACAACACATGACATTAATGTGGACGCACCAAAGTAAAACATTATACTACAACTCCCCTTAATGATATAAAAGATCATGCGAGAGAAGTTTTTCATCGACATGGATGGGAAGGATGATTGTTCCCTAAGTGGGAGTGAAATCGTCATATAAGGCAAGAAATACGATGAGGGATTAATGAAAATAGAGTTGGGAAGTTTGTGTTGATCAAAGGTATGGGATGATATGATGTTGATACTAGCTCTATTATCAATCATTGATCGATGGATGAAGGTTTCATTGATGCATAAAATGATGAAAGTGGAAGGTCATGATCTTCAAGTAAGATGTTGGAGATTTTAGAATCATTAAAAGAGATGGTGGCGAAGCATTGAGCACTCTAATAAGGGCTGCAAAAGTTTGAGTCTCATCGCTAGTGATAGGGATATGTTATATAGCTTCTATGAGAGATTTTTATTATTATGGGAACTTTGGATGAGCTCATAAAGTGACATCTTGACTAGGGCTTGATGAATTTTCTACACAATAATTTGTTTGATGGTTGTTGATTTTAGAGTGGGTGGAGCAGAAAAATAGATACCTTGGCTTTAGATGAAGAAGATGTCTTGGGTTGATTAGACCGAGCGCGATGAAAACTTTTAGATTAGATTCAGTAGATGATTGGGGGTTATAAGGTCAAGAGCGGGTCGTGATGCGAATAGTGTTGATGAAGAGAGGGGCACATTATTTGGAAGAAATGGTGTTTGGGGGAGGAATTGCAACGAAGGTCTTAGATGAAAAAGGGGATTTGGAGGTTCTTGGGGTGGTTAGTTTGATGGGAGAGGATAACCGTCTTCAATAGGAAGGTCATATTTTTATATGAGATTATGGATGAGGGTTTGAGTGGTCCTACAATGTTCAAGATATCATTTCTATGGGTGTTATGATATGCACACACAATATTAGAGTCAAACCATGTGGGTTTTTATCTACACGAGTTGAAGGAATTGATGGGGGATATTTATTATAAATGCTTGAACAAAACGAAGAAGGATTTCGTATAAGATCTAATGGGAGTTTTGAAGAAGAAGTTTTTAGATTTAGGGATGGATTGGACTAAGGGATAGTAGACGAAGGTAGAAGGGGTTTTTACTCTTATGCGGTTTTACGGGAGGTTCGGGTTCTATTTTAAGTTTAGAAGAAGAATTGGAATAGATGGTCATGTTTTGGGTTTCTTGTTAGTATGGGAATGAGATGAGGGACTTGGTCCTAAAATGGATGGGCAATATAGTAAGATAGATGATGAATTGGTGGAATACTTAGATGGTTTAGAATATTAGGGATTCGAAGGAGGGAGCTCCAGTTTCTTATGTAGTTGTAGATAAGGAGTGATGGATCTTGTCGATGACAAGGATGAGGTAGAAACATAACTTGCGATTGTACTAAGTGAGGGTGTTTGCATAGTATATACATCAAGCAATGATATTTTCATGGACATGGATTCAGATGTTGATGTAGATATAAACATAGTCGTAGATGTGGATAAAGGAGTACATATGCAAGTTGATATAGATGTAGAGATAGATTTTGGGACAATTCTAAAAATGGATGTAGTTATAGATAAGGATTGGGAGGTAGATGTAGGAATAGAGATGGGTGTAAAGATAGGTGTTTTGATAGGCGTAGATGTGGTAAATATAGACGTATCGGGTATAGATATGATAGTTGTAGATGAGGGTTGTGATGGAGGTGTGATTATAGATCTAAGAATGGGGAAATCGATGTAGGTGATGATGTCATATCTTGATTCATAGTATTGATTGTGTTAGCGTTGGGAGCTTGCGATATAGGAGTATTTTGGTAGTTTGGGGGGTGATTTGAGAAAGCTTTTTGAAGACGTCGAGAGGTTGATTGGGAGGTGCGTTGATGTTATCTAATTTTAAATCCCCGTGGTCTATGATTCGTTGGATAGGATATTTAAAAGTAAGAAACTTCTCGATATTATGGCCATTGTAATTAATGATACTTGCAATAGTGGTTGTTGCAGTACCATGTGGGTTTGGGTCACGATTCATTAATGCGTTTGATCGGAGGTAGATGAATGAGATTTGAACCCATGATTTTATCAAAAATAGAACTATACGACTACCCGAGAGGAGTGTAGTTGGGATTTTTTCTAAGATCCCTTTGTGGAGGATCTGTATGAGAAGTGGATGTAGATGAAGTTTTTACAACGATGACATTAGCAGCATTTTTTTATTTTTCACCGTGATTGGATAGTGCTGAAATTGGTTTTGGTGTTTTGGATCAAAGTTTGACATGACCTTTCTTAAGGGTGTGAAGTTCAAGTTTACGACCCATAACGAATTCCTCTTCAAAGGTTTGGAAGGATTGAATCTATAGATTTGATTAAATATACTTCGCGTAAGATTGTGAATTGATTTTGATTAGCTCTAGAAGGGATAAATATGATTGTTTAATTATTACACACCATCTAGCGACAAAATCTATGATAGATTCATCATCAAATTGTCTAATGATGTAGAGGTATGCAATGGTGATTTTACACGCAATGCTGATAGAAAACTTAGCTAAAAATAATTACACGAATTGGTGATGGAGAATAGAAAATGTTAGGGGATGTTATTGTACCAGTCCATATTGGTCATGAGCGATGAGATAAGATGCATGTCTAAAGGAGAAAATATGTTGTTGAGGGTCTTCCTTACTATTAAACTTGGAAAATTTTATAAGTTCCCGATGTGGAGGATATGGATTGTGACAGCATGATGGGTTGTTGGGTTCATTACAGATCTATTAATAGAAAAAGTTATTTTAAACCCTAAGGCAACGACTTCGAGATTGGCCATTCTACTTAGCAAAGCATGGATAGGGTCATTAGATGTGTGATGATTAAAGGTTGATTGATGGGTTAATAGGATATAAGAGGTAGATGGGTAAGGTTGCGGATGAGATTCATATAATTGAGGATGATTAGGTGTTGGTGGAGGTGGATGATAAGGGGCGGGTTATTGAATGGTTGTGATTGGATAGGTTGGGGGTAGGATGTTGTTGGGAGATAAAATTGTAATTAAATGGATAAGATTTTGTGGGGATGCTATATTGATTCTTCATAGGATGAATTGCAATGTAAATGTGGGGTGGTTGAGATGTTTGAGTGGATTGATTAGGGAATTTGTGGTGAAAAGTACTTCGGAGTAAAGGTTGATGAGTTTGGGTAAAATTCAAAGGGTGGGGTTGTGAGGTGATAACATTTGCGGGGAAATGAGATGTAGATATAGGAACTGAAGTGTGATCATGTCGTTTAGGTGGTGGAGGAGTAAATGAGATTCTTGTAAAGGTTAGGTAGGGACGTTAGTTATAACAAAGTGGATGAGGAAGTGATGGGGATAGAAGAAGTGGGTGTGGTGTTGATGCAAGTAAGTTTGCGAGGATTGGGAAACACTAGTTGATTGGATAGATGGGTTTGAAGGATTGTAGAGGAATATTGGTGGGAGCCAAGTTGCACCATGGAAAGTTCATTCATAGCTCTTGGGAAGAACACTACGAGTTGAGAGGTAAGGACTCGAGTGGATTCAGGGTGAGAGTGATAAGCATAAATTTGTTGAAGAGGGGGCCCGTCAATGGAAAATTTGGTGGATTTATAAATAAGGTAGTCATGAAGGAAAATAGGGTTACCATCTAGAAGGGAAAAAAAGGGGTTTAGTCTCAACATAGGGATTGGTTTGCATAGTTTGGGACTAATGGAGGTAAGTAACAAAAATCATAGGTCGAGCGACCAAAGAAGTTACTAAGGGGGTGTAAGAGATAATGGAAAGGACTAAAGTTTTTGGGAGGAAGTGTTGGAAATAGATATGTTGTTGGATGATGTGACTTGTTCCATTTTTCTTATTTGATATCGTGTAATAATGGGCATGAAATAATAATATAAGATACTATGTTGATTTTTAATATTTTAAACAAGTCACGCAATAAATTTTTAATTATCTTGTTTATTAGAAGAATGTGAACAAGAATGGAAAATGGGCTCAAAGGGAACCTAGGAAATGCCCAAACTGTGGACTGTTTTTAAGGTTGTTTTGGATAATAAAAAAATTATAGCAAGTCTAGAACACTATGGCAGTTTTCCTATTAGATGATGAAATCCCAATAGTTCCACCTAGAAGGAGATGTTGAAGATGTGTAAATTGATGTGTGAGAAAAAGTGAATGCAAAGAATTGAACTCCTAATTAGACTATCTTTTCAAGAAAATATTAAGAGGGTTTTTTAAGTTCCAAATTTAAATGTCAATTTTGATGAAACCAAATAGACAAAAATGATGATAGATTAATAAGTAACTCAATAATGAGAGGGTTTAATGCTACCTTAGATGAGATCTTGTTCATAGTGAAATTTCTATCCCTTTCCCATCTCCTTCATTTACTAGAGCTATGTATATACTTACCTTCATTGATGAATTTTCGCGTTACACTTGGTTGTATTTACTCAAATAGAAATATGAAGTATTTGAGCACTTTCGATACTTAAAGACTCTTGTTGAGAAAAATTTTGAAAGGTCTATCAAGATTCTTCAAACTGACAATGGAGGTGAATATGTGAGCAATAGGTTCAAGGATTTTGTTGTACCACTGAAGATATTACTTTTCAATGTATAATTATGTACAACCCTTTGAAAAATGGAGTTGAAATAAATAAATAAATTCTTAATGATATGTCCACTTGCATGGTTCACTCTAAATCCCTTCCTCTGTAATACTAGGTGGAGTTGTGAACTACATTTGTTACATTCATAACCATGATCCACACAAGGAAATAAAAGGGATACCACCCTTTTAAGTTTGGTTTAGATGCAAACTTTATGTCAAACAATTTCATGTCTTCAGATCCAATGTTATGGCAAGGATTCCCAAAAAGAGACACAAGGCCTTGGAAGCACAATCCATACCTTATATCTTTGTAGGGTATTCTGATGGCATGAAGGGATATAGATTTTTAACCCTATACCTTTCTAGGGTTAAGTTAGTTGTTGATTGTTATACTCCCATAGTTAATGGTACCCTTTAGCTCTAGTTGGTGGGAGTTGAATATCTTTTACTCATACTCAAGCGAATCTTTCGTATGTTGTTAGGATTGTGGAAGGATTTATTCAAGAGCCTTATGAGTAATATTAGAAAGTAATGAAGTTGATCCTTCACTATGTTTATAGCACTCTTACTGATTATATTCACTACTTATTAGGGAAAAAGATTGATCTAGTCGGTTTTACATATTCTTAATTGGATGGTGATCTCATTCCTTGAAAATCTACCTTAGACTACAATTTTTATCTTGGTTCGGATCGTTTCAATTGGTCGAGAAACATGTAGAATGTGATTGCCATATTTTCTACAAAGGAAAACTACAAGGGAATAGTCAATGCTGCCAGAAGTTGTTTAGTTGCATAGGATCTTCGACAAATTTTTCTATCCACTACTTGGTAGTTCTCCAATCCAATTATTTAAGGAGTTTCATCAATCAAGACAACATTAAGTTTATTCTTAAAGCTAGTGATCTTGAGTTGATTTCTATTTGGAAGCCTATCGCATTGTTGAATGTTTCTTACCAAAAAAATTCAAAGGCCCTTGCTCTTTGCATTGCAAGTCTCTTACCTTAGATTTTTCTACTCAAGCAAACAAGATTGTTAAACACTAATACATTCTTTATAATCTTATAGAAATGGGATGGAATGGAATGGGCTTGTTTGTCTTTGTAATGGACCTTATTTTTAAAAATTTACTTTGAAAAGGTTTATGATCACATTGAATGGCAATTTATTCTAACAAAGCTCACAACCTTAAGATTTAGAGAATTTTTACCTCGGGTGTTCAACCTTTGTTTTCCATTGCTTGTGCTTATCTTACTATCAAGGGGCATCAGTCCTCCTCAATCGGGCAAAAGTGTCTGTTGTATCAAATAGGAGTTCCCTCTTGTGCCTACTCTTTTTTCTTAGCTTATGATGCCCTTGGATATTTTATTTCTCAACATGTTGATCGGGCAGCATTTTGGGAATTTTTTCCAAATCATTCGACCCAAACTTATTAATGGGAACTTTGATGATGATCATTTTCTTACTAGATCTGATTCCAAGAAGAATTTGGTAGTTTTTGAATGCATTGACATCTTATGTCTTGCTTTAGGATCAAACATTCACATGGAAAAAGCATTGGGATATCGACAAAGTTGGTGGCTTATGCCTAATTGGTTGAAAGATTACCCCTAGAAGTGGATTGGGCACGGAGAACAATTTAAATTTTTAGGCATACCTTTTTCCTTTGATAGTGATTTTGCTACTTTATGGTAGTATGTGATTGACAAAGTTAAACATAAAGTCTCTCAGTGGTCTTCCAAACCCCTTTCATTGGCTAATAAATTTCAGGTGTGTACCAAAACTCTTGTGGAAACTCATTTGTACTATTCTACTTGTTGGTACCCATCCCGAGCTTCCTTTTCCAAGCTTGTCAAGTTGCTCCAGGATTACATTTTGTGCTAAAGTTCTAATTCAACTAGATTTCATCGGGTGGTCTAAGAAGTTTGTTGTTTATACCTCGTGATTAAGGTCACATGTATGTGGAAAAAGTGTGGTTTTATGTTCTAAATGGGTTGTGAGATGTGTTATGAGCATTCAATCCTGGGAAATTCTGCTTCGGCATTGAATTGTTGAGAATGCACCTTATGATGAAAAAATGTTGGAATAATATAGGGTTGTATACCTTACTTGTCACCAGGGCTCCAGTCAAAATTACTGGCATGTTCATTGTCAAAAGCATATGGATGGCCTTTGAAATGGTGAAACTTATGCTTTGTTGAATTGACAATGGCTTTCACACATAGCTCTCTTTTAATTCCCATAATATCTAGTGGTCTCTCATTATCACAGAAGATAGTATTCTACTTGTGAAAACTCGAGCATAAAACCTCTCTATTTATCTCTCAAAGGGATTCACACCATTCAGAATTTGGTTTCCCACAAATACTACATTTTTTGGCACAAACTCAAGACTAAGTTTAATCTTGTCAATTCAAACCTTATGTCTATCTATAAAATTTGGTAGTTGATGTCAAATTTCATGCTCCACAAAATGAGACTCAAGCCTTTAGATGCATGGTGGTGTAATGGGAGGTGGAATCATGATATTTCCTTTATTTACTACAATGTTGGCACCATATTCCAGCTATCAAGCCCCATCTCAACTACCATTTCCAAGCTTAAATCCCGATGGGGGCACTGTAATCTGCCCATTCTACTTGTATTCATTGACTTTCCCATCCTTGAGCCTAAAGTTAACAAGTGACCTTAATCACGACTGTCTTCATCGACATCCACATTCCCAATCTAAAATTCCCTTTCTTCTCTCAACTTGAGTATTTTCAGCATTTTTATGGTCTTGTTCTTAAGCACAAGTCGGTTGGTCCTCAATTCATACTTTAATTAACCCCTACCACCTCGAATTCTTTCATTAAGATTTGGCTTTGTTTGAATATTTCAATCTATGGCCTCATTATATTGGGAATATGTGGCATTTGTTTAAAGCATGTATTCTCTTTTATATTTTAAAAGTTCATAATACTATGATATTCCATAATGATAAAATCTGTTACTTTATGACACTAACAATGAAGTTGTTATTATGTCAATTATGTGCTTACATATCCAAGCTCAAGCTGAAAAAGTTGTATGTTGACAATTTTTGCACTTGTGCAAAAATGGGCAACTCAAACGTCATTACGATGGATGAAATTGGTGAAATGAACCTATGCTAGGGACATTCTTTCGAGTTCAATATTGCTCTTGTTGGATTAATTAATGATTACATGAAATCTACTGATTATGTGTCTTTGTTACAAAATGTAACAGATCACATAGTCTCCAATTTCATGATTATCTTCAAAAAAAAACACAAAGCCCCAAGGACGAGATGTGTAATATTGATGAAGGCTGAAGTGTAGAATAGATGAAGTGTTAAGTTTTGGAACAAGAATCATAATTGTAGATTACAGTAGTCAAATTTCATTGCTAAAAGTTACAGGTATTTTAAAGTTATTTCCTTCATGATTAAATACATTCAATTATGTTATTGAGTTGTTTAATTCATCATACAATCCATATACAAATCTGAACTACAAAAATAAACACACAAATCAATTTCAGAATTCAATGTTTTATTCATAAAGAATTTCAAATGTTCCCACACAAGCCATGGGATGTAACTCAAAGTAAATTACAACTACTGAAGTAAGAGGTACATATGCATGAAAAAGAAATTAAATCAATATGAAATAACTGTCATTGCCTTGGGTTTCTTTTGTTTGATTGATGCATTTCTAAATCCATCTTCATCTTCGCTTCTTAGCAAGTGGCATTGTACCGAAAACACAAAAGGAAAGATTGTCAATCACGAACTGGGGTTGATCCATATTCCTATACTATTCAATTTCGTGCAAGTGGATCTTCAACGAAGCAAGTAACAAGGTTCACAATTAGCTTCCGGTATTCAACTACAACCAAGTACTTTATACACGTATACATAGAGGCAGCATATCCCAATTCGGTCGAGCTAGATATCAACAAAATACATCTAGTCTCGAAAATGAGAGCAATAATTTGAGCCAAAATGCAAATGCAAGAATACCAAAGCTCAAAATTCATTAAGAACTTTTATTGTACATTATTTAAGTATTTTTAAGGTTTGTCATTTGGAGCATGGAGAAATCAAATTTTATTGAAGTTTTCTTTGACATTGACATGTGAACACATATTAACTCAAAGGCTACAGGTGAATCAGGAAATTGTAAATTGTTAATTGTGACTAGTTTGATAAAGTTAGTAAGCTTGAGAATAAAAGAAATAACTCATGCAAAGGTAAAAATCTCGAGTTAAAAATTTACAATGCAGGACAAAGTAACTTCAAACACTATTTACAAACCCGGATCAAGAATCTCTAACTGGAAAAATTGTTTAAAGAAGGAAGAGCATTGATTAATGCAAGCACAAGAAAACATAAATTCCCATCAACATTTATCCTCCTCTATTTCCATTTTCAAGAAAAATCTCCATCTTCGAGTGTTAAGGAAACAAAAGGGAAAGATTTTTCAAGTACCTAGAGAAGACACAACAAAAGTTTCAAATTTTATTTTAGCTTCTAAGGTACTCCAGATTATCAAAAGATTGTAAAGCTACTCTATGCAAAGAATTTCATCAAAAGAAGGAAGAATTTTAATGACTATTTCTAAAAAATGAACACGTTGAAAATAATGGCCAATGGAGTAAAACTTGTAGAGTTCCTTTCACAAGAACCTTTACGAATGTACCATGGGAAAAAAATGGGTGGACAGATATTTACAAATGAACCATAATTTAAAAGACAACCCAGATTTGCTAAACACCAAGCAAGATGAATCCATGACATGGTAATCACGTATTTGAGCTTCACGAAGCAGATCCAAAAAAGTGACAACGGTTTGAAAAACTTGGAACCAAATACCATACATAGAGGAGAATCTCGAATAATGAACCATGAAGTTGAGTTAGTTTTAGATTCGTCTTTCTACAAAATGGAAAATAAAGCTTCGAACCCTCATCCACAAGCTCAGAATAGAGTATATCATACCAAGTTAACAAAGCTCAATGTAGACCCAAAAACAGTAAACTTATTTCCCAAGAACCAAGAGCGAGAATGAAACAGAGTCAATCCATAATTAATCAGAGTCAAATGTTTAGGAGATCAACAACGATGGATGAGCAAGTACAAAATCAAAGATGCTCGTTTAAACTCTAAGCTCAACCACGGTTCAATCAAACATCCACGTGTCTTCATAATGCAAACCCTAAGCTCGACTATGGTTCAATAACCCACCGACAAAAGAAGGTTTCAACAAGCATGGTGATGGGGACCAGCCCCATTGAATATCATTGCAATTGACCTTATAAGGTCTATGTTCAAACAAATATTCCAATATGCCGACCAAATCATATGTATGCAATGATCTTACCAAAAGGTGGTTGAATATTCTAATATGCCAATTAAACCAAATGAGGCCCATGACTACAGGGATATGACTGTATTCTAAATAGAAATAATCAAGGTGATCACCTTTTCAAACAATTATGGCACCAAAAGGTGAGTTAATATACACACTTATGTCAGGATAAAGGAATCACACTACCTTAAACAAATCAAACTACCTCAACTTCCTTGAATGATAAAATCAAGTATAGGTGGCATAGCAAAGGAGGAAGACCAAGTGTGCACATCAAAGGTAGTCCCTACATGGGAATTGAGAATAAAATAAAAAGTATTATATTTGCAGGAATAATGTATTGCATGTGCATCCAAGGGGGCAAGTGGATCAAAATCACGGGTGTCACATCAAGCACTAGAAGACATATTGCATGCATTGAGAAGACTTTCTCATTAAGAAAGGTTTATTATTAGCAGAATTATTCACCCATGCTTTATTAAAAATAGAAACATCAACTATAGTTTTTTGAGTTGTATTTTTGTACCAAAGGCTATTAATGTCTCATTGTATTAGGATGTTTATTTTATTCCTTTATTTAGTCATGATAAAAGATAAAAGTAGGATGCATGGGCGAGTACAATTTTTAGTCTATTTTTAGGATGGGTGGGATGAATAATTTTGCTATATATTGTGTGGATTAGCAAAGCACGAGAGGAGGACTTTTTCGACACGGGAGTGTTGAAGTAGTTTTTATTTTTGAATGAGAATTATATTCTACTTTTCCAAAAATTTGCAATCTTGTGTATGTCTTATTAATCCTTGTGAAGGTCAAAATTTCTGGTTAATCATCCTAACTGTTGCAAATTTAGTGTGAATGTTTATCTTATTTCCTCAATACATCAAGTGTTTTGCTTTAATATCATGCTAAAAACTATTGGTTTGTGCATACTGATTCCATTCTCGATACTTGTGCATGTACTCGGTGAAATCCCTCAACAAGTTTGGTGTATCACCCCATTTTTCCAATTCATTTACATTCATATTTTTACCCTCAAATGCTAGAATATTAGTTTAGGATATATCGAAAAAAGAATCGGCCTTGATATCGAGACTCGCATCAAAATAGGTATACCCACAGACCTTAGGTGTTTTTATTGTATCTATGAAGGAGAGACCTAGAACAACCTTAGAACACCGCATTCATCTCTACAAGGTACACTTTCACAGATAACATTGCCTAGTGCACTATGGGTCTTACCCATCCCACCTCCGCGACCTTCTCCCTCGAGCCCCACTTCTTTAACTTGCCTAGTGCAGAGGCCAAGTACACATGTCTTTCCTCCGACATGTGGGAGGCTGCCCTAAGATCCTTCCCCAGCTCGACCACCCATCCCTTGGCCACTAGTATTACTAGATTTTACCCTATGAACCAATGGTATGATGCAGAGTGGAAATCCTTTCACTTTGGCGCCTTCGTCGAGCTTTTACCGATGCCCTCTACTTTTTCCCCACTCTCAAGGTTGCCTACAGTGTCTTCTCCATCGTAAAATGTGATCCTTCCTTTCCCACCACAGATATATGCTTTCCACCTCCCTTAGGACTAACCCTCGGTCCTTTTGGCATATTGTCTTCCCCCGCCACTCCCCCTCCTCCACGGTGATCAATATTACCTCCATTTTTTCCACAACTATACCCTTTACAATGTTCGGGAAATAATTTACCCATATTGGCATCATGTCGCCGGTAATCCCTTCACTCACCACAATATCAAAGAGGTAATAAGGATTTTGAATTGTAGCAATGCAACAGATGTGGAAGGTTTCCAAGCTAAGTTCTTCAAGCAAGGTTTTGAGGTCCAGTAAATATTTGACTGATCTTTTCAATCAAGTGGTTACCATGGGTTTCCCTCCTACTTGGTCTCATCATATCATTCACCTGATTCAAAAGATGGGTCCATTTCTAATCCGAATAACTACATGACTATCATGGTGGGTCGTTCTTTCTCCAAACTTTATGCTACTGATTTTCCACACAGTTGGTCTAATATTTTGGAGCGAAGCATTTCAGAGCCGAGGTCGGGTTAGTTTTCACGTTGGTTACCACACCATCGACCACATATTCACCCTTCGAGCTATTATTGAGGGGGCCCGTCACCGCTCTTCGAAATTTTATTGTTGTTTTGTAGACTTTCGGAAAGCTTTTGAATTCGTACCTCGCATGGCCCTCTTCCAGCGGCTCCAAGACATTGGTATCTCTGAGATTCTTATTACCACCATCATGTGCCTCTATGCGTCCATCATTGGTCATCTTCGTACTACTCACGAATTGTCTAATTTTATCAGGAGCACCATTGGGGTTAAACAGGGGTGCCCCCTATCTCCTACCTTATTTGGCATTTATATTGATGAGTTGGAATCTTTTCTTCAGGATCACATTCATGAAGGGGATGGTTTCCTTCTTCACCAAGTCTTGATTTATGTTCTCCTTTTTCCGAAGATATTTTTTTTTCTCACCTCTTCTCCGAGGGGCTTGAGGATAGCTTTATGCACTTGCTTTATTTTTTGATTTTCAGCATTTGACAGTTAATCTAGGTAAGACCAAGGTCTTGGTTTTCAACAGGTTGAGGAAATCACACCTCCATTTCTTCTTCAAGGGGCAAGAGGTTGAAATTACTAATACATACACCTACTTGGGAGTCTAGTTCTCAAGGCCTAGATTCAGTATGAGGTGTGCTCTTTACCCGAGGGTGAATAAAGGGTATGGGACTCTTGCCATTCTCAAGAGACATTGTTTTCAGCACCACATCCAGGATATCTTCTCCAAGATGTTTCTTATGAACTCCCTCATCCGCCCCACTGTTCTCTATGGGTCTATTGTCTGGGGGCCCTCCCTTTTGGACACAGATTGGGCTTCTGCTGAGAGGATTCAAACTCTCCTCCTTCGCTACTTCATCAAATGCAAACAGACGGTCCCTGGCATATTATTTTGGCGAGTTCGAGCTCAACCTTTCCATCTGGAGACTATATTTTACATATCAACCTTTCTTCACCGTATCGGGGTTTGGTGATCTTTGCGATGAGCAAAACAGTATCGTATCTCGTTTATTGTTCCTCTATGAGTATTTCCCAAGTCGGGATCATTGTTGGTTTGTCGAGACTTCAGCCTTGTTGGATTTAGTTGGTATCCAAATCGATCATCTCCCCTTTTGAGTATTCCCTAAATGTTCGCAGTCATCTCTTACACACCAAGAAAGTGTTGAACAAGTCCATCCAGGAGGATATCTATAGATGTTTCATTCAGACTACTTGGGTGAACCCTCCTGGGAGTTTGCGCCCTAAGATGTCCCTTTATTGAGCACTTTCTTGAGATTAGAGATGGACTCATCATCCACCCTCAATACACCTCTTGTCATTGGGTGCATGTCCTCTGTAGACCTGGGATAGTTTCGAGTCAGCTCCCACAGACTCGATGCAAGACTAATCATCACAATGATCGAGAGGACAGACTTTGTAAGCTCTGTAGCCTTCAAGAGGTGAAGACTGAGAATCATTTCATCTTCCACTGCCCTATATATTATTAGATCAGAGGACAATTTTAATGTCTCTTTAGAGGGATTCAAACTCTCTCGAGACTTCTTGAGATATATTGACCGAAGTGTCTTGCCCTCTACATCCGTGAGTCTTTGTTGTTCCACAACCAGATTTTCATCCCCTCTAAGAGTCATCCCCATAAGATGAATTACAACCTTCTTTCCAGTTCTACCCACAAGTGGAGGAACTAAACGGCAGAGCCTTTCTGACTCCAAATACAGTGCATAGATAAGTTTGTCCCTAGTTGGACCTTCACACTTCCCTCGATCACCGCCAAAGAAAATCAAATGTACACACATACCGAGGACGATATCCTAGCTCCATTCATACCCATTGTCATCATGTCAATCCCATATCTCAAAAGTAGGGGAGGAGGTTTTCACCCCCTCTTCGGGTTTCCATTCCATCAAGAGCTTCTTTTTATAGGCCTCTAATATTCGGATGGGTGTGGCTACCATTCCTAAGTAGAGAATTGGTCCTTGTTTTCCCCACCCCTTCACTACCTTATTTGCGTCTCTCATATTTTTCCCTCGCTTGCTCCATTGCCCCGCATGTGGGGGTATTTTGGCTTCGGGTTTTCCTTTCGCTTTATCTTTTCTCATTCTTTCTATTTTTGGGAACTTGTTTTGAGTTGTCCCGCTTCGCACTTTGTATATTGTTTGGGTTAGAGTCCGATTGGCCTACTTTTTTATCATTCATTGGACATTAATATATTTATCTTATCTTATTGCCCTAGAATTTCTTCATTTGCAAGAATTTTTTATACACTAACGAAATGCTTCTTGGATTGTTTCTTGAACAAAGAGTCTAGTCCATCCTGACCCTTTATTGCCACCACCCCAACATCTCTGCTTCGCAGCCAAATTCCACATGGACCGTGTGCCAAAATATGCTCTCATAACCACCACACCTCGTATCTCCACGGTCACCTTTCGGTGTCATCCTCCTCCGTGCCACGTTGGATTTCTCTCGCAATGGAAGGCTATGGGTGGATCTCTACCTTGTACCTCTTCTCCACACGAAGTTTATGCGTTTGTTGGTTCTCCACCCCTTGGTTGGGGAATTATGGTGCCCTTACAGATGGAGATTCCAAATCGGGATTTCATAACATCGTTAGATCCATTTATGAAATTATTTTTCTCCCGAAAACCCTTCCACTTGATGTTTGAGGCCTGCTAACGACTCTTGATGTTCCAAAAATCTAGCAATGTGTCCTTATTTATGACACCTATGACATACAACATCATTTTTATTCCTTCTTGGTTCAAACACACTAAGATTCCACTCACAATCCTTAGCTCTATGCCCATACTCACAAAATGAGTAGCATTCACCTTTGAAGAGGCCTATATCACCCCTTTGATACCTGCATTTACAATATCTAGCTCTATGACCAAAATCATGACTAACATAGCAATATCCATTAAATGATTATCTATACCTCATTGTATTAAGTTATCTAATGTAGTTAGACCTTCTTGGATCAGCCTCATCGTCAATCTTTCCTTGAAACCCTAGGCTTGTTTTGTCATATGTGGCTCTTTGACCTTTTAAACACTCATAAAGAAGAATTTTCAACCTATTAGAAGCATTCTCAAGCCGTTCGTACATTTTCAACCTATTAGAAGCATCCTATAAATCATCTTCCAAAGCTTTTAACCTCTCTTCATACTTAGAACAGTTCCTTCTTTCCCCTTTAGGGCTTTGGACACTATCAACCTGTAAGTCCAAAATATTGATAACAAGATCATGATCTTTCTCCATTTCAATCATTGTCTCTTCCAATCCAAAACCAAAGACTGAACAATCTCTAAATTTCTCCTCCAAAGATAAGCTAACTTACTCATTTGTGTTTCTAAGATCTGCTTCAAGTGATTATAATTACTTCTCAAGGATCTTCTCTAATACCAATAGTTAGAAGCACAAGAGACTAAGAGGGGGGGTGAATAAGTCTATTAAAACTTTAAACCATTTCCATTCATTATTTATAACCAATAAAATAATTATTCAACCATATGTGTGTTTACTTAAGCATTGAATACACCATGCACAAGAACACCAAATATATGTTGGAAACCGTCAAGGTGATTAAACCACACTTTGAAAATTTTTTGATATTACTCACAAAAAGAAATTTAGTGAAGCAACAACTTCATAAAGAGCACCAACCCCTAGTTTATTAGAGCACCAACCCCTATAAGGAGCACCAACCCCTAACTTAGTGTAGCACCCACACCAGAAAGAGGCTACTGACCCTCTAAGATGACCAAGCATCAACTCAACCACTTGAAGATGTTTGATCTCCGATTTTTCTACTGCCACAACCGATTGAGATTACATATCTAGATCAATAACCCTAGCTCATGATTCTAATTCAAAGACTAGATCCCACTTGCTAATAATTTTGTAATTCTTTTCTCGAAGGGCGTGCCAAATGGGCAAGGGGAGTTTGATATGCCTCGATTTTAATAAATTTCATATCTTTGAATGTCATGGGTCTTATAGAAAAACATGCAAATATTGTTTTTATTATCCTACTAGCAATTCAGCTACCTTGATATTATTTGTTTACAGGAAATTAAGATATTTGGTTTTTTGCTTGAGAATACTACTTGTATTGCTCCTCCTTTTCGCATTTTCATACTCAATACATTAATGGAAAAAGAGGCGCTTATATTTCCATTTCCTCAAAATTCTCGACCTCAATCACCTCCTTGAGCCATAATCCTTCAAATTGGACCATGTGGGTGATTATAACTTTTAATGATGTTTCCTTTGGCACTTTAAATGTTTATGTTCCTACCGATGGATTTGAAAGAACAACATTATAAATATGGTTAGGTGATAACTTACCTTTATTTTATTAGCTTGTGTGCGGACTTTTATTTGATAAATCATCAAGATGAAAAACTCAAGCACCCATGCATTGGTGTCTTGGAGAGCGTGGGGCTTGGTATTTATTTAAAATTCGTTCGAGGCTTTCGATCTTTTTCTCAAATAGCGGCATGAATCTATGTCTCATGTTTGGTATACTTGGACCAATATTTAAGAAGGATGCGATCGGATTTTTAAAAGACTCGCATTGTGTAATTCTCTCTCAAGAACATATTTTTATTTTGACATGCAAGGCCTCTCCCCTGTAACTTTGTTGTCGGATCTATTTTTGTTTGACCTCATTTACAATTATTTGGAGTGATTTTTTGTTCAAAGTCACATCTTCATTCTTAATGTCTCCTTGCAGGGTCACCCGAGGGTGGTCCCACTTATTGCTAAAATTTGGAACATGGCACCATGTCTTCCTTTTGCCACCAGCTAGAATGAGTAGTGGGAAGCGACAATTCATTGCACCACTTGATTCCTATGATAGTTTGGACAGCGGGTTTCTCAAGTACATAAACAGATAGACTCAACTCTTCACAAAAATTTAAAATGATCTTTGTTATCCTAGAATCCAATCCTTTTGACACCCCTCTTCAATTACAGATTGTTTGTATTTGGCACAAGCTCAATCTAATGGAATCTCATTCAACCTATGGCACGTAAATTTGATTGAGGATGCACCGCTCAAGGTGGGAGACAAAGCATCTAAATAATTTTCACATCCCTTTGGGTCAAACATGCTCATTACGATCAAAGCCATTCAAGTTGTTGAGAAATGACTCACACATTACCCGAGATCACTAATGCCTTTATGGAACACTACCAGTTAGTATTATAAGATCAATAAACTACTAATGAGCGAGCTTTCTCTTTGCAACAATGTATCGATATGTTTTCTTGCCAAGCTTTATCCTAATTATCGAGATCAATACAATACTCCTCTTTCTTTAGAAGAGCTTTATACAACTTTTTCATGCCTTTCCAATAATAAATCTAAGACCTAAGGTTGAATAAATCAAGGCATCTAAGAGGTCCATGTATCCATATAGCACCATCACGGTGAACAAGGGCTAGGTATTCTTCATCACATTTCATAAGAGGGAGTCTACTCTATTTCATGCACACATCTATTTACATTTCTACATCTAGTTATTGCTCTCTATCAAGTGTTACATGCACAAGAGTCTCTTAGGACAAAATTCCACACACACACCGAGAACTATATTGGGTGAAATGTAGTGCAATGCGTAGTCGTAAGTTCACTATTGTGGACAATTAAGGACAAGATAACCCATCATTCGCATCTTTCTTTTAAAGGATTTGATGTCGATTTGAGGGTTTTATAGGCTCATTTGTCATTACAGTTTACAATGATATTGGTGATCTTAGTACGAATCCAAAACGATAAAAGGAAAACACGGTGACCAACTTGCGATCCTAAAAAGTTGGGATTCGAGATTTTTGAGACCGGGGCACAATTCTAGTCTCAGAACGCTGTGGGCACCCCTGCCCCATTTTGGTCACTCATGTCCAACCTATTATGTAATATCTGCATTTTTCGAGATTCGACGCCTTAGTGATCATTGCTTCGTATGTTCCAAATTTTCAACTTTGTACAATTTCAAAATTTCGCGAATCAACTAAGGATTCTTACCCTTTCCTTGTAATTAGGGTATCATTATTTATTACTTAATTTCCTATGTGTTTATTAATATACTTATTTATTTTTCATTTTCTACTACAATAGCACTCAAATTATGCTTTTAATTTACAATTTTAGCTTAATCATTTTTGGAGACCTCGTCATTCAAATGCTCCTTCCTTTTAGGACTTTTCTTATCACTATGGCTCAATCTTATGACAAATTTATTGAATCTCATCTCAAATAACTTAGTGATCATTTGATTGAGCATCCACAAGATTTAGACCTACTTTTATTCGTTGCGCGTGAGGAAGCCACCAATATAATGAGCTTAATGCTTCTATTGTTATCCCCACCACCATTACATCTCAACCGCCCACTTCTACCTTGCCATCTATTTCTATCATTTTTGTATAAATTCCTACTCCCACAAATCATTCCACTCCACCCTTGTTTCTCATGTGTGCCAAGTCTCTTCCATTATTAATCAATATTTGTCTTCTATCTTCCAAGATCTTCAAGTGTAAATCCGTTGATTGCAATAGGATATTGTTCTCTCTCGAAAGTGCACCCTATATAGAGATGGATGCGGGTGTTCTAAGATTGCAGATTTTATCTCTCTTTTGTAGATACAATGGAAACATCTACTGTCTCGTGGGTATACTTACTTTGAGGTGAGTCTACGGTATGAAGACGGTTCGTTATTGATGTATCCTAAACTGATTTTCTAGGGTTTAAGGGTAAAAGATGACTATAAAATGAAATTAAAATTGAGGTGATACACCAAACTTATATGAAGTCTTTAATAGAGTACATGCACAATTGTTATGGAATGAATTTCGATGCTCATGCCAAAAATTTTCAGAAGATAATTAAGGGTAAACACTTTGATGTATTGAGGGATAGAATCACAACAATCTTTGCTAAGTTACACACACATTAATATCATGCATAAATATTAAACTTGCAACAAGGTAAGAAAATTAATCGGGGTATTCAACATTCACAAGATTAATGAAAACATACACAAGACTGTAAATAATTGGAAAGGGTAAAAATACTTCACATTCAAAAGGCAAAGCGTGACAAAAAATTGCTTGACACTCTTGTACCTAAAAATTCCTCCTTGTGTTTTACTAAGGCACACACTATATAGCAAAATTGATTCACCCACCCTTCATGAAAATAGACTAAGGTTGTACTCGCCATGCATCCTATTTTTATCTTTTATTTATTGATAAATCAAAGAATAAAGCAAACTAATACAAAAAGGCATTAATATCATTTGATTACATCATAGTCAAGCTGCATGTTCATGTCCTATTTTTAAGAAAAAACATGGGTGAATAATGTTAAAAATAAACCTTGATTGATGAGAAAGTATCCTTTTAGGTGCATGCAAATTTGTTTTCTTGTTGATGTGACATCTGAAATTTTGATCCACTTGTCCCCATGGATGCACATGCAAAAGTTGATCTCTGGGTGTGAGTAAAGATAATCCAATATTTATAATATTTTGCAAAAATAACTCACTCAAGTATACATCTTGATGGGGACCACCTTTAAGATCAGGGTTTGATATTGACATTCCCTTTTTCCTCTAGTGTGGTAACATGATTTCTTTTGCCATCTTTTAAGTATATCATTTGTAAAATATAATACCTTTGTTCTGTGCTAACTCCATTTGAGGACCACTCTTAATAGGTGCACATGTCTTTGTTGAGTTTGGCCTTCATGAACTTAGGAGGTTTCTCTTATGGTTGATGTATCCTCATCTTCATCTTTGTTCTCTCTCCATCTTCACTACCGAAAGCACTATACCTGAAAAGAAGAAAAGAGGAAAATCATCAGTTACGAGCTCAAAGTTAATCCATATTCCTATACTGTCCTAATTCATGCACATGGATCTCTTAATAACAAGAGATATAGATTACTTGAAGATCAAACAGTATACATGATTTACTCACTCAAAAAGAAGGAAAGAAAAGAAAAGAAAAACATGGACATAAGAGAGGCCAAAAATCCTAAATATTTTCTAACTATTTTCTCAAGTGTACAGTACAAGTTACAGCCAAGAATAAATAAATCATGTCTTACAGATCCTTACTATGGATAAAGATTGCAAAGTTCAATAACTTCTATCCTATGGTACATGAAGCAGATGAGTCATAAGTACATGATGGAATAAAACAAAAATGCAACTCAAAGTTTATTAGCTATTCTAGAAATAAAAGAAGTTGCATTGAATAGAGACACTTGAAGATAAAAGTACATGTTCCAGATTACAATTGAAGAAGAAGAGTCAAAATTTAAAGGCTGAAGTTAACTAGAGAGAGAAGATTACACCAGAAATAAAATGAGAAAGAAGTCTAAGAAAATTTGACTGGGCTTCGCCATGTAAAATTGACATTTACATATTTCCATCATGTTGTTTTTAACTAATACATGCTTTAAAAGATGTATGTAAATCAAATAAGTGATACAGAAAAATAGAAAAGCATGCCATGATCAAGATAACAATTATTATGTTTCAGTTTCCAACAACAAATCAACTTCAACATAAAAAGTGATACATTCTGTATTCTGAATCAGAAAGTACATCTATTACAGCTGAAACAGAAATAAAAGAAAGAAATCTGGGAAAAATTTGACAGGGCTTCGCCATGAAAAATGGACATTTTAAATTTTCCAACATGCATATCAAAGTTGTAATAAAAGGGAAATGCAGTATTTAAGCAGAAGAGAAATGGACCTCACTATCATTCATCAATTGAAGTACTTTGGAGTATTCATTATAGCTTAACAACTAAATAACATGAAGTTTTAAGATAATCCTACAAAGTTCAGCCATTTTAAAATTGCAGTTCTTAAATGAAGCAGATTGGAGTGCACAGGAATGCTACCATATCAAATAAGTACATCTATTTAAGCAAGGAATTAGATCAAGAAAATATTAAGATCAGATTCATCATAGTAAACTAAGAACAGAGCTCAATTTATTAAACAATCATGTTTTACCGAGGATCAAACAAGAGATAGAAGTTTCAGAGGACTCTGATACACTCATCCGAATGACAAAGTATGAATAGACAGTCACTAAGGAATGCACAAATGACAAGGCACAAAATGAAAATAGTGAACAAATGTTACAAAGTAAGTGAGAAGAATGTCATCCTCGAGCCATGATTAACCAAATCAGTGCACAAGTGAAAGAATGAAACAAAATCAAATTTAATGGAGCTACAAAAGTTGAAGTGAACTAGTACAAATATCCTGAGGTACTTATACAGATCTAAGATTTCAAAAGCACAACCATGCCAATGGAAGCTAGAGTTGTACAACTCAATATATACAAGTTTTGAAATGTGCTTCACCCTTTAATATCTCAGATTGCAAATAGTCTTGCACAGGAAAGAATACAAGTCTTCAGTAAAGTTCCAACTAGAAGGGTCAAACACATATTTCCAAACAAATAATCAGAAACTTTAAGTCCCAGAATCAAACGAAGAGCAAACCCCAAGGTATTAAACATCGAAGTGAAGGAGTCTACACAAGGATGAAGCATGGAATAAGTGCAAAGTCTAATCAAATCGGGAATGCAGAGTTTAAGGTAACAAAAAGTGGATCTCAACTTTTCCTGAAGCCATTCTAATCCTCAAAACAGATTGCAGAATCAAGGAGTAAAGAAGTCCGAATACCCATATTAAAGGAGGGATACCCAAATTCTGGGTTGCAATATTTCAAGCCACAAATTGAAAAATACATGTGCGAGATATAGGTTTAGGGAAATAATTCATTCATACAGGCAATTAAAAGTCCAGATACAGATTTATTGCAATACAATTCAAAGGAACGAATACAGGTAACAAGAAAACAACCATTTTAGCATTCAAAAATTTTGAAATTATACAAGTACTCATACATTTCCAAAGATGAAGAAGATTCGAACATTTCAGAAGTTCATGATTCCTATTATAAATCAGTTTCAAGTTGCAGATCCGAGGAAGAAAATGTAGTTTCTGACTTTAGTCGAAAAACCCACTAAATGGGTATCCAAGAATTGAAGAAGCAAAAATTACTGATTTAATCAAAAAGATGAGAAAAATTCAAATGATCATCGAATTTAGAGCCAAAAGAGAACCTAGAACGAGTTTCAACTCAGAAATCAATGTTGTCCCAGAAATCACATTAAAATGCAAAGGAAAAACAAGTATCAGTGTTTTAAAGTTGAAATGGCAAAGACAAAGTAACAGTGGTGCTTAGGAGATCAAATCTTACCATTCATTGACAAGCAATATGACATTACATAGTCCCGAGCTCGAAGGCCTTCAACATAGCAAATACAAATCAAAGCATTGAACTCCAACCAAGGGTTTTAAAGCCAAATCCCGAGCTCGATTGCCAACAATGGTGTCTACTAAGAAAGCCTCGCATAGCTCCGCAGGAAGCCAGAAAACTATAAAGCCAAGCTCAAATATTACTCAGAAAAATGAACCAAACTCGGCAGAAAACAATAATGGTGGACAAAAGACAACACCAGGCAAAGATCTCAAAAACAAAGAAAAACCTTACAAAGCTCGGATGATCAATATACAGTCAGGAGATCACAGAAACATAAAGCCACAAACACCTTTCTTAAAAATAACGATGATATAGATGCCATAGAGCAACAGGTGATCATTTGTGCAGAAGGACTAAGCTCACATACTTCAACAATGGCGGCTAAGGAAGAAGACAGAGACCTCCTCTGCATCAAAATCCGAACTCCAAGTATCATAACTTAGAGTCTAAGAGTGAGCTCAACAAGAAACAATCACAGAAAATACAGATGCAACCGAGCTGAGAGAATCGATCTGGTAAAGAAGTTGATCTTCATAGAATGGAAATGGCGTCAATAAAAATTTTGCCAAGGCTCTTGCCCAAAAACCAAATGCGAAATTAAAAAATTAATGAATTTGAATTGTTTTAACTCACCCACCTGAGCTTGGCTTAACCTAACCCTAACCAAGGGTTAGTGATCAACGAATCAACATTCAACTATACGGATATCAACACTCAAAGATCGATCTATAGGGCCTACTTCCCTTTGACACCTTTTGATACTAATCATGATAATTTGTCGATTATATTATAGACTTGATTATGGACCTTAATATAGTATGATAATATATGTTAGATCATGGATTATTGTTAACTTGATTGATTATGATGCATGATGATTATTAGAGATATTTTGGATATTGATGTTGATATACTATTTAACATAGTTATATTATGGATGTTGTATGGACATGTGATATTTGGATATTGTGAGTAGACCTAGAAATGGAAATTATTTGATGATGATATAGTTGTTGCATAAAATTGCAAATGATCTTGTTGGTTGCTTAGATGTTGTGATTCATATATCTAGATGATTTTAGAATTTTATTTATATTATTTTGGATGTTCTTATATGGCCACGAGACCGAATGAGGTATTTGTGTTTTCCGGGTTAAAATATCACAACAAACATCGAGGGACCGAAGACCAACGACATTGGAATTCTAGATAAATTCAACAAGGTCACCATGGCAACTTGTTTTGTTAGGGGTACCCATGGTGGGGGACAACCTTTAAATGTGACCAAGTGGTTATGTGTATTTATTTATTTGACCCTTTTGTTTTATGTTGCATGTGTTTATTTTGTGATGCTTTTACCCCCTTTAATTAATTATTAAATGGTGTGTAAATTTTGTGAGTAATTTTATTGTTAAAATAAATAAATCAAGTATGTCATAAGAAGGTAATTAAGTAGAGTTGTTGGCCATGATTTAAATAGATATAAGTATGTGTAAGAGATATGTAAGTGATGTGTAAGTTAAGCTGTTGAGTGAAAAACACTCCACCTTCTTAAAAATTCAAAATTGTCCTTGGAGGCTGATTTTGAAGGTTTGTGGGACAAGTTAAACTTGTCCCATACCTCTTAAATTTATTTACCGACCATACCTATGGTTGGAGATTATGTAAGTAAACTGTCATATTATTCACCCACCTATTTATTGTGCATTGGATAATGAAGTTGACCTTGTGTTGGGGTTGAGGATGTGTGATGTGGCATCCTACATGGATCCACCTCATCCTCTTCCCTTCCCTTTTCTATAAAATTTGATTTGTTTGCCTTATTTGGAGTTGCTTCACTTTGGAGACTTGCTTCTTGGGTGAATTCTTTTGTTGTGCTTGGGAGCTCTTATTTTTGGAGCAGTTGGAATATTGTGGAATATTTGTGCTTGGTTGATTTTTGGATTTTTGCTTGGAAACAATCTGTTATTTGGAACTTGCTAAACTCCATCATCGAGAGGTAGGAACTTGGCTCTTGAAATGATCTTCTTGTATGAATGTCAATGTTAATGTATGATTATTTTGGTATGTTGTGGGTTGTTGGGTGGATGGCCTACGTATGGTGTAAGAGAAGACTATGGGGTTTAATTTGTGGGAGGCACGAGTGTGTTTTAGGGAGGTATAATTGTGGAGGGAGTTGAGATTTGGGTTCCACCTTACAAATAAATAGCTTGCATTTCTTTACTCATTATGGGGTGTCATAAGAGGTTGGGGAGGCATAAGGAAATGTGAGAAATAAGGGGTACTTGGGGGAGGCATAAGGGCATGTCAGGGATTTGAAATTTTTATATATATATGTGTGTGTGTGTGTGTGTGTGTGTGTGTGTGTGTGTGTGTGTGTGTGTGTGTGTGTGTGTGTGTGTGTGTGTGTGTGTGTGTTGGTGGTTTGTTCTCAAGTGGTGATACCCATTTCCCTTTGGGAGGCATAAACAACATCCCCATAGTTTCTTGCTCCTTTGGCTTGATTGATGAAGCTTCAGTAATGTTTGTCATGTTTTAATATAGTTAAAAACTACATTCTATTTTAGACTATGTTTTATTGTAATTATGTTGCTTGAGTGTTTGCGAAACCTGTTGTTGCCATGAGTTGGATCACATATTTTATTACTTTATGGTTGGGGCTCTGGAGCCAATGAAGAAGGATTGTTTCTCCTCTTCATTGGATGTCTTGGTTGAGTGGAGAGCGTTGCCTTTACCTTACTCTTGTTGTGATTACAATGCGGGAGAATGAGATATTTGCACTTGTTGTTCGGAGCTGAAAAAAAGACAATTTGTGAGTCCTTTCTTGAGATAAAGTTTATTGTAACATTTCCCACTTGCAGTGGAGGAACTTGTAAATGTTTTGTAATAGAAAGATGTGCTATTTTTTATGAAAGTTGTGAAGTGAAATGTAAAAGAAATAAACTCTATGTTCAGCCTTTGAAAGAATGTGAAAGAATTGTATTATGTATGATGAACTCGAAGAATGAAATAAAGGTTGTAAAGTTGTATTTTGGAATTAATGAAGGATTGCATTACCTTCTCAATTTGCGTTGTTGTTTTAAGATTGAACATCTAAATGTGAATTGAAATCTCTATTTGAAAGAAGTAAATACATATGAAGGGAAATGCGGAATTGTCTTTTGAAATGTGTAAAGTTGAAAATCAAAATTGTATTTTCTTTTTCTTTTTGAATGGTTGGAATTGAATCAACTAAATCTATTAAATTTGAATTGGAGCACATTATAATACTTGGAAGAAGAAAATGGCAATTAAACCCTTTTAAAATTGATCTTTATCATGTATTTTCAAAATGGCAATTACTTTACCTAAAATGCGTAGTTCAAACCTACAACAATGAAATAATAGATTAAAAGATTAAAATGAAGTAGTCTACCCTAAATGAACCCAACTAGACAAAAATACTTAAAAGAAATCTTTCAAAACTCGCTAAAACCGAGTTTAAAGCTTTTTTGTCGTTTTTTTGTCATTGCCAAAATTGTAAAATTTCGAATTGGAACTCTATCAAATAGACCTACCTCAAAAAATTAACCTAAATCCACCTAAGAACCATTCTCCATGTCGATTTGACATGTTAAGAGAGGAACAAGAAAAAATTGAACAAAATTTTATAAATTAAAATTTACCAATTCGAACTGTAAAATCTTACAAACTGTTTTTACAAAATTGACCCTTTATACTCTTATCAAAAATTAAAAATAATAAACCCTATGCAAACAGGACATCCAGAGCACTCCATAAAGTCCTTGTTTTCCCAAAACCGAGCTTTTTATCAAAAGTTATGGCCTTCAGAAGTTTTTCTTCACTTGGCGTCAAAAAAGAAAATTTTGGGAAAATTTCCCTGGTGGACTCATGCGGCCCTGAATTTTTTCCCTTGGAGCTTTGGAAAAATTTTAAGAAAATTTTCTAATTTTTCCCGCCGCACCGCCACTGACTGCAGCCAATCGAGAGGCTGCCACAAGGCACAATAAGGTGTCGGTGAGGAGCGAGATCTCTTTTAAACTTAGCGCTCCCAGAGAATTTTGAGAAAATTTTCCAAATTTTCTCCGCCTAATTTTTCCCCGCTTAACTGCAACCAATCGAGGTAGGTGGCACGTGGCACCATGAGTTGTCGTTAAGGAGCGAATCTCTTTTAAACTTAGCACTCCTAGAGAATTTTGGAAAAAAATTCCAAATTTTCTCTGCCAGCCCGCAGCCAATCAGAGGTTGCCACGTAGCACAACGAGGCGTCAACGAAGGAGCAGGCACCTTTTTCCCTTTGAGCTTCGAAAAAAAAATTGAAATTTTTTTCCAAGTTTTCCTTGTCGCCCCGTCGACCCATGCAGCCCAATCGAGACTTCCACGTGGCATCATGAGGCGTCGGCAGAGGCACGGGTGAATTTATCCCTTTTTCCCTTCGGGGTACGAAACCTTTTATCTCCTCGCCACTTCGTTTTACTGCGTCGACCTTAGAAGGTGCCACGTGTCCTGGTGGACTTGCGGGGGCATGGGCGTAAAGTTAATTTTTGCCCACACCTGGAAACTTTCCAAAAGTTTCCCCAACCCGCCCGACCCGCCTTGGGAAAAATTTCACCTCAAGGCACGCCGGCCCATAACTGAAAAATATGAGGAGTTAGGACTTCTTTATATCAATGGAAAGGTGAGAAAATTTCCTATCCAATGGGTATAATTTAGGAAATTTTTGAATGCGCTAAGTTAGAGAAAATCAAGTTGAACCTTTAATTCTATTAAAGAGTGGGTATGGTGAGGAATTACCCTCTAAACCTTATGACCCCTAATAATTGTTAATAAAGGAAAAGCATGTTCTAGTGAATTAGAATTATTCGGAACTTGTTAGTGTCGATTGTTGCCTTGTAACTTTGGTTGTAGACTCTTTTAAGTAAAAAGAGAATTATTCCATAATTTTCCTAACTAATATTATACTTTTAAAAGGATAAAAAATAGGATGCATGGGTGAGTACAATTTTTAGTCTATTTTTAGGATGGGTGGGATAAAAAAATTGCTATATATTGTGTGCATTAGCAAAGCCTGAGAGGACTTTTTTTGACACGAGGTGAGTTGAAGCGGTTTTGCCTTTTGAATAAGGATTATATTCTGTCTTTCCAAAAATTTGCAGTCTTGTATATATGTTATTATTCCTTGTGAATGTCAAAATTCCATGTTAATCATCCTACCCCCGTTGCAAATTTAATATTTTCTACGCATGATATAAATGTGCATGTTTATCCTATCAATATTGCTGTGAATTTTTCCCTCAATACATCGGTGTTTTGCCTTAATATCATGTTGAAAACTATTGGTTTTGAATCGGAATCCATTCTCGGATACATGTGCATGTACTCGGTCAAAACCCTCAACAAGTTTGGTATATCACCCCAATTTTTTCCAATTCATTTGACAATCATATTTTTACCCTCAAACCCAGAATATTAGTTTTAGATTCATCGAAAAAGGAATCGGTCTTGATATCAAAGAATCACCTCAAATAGGTATATCCACATACCCGAGGTGTTTCCATTGTATCTACAAAAGAGAGAGACCCAGAACAAGCTTAGAACACCTACACTCATCTCTAAAGGGTGCACTTTCAACAAATAACATTGCCTAGTGCACTACGGGTCATGGTGGGCCGTTCTTTCTCCAAACTTTATGCTACAGTTCTCCATAGGTTGTCTGATATTTTGGAGCGAAGTAGCTCGGTGCGAGAAGTCAAGTTGGTTTTCCCGGCTACCACACCATCGATCACATCTTCACCCTTTGAGCTATTATTGAGGAGGCTGTCACCACTCTTGAAAGTTTATTGTTGTTTTGTATACTTTCAGAAAGCTTTTGACTTCGTACCTCGCATGGCCCTCTTCTAGTGGCTCCAAGACATTGGTATCTCTAAGATTCTTATTACCGCCATCATGTGCCTCTATGTGTCCATCATTGGTCATCTTTGTACTACTCACGAGACTATCTAATTTTATCAAGAGCACTATTGGGGTTAAACAAGGGTGCCCGCTGTCTCCTACCTTATTTGGCATTTATATTAATGAGTTGGAATCTTTTCTTCGAGACCACATTCAGGAAGGGGATAGTTGCCTTCTTCACCAAGTCTTGATTTCTATTCTCCTTTATGCAAACAATATTGTTTTTCTCGCCTCTTCTCCTGAGGGGCTTCATAGAAAGCTTTATGCACTTGCTTTATTCTGTTATCTTCGGCATTTGATGGTCAATCTGGGTAAGACCAAGGTCATGATTTTCAACGGGTTGAGGACATCACACCTCCATTTCTTTTTCAAGGGGTAGGAGGTTGAAATTACTAATACATAAACCTACCTGGGAGTCCAGTTCTTAGGTCCTAGATTCAATATGAGGCGTGCTCTTTAGCTAAGGGTGAATAAAGGGTATGGGTCTTTTACCATTCTCGAGAGACAGTGTTTTCGACACCTCTTCCAGGACATCTCCTCTAAGATGTTTCTTATGAACTCCCTCATCCGCCCCAACCCCATTGTTCTCTATGGGTCTATTTGTCCTGGGGCCCTTCCTTTTGGACACAAATCGAACCTGCTAAGAGGATTGGACTATCCTCTTTGTTTGCTTTCATCAAATGCAAACAAAGCGGTCCCCAAACATATTATTTTTACGGTGCTCGAGAAAATAATATCAACCTTTCGACTAGAGACTATATTTTACATATCAACCTTTCTTCACCATATCGGGAGGTTTGGTGATCTCTTCGATGAGCAAGATAGGTATCTCGTATCTTGCTTATTGTTTCTCTATGAGTATTGCCCAAGTGGGATTTCGTTGTTGGTTTGCGAGACTTGAGCATTGTTGGATTCAATTGATATCCAAATCAATCGTCTCCCCCTATCCAATATTCCCTAAATGCTCCCGGTAATCTCTTTCCCACCAAACAAGTGTCAAACGGGTCAATCCGGGAGGATATCTATAGGCGCTTCATTCTTAATGTCTCTTCTTGAGTCACCCGAGGGTGGTCTCGCTTATTGCTAAAATTTGGAACATGGCACCATGTCCGCCTTTTGCCACCAGCTATAATGAGTGGTGTGAAGTGATGATTCATTGCACCACTTGATTCATGTGTGATTTGGAAGTAGGTTTCTCGAGTACATAAACAAATAGACTCAACTCTTCACAAAAATTTGAAAGGATATTTTTATCCTAGAATCCAATCCTTTTGACACCTATTCAATTATAGATTGTTGGTATTTGGCAAAATCTCAATCTAATGGAATCTCATTTGACTTATGGCACGTAAATTTGATCGAAGATGCACTAGCTCAAGGTGGGAGACAAAGCATCTAAATAATTTTCACATCCCTTTGGGTCAAACATGCTCATTACAGATCAAAGCCATTCAAGTTGTTGAGAAATGACTCACAAATTTTTGTGAGATCACTAACGCCTTTGAGGAACACTATTAGTTAGTATTCTAAGCTCAATAGCCTACTAATGAGAGAGCTTTCGCATTTACAACAATGTATCGAGATGTTTCTTACCAAGATTTCTCCTAATTATCGAGCTCAATACAATTCTCCTCTTTCTTTAGAAGAGCTTTATGCAAACTCACGTGGCTTGCGAACAATAAATCTAAGACCTAACGTTCAATACATCATAGCATATAAGAGCTCCATTGTATCCATCTAGCACCATCACGGTGAACAAGGGCTAGTATTCTAGAGCACATTTCATAAGAGGGGCATCTACTCTATTTCACACACACATCTATTTACGTTTCTACATCTAGTTATTGCTCGCTATCATGTGTGTCATGCACAAGAGCCTCTTATGGAACAATTCTACACACACCGAGAACCACATTGGGTCCGAAATGTAGTGCGGTGCACAATCACAAGTTCACCATTGTGACTATTGAGGACAATATGACTCATCATTCGCATCTTTATTTTTAGGATTTGATGTCAATTCAAGGGTTTTATTGGTTCATTCTTCATTATAGGTTTACAATGATATCGGTGATCTTAGTGCAAATCCAAACCGACAAAAGGTAACACCGGTGACCAACTTACGATCCCGAAAAGTTGGGATTCGAGCTTTTCGCAAACCCAAGCGCACAATTCTAGTCTCAGCACCGGTGGGCGCCCTGCCCAATTTTGGTCACTCTTGTCCAACCTATTATGTAATATCTGCATTTTTCGAGATTCGATGCAATAGTCAAAGCTTCGTATGTTCCAAATTTTCAAATCAGGCACGATTTCAAAATTTCGCAATTCACCTAAGGATTCTTACCCTTTCCTTGCAATTAGGGTAGCATTATTTATTACTTAATTACTTGGGTGTTTATTCTTTGTACTTATTTATTTTTCATTTTATACTACAATAACACTCAAATTATGCTTTTAATTTACAATTTTAGCTTAATCATTTTTGGAGACCCCGTCATTTGAATGCTCCTTCCTTTTAGGACTTTTCTTATCACTATGGCTCAATCTTATGACAAATTTATTGAATCTCATCTCAAATAGCTTAATGATCATCTAATTGAGCATCCACAAGATTTAGAATTTTATTTATTGCGCGTGAGGAAGCCACCAACATAACAGAGCTTAATGCTTCTACTATTATCCCCACCACCATTACATCTCAACCGCCCACTTCTACCCTGCCGTCTATTTCTATATTTTTGTAAAAATTCCTACTCCCATAAATCATTCCACTCCACCCCTTGTTTCTTATGTATTCCAAGTCTCTTCCATTAGTAATCAAGATTTGTCTTCTATCTACCAAGATCTTCAAGTGTAAATCATCGATTGCAAATGAGGCTATTTCACGCGCTTCTCCATATTTGGATTGAACATTATGACTTCGTATTCTATTCATGCCCACCATCTCCACTTACTCGCTTCCTCCTAATTTTGCCACTCCCTAGCTTCCCATATTCAATGGGCATGCTGACCCACTAGAGATTTTACGAGCATTTCATGTGATATGTCTAGACTTTGTGGATGATCGAATCTCTTAGCCAAGCTCTTCACCATAATCTTCACAATTATTTGATGTCCACTGCAACAATATATTTTATGCATCTAGCTGATACTTTTCTCACTCACTTCTCTATCAACATTGGCTCTAAAGATCTCATACACTCAACTTGCACAACTTAAACAAGGATCTAATGAACACTTAGCGGATTACATCTTGCAATACAAAAACAAATTAGCTATAAGATGTCAAAGGTCATTACAGACTTTGAGAATTGGGACTTATTCATTTAAATCCTATTACCACCTTTCCAAGAGAGTGTTCTCTTTGAGACATCTCCATCCTTCAATCAAATATGTCATATTATTAAGATTCATGAAACTAAGCTCTTATCTATAGGTAAGCTTAAATATCAAGAGAAAATGTCAACTTCCAAACTTTTTCAAAGTAAATCAACATTTAAGCCATCACAACCATCTAGGTGTAGATACACAAAGTTAACTCTCCCTCCACATATTCAACTTCCACAACTTATCAAAAGTAATATTACCACACTTTTCCTCCGCTCCAATTAGATCCATCTCGTCAAAAGGTTGTAATTATGATGAAAAATTCCATTGCAACTATCATCAATCGTAAGACATTCTATAAATTGTTGTTTCAAACTTCGTATTCTCATTCAAGATCGATCGACAAGTGAGAAATTTGAGCTTCTTGAATCTACCACTTTTGCACTGTCAACAAAAATCATAATCTCAAAATCTATAACAATATAATTCCAAAACACGAAAAAGAAACCAATTGATTCCTTAGCTAATCATACATATTAAACAATGCCTCCTACATCTCTCTTCTAATCATTTTCACATCAATACTTCTATCGGATGTATCCATATCAATAACACTAGTTTTGATCCATCATGGCCTATTAATGCGTGTTCCATTCCACTTCTTATTGCTATCGACTATCATTGACACGAGTTTCATATCCATTGAATAATTCATATGGAGTCGCTAACCTTCACATTACTATCAGTCTTCTTACTATATTTTTGCCCTTCCTTTTTACACACGTAGTCAACGAGTGTGACATGCTCTTGGGGTCTCAATTTGATTTGCAAGTCTCAATCTATCATCTCCATGAATCACATATGTTTGAAATTCATTCACAAGGATTAAGTCATCTCTATTAATGGTAGTGCGCTTGAAGGAAAATAAGGGGAAACATTGGTTTTCCTCTTTTTCCTTTTACCATTTTTCCGCTTCACTTCCACTTCTTGGTCTTGTGGCCTTTTCGAGTTAAACTCCTCTTCCTTTCTTTTTCTTCTCTCAGTTGTATATTCTACAACAATTCGGGGACTATTTTTTCTCTTTTGTGCCTCCAATTTTGTTGGTGAAATTGGGACGGTAGGTGCTCCTCTTTTTCCTCTTGTGGTTCCCTTTTTAATTTCTTTTTTTTGTTTGAGCCTTCCTCGTTCTTTGTTCTTTTTGCCTACTAAATTTTTCTACTTTGCTTCTTCATTGTATTTGGCCTTTAGAAGCTGTTGGTGGTCCAAACGTGCACCTACGTCTCGGCATCGAGAACATAGTTGTTTGAGACAACAATGGAACCATTTTTAAGTTGTACAACCTTACACATTTAAGATGGATATCTGGAAAAGGCCGGTTCCTCTACCTACATATAACCTTATTGCTACTCCTAATGCTGAAAGCAAATCCTAGACTAGAAATGCCAAGGGAAAAGGGATAAAAGGATGTGCGTAAAGGGAAAATCCGAGCTAAGAAAGCGAGATAGTGCGAGGAAAGGGTCGAACTCTATATCTACGAACATCAATGAGAAGGAACAGAATAGAGGGCATATGGAACGTGCCACAATTAAACACATGGTTTTACCTTCCAACACGTGCAACACATGAACATGGAGAGTACAAGCACATGTGTACACACAACATGCCAAAAAAGGCAAACAAAGTGGCGAGATGCAATTAAAACAATAAAGGGATGATAAGAATTCCACAAAACACAATTTTATTACTTAAGGGGCCACAGTCATTTACACTCATGAAAGCGGTGAGAATACATTGCAAAAACCATGCCAAGGTCTAAGACCCATGGAAATTCGACCACCATTTAAAGCGGAGCCATTACAACAAAGAAGGATCCTTTTTACAAATAAGAACTATGTTATTTATAGAAGTAGAGAAACTCATATTCAAAATTGCAACCACCAACAAAAAGTGATAAATGCCAATAAAACCGCTTACATGGATGTCATATGCACTCCCCCACGTCTATTTGGCGTGTAGAAAAAAGAAGAAAATATCTTATGAAATCGGTGGATAAGAATGACTAGATGTGTGCATTGATGATCGAAAAAATGTTTCCTATTTTTCACTTAATAAATCCCAACTAATTCTAATTTCAGAAATTCCAACGTGTACCTAATGTCAACGGGTTTCAAATGAGTCGAGACATGCGGGAATGGGCACTATAAAATAAGTTGACTATCAAAAATTTACAAGTCGCTCTCGACACATGGTGTGCATTGATTAACTAAAGAAATCTATCAACTATTGATTTTTTTTCTTTTAGCTACATGTGTTGCTCTAATTGATTGTCAAATTCGTTGCCTTGTTAGCAAGCTTTGATAGGTTTTTACATGTAACACACTCAAATTTAACAAATGACGTAGCATAGTGGTCGACATGAAAGAAGGCACAAAGCACAAAAACAAAAGGCAAGTGCACGAAAGGGAAACATAAGGAAGGGACATGAGCATTAAATTGAAAGAGGGCATGCGCAGAGAAAGAAAAAAACAGTTTCAAGAGAGAGCAAGGCACAACGAGAAAATATAAGGAGACAACAAAGTGAGAATGGGAACAAAAGAAAAGAAGTAAAGTGCACAAGGCACGTAGAAGAATTACAGCCATGCAAATTGTGCTAAGTGAGTAAGCTTGAGTGCGCACACCCTAAAATGTGTAACATCGAGTTAGAATAAAATATCCAGATAACTATGAGAGTTATTTAAATAACGGGACCTTTAGTAAATAGATGCAAGTCCTTTCAAAACTCTCTTATTTCACCTTTTCCAAAAATATATTTGACAAAAATAATTTGATATATACTATATTCCTTTCGCAAAAAATTAATTATCAATATTATTATAATATTATATCATAAACTATATTTATTATATATATCATTAATTATAAATATAGACTAAACTTTTAAAAATTCTATTTATCCAACATGTGGCGTTGTAAGCGTTTCTTAAGTCTCCTTATAAATAACGGGACCTTTAGTAAATGGATGCAAGTCCTTTCAAAACTCTCATATTTCCCCTTTTCCAAAAAAATATATTTGACAAACAATAATTTGATATATACTATATTCCTCACGAAAAAAACTTTAATTAATTATCAATATTATTATAATATTATATCATAAACTATATTTATTATACATATCATTAATTATAAATATAGACTAAACTTTTAAAATTTCTATTTATCCAACATGTGGCGTTGTAACGTTTCTTAAGTCTCCTTATAAATAGGAGGTCTAAAGTTTAAATCTCAGCTTCGTGTTAAGGCAACCAACTATCATGGTAATGGATCACCATGATAATGTGATTTAATCTATGGGCTTGTCAAAAGCTTAAACCACCATTGGATAGTTCTACGACTAGTGTAGGAAATTTGGTGATGCCACGAAAGAGTTAGGATCCTATTAATAAAATATATAATATGTAAATTTTATAAATTATATATCGTTTCATACTCCATTCATAAAATACATTTTTATTTATTACATATAATTTTGTAATATTACATCAATAATATTAGGCTAGCATATACATTTTCATTATTTTAATAAATAACATATTTTCTCTTATTCCATTATTTATATTATATATTACATAATTATTTTGTAATATTATATTAATATATATCTCCACTCTTGTCAATCATATTAAAAAATTATATTCATTTTTATTTGTAATGGTATATAATAATTTTTAGTATTAAATAACTAAAATTATTATATTAAAATATTATAAACATTTTAAAATTAAATAACATATTTTATCATACTCCATCATTTATATTATATAATATATTTAATATATATAATTAATATTACCTATAAGTCTAGCTTTATAATTATATTTTAACATTTACATGATATTTTACTACTTTCAAAAATTATTATTATATGTTTATTTAATAATATATGTAAATATTATACCTTATTATAATTATATATAAAAATTAAGATATTAATAACATAAATTAACGATTTGTTACATTACATATAGAATGAAAATATTATTATATGATTTAAAATATAATATACCTTATTATAATTATATATAAAAATTAAGATATTAATAATATAAATTAACGATTTGTTACATATACATATAGAATGATATTGAAAAATATTATTATCGCATTGCAAATGCAATGTAGTTAAGTGTTATTTGATTTAGAGGGATAGTTATTACTTTTGTAGTTGATGTTGATAAGGGGTGTGATTGATTTTGTAAGTGTAGGAATATAGATGAAGCATTACATTTAAAAGTTATATTTGTACATTTCAAATATGTTATAAATTCGTACATATACATTTGCAAATCTTACATCACGAGTGGTAGCCTTTTGTGGATTATTTTATTTGAACTAAACATGAAACATGAAGACTTTTGTACATTTGCATATTTTATATCATGAATGGTAGTCTTTTGTAGCCAATTTTATTTTCACTAAACATGAATACATTTGATACATTTGATATCACTTTGGATACAAGAAGTGTTGAGTAAAGTAGTAATAGAGGTGCTATCAAAGTAGAGGCTAATATTTATGATGGGTTGTTTTGGTTTGGTTGAGTGATATTAGTCTTGACTCTTCCTTTCTTCTTGCTCCAAGTGTTGATAGGTGCGCCGTTTTTGAGTACCTTTGGAATGAAAAAGGAGGGGAAATGCCACGATTGGTTGTTTTGGTTGAGTGATAGTAGTCTGGACTCCTTTCTTCTTGCTCCAAGTGTTGATATGTGCACCATTTTTTAGTACCTTTCGAATGAAAAAAGGAGGGGAAATGCCACGATTGGTTGTTTCGGTTGAGTGATATTAGTATTGACTCCTTTATTCTTGCTCCAAGTGTTGATACGTGTGCCATTTTTTAGTACCTTTCGAATGAAAAATGAGGGGAAATGTCAGGATTGGTTGTTTTGGTTGAGTGATATTAGTCTTGACTCCTCCTTTCTTCTTGCTCCAAGTGTTGATACGTGCGCCATTTTTTATTTACTTTTGAATGAAAAAGGAGGGGAAATGCCATGTATGGGTTTTTGTTGAGAGTGGGATAACATAAACGTGTCTACCTCACTATTACAGAAGAGTTGAAAAATATAGGACATGTGGGAATAAATCTCAAATAAACCAGGGGAAAAAGTTGTAATTTGTGAAAATAATAAATTCAAGGTAGACATAAACAGACTTATAAGTTGTAATTTCCAAGTTATTCATTGTTGGATTCACATCTGGATTGTCATTACCTGTGATAGTTGAGATTCAAACTTTGTTGTCCCTCTAAAATAATGTAAAAATGTTACAACAACAGCAATCATGATATCCATATACAATTCAAGATATCTTCAAATCAATATATAAAACCATAGTCAGCCTAGCCCTGATATAATAAGTATGCACTTCTATAAAAGGGAATACCAAAATGAGATTGAGCAGTAAAATAATTGGAAGTGCCAATTGACAAGGTTTATATGTAGCTATACATTTTCAAAACCTCTCCTCAAACCTACCATGGTAAATTTAGGCATAATTGTTGTAATGACAGTGAACATCTCCTCAAACAATTTTAGGGAACTATACATTTTCAAAACCTCTCCTCAAACCTACCATAATAAATTTAGGCTTAATTGTTGTAAAGAAAGTGAACATGTAGTTGATCGGGCTTGTTACATGGTGAAAATGGTATTGAAAGTGATAGTTAAGAATCGGAGTTGTGGTGAGTCTGACAAATGTCACATGCTTGGGTGTGTTGAAAGAAACTATGAAAATAACACCACCATTAATTTTGCTATCCATACACTCATATGGATCCACAGTCATGATACCTTCATGGTATTATAAAACAGGGCTATAACAAATACTCCATCGGAATCCATAGGCAATGTTTCAAACTATACTGCTAATTTCTGAAGTCAACAACATGGACTATCTCTCCAAACACAAAAAAATAGATATTACAAATACAAAATAAAACTTGATTCCTTTTTTTTCATGTCTGACACGATAAACCTTATTCAAGTGCAAGCATGTGTTTAAAGCTTGCTTCACTTAGCATCGCCAATAATCTCCACAAGAACATTTTCCCTATTTTAAATGATGGAACCTGTTTGCATCTCTCACAATAATTTCTCTTACAACAATCTTGGAAATAAACTTAGTTGCGTTGTGGAACTCAACACATACTCGAAGGTTCTTGACAACTGTAATGATAGTTCCGGGGATGTATTTAACAATCCAAATGCAATCGCCAACTTCTTGCTATGGTGGTAGAGGAAATTTTCTTTTTCTCATCCTCTGCATCATTCAGTACCTGTCTTGAATCTGAAAATACCTGTTGCCTTCATCTTCCATGACAAGTTCTCCAACTTTACATAGATCTCCTATGTTTGTGGATGTGATATGTCTCCTACACAAAACACATGTACCATTTTACGGACTTCAATCCAACTACATCCAGGTATCTTTTTAGATCCTCTAATTTTCATCAATCTCCTTACCTTTAGAACATCGCCCCATCTGCCCACTTCTGCATAAACATTTGACAGAAGAATGTGCGACGAAGCATTTTTGGGCTCCAACTCAAAAAGGAGATTTTCTGTAAATACTCCTAGCCCTATATTCTTATGTGATCTACAAGCACCAATCAAAGACATCCACACAACCACCGTAGGTTTAATTGGCATTTTGATGATAAAGTTTAGAGCTTTCTCGAGATAGCCAACATGACCAAAAAGGTCAACCATGCATACATAATGATCCATTCGTTGGTATAAAGCAATAAGAGATAATCATGTCATTGAAGTATTTGCAGCCCTCATCTACTAAACCTGCATGACTACATGCAAATAAAACACAAATGAAGCTTACATGGTTAGGGTATTTTCAGAGTGCTTCATTAGTTCAAAGAGTTTGAGAGCATCGTTAGGAAAGCAAAAAAATTGAATATTTCAGATTTCACCACAACAATATGAAAACTAAAATATGAAAAGAAGAGTAAACGCATACGACACATAATGCAAAACAAGAAATATGAGGTGATAACACTCTTCATTAAAATCTACGCATATGGAATGCCAGGCAATTTTTCTAACAAAATACTCCACACTTGATTATCCAAATGCATGTCACTGTAATTACAAAATAATTTCTAAACAGTCGAGTCTTTGTTACTATAAACATTCTGACATTCTCTTATACCAATGCACTTGTCAAAGATTTAATTTGTTCTTTACAAATAACCCAAAAACTTGATTACAAAGAAAAAATTAAAAATGATCACAACCTCAAACATATTCGGAGACTGGGCCTATTTTACTTACTTGGGACGAACTTCAAATTCATATCTTGGATCCAATGCTCAAAAGTCCAGGAAGGCATTTTTTGTTTGGAAAGTACACTTTTATAGATACAAACAGGTAATTACAACATTGATTGTACAAAATATGGGTGGACACAATCACACCCCTGAATACCAATCATATCGAGCCAACAAACAAAAACAATGTGCAGCGTCACTTCTATGTGCCAAGCTTCGCTTCCCTGGATACAGAAGCCTGCTCACTCTTGCATAATGTCTTCCAAATTGGGTCTGTTGGCAGTTTGCAAGGATGTAAGAAATCCCAGTGATGATACCGAGCTTTGATCAATTTGAGATATCCACCCAAAAGTAAATAGGTGGTCCAGTAGATCTCGCAACATAAGAGTGTACACACACCAACAACTATCACTAAACATTAAAATCAACATAAGCTTTGCTCCCTCTTTAGTTGCTCCATTTACCTGCTACCTACCTTATTTATGAGTTAGGTAATTACTCCACATGAAGCTTATGTCAAGCTATACAGATTAATTTAAAGAAGCCCATTTAATGATTAATAAATTTTCAAAAATATAAAACAAGCATGGATATCCAATTTCAGCGGATAGATGGACATACTTACATATCGGCCCTAACATATCCTTCAGTTTCAATATTATACAGGGTGTAGTATCCAGTCTACATATTTAACTTCTAAAAAATTACGAGAACTTGAATATAACTTATTAACTTCTCTCCAACATGACCAAAATACTCTGCAATATCAGCACAATACACACTGTAAAGAACAAGACAAAGTTGACGATTTGGGATGTTATAATGGTAGGCAATAATGCTCGTGTTGGAACAAAAATCATTTTCATACTACACACACAATTCCACATCACCCAAAGCTTTCACTCAATTGTCTGGTTTTCCTAGGGATTTACTATCGTTGGATGGATGGGCATTGATACGGTTGTGTTAGAGCCATCTCCTTAGGTCCCCTATAACTATGACTTGAAAAACGCCTTCAACCTCAATCCATCCAACCAACCAACCATTCTATACTAATAAAAAAATTCCTCCCCTGAAAACTTTTCCCTACAGGTAAGATAGATACCTCCACAAATCTTCGACACACAGTCTCTGCTATCCTTGGATTTGTCTCAGAATTTGCTTAATGGATATATTCCTCCACAAGTTGGAAATACAACACAACTTCAGATTTTTAACTTGTCTATCAACAGCTTCATCGGAGAATTGCCTTTAAGCATTAGCAGACTCTCCAAACTGCAAGTGTTGGATCTCTCAGGGAACTCTTTTACTGGAAATCTACCCCAAAATCTACAGAATTGCAGTTCTCTCTACATACCAAATGTTGGCGATAATCAGCTAAAAGGAAACATTCCACCTGAACTTGGATTAATTGTACCATTGCATTACTTAGTTCTTCACAGGAAAAGGGAAGTCCGCTGCACTCGTTGAACACAAGCCTTGTTGTTTCTTCATCAATGCTCGTCGGTAAAATTCCATCACTGTGTCAAAAGGCATGCAAACAGAACAACTGCCAGTTGTCTTCTTCCCTCAACTCTTGCACTTGGATGATGGATGGAGCTGGAAATCTCACCGATGTTCGAGTTGTGGTGTGGAGAGATGAGAGGCACACATAACTCGGCTAACAAGGAATTTGCACTTGTTTCCCAAACATCATCAAGAAACAAAGCGAACTTATTCTCGATCAACCTCTCATTTAACCATATTTTCACCTCATCTTCCTCTTTACTGTCCAATCTTTTATTTATTCGAAGAGCTATTTGTTTGACAAGATCATTTCTGAGAGCATTGAAAGAGGGAGTTTTTGAAACAGTAAGCCAAAGCATTAAGCTGTCACTGGAAAAGAGAGTTTGTACGGATCTTGCCAGAGTTCAAAGCCTTACGGTATTCCTACATTTCCATGTTGATGGAGTAAATTCTCTCCAGCAGATATTTGAGGGAATCTAATTCTTTCCTGCACCGGACATCAATGTTGATGTGAGCAATAATCTGGTTTGCTGCCACCTGAATGGCCTATCCAACCATTCCAGAGATGGTACCAGGATCCACCATTATTACACCACAAATTACTCAAAAATATAATTTCGTTTTTAATTCACAAACAACGAAAACAAGCTCCCTTGAGAAATTTCTAATACTTAACTTCATAGCACTATGATCATTGAAACGAAAAATCTTTTATAATGGAATAGAATGTGCTTTATGCAGTTTAGACTTTCAGAATTATATGATATTTCACAAGGATTCCAGTTTTGTGGACCTTGTCTATTTAAATGTTAACATTTGCAAAGTTCTTTAAACGCCTTATAATTGTGTTGCTAATGAATCATAATTCTCATTACGTGTATGAAAGTCTATCCATCTATACATACAGAAAATTACATTTATCTCTTGCTGCCACACTGAATTTCAAAATTGGTAGAGAAGATGATTTCTCTAGGGACAAAAGGCCAAAAGGCAATTAGGACACCAAAGAATCAAGAGCAACAAGAAATTAACACTTTTCATTTGAAGCTCAAATGCTCAAGTTTCCCGTGTTTTACCTCCAATTGCAATGCAGATATCAAGTCTAGATTGGGTGTATATCACTGACTTCAATATGCTTTGACTATTGCTCATTGTAGTAACAAAACCAAAAGAATTGGTATCTTATCTCGGTTTTGAGGCATTTCTTCGGGAAGGCGGCTTAAGGGTTATAATGTTCCTTGGAACCTTCCTAGATTTACAAAATGATAACAGGATGTTTCGAAAACTCTTTGTTTCATTTAAATGAACTCCAAAATTATTTAGTTAATGAATATCATGGCAAATGGGTGATCGCACATGACCCATCCCATAAACCGGTTGGGAATAGTGGTGTGAGGGCACATTGATCGGTTTAGTTATGACACTCAATTTTCCTCAAAGCGATTCCAAGCATGCCCCCATCCTATTTGGTCACCCAAACCATCTACCAACAGTGGTACTCGAAAGTCTGTTGTAGAAAGAAAATTTGATTGGAGATGCGATGCTGGAGAAACTTAGATTGCTCAAACATTAAGCCCGGTAAATGGAGAGAAATACTCCTTTGAAAGAAAAGCATATTTCAAAAACATGAGAGGTATCCCATACTGTGAAATCATAAAATGTATAATCTACTTCTTAAGACTCTTTAAGATTGATTAAGAGCCATCTCATATACTTGCAATGGATGTGAATTAGGAGGCAACCATACAGAATTATCATTTGCATAACAGTATAGCTCTTCAAATTTTTAAACATTTCTATTGACTCGGTGCTTCTTCAGGGTGTCTCTGATTCAAGTGAGAAAGTAAAATTGGACAAAATTAAATCAGTTCACAACAACATCAACCACATCTCCCTCACATACATAACTCAAACATACCTTATGGGTTAGGGGCTTCTATTTGTATGTTTAGATTGCTCAAACATTAAGCCCGGTAAATGGAGAGAAATACTCCTTTGAAAGAAAAACATATTTCAAAAACATGAGGTATCCCATCTTTGTGAAATCATAAAATGTATTTAATCTACTTCTTAAGACTCTTTAAGATTGATTAAGAGCCATCTCATATACTTACTGCAATGGATGTGAATTAGGAGGTAACCATACATAATTATCATTCGCATAACAAGATAGCTCTTCAAAATTTTAAAAATTTCTATTGACTCGGTGCTTCTTCTGTGGTGTCTCTCGATTCAAGTGAGAAAGTAAAATTGGACAAAATTAAATCGATCGTGGATATGTGAATTCAAAGACTAAAATCATTTTAAAATTAACAACAAAGTGGAGAATCTAGCAAGAGAATTTTCTTATTGGTAAACTTGTATGTTGATATGACTTTTTTTTAATCCACGAAGGCAATAGGTCTGTCCTCTGCAACAAGTATTGTGCCCCTTCACAAGATTAAAGTATAGCTCTTCAAATTTTAAAAAATTTCTATTGACTCGGTGCTTCTTCAGGTGTCTCGATTCAAGTGAGAAAGTAAAATTGGACAAAATTAAATAAGTTGTGGATATGTGAATTCAAATACTATAATCATTTTAAAATTAACAACAAAGTGGAGAATCTAGCAAGAGAATTTTCTTATTGGTAAACTTGTATGTTGATATGACTTTTTTTTAATCCTGAAGGCAATAGGTCTGTCCTCTGCAATAAGTATTGTGCCCCTTCACAAGATTAAAGTATCCTTTGATATCCTAGTGTTAGAACTTGAAATCCATTATCAGTTAAAATGCTCTTCATTAAATCTTCATGTCATGTGCAGCATCCAGCAAAGACGAGATAACTTCTTTGAAAAAAATTAATATGACAACAGAGCTAAAAGAAAACCATAGTACCTACTACCACGCATTCTCATATGTACAGTAATATCCAGATCAGGACCGCCATTTAATACCCAATTCACAGCTTCTTCAACAGCGCATGTAGGAAAAAAAGGACTTTCATTAATTCTCCAAATAAATTTGGCCTGGAACTTGGTATGCTTGGATCTCAGCGGCGTTATTCTGATTGCTCGCATGCCAAGATGTATATTGTTCAAGAAAAACTGAATTGCAACAACATCTGTGGTGCCCTTGAACCTAATGCAGAGATAACAAACTAAATTGTATCAGCTCCTCTTCAATGTAATCCTCGCATTATTAAATATACCATGCTTTAATTTATATGCAGTCAGCATAGACTCAAAACAAACAAATGGTGGTTCTGCTGTCTTGAATTTAGAACATGTAACAGACCTTATAACAATGGGTTGTTTCCATTCCCTCCAGTCATCACAGAGAACACGAGCGCGTGTTGGCATTTCAAAATCATCAATTCTCATAACAAGAGGCCTTTTGTACTTGCCTGCGCATTTGTTCCTTGCCCAAAGTAGCTTTATCTCTTTTAAACTAAATTTTGGTTTGAATATGTCGGAAGAATAATATGCAAGCTTGTTTTCTAAGATCTATATGCTAAATATATAATCTAAGAAAATAATCACAAAAACAGAGCAAGAACTTGGCACTTGAAGACCTCAGTAAGCATTAACTGACCCATATAAAGTCCCCTTGGCATTGGACAATCGTAGTCATATTCCATTAATTAATTCAAGATAGAGGCATAGGTTCCGACAACCACGAGTAAGTGAGCCTAATAAGCACCCTAACATTTTAAGAAGTTATTCTATCCTAGGGACAAAAACATCGGGCAAAGCAAGAGATAGTGTGGCACGCCACTTTACATTGGACGCAGTATAAATAAAAATTATTACAAGTAATTTCTTAATCTATCCAGTATTGTTAGAATATCTCGAGAAGCAAAATACCAGGCGTTAAGTATTTACTCCACGTCTTCAACGGACTTTGGTTTGACGGTATTTACACCTTAGATTGATTCTTGAGTGTATATGCTTGAATTTGAAGCTGGATCTGCAAGATGCTTTGGATGCAATCTAGCGGATGAAGGACTGCCTAGTGGATTTGGGAATTTTAGGGCTAACAGTTAAAAATAGCCAAAAAAATGAAAATGTCCAAACGGCCGTCAAAATTAAACGCCTTGAAAAAACATCCAGAAGGCCGTCAAATTTAACATAGTTGTAGAAACGTCCAGAGGTCCTTTACCATAGGGGAACGCCTTGGCGTAATTAAGAATATTACAACATTTATTACCTACAAAATTTAATATTATATAAGTTAAACATAGATAAATCTATCTAAAAGACATTGAGAGATATAATCTTGAGGTGCTTATGTTGGTATTCTTACATTAGTTAAATTAAACACCTTGTGATTGATATATCTCAATGTCTTTTAGATAGATTTATTAAAGATATTTATGATAATTTGAATATTTATTTATTCAACACTAATTATTTTCCACTAAAATTATATACTTAATGTAAAAATAAGAAATAATCTCTAAAATTAAAAAACTAAAAATAATATATATCAATATAATAATATAATAATATAATAGTTACTTACCTCTTCACACTTATTTACTCCACCTTAATTATCTTCTAATAGAAATCAATATCCTAGCACTAATTATTTACTCACAATTATTTACAAGATTCAAATTTATTACCTTTCACATATGTAAATTAACTTACATCTACATATATAACCACATAATCATATATTTATTTTATTTATTAAACATTATATCACATTAAAAATAAATTATTTTATCCTCTAAATAAAAACTTCAATCAACATGTCATTACACTTACTTGTCCACTGTAGGAACACCTCTATTTATATTGTAGTCTGTTTGCTATTTATATCATTAATAATAATTATACAATGATTTTTTTACAATATAAACTATAGTACATACCATTTTAATTTTATAAATTACTAATATATTATTAACATAGAATTCTCATATTATATGAGACATATTAATTTATAATGTTTTAATAATAATATATTAAATCATTACAACATAGATAACATTATCATATTAATCTATTTAATATTATGTATTGAATTACTAGAATATAAATAATGTTAACATAGATTATACATACCATACATTCATATATAATTATATTAATAAAATACCATACATATTTGTCAAATACCATTCCATACATACATATAATATAAACAATTTTAACATATATGATACATACCATTCATACATATATAATGATATTAATAAAATGCCATATGTATTTGTCACATAATATAAATAACCTTAACATAATAATACATACCATACATACATACATACATATATAATGATATTAATAAAATGTCATACTAGCATAATTGTTACATACCGTAGCATACATTATATAAATTTTTATATTATTAACAAATTATACTATCACTAATAATAATTGTAAGTTAAATATAATAACATATATACATTAAATATATACTATAAATTATATTTTTATGTTATATATTTATTTATTATTAACAATAATATTTAACAAGGCCATGGAATGGCATATCCTGCCGTTTGGGACTGCATTCATTGGTGCAAGCGTTGTATTTTGTTAAGCAAAAAGAAACATTTGGAAAGTGGAGGTTGCATCGAGTTTAGCCGAATTGACAATAGATTCAAAATAAGTCTTAATGAGAAGGCAATACATTTTTTGGAATGTGTTTTACAATCAACCAAGTGCTTGTGAAAGATCCCAATTATGAAGACATGCTAGAAGGTTGAGATTTTCCAACTAATCAATCAATATGGAAAGTAATATGGAAGTTCAATGTCATTGTTCAGCCCTTCCGAACAATGACATGTAAGCAGAAGGTAAAAATAATAGTACAATAGATTCACCTTATCTTTAATAAGCTTTGGGCTATTATTTGATAAATAATATTATGTTTGTGCAAGCTATTGGCATTGAGGCAAGGGCAATATATAGTGGAGGCCAATTTTCATTTGCAAAAGCAGAGATAATTTAAATGATCATCATGTTATTTATTATTTCTGCAGGTACACCAAGATTTTGTTAGGCATGAAACTTTATTCCTTGGTGAATATCATAGATAGATAACTTTCAAGTCAAGATGTTCTCAGAAATGATTTCCAGCTTGTGGGGCTGACTGTAATGCTTTTGGCATGCAAGTACAAGGAGGCTTGTTTCCCCTCTTTGGAAGAATTTGTCCTTATTTGGGCTGTCTCTTAATGTCCATTTTTCTGTTGTGGCATTTCACCAGAGCATGAGTGTCCTTCATTATTTGTGGGAGAGTCCCAAAGCCGACTGCAAGGTGAAAGGTCGCTGAAAGTGCTCTTAGGAGATTGAAGGTAACTATCACTGAGAGTTTCAAGTGTTTGGGATTGTCCATTCGTCAGTGATACAGGGTTGGCTGCAATAGCAAAAGGTTGCAGGTAATTGGAGAAACTTGATCTTTGTCAATGCCCATGGATCGGGGACAATGGTTTAGATTTTTTTGCTCTATATTGTCCCAATTTATTGACACTCAATCTAGATCATGTCCCTTGGTTGGGAATAAGTCTCTAAAAGTAATCGGACAGAACTGTGTCAAGCTTAAATCTTTGAGCATCAATAATTGCTCTCTTGTTAGTGATGAAGGGATTATCACGATTCTTTTAAAAACTAGTGATTTGATGAAGGTAAAGTTACAGGCTCTAAGATTGACTGACATTAATCTTGCTGCAACGGGACTGCACAAAACTAAAACATATTTCATTAACTACTTGCCGAGGAGTGATGGATGTTGGTGTGGAGGTAGTTGGACTAGGCTGCTTGAGTTTGAAGAAATTTTCTATCCCAAAGTGTGAGTTAGTGACTGATAAGGGATTGCAAGCATTGTCAATTTGTACACTATCACTTGAAAATCAAGGAATAAAAACCTTCTAGACTGCTCCAATCAAATCCTAAACCTAGAAGCAAATTAATCATGTTTAGAAATAACTTGTAGAAATAATCAGTCTGATGATGATGAAACATACTATTGGCAAAAGCTATAAAATAATTAACTCCCAGCACATGATTTTCACAGAAAACAAGCAACTATGGATATTACTTGTGCACATCATTCTTTAAACACGAAATAAAATGATGATATTGAGCATCATCAAGCAACTAGGAAGACTACATACATTGCACATGATTTTTTGAACTGAAAGAAAATGACAAAGTGATAGCCACTAATAGGCCTGAATCAATGTAGAACTTCAAGCTTTTCATGATAAAAGAGATGATACAAATAATCTCGTTATACAGCTGCGAGCATTGAATAGTCCACACCACAAAATAGAAAAACCCCAGAAAGTGTGATTTTAATCCCAAATTGCAAAACTCCAAATTTGGAACAAAAGGCAAACAATTCTGCTCGCAGCTGTCCGTCTAACCCTTTCAAGCAATATGCTTACTTGCTGCAAACTCAAGTAAAATTTAACATGTGATATCCAAAGAACAACTCGGAAATCCTTCTGAAGCTAAAAATACAGGCAGGAACAATTGAATTGTTCAGATTAAGTCTGCCACATTCATTGGCATTTCATCTATCTGAGTACTGTAATACTGCTCAATATCTCTCAAAATTCTTATATCATCATTTCGAACAAAATTTATAGCAACACCCTGCACAATCCACACAAAAACCAATCCCGGCATCAGTCAAAACCAGGGCCACCAAATGAGCAGTGGATTAAAATTTCAAAGGAATGAGATAACATGATTTAAGTGCAGCATCCACAGTTGCACCAAATGATGGGAGTTGAATGAGAATTGCATTGAAATTAGAAAAAAAATGCTACATCATGATTAAGTGCAACATCCACAATTTCACCAAATGATTGAAATATCTTCCAAGATATACCATACCTTTCGACCAAAACGACATGAATGACCAATCCTATGAATGTAAAGCTCACGATTGTTGGGAAGGTCGTAGTTTATCACCAAGGAAACCTGAACTTTATAAAAGGTAAAATGTAAATGTACTTCAAAATAGATAGAAAGAACAGAGGAAAGGGCCAAGGACAAGAACTTGCCTGCTGAACATCAAGACCACGAGCCCAAACATCTGTGGTGATTAATACCCGAGTTGTACCAGCACGAAATTCAGCCATAATTGCATCTCGTTCTTTTTGTGGCATATCTCCATGCATAGACGAAACCGTGAAATTATTGCTCCGCATCTTCTCTGTAAGCCAGTCAACGTATAGATACAAAACAAAGGTTTCATGGTCAGATTAATATAATATCTATGACAGAAACAATCAAGCATTTTACATGCCATACCTTTCTTTTCGTGTTGCAAAATATGACAGCTTGAGTGATGGTAAGAGTATCATAAAGATCACATAAGGTGTCAAACTTCCATTCTTCCCTTTCAACAGCAACAAAAAATTGTTTGATGCCCTATAATTCACAATATATTGCATGAGTATGCTTGATTCAGAAGCAATGCAAGGAAAAATCTAAATCATATAAAGTATGTCAAACTAATCAATCAATAGCATTACAGTAAATTCAGTCTCATAAATTCAGTATATGGCAAATCCTGCCGAAGGCTTTGTTTTGTTGTTGTTGCTAGTGCTCGTTGTACAATGAAAGTGTTGGTCGCTTGTCGAAGATGGGGAACACTATTGGTTTGTTGTTGTTGCTATTGTATTTGTTGTAGTATTGTGTGAATGCATGGTTGTTATTGCTCGTTGTGCAATGAATGCTATGCGATTGTATGAATTGGAAAGGACAAGTTGCAATTATGCAGGACCGAAATTTAGGGAACTACATCGATGTTGCAGAAACATGTTCGAAAATGAGGGTGCTCGCAATGTAGTGCAATTGGGCAGGGTGTGTTCTGGGGCAAGGCTGCTTCTATTTTGTTGAAGATTGGAGATGTCTTTGGCGAAGTATTGTGTGATTGCATGGTTGGTAGTACTCGTTGTACAATGGAAGTGCTGGTTGTTGGTCGAAGATGGCAAACACTATTGGCGAAGCATTATTCGATAATGTAGCTGTAATTTGTTGCAAGGATGAGTTGGAAAGGACAAGGGGCAAGTATGTTGGACTCAAATTTAGGGTACTAGATCGATGTTGCGGAAACATGTTTGAAAATGAGGGTCGTTGTAGAGTATAAGGATTAATAAAAGATGTTGTTGATAAATGTTGGTTTTAGTTGTTATAAGGTGCGTACTTAGAAGTAATATGTTGTGCGGGATTGGTTTTAGGATTTGTAAAAAAATAAAGAGATAGCTTTGTTTACACAATTTTAAATGATTCAAGGGTTTTGAATAGAGATGTATTAAGTCTAAATATGGTATTTGTGATACATGTTATTTTTGAAAGTAGTATAATATTTTGAAAACAATTAATATATAAAGGGATTGTGTGATAAATTTGGCAAAAATGAATTAGATGTGGATTTGAATTTTTAAAACTACGCTTAAAGGTGTGAGGTCAAAATGTAATGTTAGAAATAATTGTACAAGGTTCTAAAAAGTCATAAGAAAGACGTCATTTGATAAACCAATTTTTATTTTTGATAAAACATTAATATTATTATCTTACCTTATCTTTTACTAAATTAAGCTAATATCTTTATTAGCTAACTACTTAATTTTTTAAGTATAAAACTTTAACAAAGTGCATGCGATTCCCTTATAGTTCAATCATTGATTAACAAAAGTAGATAAATATATATATTAATATATGGTAGCCACTTTAATAGGTAGCCCTTCCTCTGAAAAGGACTACTACTACCTGGCCTTTCAACAGGGAATGTTAAAACCTAAAACAAATCACCTAATTTTTTTGGGGTGTTCTTAACTGTTAACCTGCTATTGGCAACTTCAAATTTAATCTTTGTTACAAAAGTTTTCTCACTTAACGAACGAATAACTTTCTCACATTGGGTGCATGGTATTTTTGACAACACAACGGAAATTGTTCCTCAAGAAATTTTAACGTAAGAAAGGGTGACAATTTGCAGTTTTATAGGCTAGTTCTATAATTCGTGGGGGCCTCCTTTTCCCACTTCTTTTATCTTTTATTTTCTGAATTGAGTTCTAAATTTTGGCCTTCACAATCCACGTAACCCTCCATTCCTTTCACCTTAACTTTCGTGTTCTCCATCCCATTTTCTTCTTCCAGGACTGCAAATGAATCTTCATTCACATATACTCTAGTTCCACTTCCTCTAAGCTTTATCTGAATTTTCATTATACGAGTGCTATTTACTTGTTTTTCGACATGATTTTTATAGGCCTTTCCATTTCATGATCACAGCCCAATCCATGGGTTCATAACATGTAAACGATACTGACTGCAAAAAAATATGGTAATATATACCAAGGGCAGCTGGCAAACCCATTCATTCCATTGCCAACGGATCTTATCTCTTGCATATTTTGAGACAGAATTAGAAAACCTCTGACACACCATGTTGATATAAAATTTATAAAGAAAGAACAATGTAGCAATTGCCAGCAAGTATCTGGGAACCAAAGTTGACAAATTTAAACCAACAATGAGATATTGACAATATATGCTCTAATGTCTTGTACATTTTTCCAATAACTCAAAAACTGGACCATGTCATAAATGAAAGGGGTCATATTATATTGGGACTGTAATAAATTTCTACTCACGTCACTGACTCACCACAAATAAACCACACAAGAAAGTGGTCACAGGGGCAAGGAGAAGCAAATCACTCCCTCAATAAAATCAGCTCCATCAACTAGTGGTTGGCTGTCATGGCTGGTTAGGGAGGGAGGGTTGGTTAGTTTGCGGGCCTTTTCCAGCAGGACCAGCACATTAAAAAAGATGCAATTGCCTGCAATAAAGGTGCAAGGGACTGCAGTGTCATGATAATAGGAGACGCTCATAAGAGATCACCTGTGTTCAAAACCCCCTCACTCATAAGACAGTCTAAAACTCTTGTGGATATGTGGCTAGAACTATAATAATGCTAATCTGGCTTATGGCAAATTGCCCGGTGCTAGAATTTGCTGCGGATTTCATACTTGAGTTGTTCCAATGCTTACAAGAGCAAGTTTTCTGGTTGTCTATGACACTCAATCCTACATTTCCGTATTCTTATCATCAATAAAAATCAGGTGCATTATTAAATTTCATTAAAAGAAAGGGAATGAATACCAGCCCTCAGTCCCACCATGCTTGTTCCATATTTCTTGTACGGTTCTCTTCATAAAAACTCATGTGCATACAATATTGTTAAAAAAATGCTTTAAGCAGCAAGTTATTTGCACTTGACACTGGATATATTTACATTTTTTCAAATAGTTTGTGCACGTTGACTATGCTTCGACATGTGGCATACATATAAGCAACGCATAGCTGTATTTGCTTAAATGTGTTCCTGGTTGCTTTGGCAAACACGTTTTCCCCTTCGCTTTCGACCGTTGTAATGCACATAGAAGTGTAAAGATCATTAAACCTGCAATCGTTTGCATTTGAGGAGCCTGTATACTCTGTCTTTCACAATACCCAAAATGAAAGGTAAAGAACAGAAAAAAAAACAGAGCGGTGGCCATGCCGTATAGCTAGATGCAATGCATAAGATCCTCATTATTGTTGTGCTATTGGCCTTTAAACTTGCCAATTGCATCTTCTTAAGTCTGTTTCAGGTATTTCATAACTGTTCGCTTTCGGTATTGATTTTGTTTTCTTCCATGCTGGGCGCTTGTGCTATGTGCACTGCAATGTTTGCAGCGCTGTTCTCGCACTAGACAATGTCTGTCACTTTGTTTTAGCTACTCTGTCTTTTATTTTGACTAGTTATTTTGACTATTTTCTGAGAGAGATTAGGACAACAGATTTTGAACGTTTTTTTATAGATTAGGACACTGCAAGTGGTCTTAGCTTCACAAATATCAAGCTGCATGGCAGGCCTCGCAACTGCCCAAACAAATGTGAAGTTAGTCTCAAAATCAAGACCAGTCAATCACCCTTAAATCGTGTCTAAGAGAATAACTGCTAATATGCAAAAAAATGATGATACGTTTCAGTAGATATGCCTGATAGACAACTTGATACACAAAGCGCTGACTGTCACAGCGAATATTTAAATTGTTGCAATGCTTACAAAGATTTTGAACGTTTTTTTACAGATTAGGACACTGCGAGTGGTCTTAGCTTCACAAATATCAAGCTGCATGGCAGGCCTCGCAACTGCCCAAACAAATGTGAAGTTAGTCTCAAAATCAAGACCAGTCAATCACCCTTAAATCGTGTCTAAGAGAATAACTGCTAATATAAAAAAATGATGATACGTTTCAGTAGATATGCCTGATAGACAACTTGATACACAAAGCGCTGACTGTCACAGCGAATATTTAAATTGTTGCAATGCTTGCAAAAGCGAGTTTTGTGGTCGTCTATTTAAGAGTGTTGCAATAGACAAGCAATAGTTGTTGGTATAAGAGGTCCATAGTTGACAGATGGCATATCCAGAATTTATAGCAACACCCTGCACATTTGACACAAAAACCAATCCCGGCATCAGTCAAAACCAGGGCCACCAAACGAGCAGTGGATTAAAATTTCAAAGGAATGAGTTAACACGATTTAAGTGCAGCGTCCACAGTTGCACTGAATGATTGAAATATCTTCCAAGATATACCATACCTTTTGACAAAAACGACCTGAACGAGCAATCCTATGAATGTAAAGCTCACGATTGTTGGGAAGGTCGTAGTTTATCGCCATGGAAACCTGAACTTTATAAAAGGTTGAATGTAAATGTACTTCAAAATAGATAGAAAGAACAGAGGAAAGGGCCAAGGACAAGAACTTGCCTGCTGAACATGAAGACCGCGAGCCCAAACATCTGTGGTGATTAATACCCGAGTTGTACCAGCACGAAATTCAGCCATAATTGCATCTCAGTTTTTTTTGTGGCATATCTCCATGCATAGGCGAAACTGTGAAATTATTGCTCTGCATCTTCTCTGTAAGCCAGTCAATGTATAGATACAAAACAAAGGTTCCATGGTCAGATTAATATAATATCTATGACAGAAACAATCAAGCATTTTACATGCCATACCTTTCTTTTCGTGTTGCAAAATATGACAGCTTGAGTGATGGTAAGAGTATCATAAAAATCACATAAGGTGTCAAACTTGCATTCTTCGCTTTCAACAGCAACAAAAAATTGTTTGGTGCCCTGTAATTCACAATATATTGCATGACTATGCTTGATTCAGAAGCAATGCAAGGAAAAATCAAAATCATATAAAGCATGTCAAACTAATCAATCAATAGCATTACAGTAAATTCAGTCTCATTCATACCTCTAGCGTCAATTCATCACGTTTGACAAGGAACCGAACAGGAACAGTCATGAATTTGTTTGTCATCTCCAAAATCTCATGTGGTAGAGTTGCAGATATCAGCATCACCTGTCAGATGACAACACAATCACATTGACGCTTGAACTAGGAATGAATTCGATTGTAAATGTATAGCTACGCTGTTTAATATTAGAATATTAATGGCATTGTGTACAGTACGGACTGCATAATCTGTCATACCCATGATTCAGATTTCATCATTTCATTGAAAAGAAAGCAAAAAAATAGAGCGAGAAATCACCATAACTTCTGAAGACGAATAATAAATTATGGAACATATATCATACAAAAGCACTTACCAATGAGTTTTTCATATTTCTTGTACACTTCTCTACAAAACTCTATGACTTTGTTTTTGTCTAACTCTACTCCAACTGTGTTAAGTGTAAAATCTAAGAGCAATTTTTTTCAGAAATTTCGGGTGTTTGAAGAAGGGAAATATGTTATTACTCTCGAATTGAATCATTACAGAGATTTCCGTATAATTTAGTGTGAGATCTCTCACCTTAGTTGAATTAAACTCTGACATTTCTGTCTTTGCATAGTGTATCACCATAACAAAAACAAAAACAAAAAATTTAATTATATTTGCACTCAGGAATCCATAAGCATAAGAAAACAATAATTTACTGGTCCAAAAAATATTCAGCAACAATGGCTGAGAAACTTTCTACAATGGTTCCAGATTTTTTTTGAATCGCAAGAAAATTTAAATATCTATAAAATTTTAACAAAAAGTATTTCTGAACAGCGGTTGCAATTTCATCTGTAGAATGTCAGGCAGCCTATTATATTTCAGTTGGATTAAATGCTCTGAAAAGAGGGGTGGAAGTTACAAATTGGAATCCTATCAGAGAAAAGGGTATATACATATTTGAAATATAATTAAGTGGCTCTGCATACCTGGAATCCCCTGTTGAGTCATGTATCAAAAGATAAATCCTTAGAAACACCTTTATATAATAAAAATCTGGATCGATTCCTGAATAACTAGACATGTCAATTTATTTGTAAAAGAAATGGGAATGGAGCGAACTGACTCAAATATTAAATCTATAGCAACTGTGTTCCCCACAAATGAAAACTACAAGAGGATTCATAATTGAAGCCCTCCGTTTGGGGGTAGATGTAAATCCAATAAAAATGGAAACTCCCAAACCAGAAATCATGGTGGGCGCGTAATAGTAATCCAATTGCAAATTCTCCCAACTAATTTAGATGATTCAAATCAGCCAAAACTCACCTTATGCAGCTTTACAGGTGCCATTTATCTTCTCCCAAGCCTAATACCAACAAATATTTTCAACTTGCTTTTTTGGATAAGAATTGTGCAAATTAGGTGCACACAATAACCAGCCTTATTAGATTGGAACACAATTCCCACATTATTTTTGGCCTTTCAGTAAGAATTTGATGCAACAACATCCCAGATGAAATGCAAAGAAACTTAAATCCCCTGCTGGAGAAATTTTCTGCCATAACAAACCAGCAGAAGTAATTCAGCTGCAGCATTCAGAATAACTGTACTTACAAATTTATAGAAATGGTTATATTTTATGAAAAAAAACCACTCATGTTTAATGCAGGGTGTTCTTGAGCAAATTGAAAACGAGATCACAAAAATGACTTTAAAAAAGCGGTTATATTTCAATGTAGGGTGTTATTGAGCAAATTGAAAACAAAATCACAGATTTTAGACTTTGTTTCACTGAATCCCGAGAAAATAAAATATCCAGAATTTATATATCTTTCCGATTCTGATATTCTGATAATGTATAAGTTTCGCTCGGCTCAAGATCAGTATTTTTAGTATTATTAACCAGTACACAAAAAATTGTTACATGAATTCTCCCATGGCAATATCCTTAAACCCTCATTACTACAGAGTCTGTAAATCAACAAATAAATAACCCTTGGACTACAGTACGCATAATTTATAACATGATAGTCCTGTATTTTTCCTGTACAGTGCGCTAGATTCAGAAACAAATGAAATAAAATTGGCATCATGATTAGCCTCTGTACATCTCTGGTATAACGGAGGAGGGAGAAGCGTCCGCCTTATCCATAACCAGAAAAGCTCCTCCTTCCCACGCCCACAGATCGCAACTTCATCAACCTGTCCACCACAATCCGATCTTCCGAGCTGCAAGATTTTGTTAGATGTTGTAGAAACATACAAAAGGATCACAAACAGTTTGAAAAGATGCCTCAATGAAATATCATATATGGAACATGTGGATTGTAAGATATGCACAAAGGGGGCCTAGCTGATAGAGCTTTACCATTTTTAAATTAAAAAACACAGTTGGCAGGGATAAAGGCAATTTCAACAACAGATTCTATCAGATATTGGAGTGGTGACTATCCTTTCAGACATGTAGGGAAAATGTGGATCTTATAGAAGGCAGACAAATTGTTTGACAACAAACCTCAACTTAATGTGGTCTCATATGTCCACAAAATGGGCTGGCTGATGAGCATTGGAGATTTTTAAGCAAAGGTAATCAGTGGGTGTAAAGCCAGACCTTGCCAGGATGCTTCCAACCTGTATGAAACTTGGTGCTTTGGGTCAGAACACAGAAGCTGAAGTAAATCAGAATTTACATTCAAATGTAAATCAGAAGCTAAAGTAAATCATGCATCCGTTGTTATTTTAGACAGCAAAATGGTAGCATACTCTCAGTGTGTGCTAAGATGCCATTTTTGGAACAAGGATATTCGATATCTATCTGTGGCAAAAATGTGGCAGAAGCTCAAACGCTTGTGTGAATTGATAGACAAATTGCATCCTCCTGGCATGACCTACTTGATCGTTGTTTTCAGGATACTTTCAAATTGGTGGTTTCCAAAACCATCGAATTTAGCTTATCTGTAGACGATTAAAATGGTGTATGAAATCCTAGACATTAAGTCGCTTTTAAACATTAGTGGGTATCCAAAATGTGTATTTACATTCTCGAACTGATGCTTGTCACTATAATCCCTCTTCTGTTTTAAAAGGCGAGGAAACCCCATTAACCTAACCAAATAAAGAAACTAGGGCAACTTTGCCTGCTTCGAAAATCCCAGCTGATTATATCACAGCCAGTACAATATAGACCGTACAGAAGGAGGCATTAAAACGAATTTTAACTATCAGCTGGTTTATGTATGCAAATCCATGAGAAATTCTAAACAGTGCCCAATTCACGTATTTTTCAGCTGGGGGAGTCTAAAAAACAATTTGGGTATTGCACACTGTGTTCCAGATCTACCTTCTGCATTGACGCGATAACTATATGATTTCCATTGATATGCCACGAATCGAATAGCAGAGAAAACCCAATTCAAAATCTAATTTACTGGACAAGGATTGATAACTTTTTCATATAATTGATGACAGAGGATTTGAGTATTCAAGATCTCAAATGAAAATTAATGTAGGGAGAAGAATGCAACATACAGATTGGCAGAAGGGCCCTTGTTGTAACAAAGCCTGACCAGCAGCGAGGCCAGGATACCGCTGAGAATGAAGATGAACGTGGTCACCAGAAAACAGATTGGACACTTTTAGGCAAATTTTAGGTTTTTTTAGCCGCATCTGAATCTACAATGGCCAAAAACAGAAAGCTGTCAGCAATCGCTCATGTGAGCAGGAAAAGATCATCAAAAAGCACTGCTGTTCACATATAGGTACGCGTTTCAAGGTTTTTTTGATATTTATTTGCCATGTATCTGTAAAAGGCAAGGTATTTTCTAAAAATGATCTCTAAATTTGCGTCGAAATTTCAGTGTGAATCAATACAATAACCACTCGAACTAAAAGATAAACAGCAGGCAAAAACATGAGAACAGAGAGCTTAAATCGCCCTGCCATGAAAACTCACCTTGCTCTTCAGAGTCCTCCACTTCCTGGCGCGCAGATGCAAATGAGAAATTACACGGCGTACAAGAAACAAACAGGCGTTTTCCTCGAGCCACTCAAAGCTGTCAGAAGCGACCTGCTCTGTGCATGACTAGATGCAACATTTATTGTTCATTTAATATTGTACTTGTAATATTTATTGCAACATTATAATTATAATGTTTAAACTATAGAAATGAAAAATTTGAAAATTCATGTTTTTATTAATTAGAAAAATCTTGAGATGCCTATAATTTATTTTCAGCCAATCAGAAAAATCAATTCAATTTTTTGAAAAAATCAAATAAATATATAATTTTGAAAAACTATATACAAATGATGTAAAATGTTATATGCATCATTGTGATTGGTCAAACAAAAATGTGAAATTAGTTTTGTTGAAGCCTATATACACCTGCCTACGGCAGGATAATAACATAATTCTACAAATAAATCACATACATAATATTACTATATTTATTACCTTTATAAATAATATTAAAAACAATATAATACTATATTTGTATATAATAATATATATATTATTATATTATTTATATAAATATTACTACTTTTCACTACTATAAATATATATATCAATTATTTTTATTAATTTAACATATATTATATATAATAAATCATATAAATAACATTCTTATATTTATTACATGGTATATGCATAAATACCTTTGTAAATAATATTAAAAATATTTGTTATATATATTATTAATGTAACAAAAACATGTTATTCAGAGATAATTACATTTATAATTTTATTATTTATTTAACATATCATATAGATATATGTTATTTCCATATTACTATTATATATTTTCTATCTTTTCTACTTTGTTTTTCATTCCTTGCAATTCTGCTACATATTTACTTCCATTCTTTTTAAGGATGGATTGATTAAGGATGGATTAATTAATAAAATTATTACATAACATGTAGAACCATTACTCATTATTATAAATAAATAAAATATCATTAAATATTTAATTGAAATAATAATAGCTATTTAACAAATTAATTATAATATTAAAAATATAAAATTGTAGATAATGATAAAATAGTAAAACTTTGCAATTTCCAACGAAAATATTTTAAGGTTTTAGAGCTTTTTCAGCCCCTCTCAAGAAAGTATTTTATTTATTATATTCTTTGTAACACTCTTCACAACATTAAAAAAAAAAACACATTCAAATGATAAAACCTTCATATGATAAAATCTTCATGGTAAATGTCGAACACTGGAAATTACAATAAGAAATGTATTCGAATTGATAAAACTTCCATGGTAAAAATATCCAGCCCTAGTAATTACAATAATTTCTCTACCTAATCAAAAATTAAGATGCATTTATAGATGTTGAAAAATACACGTGAAATGGAAATATGAAGAAATAATATCTATGTGAGCAATGATATCTGCAATCATGAATGTTGTAATTTATATAGTGATTAAAACTCCACTGTCATATTACTCTAATTACATAAACGCCAAACGAGAGAATAGAACAAACAAATTTATTGTGGGTTGATTACTGGATTACTTTCTTACATTCAGTAAATAGTTTCAAGTGTGGGTTGAGCTCTGTTACGAAAATATGTCGATGTAAACTACTTACGAATATACTAAACTCAACTACTTACGATAAACTACTTACGAATATACTTGACTTCTGAAATATCCGGTTTCCGTTTTAATTTGAAAAATTAAAATGCCACTTACCTGAATGTTGACAAGGATGGACTAAATATTTTTTCCATCAATTTTCTCAGGACACACAAAATATTGTGAAAAAACGAACTGCTTTAAAATCTCACAACAATCCGCATAAGTATTACAATTTAATTTTTACAAAAACAATCATGCTTTGTCACGTTATAAGAAAAATTTAGGTCCTACTACAGCTTTTACTGTATTAGATTAGTTCTGAAAATGAGCACAATAAAAAATAACGAAGTCAACCTTCAAAGATTTCTGTTAAGATACATTTCGGCGTTTGGGATTTCCTTTTCTTTCAGCAATTTCCTCGACAAATTAAAGAATTCTTGTGACGGCTGAAAAAGTCAGTAGACCATATTTCCTATGAAAAGCCGACACATACAGTTTAAGTACTGAGATAATGTTGTCAATGCATCAGGAATAACCTGAGAAGAATGGTCGGAACAAAATAAAGAAGAAAAAGAGAATAAAAGAAGCAAATATAATGTCAAATACAACAATCGTGCCATTACTAGCACCAAAATTGCCAGGAGCTAGATTGTCAATCCCAATAGAATTAAGCAAGGCCTTGGTCCTGAAGATTGAAAAATCCCAAACTCTAAATTGTGAGAAACTTGCCTTGGTCGTGTTATAACAAAAGATGGTAGTAACTACCTAATATTTACCACAAAAGAAGTAGAGATAAAATAGAGATAAAATAGGGCAGATCCTAAAAAATAGCGTTTTAACAAGAGTTCTGTTTTGCTTGATTCTCACGCAGGAGATCAAGTCAAAATATGATTCAAAAATGTGACGAAACAGAAATGAAAAAGACATGTCAATTTCAAGATTGAAATGACATGAAACGTTGGGACTTAATCTGAATCATCATCCTTTGCTCCTTCCTCTTTTTCTTCCTCCAGCTGAGACTGTTTGCTCTGAAATTCCTGGAACTTCCGAATTATGCCTTGCATTTCATTTTCATCAGGCGCAGTGGAATGATCATTCCAAATTTCGCAGGTTTCATGAGTATCGCTGGCATTGCCGGGAAGCTTTTTCAATCCTTTGCTGAGCTTTCTTAAGGCCTCCAAAGAATGTTCAACCCTTACAAACCGATCCATGATCTCAAGGCCAAATCCGTGTATTGGTTCATGCTGAACAGACTCTTGGATTTGTTTGAAGAGATCATCTGCTGATAGGATACCTGAGTTCCCAACTGACACCTTTGGACAAATCTTCAGCAATTCTTCTTCCAGATCACTTTTCCCATCAATCAATTTATCCCTTGATTCTCTCAACTTACTGCAGGCTTCATTGAGAATCTTTATTCTGAACCTGATGGCCTTGGTCAGCTGGAAATGCTTATCTGTATGTGGGAGAATACCTTCTTCTACCAAGAGATGTGCTGGTATTTGCTTTAACACCTGGAGAGCTTCAAAAGTCAAATCAAGATGTCCAATTTCTTGAGAGAATTCTTCATCCATCTTCTCTCCATCCTTCTGAATGTCCCCCAAAGACTGATGAACTTTCACCACGTCTTGAATTACTTCCTTCCCCTGTTGGAGCAACCTTTGGATCCATTCATCAACCACCCTTCCTTTTTAGCAATCTTCTCAATTGTAGGCACTGATGAGAAATCGAATCCGACAGAAACAGAAGAAGGTGGTATGGATTCAAGGGGTTTTGAGAGTTTAAGCAAAACCTCTGTCAACTGCTCCACTTTTCTCTTAAGCTCATCTCTGCTGTCCTTTGTTTCTTTCAACTTTTGGCACAGCACGTTTATGGAATCCCGTGCATCTTGTTGCGCCCCTTCTGCTGTCACTTTCCCTAGAGCCACCCTGGTTACCTGATAATCAGAGGCTGTTATATCCTCTCTAGTTTTGTCAGCCGAGGGAGTGGCAATCTCTGCGAACTTATCTCCTGAAGCATCCACCAAAACCCTTGAAACTGTTTTGGGTTTCTTGGCTGATTTCGCAGTAGGAGCCTTGAGTGAGCTGAAATCAAAGGCTGGTAGGGGTACAATCACCTTCCTCTTCCTCGGAGTTTGCTCGAGTAGCCATTGCGGCGTATCAGAGGAAGTTGCCCATGTTGTAGAAACTGGTATTCTACTCTCAAGAGGAGAAGATTCTACTATTGGAGGGGAATAGTTGCCAATGTGGTAGTAGATTCAATAAAGAGAGGCACAGGAGGGGGCGTGTTGGTGATCACTTGGGTTCCAGCAGAGAGGGGTGAGAGTCCAGAGAAAATACCGGCCATGCTTGAAGAAGTGGATGGAGAATGAGGAGGTAGGAGTGGTTGTGAGGGGGGAGGCACAGATTCAGATTCCAAAGCCTGGGATGCAAGAGACAAGGTCTCTTCAGTTTGATAATCAACAAATGATGAAGCCAGAAGCTGGCTTCCTCCTTCTTCCAAATTAATTTCTCCTATTTCTGGTGGTGTTGGTGATTCTGGCACATCCACCGTTTCAGCTGGAGAAATAATTGAAGAGATTTGTCTTTCTTTCCTCTTCTTGACAAACAAATGCAGAAGATAATATAGGTCAACTAAAGTTTTCTAGATAAATATATCATTTAATGCTGTTGCTAACACGTAAAAAATGAAGTCAAGTATTTATCAATGTCCTACAGCAAATAGTAAAAAGGTTAGTAGAAACGTGAATAATGAAAATGCCTCATATGAACAGCAGAGAGCACCAGATAACTTCAGACAACTTCAATTATGTTTAGAAAATAATTAATACATACAAAAATCAGGGCAATACCAAAGTTTTGCTACGGGTGCACATTAACCCAAGTGCCTAAAAGAACCTTATAAATGCAAAAAAAAAATCATAAATTAGTTTGGCAAAAAAGACTATAAAGAAGATCTGACCTTGACAAAGCTGAAATCAAACATAAAATCATGATCGCAACCAAGAAACAGACCCATGTGTATGAAAAAATTTGTAAGTAAGAGATGAAACGCATTTCGTCGTAACTGTCTGCTATCTGTTAATATTTACAGTCACAAACAATTTTACGGGTATCATCAAAACAACTAACTCAATTAACTCTGACTCTTTAACCAAGACGATCACACAAAACTCGAGAGTTTATTTTTCAACTGGTCACCCATGACAACAATCTTCTGAACATGTAAACGTACTGTGATATTTCCTAAACAAACGTTAAATATCTATACCAAAACCCGTCAAAGAACCATAAAATCAATTTTAAAACAAGGATAGTCATTTACCTCTTTAGGTGTTGGGTATCATTTAAAACTGCCCCTGCTCTCTGCTGGAGAAACGTCTTTCGTTTTAGCAACCTGCCACACATACAACAAAAGACAGATGTTCCATTAGCAGCCATTAACAAATGCAAAACACATGAAATAAAAAAATTTCCGGTGGTTATCCATTAACCAATGCAAAACAAATATGAAAGATCAATTATCTTGCGCGGTTTAGCATAAACAAATTGACTACTGACTATGTTATGAATAATGTTACGGAAAAAACTTAAACACTCTTAAAAACCTGCTCTGCACGTCTTAAAGTTCGATTAAAGAGCTGGGAAATAAGGACTTGCTTATCTCATTACCTATTTTGTCTTCTAATCACGAAAGTTGTTCTTACGAGGTTGCGGAAATCACCTCTTTGTCAGAAAAAATGGATCTAAAACCTTGCAATCCATTAAACTCTTAAGAGGAAAATGCCTGTGAGCCGAGAACGCCCATCAATATGAGGGAAAACGACAAACACAAAATAACAGACAACCTATAAAATACTAAAAACCGAATCCCAACCCAAAGATACACCAAAATCAAAATGGTTCAAACCCAATTAAAAAAAATATAAAGCACGACCGTGAAATAATTAATGAAAATAAAATTACAGAGCCTAATAACACAACAAAAATTATACAGACAAACAAACCATGAGGAAGGGATCTCGCATGGGGTTCCCTATTTCTCTGTGCGCATTTTTATCCCTCTCATCTACAATCAGGTATGAAAAAACCATCGGCTTAAATGAAATCTACCAAGAGAGAAAACAAACATTGCAAAAATACCAGAGAGAAGCAAGAGGGACGACTAAGAAAATTTGCAGAGCACTTCTTTAGGGTTTCAATCCAGCTTCGCCTTTATTTTCTTCCGCTCGTACCCTGCAAAAACATAAGAATGAAAAACTTTATTATTACCTGACAAAATGGAATTTAGTCGTCTAAATAAACAGATCTGAATCCTAACACTCTGAATAGATATAAAAATATTAGAAAATGTGTTTAAACCCTTACCAGGAAGGTGAATCGTCTCCTCTGCTCTGCTCATTCGAACCAAAACAAAAACAATTCTATAACCACAGAATTACAGCCCTCCCAAAAATTACAGAGAGTAATCAAAACGACTCGGACACAAAAACATGAACAAAAAGAAAGGACAGCACGGCCGTGCAAAAAAAAAAACATGAGACAAAATACAATTTACCAAAACAAGAAATTAAACTGAAAGAAAGAAGCGATGACAAAATGCAGTCCCACACAAGGATTTTAGAAAGTTTTTCCACTTCAACGGCTCTTCGCTTTTTGTAACGGCTCCTTCGCCCACCTGGTTTTCCACGAATCTTCTAGATATACCTAGTTACTCCCCTCCTCTCCACCGCCATATCTGTAGCGCTCAAAAAAGCAAAAAGTAACTTAAAATAGAAAATGCGAAACCTGGTTTTAATTAAAAAGCAACAACTAGAATTTTGATGGGGACTTCGCATGCTTAATTGTCATTAAGAACAAATCTTTTACTTGTACGGAAAAGATTTTCATGATTCATTGATTCTTTGTTGGGCCGCCATAATTCATTATTATCGCCCGTGTTTTGTACTGCAAAACTTCTGGAGATAGTTACTCCGCCGCCATATCTGGACGAGGCCGCTAAATTTGTCAAGAGTTTATTGACACCTAAAAAGTAAAAAGCAACTTCAATTAAGAAATGCAAAACCCGCTTTTAATTAAAAAGCAACCACGTGATATCTTATATTAGCTCCTAAATATATGATTAGGAACGAATATGTAATTTTTCTTGTGCCGTCATTAGGTATTAGTATCGGCCCTATTTTACTCCAAATAAAACTATAGCGGCTCAAGACTCCCACAACTTACAAGTGTAAGGTTACAAGTTTTCTTGTTAGTTCCTGCCTATGGCAGGAATACTATACCTTTCACTCCAAATCAATAATTCTTTGCTTCCAACCAATCAGCAATAGGAATTTTACTTTCTTCTCTAATGTTTGTTTTTTAAATTATTTAATAAATCTATTCAAATTAATTTATTAAATTTTTGATTGGTTCATAAGTTTGAAATGACTATTTTTCTCCCTTATTACAGTACAGTGTTTATATAAATTTTAAAACTAAAAATCTTAGCCAGACATGTGTCCAGCTTTTAAATTGATTTGACTGAATATTAATAACATGGATAGACATCCCAAAGCCACTAAATATTAATTAAATATTAGTTGCCCCCGCACTTATTAATGCATCCACGTGGACAGGTGAAGCGGTGGGGCAAAGGCCCATGCGTGGAGAAGCCCACGTGAAAGGAGGGGAGGTAAGGTTTATTAAAACCTTACCAAATATTAACGCGCCACCCAATGCGGGATATTCCCCATCTAAATACAATCCGCCAACATGGGTATTTATCCCATCAAAAATGTATGCTGCCCTCCATGGGAAATTAATCCTATAAGATATTAGCCCATTCTAAAAGGTACGGGCTAGGCTAATAATAGCCTTACATAATTTTTAATATATTTACACATATAAGCAAAACCATTCTTGGCCCTACCCTCTTCTTGCCACTTTGCTAGAATGTATTGAAACTTAATATGAGAGAATATCTTTAGCATGCCAATTTAATTGACCTTGTTGAACTTTATGACTTATATCACTTTCTTTTGGTCAAAATGCAAGAACTTCTTATGCAAGGACTACTTTTGAAATGTGGTTCAAGAGATAAAAAGACAATGAAAAGCAAGGCTTTCATTCATCAAAATATTTGAAGTATTGGTTTCTTTATGACATTTTGGTTCAAGTATTGGGATACGAATATCTCTTATCATCGATGATTTTGGCCATATCTTGTGAGATGGTCAATTCTTTGGTTTTTTTTTGTTCACTTTGAGATGGTCTTTACATGTGTAGCTCATATTCTGTTGTAAAGTCTATTTTATTACAAATTATAGGGCCATTCCAAAATCTATTATCTAAGAATTTGCACAAAAAAAAATCTATAAGAATGGCTTCCATTATGGCCACCATACATTGTTTCACTCAAATGCGCACATATACTCCAATGAGTTATGTGTAGAGAGTCATTAAATCTTTTGGATGAATCTCTTAATACTCCATAGTCATTACTACCCTTCCCTCTCCATAGTATATTACCATTCTCTCCTAACCAGTAGCGAATGTCCACCCAATGCTATTTACTGCCACTCCATAAACTAGATTTGGTAATGTTGTTTGCACTTGACACCATTCATTTGTTTGGTACCTCAACTCCCACATACACCAAATGGTTTGATAACACTATTTTTCCATCAGTTCCAGTAAAATGAATTTTCTGTAGAATTTTTTTGTGAAAACTATATTTGTACTTGCTTCGATATTTTCAGTACGTTGGACAAGGCATTTACTTAAATCCAATCCAGTAATATAGACCTAAAACAATGTAGTGAACAGGGAATGACACTACTACATAATGTCAATCTGGCTTAAGTTTTGTACCTGACTAGTTGGAAATGTATATCTATCTATTGAACTTGACACAACATGAAAGAAGGCATCGAGTACCTTTTGGTGTCATTTTCGAACAAAGTTGCTTATTGTACATTGTATGTGCTTCTCTTCATGTTTCCTAATAGGAGCACATAAAGCAACATGTTATTTTCAGAGACAGTTATGTTTAAGGGATATGTAGGCATATGCTTAGTTATGTTTGGACAAATCACATTATTGCCTATTACTGATCTTCTCATCTTTACATCTTTGATTATTACAATCTACAATTACAATTTAAAGGCAAGAACTGGCCACTTTGCGGCTCTTGTTTATATTTATGAATGGATATCGTCATTATATTTAGTATTATTTATGTGAAAATCAATGTAAGACTTATGGCCTCGGAAATCGACGGGTTGTGGGCCGTGTTTTTGTGATTTTAACTTATACCAATAAAAATATTGGTGATTTTGATAAGTGAGTTCACCAATCGCAATTTCAAAGAGCGTTGTTAATTGTCCATGTTAGGTACTAAACATATTATTGAGGATGAATAATTAATTTCTTGTTGTGTCAAAATTATTACTAGTCATATTGTACTACAAATAAAACTAAAATGGCTCCCACATGACTTATAAGTGGATTTTTGTCTGTATTTATGAATGGACGCATTGTTAACTTGGGTATTATTTATGTGCAAATCAATGTAAGACTTGGAAATTGATGAGTTGTGGATTGTTTTTTGTGATTTGTTTTTTTGATTGAAAAGCATAACCATATATTAAAGATGACATAAGAAGTACAATGCTAATCATACAAAATCGGGTGGAAAAGATCACACCCCATAAGCAGGATCAAAGTAGCCATAAAGAGGCTACGAGTAGCAAAGTGTCATATCAATGAAGCATTTTCAATCAAAAAAGTTTAAAACAAAAGTGCAGAGAACCAGAGAAAACTCCAAACATGGAGCTAGGCAGAAGAACAAACATGGAAGATGGTGGCGGTGGCGGTGGGCTCTTTGGACGGTCACCACCCCAACCACCAAGAGTAGTGTCGAGGGTGTCATCAGTGCCTCCAAGCCGCACTCTTCTTGCTCCTCCTCGTTTCCCCGCCAGGAGGGCGAGATATCCAAAGAGAGACGATAAAACTTTGATTGGTCGGGCGCCTACCACCCGGAACCACCACTGCCAGAGCCCAATTGACCAAATACCCGTGTGAGCGGGCGGAGTCAAGACGGAGGCGAGAAGGGACCCTTTGCATGAGGAGAGGCGCTACGCCACCCACAAGCGGACCTAGTCGAAATTGCGTTGCCCATGGGAAAGAGATCGGCGACCTTGTGAGTGGGAGCGGCGGCGAGGGGAATTTGGTGGAACGCGACTAACAGACAAGGGGCACTCCCAATGGTCCGAAGAGTTTACATGTGCTCAACTTCTATGAGACTTTCTCCGCCTACACTTGGATCTGAAGTGAAACATTGGAGATGACAGCAAGCTTGTTAGAAATAGTAAAAATAACAACATTTCTAGATTTCCATCTATTCGAGTTTGCATATTTTCAAAAAAGGGATTAGGTATATTCAACTAATTTTACTCTAAAAATGACAATGACAAATAAGCCATTTCTATCATTCAAGATCTCATACATGGCGATTGTTTGCATAAATTGGTGTTACTACACAACGCCCATGGTGGTTTGATTGGCATTGGCCCTCTGCCACGCCTTCAGAAATTATAAACCTTGATTGGGCTAAGGGGTTCTCACCCGTAAGTCAGTTGCTTCCTCTCAATAAGTTAAATGCTCATTGGAGCTTGCATTCCACTCATTTTGGGTGGAAGCAGTGCTTCATTGTTGTTTGGGCCATTCCTATAGAGCCCAAAGTTGCGCACTTTCTTTGGAGCATTCTTCATCAAGGGCTTCCTGTGGGCAAGCGCCTTTTTTGTGATTTTAGTCGTATATACCAAAAAAATTGGTAACCAAAGAGAATGACAAGGTGAAATTTTACAAAATCGTATAGCTAATTAAATAGTCCTTTACAAATATATAGAAATATATAAATCTAAAAGAAGAAATTATAAAAAAATCACATATAAGAGATAAGTAGTCAAAAAAATCCATTTGAAAGTCAAAGATAATTTGAAATTCCAAAAACATAAACAAATTTCATCTACTTATATAGGTGGCTATAATAATTAGAATTTAGGAGGCAAAAAGATATGAGAATAAAATGTAAAAAGAAGAGAGAGTCATCGAGAAAAGTAAGAATCAAGAACATGAAACTCTTATGGAAGAGTAATTCCTTCTAGCTCTTTTTGATGATGAGATTGTTCGAGCATATAATGAAGGGCATTGACAACTACGACAAACAAGAAGGGGGCAAGTGGAACATTATAATTAAAAGGACATTGTGAGGTTATTGTTGACCATGGACTCATCTTGTGGTTCGATCAAGAACATTTGAATGCATTTTCTAAAGAGGGGACCAAGTCCTAACCACTCAATCATTTTGAAGATAAAATGTCCATGAATCCGATCATATGCTTTGTCAAAACCTATTTTAATAAATATTATATATTGATCACTATCTTCAACTAGTTATTGGGTCATTTTTATGCATAAAGAAGGTTGTCAATATATATGATCTTCCTTGTAAGAATATGGTTTCTATGGGTGAATAATATCTTGGGGTATTAGTTTTAACTTCATAACAATAGTCTTTGTAATGATTTTGTAGGAAACATTGAGAAGAGTAATGGGGCGACATATCCCATTCTTTTTCCAACTTTAGGTATAATTTTGATTAGGCCACGACCCCAAGGATCCATTGACCTTTGCTTCCTTATAAACATTAAACAAGTCCATTTAAAGGGTACATAAATATTGAAATTAAATCAACCGAGAGACCATCCAAGTCGGGAGCATTCTCAATATTCACGGTCTAAAGGGTTGATTCAAGCCTAATTATAGCAAGATGTCACTCAAGAAGATGACTAGTATAGCATGATCTACCTTTCGCAAAATGCATTCACACACCCATCCTTGAAAATATATTCATACTCGTCAAGTTTTTGATCTTCATAAAAATCTTATTATAATGCTAAACAATATCCCTTGATATCATCGAGTGAGTTGGTCTCCACTTTGTCCTCCATAATGATGTGTGAGATGTGTTCATGAAGTTTTTTTGCCGAAGATATTCAAAAATATTTAGAGTTGCAGATCATCATGTTGAATTTAGAAAATACAAGCCCACATACTTACACCTTGGCCACTATAAATTTCATTCATTCTTAAATCATCTTCCATTTCTATTACAACGATTTGAATGGTGGTGTCAAGAGGATGTTCCTCGAGAGTAAGGATTTGCTAACTAATCACGTCCTTATATGATTTACATTTTTTTTCCATCTCTCCTTCGTCGTATGTTTTCCATATCATTTAAGGAATTTAATTGTTCTTTCCACTGTTGCTTCCCACCATAAATTCCAACGTGTGGATGAAGTAGTTTGGGAAGAAACTCCCAAGAACTCTAGAATATTGGGTTATCCAATGCATGGAAGAAAGATGGGAAATATAAATTTTGAAGGGGAGATTAATACAAGAAGGAGAGGAAGGATCCAAGTTGAAGTTCAAGAAATGGGAGAATGGTTCGAGAGGAAAGTTCCGATAAAGGTCAAAACACAAGGAAAGAAAAATGTGACTTAACAAACACACTAACATAGAACCGATCAACTCTTCTCAATTGTCTTTAACATCTAACTTGATAATTGTATCAAATGAACCAATTGCATATTCATAAGTTGGGACATCCAAAAGGGGATCAAAAAATTCCAAAGAGTTTTGAGAGTGAAGTCAAAGCTAAAAATTCCTCGTAGGAGATGGGATGTAATTGAGACCAAATGTGAACTATTTTTTGTTCGATTGTGTTAAAATCGCCTCCTAAAATCTCTTTGCAGGGGGAAAATTAAAACTTTGTCAATTCCACAAATGACTCATTTTATTGTGATATTTGAAGCATAAATTTAGCATAATCATATGATTTTCTCCCAAAGCACATACCATAGCCCAAACACACCTATTTTTTAGGTCTTCACTTGTTGAAATGATCGTAGAAGAAAGAAAATATGACAGAGCATAATTACATGCCCACGTCCTTCTTCATGAGAGGTACATTGTGGCAAGAAATGTTTTTGTAGACAAGTAAATCACGCACTTACTACTATTTATTATATTGCAAGTATGTTGTTTTATATATGGATCTTACGTAAGAAAATTATTCACCGATGACCTATCCCATAGCCCTCCCTTGTCTTTTTGGTTTTTATTATTGTTGTCTTTCACATTTGTCACTCATACACACACTTCTAGTCAAGTCACATGGATCCCTATTTTTAGTCCTCACTCATTCGCCGCCACTTGTCTCTGACACTAGCACCATGCGCTCCCTGTCCATATTGGGCGCCCATGTCCTCTTTTTCTTTGATATTATTTTTGACATTTGAGGTCGGTATTTTATGTTTACCCTCTTGTTTCCCGAAGTACTAGTCGGTATGTCAGGTCATTAGTGTTAAAATTTAGGCAAGAGATCCCTATATAAACACAACATACATACCATTATATGGGCGGATAATTCTTATCAAGGGTTGTCTATCTACATAGATAAAGGACTTGCATCTGGGTGCATTATTTTGTATATACACTACATAGGAAGGGGTGTTAATTCTAATCCGTTTACACATTTTCATTATATCTAGTTATTGTCCACTATCTCAAGGCTCATTGGTGTGAGGGCGACCTAGGAGCAATATCGCACACAAACACAGAACTACATTGGGTCCGAGATGTAGTCCAACGCTCATTCGTAACTTCACTATTGTGATAGTTGAGGACATTCTAACCCCTCACTTTGCATCTTTCTTTTCTAGGATTTGATGTCTTTTTAGGGTTTTTCATGCGGATATTTGTGTAGAGGTTTACAGGTACCTTGGCAATCCAAGTGCGACATACAGGTGACCAAAGGCGAACAAGTGCAAATCCTTAGCGATCATATTGAAACTAGGTTACAACCTTTTATGTAGACCAGTGCGCCTAAAAACAAGCCTAGGGCACCCCTGGCACCCCTATCCCTCTCAGGGCGCCCCAATCTAGCAGTTTCCACCTCTATTGCAATTTTCTTTGGTTGTTGCGATGGTATATGCTTTTGTTTCATCATATTGTCCATTTTAGACTCATTGCAAGATAATTAAAATTAAGATAGGTTATTTACTCCTCTTATTTCCTTTCATAGTTAAAATTACATAATTTTTTTAACGTTTACATTCCATTGTATGTCATTTATAACAAATATTTGCATTCATATTTTAATAAAATAGTTAGATTTTATTGAATTATTTTGGTGAATCTGTAGCTTAGACCTACTTTCCGTAGGATACACTAAAACCCTAATGGCTTAGGATAGCTCTTCTCCTCTCGGCTAGTCATGCCTCGTGTGAGTATCAATCCTATCTACGATAAAACAACCATAGGTATTTGAACTTACCACTCTATATCGTGACATTACTCTTTTGGATGATACTCAAGTATGAATCTTAGCTAACGAATGCAATGTGCCTAGTAGCTTTGATTATTCCACCATTAGCATCGTGTCGATCCGACTAGCTTTTTACGGTTGTAGACCTTGTTATACGATTAGCACACACTCCTCCTGTAATTTCTAATGAAAACTTAGATGATGTTATTAAAAATGTTATGCTTAATCTTGATGATAAAAAATGAGAAAGCAATAAACATGTGCATGATGTTGTTTCTCATATTAGTCGAGACAATTTTGTAGCTGCATTTTATACTCCTACTTTTGAAAATGTTTCTCATGATGCATCACGTACTATTTCTCCTCCTCCTCCATTCTATGTTGATGATACGCTTAATAAAATCCTTGCATCTGATTTTTTTTTTTTTTATGAGACACCTAATAGTCATGATTCTACTTATTTGCATATTGTTGAGTGTGAAACCCCCACTTCTTTTTCATCTTCTTCAGAGATTGTCTTTAAATATAGTTGTGATTCCTCTTCTTCTTCACTTAATCTCCTCCTATCACTTCATCTATTAAAGATGTTTTTGATAGTAGTCCTACTATTTATATGGGAGTTCCATGTTTATTGCCACCTACTACCTCTTCCACATCTTATATGTCTCCTCTTGATATTCCTGTTATCACTCATAATGGTAAATTGTAACCACTTAATACATTATTGCCATCCTCTACTATTCCTTCATAAAGCATGTCCTATCACTCATGCATGTTGTTGGTCACTTACAATCTCAATTCCAATCTCTCACACTAGAAAGAAAGGCCTATTATGATCCTATTGATAATAACTCTTTGTATGGCATTTTATTCTAAAAAGATTCACCACTCAACATTCCCTAAGGATTTCGTTATGCCTACATTTTCTTAATTTGACGGTATCATAAATCCATATTTTGCATCTCAAAATTACCGTATGGCTATGGGTTTTTACTCTAATGATCAACTATTGTTCAAAGCCTTTCAACATAGTCTTACAAATGACGCTCTCCAATGGTACACACATCTACCATTTTGATCTATTAGTACTATGGTTTTATGGAAGAATTATTTCTTCGTAAGCCATACTCAACAACGGCCCTAGAGTCACATATGATCATGCATCCGGCTTACATCTAGGCAAAATAGAACCTATCATTGATTACATTTTGTGATTCAATGCTTGAATATGCAAGCTAGTATTCTAGCCTATTTTCTTAGAGAAGTGATTTATCTTCTGTCGTGGTTTGATTCCCACTTTAAAAAAATGATTGCAATATGACACATGTTAATCATTCACGATATTTTTTTATAAGGTCATTGATATAGAACAAGATCTCATTCTCGCACATGATATAGATCATCCTCCTATCATTAGTACTACTTTGCATAATCTAGTTCTTCTTTATTCCTATCTATTTAGTGTCCTCCACAATCTCCATTTCCTCCACCTTGCAAGCAATATCAGGTCTTCTACATATCATAATCGTCCTTCATCTCCTCCTCCACGTTAGGCTACAACTCAAATTTCTACACCTATTTCATGGGATCCATTACAATTTTCTCATCACGTTAAACCTCGTGATATGTTGCGTGCAAGGCCTTGCTTGATAAGCATTTGATTTGCTTACCTTTTAATTAGCATCATCCACCTCATCACTTGTAACTCAAAGCATGATAGACCTCTTTGTAACTATCATCGTATCAATAACCATCGTGACAATGATTTTTACACCCTTCATATTTGTTTGCAACAATTAGAAGAGAAGGGTGTCATTTCCTTCTGCTCTCGCTCTTACGAGCGTTCCACGTCTCCATTCCCACATAAGTGTGTTGTTACTCTAGTTGATTTATCTCCTTCATCTAGTTCTAATGTTATTATTCATCCACCACCATAGTTTACTTCTCATACGCACTCTCCATCTCATCGTCGTCTACCGCTACACAATCTCATCCATTGCATCATGCTCCTATTATGCATTGGCTTCCAAATCCCTTGGCATCTCCACTCCCCCACGCTGCATAACCCATTATTAGGTCCATTCTACATGAAATTTAGTTCGGCTCATGCACATTCATGCTACTTTCAAGACACATGCTTCCACCGCTCCATGTCGGCTTGTCGTTGGTAGGTGATTTATATCACCTTACCTTACAAATGACAAAATTTTGTTCTTATAGTTCTTAAATGACTGTTGAGGTATCTGTCACAATACCAACCTCTCTTCACTTTTACACCACACACTTTATTGATATATCTAGCATACACTATCATATCACTTCCCAATGAGGTACTTTTGCTCTATGGTTCATTCTTGACTGCTGAGGGGTAATATATAAATGAACCTTATCATCTATATATTGGGGGGTGTTGTTATTCCACCCCCCAGTATTCATCATGTTAACATGTGTTTCACCCCACTATTATGACCAAATCATGCTTTTTACACATTATTCATTTTTACTTTATCATTCATAACAAATTTATTCATATATACAATCCATTATTCTTATTTGCAAACATGCCCACCTACAACATCAACACATGTAGATTTTAACATCTATAACACTCTGCGCTCAACCCATGTTTTCTCGAACACCTTTGGTGCCCAAAAGCAAGATAGGGCACCCATGAGCATGTCACTAGTGCACATGTGCTGGGTGCTAATTTCGAAGGTCATTAGTTCCTTCACCACTCTTGTCTAGGTCCAAAATGCCAAGAAATTAAAAAACAATAATTTTGCAAAAATTCATCAAAAAACAACTATTATCAACACATTTACAAAAAAATCACACTTACCAACTCCATTGTTGTAGGCGATGCCATGACTATTGTCACCATCTAGAATTGACTCGGTCACGGTGCTCTCACTAGCACCATCTTCACCTAGCCAGAGCTCACTACCAAACTCGCAAAAATTCAAATGAGTTACCTATTCACTTTTTCAAATTACTATTTATAGTAACTTTCCATTATCTAGTTTATTATAGTCATTATTTGTGCAAGAATTTTCTTAACCAACACACATCGCATGATTTCACCCATAACTTGAGCATTCTTATTCCGGTTTCTATCTCGTCCACATCATTCTTTTCCGAATCCCACCTACTACCATATTGTACACATTTCACACATACTATTTTTGCTTAACATCATTTCCATTTGATATACACACACTTTTATGATATATATCATACATTCTTCATTATATAATTATGTGCTTACTTGGCTCAAGCGTTCATTCTCATTATCACTCCCCTTTCACTTTGAAATGGGGGCATATAATTAGGGTCATCTTATAATTCCTCTTACACCATTACGTAATCAGTTTATATTTATAATCGATCATTATTGAACATTTTTTCATACACCATGTGAGATTTCACATTACTTTCTAGTGATCCCCCTTAATGAACTATCATGGGGGCAATAAGCATAAAATCTCTCCATGAGTAACCAATCAATTAATCGATACATTTAAATCTCCACAACATCAAATCACATCAATCAATCAACATGAACACAACATATTTATCCTCCCAGATGACCTAACTTGGGAGTTATATCACCACTTTCCCAGATGACCTAACATGGGAAGTTATTCTACACTTTTGATTGCTTCCAGATGACCTAACATGGAAGCCACCACATACACATTACGACGACACCCTTGGAGTGGGGGAAATGAGACGTCATTGCCTTTCCTATATTATTCCTATATGGGTTATCATGTTTGATCAAAATTTTATCCAGATCAACAAAAATCGATCTTTTTCGTCTGCAAGCGACTAGATCTTTTGAGGATGTAGTAGGGTAAAACTAGACGTCTCTCCCTAAACTCTTCCATTAGCGGCAGGACACCCAAATCCTCATTTTTTCACACACACAAAATCGGGTTGGGAATTGATCACTCCCTACCCCATCACATCTCCATCAACAAAAATGAAATCTTTAATCATTCAACACCGCAATCATCAATCTTGTTTAGCACTCCTCATAATGGTTACACATCTCTCGTTACACTACATGGATCAATAGGCTAATCCATTGTTTACCATGTTACGCATTCTCATTTTTCACCTACTTCTACAAAATCTACGTGTACTTCTCGCAAAGCATGGGATTCTCCAGGACTTCTCTTGGGTATGAGTCTCTATTACTTTATATTATTGAACTTTCACTCACCAACATAAAGTTAGGGAAAGTGTAGAAAAAAAACCACGCACTTAGTAGTATTTACTATCTTTCGCCAAGTATGTTGTTTTATATATGGATCTTGCGTAAAATAATCATTCACCGATGACACATCCCATAGTCCATCCCTTGTCTTGTTAGTTTTTATTATTGTTGTCTTTCACACTTGTCACTCATACACACAATTAGGTCGGTCAGGTCACATGGATTAGTCCTCACTTGTCTCTAGACATTAGCTCCTAAGACCTGGACACTAGCATCGGGCGCTCCGTCCATCCATGAGATGCCCATGTCCTCTTTTTTAATATTATTTTTGACATTTGAGGTTGGTATTTTCAATTTTCCCTCTCATATCTCGAGGTTATAGTTGGCATGTGTTGGTTGTCAAATAGGACTTTATTGAAAGCAACAGTTAGGGGACAGAAAGTCCCTCCTCTTTAATGGGAGAGGTTCCCTTATTTAAAGGCAAAAACCTATTTACAAATGTACAACGTTTAGTTTTAATGAGGAACTCTGATATCATGAAAGTGTTTGATATAACAGATCATCAATACAAAAGGATAGAAGAATTAAGGAAATGGGAGAGGTAGAATAGCACTCTCAGGAAATATAGATAACAAAATAATTCCTTACGCATGCCAGAATGGAATCATATAGAACATAATCATTTGCATTAAAACCACAAGATGTTATTTCACAGACACAAAGTTCTAGAGATGACATCCACAAGAATACAAAGCTTCTTGAAGTAAAACAGACTAATGATTCAATAACTTTTAACAAATAGAAAGGAAAGAACAAGAATAAATAGAAACAGAAAGAGAGATCTTCTTGTATTGATAGCTTTTTACTCCTTTACACTTTCAAAAATAAATAGAGTTCCAACCCCTGAAAATGGCGTAGAGAGCCCATTATATAGCTTACAAATTGGTTACACTTGGTAACCATTTATTTTAACTAAAATATTAATTAAGGAAGTGCTCAACACAATGTCCTTAATTAGTTTACAATGAGATCGATTCTAGGAAAAGAAGGAGAAAAGGAGAAACTAGGAGAGAAAACATCCGCTTATTGTTGAGGAGGGCCCACCGACTTGAGAATCCATTGCTCGAATCTTTTAATGCCTCGCCTATCTATCCCCGCCTCATGGGACGATGTGTTGGCAAGTGGCATGAGACCAAGTGCCTAGACATTTCTCCATGTTCTTATCAAACTCGGTATGTTCCAGGTATTCTTTATTAGCCTCTTCAATGGCAGATTAAAGAGAGAAAATATCCTTTATCTTCTCTTTGGTAATCAATTCTTCTTTGAACATGCCTTCTTTGACAAATGTCTTGAACTGAGTTTTAATCTCTTAAAGAGAGAAAGGAACACCTGAAGTTTCATCATGAAGATGACAATGAATATCCTTAAAGGCAGATGCCACACAAGTCTTGAAAGATTATCCCTTCTGCCAATTGTTTCTCAATTCTCCCAAGGCTTCTTCCAGAACTTTTATTTTCCATTCAACACTGAACACCCACGACCCTGATAAGTTGTCCTTGGCATCATAAAAAATTTACCTGCCAACAATATATTTTCATCAGCCTCTCCCATCAGGGAAAGATGTATGATGCAACTACTCCAAAGCTTCAGTTCTTTGTCCATAGTTTTAATAGAGGAGGATATTTTTTGTTACAGGTTGACCACCTTCTCATTGGATTTAAAGGCCTCTTCAATGAAGTTCAAGCCTACAATGGTCATGTCATCAACCATGGCTTCCATAGCCCTTCCATAAGTGGAATATCTATGTATATCCTTGATACTCTAAACCTCATCCTGACTAAGAATCATAGGAGGTGGGAGGGCAGCCAGTGGAGCAGGATCCAAAACCTTATCTTTAGCTAATAATGACTTGATGAAGTTGGAAAGAACTTGATTTTGTTCTTCCAATTGTTCTATAGTTTGTTTACCCTTTTCCACTCTCTCAATAACCTTGGTTACTGTTTCTTGGAGGTTATGTACCTCACTCTCAGGAGTAGATTCTCCCATGGGAATTCTAGAAAGTTCCAGGTCAAAGGCTAATAGATCTTGCTCTACCTTATCAACCTTAGGTTTTGCAACCTCTAGAAATTATTGGCCTTGAGCATCTGTCACTATTCTTGAAGTTGTTTTAGCTCTCTTTCTTTGGAGGAGGAGGAGTAGTACTAACAAAGTTGCCACGCATCAAAATTGGGCCTTGTTAAATGGGAAGAAGGTTTTCTCTTCCTGCTTTATCAACCAAGGGTTACACCTCATGCAATAGTAGAAGAAGAAGAACAAGAAGGAATAAGAGGCCCAAGAGAAATTGAACCTATGTTATTTAAAGGATTCACCATTGTTGCTTCCAAAGAAAGAGGTGAGTGAGGCATCTGGAGCTTCTTGTATAGAGGAATCAGTGGCACTAACGAGGTTTAGTGCTAGGCACCTCCTTCTCATCTTCTCTGTAACTTCCAAGTTCCTGCAGGATTTGGTACTTCAAAGATCATCACTTTCACTAAGAACAATAATGTTCTCTCGGCTTCAAGGCAATCTGAATGCTCTAAAAGGGTTTCTTCCTCAATTGGCTCTTGTTTAATCTCTTTTATCTTCTTTTGGTACACTTGAGTAGAAGAAGAGGGAGTAGATGATTCAGGTTCTTTAGTTGAGGAAGAAGGAGGCGTTTGTATAGGTACCTCTGTGTTGGGTGTATGTGTTTAATTCTTAGATGTTGAAGTATCTCTAGAAGAAGATCCATTTTGATTCTTCTTAAGCTCTCGAACCTTCTCTGTCAAACCAAACTTTGGTTCTTACAAGGACATGGGTCAAAATCTCAACCAAGTCATTCTTCTCCTTCTTGTACCAATCCAGATCTTCCAAAGGAGTATGTTTGATTAATGTCTCGTATTCAAAAGACAACAAGTCTACATCATCATTTTGGAATCCTTCAGGAATTTGATAGAGATTGAGCTCTTTAATCAGTTGCAGAGAGAGTCTACCATAGTGTCTCTGCCTTGCTTCAAAATCATCTGCACAATCATCAAGAATTTCAAGAATCATTGGTATTCGGCCTATGATGATAATTTATTCTGAGGTTCTACTCAATGAACTTCTTCAAATCAAAACAAGTCCTCGGCCTGAAAAAGCGGACAGTGATGGGAGCAAGGGCCCTTTCTATATTTTGGGTATCCAAGATTGTTTTACATGTATAGTTTCCCAAAGAAATAGGGAAGTGCATACCAGAGATGTTATTATCCCTGTAGGTTCTATGTAATTTATCTAATTGCATGCACACTTCAATTAGAGCCATCTTGTCATTACAAAACATGGGGAGCTTGAGAGGTGTGTTTTCATAACCAGCCAACCTGATATATGAAAACCTCTTGAATTGAATGAAGAAATCTCCATACTTAGCTATCAGGTTCATGGCCTCATCAGAAAACCTCCTAGCAGTATCACCTTCGAGAGCCTTACAATATAAATGATAAAGGCATCATTAACTCTTCTGAAATTGTGGTTGCTAGTTTCAAGGGTGAATTGAGGGCAGTATGCATAAATGGGCTCATCCTTCTGGCCCTCCATGTATGTGAATCCAAACCACTACCGGATGCTGCTAGGGAATACATGAGATAAGAAGTCATATAGAACTTCTTAGTCTGCTACACATTAGACAATTACTCGGTCAAATTCATGCAAATGATTTCTGCCCAATTTATGTTCTGACTACCTTCACAGATGATGTTGATGAGAGGGCACATCCAGAAGTGAAATTCATTGGTAGAGGGCAATCCCATGACACGAGCTAGCAAAATGATGAAATCAGACAACTCTTCATTGAAATCAGCCCTAAATAATGCTTTGGAAAGTCGGGACGCTCCCTTCTTAGGGTTCTTCAACCATGATTTTGCTATTCTTGTCTTATATTTTTCATTGTCCTGCTCGAATAAGGTCTGAGCTTGAGCTTGAGTGAGAATGATGGAGTCTTCAGTCTCTGGAATGCGTAGGGCAGTAGTAATGGCAGCAACATCCAATTTGGCAATCAGCTCCCCATGCACATTAGTCAATTCTTCGATGTCCGAGTTAAAATGAGCTCCACATGTAAGCACGGTGTTGGCACATTTTGAGAGATAGGAAACTAGCCGCATAAGCAAGTCCATTGTCGTTGATCATTTGTGCCATGGGGGAAGGATTAGGCTAGTCAATCTGCTCCAAAATCCCCAAAATCTAGGTGCCGAACCTCACTATCCCCGATATCAGGAACAAAGGACTCAAGAGGTGATACATGTTCTTGGCCTTGGAATTTTATCTTCATGTTTGCAATGCACAGAGGAAAACCTTCAAGGATTGAATTCGTAATGAAAAATGCAAAGGGAATAGGAGCACAAGAAAATGACCTTAATTGTAGGAATTAGAGCAAATTATGGCAAGTGAGAAATGTGTTAAATGTATAGAGTGGGAGTTAAGAATATAAAATCGAAACTTGTTGACAACTTTAACCACTACAAAAGCATGTTTCTCCATCATGGTGTACTTCAACTCGTGATTTTTAATAATGTAGCTCATGAATGCAATTGGGAGCTCATGATCATCAAAATCTTTCTAGGTCAATATGCAACCTGTGGTTCTTTCGTGGCATAGCAATAAATAATAAAATCTTTACTAAAATCTAGACATGCCAAGATAGGAGTCCTAGCAATATCCTTTTTAATACCTTCAAATGCCTCTTTCCCTTTAGAGGACCAGATAAACGTTTGTTTCCCTTTCATCATTTGGGAAATATTTAAAGATATCTCTCGCAAAATCGGGAATGAATCTTCTTAGGAAGTTGATCTTACCAGAGAAAGAATGCACTCCCTTCTTACTTGTGGGAAGAGGAATATACTGAATAGCTTGAACTCGTTCAAGATCGATTTTGATTCCATCTTTAGAGACAACATGCCCCAACAATTTTCCCTCCATGACACAAAAGACATATTTCTTGGGATTCAAAGAGACCCCATGTTCTCTGCACTTCAAGAGAATTGTTTCAGATGCTGAAAATGATCTACTCTAGTTTTGGAAAACACAGTTAGGTCATCTAGATACACAACAATACATTTTCCTTTTAGGATTCCAAAAGCCAAGTCCATAGCCCTTTGAAAAGTGGCACCAACATTAATGAGTCCAAAAGGCATCCTCTTGTAGGCAAAAGTACCCTAGGGGTGGTGAAGGTAGTCTTGTGCTGATCTGTGGTATTAACTTCCACTTGATTATACCCTGAGAAGCCATCAAGCATGGATAACATTTCAGACCCTATAACAACTTGCAAAACTTGATCCATCATGGGCAGAGGATAGTTTCCCTTCAAAGAAGCCTAATTCAGGTTCCTGAAATCAACGCAGATATGAATCTCACCATTTTTCTTCCCGACAGTACAATGTTGGTAATTCATGTCGAATGGTGAATGGGAAGATAGTTTTTGCTTTCAATAATTTTTTTATTTCTAAAAAAAGCAGTGTCGCAATGTTTGGATTATCGCCTTTGCTTTTGCTTGAAAGGTTTAATCCCAGCTTTGAGAGGAATGAAATGTTGAATTTCTTTGGGCTAGAAAGCTTTTAGATCATCATAAGAATAAGCAAGTACATCAATGTACCTCTTCAAAAGATTTACTACCTTCTTCTTTTCTTCTTAAGTACAACACTTTCCAACGTTCACCATTTTGGGGTTAGCAGAGCTCCCGATGTTAATCTTTTCATACTCAGCGTGATTAGCAGCGTACTCGTAGAAGCTTTAGACTTAACATACATGTCATGTTTATCAAACAATTCCTCCAAACTCACCAGCCCTTTAGGAATCTTGTTACCTTTGAGTTTGATGCACCCATCTTGATTTGTCTCCTCTTTGACACCTTCCTCATTGGAAGATACACTCTCACGAGGAAAATTTTCACTTCCTTCAAAGTAAAATTGTTCAAAGTTATCCCTAAGCTCCAAGAAAGAAAAAATGTTGATCATCATTGAAAACTTGCCAATTACTTGCATTATCAGGCACACTTGGCCTATGGATCATTTCAATGGTGAATTTATCTTGAGAGAAATCAGGGTGAGGTATCAGCAACGATCCTGAGATAGCTAGTGAATCAGCCCTAGTGTTCTTTTTCTCGCAATCGCCTTCGATGGAGAGGGCAACGAGAAATTCAATAGAATCCCAAACTATATTTCGTAATGCTTCAACCTTCTATTCTTTACTTGAAAAAGGTCTCTGAATTGTTTAACAACTAGTTCTGCATCTCCACGAGCCAGAAGATTCTTCACACCTTTTTCTTTTGCCACATTAATTCCAAGGATGAGGGCTTCAGACTCTGTTGTATTATTGGTATTTTCAAACTGTAGTTTGAATGAGAAACGATGAACTTTTCCCTCAGGAGATATCAACACCACACCAGCTCCAGAACCAGCTGAGGAGAAACTTCTATCAAGTTCTAGGTTCCAAACACCATTAGGATCATGAAGTACTTCTTTGGGAAGTTTAGTTTCCTCTGGAGACATAATAATATAGTTACCATGTCCAATATCTTCATAGATTATTTGTGCTTTGGGATCATCCGTATTTTGCAAAATATACTCGGATTGCTTTCTCCGGCAACAACTTCTTCATTTTTCCATTGATCGTATAAGGGCATGTGACCAATCCATTTGAATCTATCCTCCAACATCTTTACAAAAATTCCTACTTAACAACATACCATATGAAGGAGGGATATCTGCTACCAGAATAGTAGCCAAAACCTTTTTCTCAGGTAAGGCAACAAAAGCTACCGTGCATCTTTAATCCTTCCCACCAAAGGCACCTCCCTACTCTCCATAGAATAACATGAACCAATAGTGCGTGTGAGGGTGAGACCCAAAGCATGAGCCACTTTGGTAGGCATTACATTATCTGATGCTCCTGAATCTATGACATAGTTGCTAAGTTTATGGCCTGCTATAAGAAGAGTCACATAAAAAGGTTTGATTTTCTCATTAGATGTGGTGACTGTAGCCACAAGATTTGGTTGGGGTGTAGAGGATGGAGTAGGTAAAAGGCCTTTAGAGGTAGTTTTGGAATGGGAATTGACAAAGTGGATCATTTTGGCAAAGGCTTTAGGGTGGGTTTGATAATACTCAGCCTCTAAAATTTGAACTTTTGTTTTCTTAAGATGGTCAATGATATCAAAAGATCCGGAGATGGATGGGGAATCATCACTAGGAATTTTAGGCTTATCAAGTTTAGGAGCTGGAGAAAAAGAAGTTTTAGAAGTAGAAATAGGAGAAGGATTATCAGTGCTGACCTTTTGTGTGGATGCAGTGGGAATAGGAGATCCTCTTCTTGCCACAACTGGGATAGTTGTGGAATACTCTTTAGCTTTCTTGACGGGCTGCATCACTTTTTCCTTCTTATTGGTCTGTTCTCATGTCATAACAACATATGACTTGCTATTCATATCTGCTACTACTTCATCATAATCATCTTCTTCATCAACGCCCTCAGTAGTGAGAAAATTTACTTGAGATCCATCAAGTTCCTCTAATTCCTCTTCAGTTTCCTCTCCAGATTCTTCAAATTCTTCATTAGTTTCTTCCTCAGGTTCCTCAACTTCACAAGTTGCATTGATAGGGACCTTAATGGGTGGTCCCTCGATTGCCAACCTTATCTGAGAAGAGGGCAAACGGTTCTTGGGTTGGAAGTTCCTTCTTGGGACATCTTGATAAGGAGCATGTTGAGCCAATTGTTTCTTGATAGCAATGAGGTCATTAGCCAATTTTTGTACTAAGGGATCTACGTTAGCTCCAGAGTTTGAAGAAGAAGAAACAGATGCTTTAGACTTGGAAGGATCTCTTTTTAACTTGTCAAACATGATCAGGCCATCCTTAACACTAACGGCTAATCTTTAATCCTCATCCAATGTTGCAAGATTAGCTCTTCTCAATGCATAGCTTACCTCAGGAAATTGAGCGTTTAGAAAAAAAAAATTGAATGTGATCCATGGGTTGGGTGTCCAATGGGATCTTATTAATCAAATTATTGAACCTAGCCACAAACTCTCTCATAGGCTCTTATGGTTCTTTCTTGATTTGAGAAATCTGTGCTAGCAGAGCATGCACATCTTCTACGAGTTTAAAATGGTTCTCAAATCCTGTCCTCATAGTAGTCCAATTGGTAATGGCCCCAGAAAGAAGGTGATAGAACCAATCTGTTGCATTATCTTGCAAAGTCTCTACAAAAATCCTCACCGAGACATCTTCATGCTCAACACCAAGGACTCCACATGCAACTATGAAGGTTGCAATATGTTCATCTGGATGCACTTTACTATCACATTTGAACTTGGGAAAGTTCTTTCTGTTACCCCCAGGTAACTCGTGCAAAGTCTGAGATAGGGCAAGAGGCCCAACACGGTGGCCCCAAGGTAATAGAACTTCCATTCTTGGAAATACTGCTTAAAGAGGAATTGAAACACCAGCAAGAATTAAAGCATGAAGATTAGGGCTAAGTTGCTCTTGAGGGATACTACTTCCAAGAGTTCTATCTTCAATAGGAGGTGTGCTTGTGGAACGAGCTCTTCTATTTCTTCTTGTTGAAGGAAGAGGAAAACCTTGCTGCTCTAGGAGAAGAAACTGAGGATCTTCAATACCAATGGCTCTCCTACCACGAGTAAATCTTAGAGTCGCTACATCAAATAATGATCAAGAAATTGTTCATAAACTAGAATTCGTCAAAAATGAATCCCTAATGGAGTCACCAAAAATTGTTGGTTGTCAAATAGGACTTTATTGAAAGCAACAGTTGGGGACAGAAAGTCCCTCCTCTTTAATGGGAGAGGTTCCCTTATTTAAAGGAAAAAACCTATTTACAAATGTACAATGTTTAGTTTTAATGAGGAACTCGATATCATGAAAGTGTTTGATATAACAAATCATCAATACAAAAGGATAGAAGATTTAAGGAAATGGGAGAAGGCATAATAACACTCTCAGGATATATAGATAACAAAATAATTCCTTACGCATGCCAAAATGGAATCATATAGAACAAAATCATTTACATTAAAAACACAAGATGTTATTTCATAGACACAAAGTTCCAGAGATGACATCCACAAGAATACAAAGCTTCTTGAAGTAAAACAGACTAATGATTCAATAACTTTTAACAGATAGAAAGGAAAGAACAAGAACAGAGATAGAAACAGAAAGAGAGATCTTCTTGTATTGAGAGCTTTTACTCCTTTACACTTTCAAAAATAAATAGACTTCCACCTGAAAATGGCGTAGAGAGCCCATTATATAGCTTATAAATTGGTTGCACTTGGTAACCGTTTATTTTAACTAAATTATTAATTAAGGAAGTGCTCAACACAATGTCCTTAATTAGTTTACAATGAGCTCGATTCTAGGAAAATAAGGAGAAAAGGACAAAATAGGAGAGAAAACATCTCGCTTATTGCTGAGGAGGGCCCACCGACTTGAGAATCGATTTACTGAATCTTTTAATGCCTCGGCCTATCTCTCCCGCCTCATGGGAATGATGTGTTGGTAGTGGCGTGAGACCAAGTGCCTAGACATTTCTCCATGTTCTTATCAAACTTAGTATGTTCTAGGTATTCATTATTAGCCTCTTCAATGACTGATTGAAGAGAGCAAATATCCTTTATCTTCTCTTTGGTAATCAATTCTTCTTTGAACAGGCCTTCTTTGACAAATGTCCTGAACTGAGTTTTAATCTCTTAAAGAGAGAAAGGAACACTGAAGTTTCATCATGAAGATGAAAATGAATATCCTTAAAGGCAGATGCCACACAAGTCTTGAAAGATTCTCCCTTCGCTAATCTTGTTTCTCGGTTATCCCAAAGCTTCTTCCATAACTTTTATTTTCCATTCAACACTGAACACCCACGACCCTGACAAGTTTTCCTTGGCATCATCAAAAATTTACCGGCCAACAATATCTTTTCATCAGCCTCTCCCATCAGGCAAAGATCTACAATGCAACTAATCTAAAGCTTCAGTTCTTTGTCCATAGTTTTAATAGAGGAGGAGAGTTTTTATTGCAGTTTGACTACCTTCTCATTGGCTTTGAAGGCCTCTTTAATGAAGTTCAAGCCTGCAAAGGTCATGTCATCACCATGGCTTCCATATCCCTTCCATAAGTGGAATATCTGTGTATATCCTTGATACTCGAACCTCATCCCGACTAAGAATCATAGGAGCTAGGAGGGAGCCAAAGTGAAGTAGGATCCAAAATCTTATCTTTAGCCAATAATGACTTGATGAAGTTGGAAAGAACTTGATTTTGTTCTTCCAATTATTCTATATTTTTTTACCTTTTCCATTCTCTCTCAATAACCTTGGTTAATGTTTCTTGGAGGTTATGTACCTCACTCTCAGGAGTAGATTCTCCCATGGGAATTCTAGAAAGTTCGAGGTCGAAGGCTAATAGATCTTGCTCTGCCTTATTAACCTTACGTTTTGCAACCTCTAGAAATTGTTGGCCTTGAGCATCTGTCACAATTCTTGAAGTTTTTTTATCTCTCTTTCTTTGGAGGATTAGTAGTAGTACCTAACAAAGTTGCGTAACATCAAAATTGGGCCTTGTTAAATGGGAAGAAGGTTTTCTCTTCCTGCTATCAACCAAGGGTTACACCCATGCAAAAGTAAAAGAAGAAGAAGAAGAAGGAACAAGAGGCCCAAGAGAAAGTGAACCCATGACACTTAAAGTATTCTCCACTGTTGCTTCAAGAAAGAGGTGACTGAGGCATCTGGAGCTTCTTGTGTAGAGGAATCTGTGGTACTAGGAGGTTTAGTGCTAGGCACCTCCTTCTCATCTTCTACTGTAACTTCTGAAGTTCCTGCAGGATTTGGTACTTCACCATCATCACTTTCACTGAGAACAATAATGTTCTCTGGCCTTGAAGGCAATCCTGAATGCTCTAGAAGGGGTTCTTCCTCAATTAGCTCTTGTTTAACCTCTTTTATCTTCTTTTGGTACACTTGAGTAGATGAAGAGGAGTATATGATTTAGGTTCTTTAGTTGAGGAAGGAGGGGTTTGTACAAGTACCTCTATGCTGGGTGTATGTGTTTCCTTCCTGGGTGTTGAAGTATATCTAGAAGAAGATCCACTTTGATTCTTATTAAGCTCTCGAACCTTCCTGTCAAACAAAACTTTGGTTCTTACAAGGACAGGGGTCAAAATCTCAACCAAGTCATCCTTCTCCTTCTTGTACCAATCCATATCTTCTTAAGGAGTATGTTTGATTAATGTCTCATATTCAAAAGACAACAAGTTTGCATCATCATTTTGGAACCCTTCAGGAATTTGATAGAGATTGAGCTCTTTAATCAGTTGCAGAGAGAGTCTACCATAGTGCCTCCGCCTTGCTTCAAAATCATCTGCACAATCAGCCCAGTAATCCTCAGTATCTGGCCTATGATGATAATTTATTTTGAGGTTTTGCTTAATGAACTTCTTCAAATAAAAACAAGTCCTAGGCCTGAAAAAGTGGACAGTGATGGGAGCAAGGGCCCTTTCTATATTTTGGGCATCCAAGGTTGTTTTACATGTATAGTTTCCCAAAGAAATAGGGAAGTGCAGACTAGATATTTTCTTGTCCCTACAGGTTCTATGCAATTTATCCAATTGCCTGCACACTTCAATTAGAGCCATCTTGTCATTACAAAACATGGGGAGCTTAAGAGGTGTGTTTTCATAACCAGCCAACCTGATATATGAAAACCTCCTGAATTGAATGAAGAAAGCTCCATACTTAGCTATCAGGTTCATGGCTTCATCAGAAAACCTCTGGTAGTATCACCTTCTAAGATCCTTACAATATACATGGTAAAGGCATCATTAACTCTTCTAAAATTATGGTTTCTAGTTTCAAGGGTGAATTGAGGGTAGTATGCATAAATGGGCTCATCCTTCTGGCCCTCCATGTATGTGAATCCAAACCACTGTCGGGATGCTGCTAGGGAATACATGAGATAAGAATTCATATAGAACTTCTTAGTCTGCTGCACATTAGACAATTGCTCAGTCAAATTCATGCAAATGATTTCTGCCCAATTTATGTTCTGACTACCTTCACAGATGATGTTGATGAGAGGGCACATCCAGAAGTGAAATTCATTAGTAGAGGGAAATCCCATGACACGATCTAGCAAAATGATGAAAGCAGATAACTCTTCATTCAAATCAGCCCTAAATAATGCTTTGGAAAGTCGGGACGCTCCCTTCTTAGGGTTCTTCAACCATGATTTTGCTATTCTTGTCTTATATTTTTCATTGTCCTGCTCGAATAGGGTCTGAGCTTGAGCTTGAGTGAGAATGATGGAGTCTTCAATATCTGGAATGCGTAGGGAGCAGTAATGGCAGTAGCATCCAATTTGGCAATTAGCTCCCAATGCACATTAGTCAATTCTTTGGTGTCTGAGTTAAAATGAGCTCCACATGTGAGCACGGTGTCGACACATTGTACAGAGATAGGGAAACCAGCTGCATAAGCAAGTCCATTGTCATTGATCATTTGTGCCATGGGGGAAGGATTAGGGATAGTCAATTTGTTCCAAAAATCCCCAAAATATAGGTGCCGAACCTCACTATCCCCGATATCGGGAACATAGAGGACTCAGGAGGTGATACATGTTCTTGGCCTTGGAATTTGATCTTCATGTTTGTAATGCACAGAGGAAAACCTTCAAGGATCGAATTCACAATGAAAAATGCAAAGGGAGCAGGAGCACGAGAAAATGACCTTAATTGTAGGAATTCGAGCAAATGATGGCAAGTGAGCAATGTGTCAAATGCATAGAGAATAGTCCCATTAAATATCTATTTAGGAGAGATAAGGTCATTAAATGTGCATTAAATTCATATTGCACTGACTTAAAAAGATAAGAATCGGGAAGAGTGGAAAAAATTGGCCCGGATGGTCTTTGGTACATTTGGGACATTAGGGACATGAAGACGAATTACTGGCCATGCAAGCGAGGTGGGAAAAGTGGGGACAGAAGGCACAGATGATTTTGGGATAGATGGAACAAAATTATGTGAAGGACATGATGCGGTTGATGCGGGTGATCGGGAACATACAGCTCGGGTGAACTTGGAACAAATGGGCCAAAAAGTTTATGCGACAGAACCGAAAGTTAAAGAATTTCAGTGGAATGCGGGGATCGGGAATAGAAGACCCGGAAAAACTTGGACATGAGGGAAAAAAATGTCCGATCGAATTGCAAATCACTAAAATAACTCCAAAAAATGTGAATTTTTACTATCTCCTCAACTTTTCACTTGACTAGAACATCACTAAAGGTACTGTCACAATTCAAAATTTTCAAAATTTTCAACTTTCAAAAGAGGGGAGATTTTTAGAGGACATAAGCATGTCGGGTCATTAGTGTTGAAATTCAAGCAAGAGATCCCTATATAAACACAACATGCATATCATTAAATGGGCAAACAATTGTTATCAAAGGATGGCTATCTACATAGATTAAGGAACCTGCATTTGGGCACATTACTGCGCATACATACCTTTGTATAGGAAGGGGAGTTCATTCTATTCCATCCAGATATTTTTATTTTATCTAGCTACCACCGCTATATCAAGGCGTCATTGGTGCAAGGGTGAACTAGGATAACTATTACACATATAGACATCTAAAATGATGACATGCTTAATTACGACTAACCCGTCCCGTAAATATACCTACATCATCCATACAATAATTAATCACAAGATTAATTATTATTATTAATCCATTTTTATCATTTTCCCATTTTTCAAATTATTATCCTTTATTCCATCATTCCATTATTAATCCTTTTAATCCATAATCACCTCTCACTTTATCATTAATCTCATTAATGCATTATTATATCACATTATTCTATTTAATTCCTCATTAATATTCTAGGAATTTAATATTCCTACATATACCTACCTTCTTACCCTACACCTAGCCTTTCCATGTAACCTCACCCCTAATAATAATTTATTAACATAATCTAACTCTAATCCTAATCACATCCTCACACCTCTAAATCTAGAGACTTATATTTCTAGAAGCCTCTCTAAACTTCCCTCCATTTTAAAATTCAAATAAACTTCTCACCCTCCATTGAATCTTCTTTTAAATTTTATAATCCTCCAACTCTAGAATCCTTCATCCTCACATGAATCCTCCACCCTTGATCTCAATACAACATGGATTCATCTTAGCCATTGAATCCTCCACTCACAAACTAGAAATTTTAACTCTCATCCTCCATGAGACTAGTTTTGAGTTGGGAAAGGAAGTTAACAAGATCATAACAAACCTCTTCCATTTTTATCACTCAATCAATCCATCCACTCTATCGGTTCATCCTCAATCAAACCAATCTATCATCACTTTATCATCCAATCTATCAATCGTTACTCTTCATCATACAAATCAAAGAAAAATCAAAGGGGATATGTTGTCCAAATTAATCCACAAATATGAAGCAAAGCAAGTGCAACCAATAAGATATCTAAGAGAAAATCCACCACATCAAAGGAGGGGTTGTGAAATCTCGTAGGTAAGTGCAGGTATTATATTCTCCTTCCTTTCCATCTTGCTCTATCTGAGGTAGCAATTAGAAGTGTTAGTTTAGGAATTAGTTTGGTTAATTTCTTAGTTTACATTTTCATACTAACACCTCTTTTTTGTTTACAAAAGACGCACAAGCACATAGAACTACATTGAGTCTAAGATGTTGTGTAATGCCTCGGTTGTAAGTTCACCATTGTGACAATTGAGGATAGTCGACCCCTCATTTTGCACCTTTATTTTTAGGATTTGATGTCTTTTTAGGGTTTTGAATGAGTATATTTGTGTGTAAGTTTATAAGTACATAGTTAATCCAGTGCAACGTACATTCAACCAAAGTTTAACAAGTGCAAATCCCAAAGTGACCATATCGATACAAGGTTCCAACATTTTCACAGACCCATGCACCTGAAACAAGACTAGACGCCCGCAATCACCCATGTCCCTCTCGGTGCTCCAATCCAGACCATTTCCACCTCTCCGGTATTTTTCTCGTGGTTTGTTATGACTGATGCTCCGTGTTTCTATTTCATAATATTGTCTAGTCTAGACTCACCATGCGGTATAAGTGAAATTAAGATAAGTGCTTTACTCGTGATTTACTTTCATAGTTAAAATTAAAAAAAAATTAACGTTTAGATTCCATTATATATCATTTATCACATATCTTTTTATTCATATTTTAATAAAATAGTTAGAATTTTTTCAATCGCTTTTAAATGCAATATAGGTTGAATATCATAGTAGAGACACTAGCATTAACCTCTTAAAGGAAGATAACCTTAGAGGGGATTTTGTATAACCATTTTGACTTAAAACTTTCATTCAAAATGGTAAGCCCTCAAATATTCCATGAGAAAAAAATTGATCGGTCACGATATGCTTTAAAGGAGATAGTGAGTGATTACAACCATTGCACGAACACAATGTAAAAGGAATTGGAGCTGGAGTTAGTGCGCCCAAAAAACAAGAGGACACTAGAAGGTTTACCTATCTATAGCGACGAGGTAAAAGTAAAGTTGGAGAAGGCGGGATTATTGAAACTCTATGAGTTGCCTTATTTTGGAAAAAACCGAGCGTCTATTTATGTTTAATGTCACGTGTACATGAGGACCACTTTTACTTCGCAGGCACAAGATGCACATAACTTCTCAGCTGATTTCAAAATTCACAGGCCTCATTTGTGAAGGAGAAAGTATAGATGATGACTGAGCAATAAGGAAGCCATCGTGAGCAAGCGTGGGCCGCATATTATTATAAGAAGGGGTCATTGACTTTGATATCTCGAGAGATCTAAGACCCTATCATGAGAATGGACATGCGTCTCATGACAAAGCTAAATGACCAAGAAAGGTGGACACAAGTAAATAAGGAATGGTTAAATGTGCGTAGGAAAATATCGAAGACACCATCTACAACTTGTATGCCTTCGTCATGATGAAATTATCAGCAACTTGTAGGAAGGAGAAAAGATACTCTTTGGTAATGTCCTCTTGACAATTGTGTTCTCGATATCGGAATGCCGATGCGGTAGATAATTTTATTTGGGAATATCTAGAGGAAGACCCCTCACTCGTAAAAAGATTTGAAAATTAGACTTGTGATAGCATGACGGATGCTCACAAGGCACGCCTGGAAAAATGGTATAAGCACTTAAGGGATGCATTCGGGGCGGAGTGGAGGATCCCAGAGAAGCTATCAACACTCGTTGATAAAGAATCTAAATTTTTAGTGTACCAACATTTTTGCATTCTGATTTAGATTAATATATTGAGAAGCCCTCGTGCAAGCTTCCCTTCTCCTTCACTGCTCAATATTTCCAAGTAGAGGTAAACAAGTTTAAAGAGGCCAAAAGACTAAGGTTTGACTTTAGTGAGGTAGATCAAGAACACGAGGAGCTACACAAAAATATCATTTACCCCAAGAAGTGTGTGTTCATGGAGAGTTATGTCTCCCACGAAGTCAAAAGGATAAAGCCCCTGACTTTTCCAATAGTAGGAGAGACTTCAAAGAAGGGTATATATACGCATAAGACCAAATTTTAAGAAGGACACATACCTAGAATGTGATGTCTCCCTTCTTGAAGACCCCATGGGAAGAAATTAGACCGCACCAAAAAAAAAAGAAAAGAAAAGAAGAGGTGCAAGAGAAGAAGGCACCAAGTGTCCAAAGTACACCACAAGTGGGTGCCCCAGGGACAAGCGCTAGAACTAGTACTTACGTGCAAGAAGAGGTCCCCAGTTAGAGAGGAGGCACTAGAACAAGAAAATCCTATCACAAAGGAGATATCACCAGAGAAGGAAGAAGAAAGAACAAAATCTCCTATATTGGAATCCCTAGTTAGGAAGAAATAAAAGGTGATAGAGGAGGTGATTCAGAGGACATGGAGAACTTGGAGGCCTATAGAGGTGAGAGGGATGATGACGAAGAAGATGAACCTAAAGGAGCCCAGGAACCACCAGTGTTTGATGTGCATGATTCAGAGGAAGAGGGCGGAGAAGAGGAAAATGATTTTCTCTTTATACGGAGGAAGGGTATCTAGGAGGAGGAAGGCGCCCAAGATAAGGGAGGAAGCGAAGAAGTGAGTACGAAAAATTAGACTCCAAGCCTCACGCGAAGCTAAATGAGGCGATAGAAAAAGAAGCAGCGAAAATCATTGAAGCCTTAGTAGTATAAGAGTTGGAGCGCAACACTGATTTAGTAATGAATGAAGATAAAGAAGAAAGTGTGGGAAAAGATCATGGCAGCACAGGAGGAGGCCCTAGTTTGATGGTATGTATTCCTAAGGGAACATGCACAAGAGGAAGGCGCACGAAGATCTAGAGACCAAGAATGGACTATATTGATGATCCAAACAAGTTATTGCATGTGTGTTTCCAAAGCACCATTCTAACAGAGAAACTCATGGCCATGACATCATTTGATGTAGAAGGTGCATACCGCGGACAAGGAAAATGATTTTATGGGAATTTGAGTCCCACCTCAACAAACCAAATTTTGAAGTGAGCCAAGGGGCTTTGATGGAAGTGCAAGAGTCTACAGGAACCAACCCCTTGCCGAACACTCAACAACTATCTAATGAGTAATTTTGTAATGAGTGAACACGTTGTGGCCGAAATTGAAGCTAGACTCTTCGGGAGGAATGATAGAGTAAAGGTTCTAGAGGCAGAGCTGGTGAAGAAGGATGAAGAGCTCTTTAAAAGAACTAAGGAGTTAAAACATGAAGAATTGGTCAATGCTCCTCTAAGGAGGGAGTTAAAGGAAGAAAAGGCAAGGGTTTGTGAGGTATCTAAGAAGGTGGAGATGATCACAAGCACTATTATCTTGAAGCATCCATACTTGACTCCAACCGCCCAAAAATATGAATCAAGCTTGCAATGCTTAGAAGATCTAACTTGCGTCCTCACCATGGAGAGGAAACATTTGGCACTGGAGTCTACAAAAGAGGCATTGGTGTGCCAAAAAAAGGAGGATAAAATGAAGGTGGTGGAAATTGTTTCTCAATACAACAAGATCCTCGCCAATGTAAAGGCCGCCACATTGGTAGCAGAGGCTACCTATGACAACTATGTAGATAGAGATAGGGTGGCAAGTATCCTGGTCACCACTTATGAGGCAGAGCTAAAATAATTTCAGGAAAAGAACAAGGGGAATAGGGCTGAGAGGGATAAAATTCTAGCCAAAGTGGAGAAGAAATCAGAGGCTATTGAGACCTTGTGAGGCTCAATTAAAAACTAGCTTAAAGAATTATATCCATAGATCACTCGTCAGATGGACGTGCTTGAGGATATGGGAAAACAATTAGATGAGGTTGTCAAAACTATGAGTACCAAGGGAGAGGAGCTGGGTTTTGATGAAGTGAGCACCCTGGTTGGCAACCTTTTTCAACAAGCACAGAACGAAGTGGATACTTGGGATAAATTGGAAGTAGAATTAAGGAAGAACTTCCCTCTCCTCTTACAGCGGTAGTCGAAGTTTCCCCTATTATTTCATTCTTCCCATATTCTTCAATTCGTCATTCTTTTCTCTCTTTCTTTATTCTTTGAGGGCATGTTCCCATGGGTGGAGAACAGGTGTAGTGTGGGGTGATGTTGGGCCCCTAAAATATTGGCCAAGTACAAGAAGGCGCGTGGGCGCACAAGGCCTAGTTAAGGAAGGGCACGCAAGGAGAAAGTGCGCATGACAAGGTTCTAGGAGGGTTTAACAGAGCAAGTGGCACGCGTGCAAGATAGAACAAAGGTTTCAAGACTTAGCCATATTTGACACATCAGGCAGAGCATGAGAAAAGCGTGACCCGACTGTGCATGCAGAATAGATAATGTGCCATCCCGTGACAAGTTGGCCTAAGAAGGAATATACCTGCGACGGAAGTTTTTTAAGACCATCATTGCAAGGAGTGGAGAGCTTGGGCTTGAAGAATCATGCTCCCATGAAGGACCACTTTGGACACTTGGCAACGGATCTACAACTCCCGCAAAGGCTTGATGATGTTGAGAAGGGCTATAAATACAAGCACCGCCAAAGGAAAGAGGAGGAGGAGGAGGAGAGAAGAGAAGAAGGCGAAGCCATGTAGGAATACTATGAGAGATCCATAAGTTGGGTAGGAATCTATAGGAAAAGGATGTAATAAGGGGTTGGGATTGTAAATTTCCTCTTAAGAACTAATGGGTATAAACCTATGATGTGTGACTTGGTTTGCCTGCATGCGGTGTAGTCCAGTAATGGATCTAATGAATATAATGAGGTTACCAAAACTTGATTGAATATGGTTATTAATGATTGGTCCATGTTTATAGCTTACGCTTCCGATTCATGAATGTTTATGGAATGAATATAAATCATTATTTATTTCCTTTCTGTTTTGGTTCCTTTCTATAATTTGTTAAGTACCATTCGGTCTGGGATGACTACATTTGTCTAGAAGATGTTCTGAGTTATATGATAAATGTATGTCTTGTTCCCACTCACTCTTTTTAAGCTCCTATCATAGATGATGTTTCCCACTTAACTCACATAAAAGAGAGACTCGGCACCCGCGCGTACCTCGGGTGAGTGCCTAGCGCCCGTTGGGTGATAGGCTCACGCGCATGGGATTCCCTTGTCCTTTGGTGGGTGTAAAAATGACTACACCTTCTAAAGATAAAAATAAAGAATTTTTTTAATGAAAACTAAAAAATTATAATTTTTAATTGATTTTTCCGTAAACTATAATTATATTATCCTTAATTATCTAAGCTATAATTATTTAACCCACATGAAATAGCCTTCATAATCTCGAGAAGATGATGTTTCTTGTCATTTGAAAGGAACTTAGATATTACTATCCTCATATTGAATTATTTACATGAATTATATTGATCGCCAAGTAATTGGACTACCGTTTCTATTTTGGTAACCCTAACTAAAGTGTGACATGATTGTGTGACCCCCATTTGGTTTTTGGGAGGACCAAAAACAAATATTTCTCACCATTTCTTATGATCCTTTCATAAGTTGGAGTCAATGTACTTTGTACTTTTGCATATCAAAATCTTACAAGTAACATCACTTTGTATTATGGTTATAAGTCTTTCTTGACAAGTAGTAGATGATTTAGGGATCCATTTTAATTCATAATTTCAAATTCTCTCTATTTAAAATTATTGGTAAACCTTTAGGTTTATAAGTAGAAGTTTATTGGGATGTTTCCTTTAGGGAAACATGTCTAAGTAGAAACAAACATTCATAATTTGAAGAACAAAAGATTAAGGATGAACTTAAAATTATGCAAGCTATATTAAATAAATCTATTGTGATAATATTGGTATCTAATTAATTGTGGGTCAACAATGCATCTTATAGAAATAGAATGTGTTTAATAATACCTTTGTGCATGTATAAATGGGAACTTGAGTTTTTCCTGTTAAAATTGTTAGTATACATTTGGATTTCATAACAAAAGTAAAATGAGGTGTTACCTTGAGAGTAACATGTTAAAATGGAATGGAATTTTGTAACTCGTAAATAATATTTGTATGCTTCTTACATAGTTTAAAAGTGATGAAAACAAATTATTAAATAAGGTATTTGTATATAATAAAGGTGTAAGATCATTTTGCTCTACATAAATTGTGGATAAATCCCTTCATTTAGTCTTTCTTTTAGTTTAAATGTTATGATTAAATATCTTCTTCGAGAAAGTTTTGAAGTGAATTAATTTTTGTAAAGTATATGTGTGTGTATGCATGTGTGAGGGTAGGAATAAATCATTTGTTAGTGGAAGGATAAGGTGGTGTTAATTGAAGGGAGATGGAATAATATTTTCATGTTATTATATCGAGGAAATAAGGGAATTATGGTTAGCATTAGAGGGTGGGTAAGAAGGCATGTTTAGTGGAGGTATAAGGGATATACTATTGTTGTGTGTTTTTTTTTGGATTGAGGGTAAATTGAGGGTGTTTGAAAGGACCCACATCCTTATACACTTGAGGATTTTTTGAGAGGATCCACAACCTAGTTACAATGAAGGGGACCACTATTAGGAACCCAATTGAAGCAACCATGAAACCATAGTGAAGATGTAGCGACCATCGAAAATGACCGCAGTGAATGGGAAAACTATTAGAATAACCACCAACGTTGGCAGCAAAAGGAGCAGCCACCAGTGTCAGCAGAAAATGAAGCAACCACTAGTGTCAGCAACGAGAGGAGTAGCCATGACAGCAGCGAGAGGAGCAGCCACCAACGCGTCAGAATGGCAGGAGAAGGAGCCACCAAAGTGTCGATGAACCTGAGAGGAGTAGTCACCAATGTCGCAGAAGAAGGAGTAACCACCAAGTGTTGGCATGAGTAGAGATGCCACCTTTAGTGTTGAAACCACCTACGAGGAGGGTCATGCCTTGGGGGATTTGAAATGGGCAAGGCAAACACACAACCATGTGACTTGACCGCACCACTCCCACCCCATTGGCTAAAAGTGGTTTTGGGATAACTCTCGTGCCGCAATGTCAGACATGCCTTGTCACATTGAACACAGGATTCATGCCTAACCCCAACCCCGTCGCATTGAACACCGAGTCGCTTGACACCACGTCGAGAGACCACCTCCGCCACCGAAGTAGCTGACCCGCTCAGAACTGCCTAGCTGAGTAATGACGAGCTATAGAGGTGGATAGCTCGGGGAATGGACCCGAGACCTCCCACATATAGCCCACATTCCCCACTACTAGGGTAAACCAGACGGGTTATTGTTGTGTGTTTTATCTTGGGGAACCAAAGGATATCTATGATCCCTTTGTGGAAGTATAAGGTGTATTACATATGATAGTATCTCGCATCGCAAGATTTATAGGTAAGATTGGTAGTTTCATTCATTCATATATTTGTGTAATGTTTTCTCACTCTCTAAATTTTTACATTGATCATATGTTGCATTCGGTTTATCATTAGATCATGTAATTGCTTGATTGGTTTGTTTTATAGCTTTTATGAGTATTTAGTTTTCAACACTGTGTGTGTGTGTGTGTGTGTGTGTGTGTGTGTGTGTGTGTGTGTTGGGGATAGAGGGAAGTGTAGGGGTGTGTTGTATGTAAAAAAATGGAGAAATAAACAAATTAGTTGAGGGATAAGTGTGGAAATATTTAAAGGTATAAAGGATTTTATAGGTTTGTTTGTGCTCATTGTAGGAATCAAATGCTAGTCTACCTCCCTTAGTGGATGGATAATGATTAATAAATGAAAATTTGATCACCTTTTGCAAGCCTATTTTTGCGTTGAGTTATGTGATTGATTTCATTTTTGGTTGAAAGAAATATCTTCTCTTTCTACTTCATAAAATTGAACTTATCTTGGTTATGTAAAGATATGTAAGTGTTCAAGAATTGTTGTGTTGTAGTAAATGAGCCCAAATGTTGTTATACGTATATGTTACCTTGATTTTTTCTTTTGATCTTATGTTGTGTTTTTTTGTCATTATAGAACTTAATTTGTAAACCGAGAGTGAATGCATTTTATTTTTTAGCATGTATTAAAAAACAATTACATAATAATCTATAGATGATGATTTTTGGGTTCCTTGTATGTATCATCTATATGCAAGATAGTGAGTAAATTGTGAATTTTAATCTCTATCACCCATATTTAAATAATATTTTGTATTCCCTTTGTTCCTAATTTTATTTTCCATGGATATACCCTAATAAAGTAAAAGAGGATTTTCGCACTTGAAATGAGTGGGTTAAACACTTGATAAGAGAATGGTAGGTTGGTCTAGCTACCGTAATTTAGAATATCTTGGATGAAATAATCTAAACACAATTAAAGATTACAAAATAATGGGAAAGATATTGGTACATGATTGAGCAAGAAATTTATGGTAATGTTTCTCTATCGACCAAAATTAATAAAATTCTTTTTGGACCAAAGGAAAACATTAATTTAGAGAACTTAAAATATATTACTTTTCCCACTATTAATACTATCCACATATATAATTAGAAATATAAAATGCTAAATGGAAGTCTTCAATAATAGGATTTTTGAATTTTAACTTTGATGGACATGGATAAGAGAATATGGGTTTGTAAGTTGTTGGGTATGTTTTTTTAAATTGCAAGGAGAGATGTTATGGGCGGGTTATTTCTTTATGCCCCAAACTCTTAATAATGACTTATAAGAGATGGAAATATTCGAAGGGATAAAACTAGGTAGGAAAACGTATATTTAGATCTTGAATTTGAAGGAGATTCAATAATTATAATTAAGTGGTCGTTAACTTTTAAGGATAAAATTCTAACTTGATGAATTTTATATATTGTGTATATCCAATGTATGTACATAGTCCTGGATAAGATAAAACATAAGACATGAAAAACTCCTCTATCCTCGGAAGACAATGTGAAACACTCCTCTAGCCCAAAAAAGGAATATGAAGGGATTGATAGGTCGATATCTGGTTTAGAATTTATAAAAAATGTAAGTGCATTGCGTAGAGGGTTGACATTTTTTTGTATATTATTTGAGATTATAGATATTTTAAGGCTCTCCTTACATTAATTCAACTATAGTTAATGTGCTATATATATATATATATATATATATATATATATATATTGTGTGTGTGTGTGTGTGTTTCTTTTCTATAACTTTGTAAGTATGTAGCTTATTGGAAAAAATTATGTTGTAGTAATTTAGTTTTAACGTGCATTGTTTAATATACTAAACTATCAATTCCTTTGACATCAACCTTAACATGTCCTATTGTATGATTCTAGGGACTAGTGTGAATAATGGTTCTATTTACAAGATCTTAAACATAGAAATATGGATAGAGGATAATATGAATGATTTTATTATAGATTAAGAGGTTGTGATAGAAGTTCCTACAAAAATAATCAAGATAAAGCACATATGTGGGGATATTCATGAGACATTATAGTGGGAACTTCTAAATCAACCAGATTACATGGTTATCTAGATTGGAATATTATTATTTAAGACTTCAAGTGAAAGAGGATCATGTGTTCAAGTGAAGATAAGATAGAAAACTTATGTAATTTGCATAGTGAATGGACCAAAGTTATAGATTATTTGTTGCATACTAGAATTATGGTTATATAAATAAAATTCTATACAAAAATATTATTCTTCTTAATTGTTTAAGAAAGGGTTTATAAGGGGACTGCGAGGAAATTTTGTTATGAAACTACCCTTCTTCATAAAGATTTCTTTAGTGAAAAATATATGGTATAAATTATGCCCAACATACAATAGTGAGGTAGGTGAAAAATAAATGTAGTCCTATGAGAAGGGAATGAAGGGGAAATGACATATATAAAGAGTGAATTGAAGGGTATGAAAAGGACTACAAGTAAAAAAAAAAAAATTAAAATTATAAATACTAAAAAGGAATGAAAGACAATAAAATAGATGGAGAAATACTAGTGTTGTGGTGGGAAATTTTAATACAAATGAAATTAGGAGTAAAGTAGGTAGAGTGGATGAAGAAGAAGCACAATAACCTCCAAAAAAATGTAGAATCGAAAAGGATGAGGAAGATAGAAGAAAATGGGAGTGTACACAAGGATATATGGACCCTAATAGTGTTATTGTGAGAATGATAGAAGTTGATAAGGAAAGGGAAGAGGAAAGGAAGGATAAAGATTTGGAAGTAGATTTAGGATTTAGTTTGAACTCGACACGGAGAATTGATTTGGATACCTTTTATATTTCGCAGAGATGCGTAAGAAGAATTTTATAATACTAGATTCATACGAGATCCCTATAATCCTAGTGAATACGACAATACCCCTCTTATAGGATATATGTCCCTCGAACAACATAGGGAATTAATTAGATGTGATTTATTGAATGATTTAGAAAAAACAAGATTTTATAAGAAATTGAAGAATAACAAGGTTGAGAGAAATTTATTTTAAATTGAGAAATCCTTACACAAACTAAGTAATATTTAATTCAATACTTGCAAACACATAAATAAAATATATCGTGAGAGAGAAAATGTTAATCTTGGTAAGGATTTATTATGAATTATTTTTCCCATACTTAGTGAAATGATAAGCGGAGAGATTAAAAAATTAGTGATTTTGTAGTACTTGTTATGGTTTCATGAATATATGGTATCAAGTAGAAATTCCTCAAAATTCAAGAATTGAAAGTGGTTATTCAATTACAGAATTACGACTATGTGTCCGAGAACCAAACATTAGACTATACAAACTAGTCATAATTCTACTACCAATTTAGTACAACTACGTGAAAATTATCCAATTAGGGGAGGTGGAATGGTACATAGGCTATACTATAATTTATTCTACTTTACAATTATATGATGGTTTCATTGACCTTAAGCACTACTTGTGAACAAGTGATATGAAATGAAATGAAAAAGAGATCACCGATGATAATACAAATAAATGTGTACTCATAAGGGATTTGTAAGGAAGATATTTGTAATATTTGTACTTTATGAAGTTAAGTGGAACATATTTGAATAATTCTTGCGATTCCCTAACCCTTGATTTTAAGATAAGTAAATATTTGGAAACACCTATTCAATCTTTAAAGAAGTTCAAGAAGAATCCAAGAGAGCCTAGTTTGGAATGTGACCTTCAATTTATTATGTGATGTATAAGATTTTTATTTATTTTGATGATGCAAGTAAAAATTCTTGGTTTTTCGAAGGATGTATAGGAAGATCTGATTTACTATTACATAAAAACTGATTTAATATAAATTAAATTAAATCTAAATTGAGAGTAACTACTGTAATGAATGATATAAAAAGATAATATATAGTAAAAGGACAAGAAACAAGAAAGCAATAATATGAAACCCTAAGAAAGTGAGAGAGATAGATGACTTGGCTGATTTCGAGTGATATGGAAGTTGTTGATTTGAGTAACTACTAGAACATATTGGGAAGAGTGTTGTCAAGACTCGTTGAAGGTTCTAGAACTTAAATATGTGTAGGACATAAGCGCCATGGGAGGATAGGAGCGTATGGGTGTTATTGATTTTCTAGGTGCTAGTGTCTAGTTAGATATATAGGTTCTATCCATTTTTGGGTGGAAGAGATTCGATGTTGAACCTCTTTTTCACTCCAGCTTTTTTCCAATGTCTTCAATCATGCATGTAACCTACAAAATAAATACCTAGCTGCAAATACCCATAAACCACATAAAACCTTAGAAATAAGCTCCAAAATGGGGAGTTGGAATGACCCCGACGGTCACCCAAAGAATGTAATTATTTCCAATTGTTTCACTACATCTTAGACTCCATGTAGTTTTTTGTGAATGTGTGTGTAATGACACCCTAAGTCTCTCTTGTGCAAGTTCCACTATGATAACGAGATAGATATAAAATGCTCCAAGTATGCAAATGTATGATATGGACTAGAATGAGCTTCCCCCAATGATGTGTATGCAGAGTGATGAAACCCTTATCCTTTGTAGGGATGAGCGATATGGATGCCTTTAAAATTCTCTTATGGCTTTGGATACAAGCTCATGTGCTAATAAATAATGCTTAGTACTTGGCCCTTTATTTTAGAGATGTAATTAAGTATATATGATTCCCTTATTTTAATTTCGTAATTGAAAAATGGAAGGTGACCCAAGTACTAAAAAGATGCACAATAATTAAAATAGACCCAAAAGGGTGAGAAAAGGATAGATAGGGTTAGGAGTGCCCATAATGGACATGAGCACCTTAGCACTAGTGTTCGAGGCCATAAAAGATAAATAAGTTAAGTTCTAGTAGGGCTATAAGATGTGTAAGACCAAAAAGAAGTAAAGAGATAAAGTAAAAAGGCCAAAAGGAGTTTTTGATCACTTGTTTTCTTGCTTAGGAAGCATGTATACAAATTAGTATGCTTTAAGACCTAGAAATGTACCTAAATGCATATATTTTATGTCTACAAAAACATTGTCCACCAAACACAAGAAATTAAGGCTACAATAAGTATGAAAAAGGTTGAGGATTATGGAGATATTAAAGGTGTCAACCAAAATAATGAAGCCAAGATGGATGTTACGGTGAAAGGGTTGGAAGATATACATGAAGGGAAAAGGAAAATATCAAACATCTAGTGTGTCTGTGTACAGAGATGAGGGGAACCATAAATAATGAATCTTCAAACTCTCATGGGAGTACACCACTTTTCCTTATAAATGAGAGAGATAAAATATTTAAAAACTTGTATAGTATGGGGTCATTCAACATGTAGATGTAATTTGATTCAAAAATATGTGTGTCATCCCCAAAATGTAGTGGTAGTTTGTCTAGGTTAGCCATGCATGAATATAAGTATTTTATTGCTATAATCGACCTATAAGTGGGAGTAAATATATATTTATTTATAATACAAGAATGATTATCCCTAAGTCCACAATCCTTTGTAAAAGAAATAAAAATGGCCAATGCAAAATGTTGGGCTCCTCCACCTATCAATACAACACACAACGAAATACACCATCTCTACTACAAAGTCTAAGATAGTGCCTTTTTTGTAAAATATGATGGGTTAGAAACCTACGTAAAAACACACACACAATGCAATGTCATAAAACTACCTAAAGGACCATATTGGATGTATTATAATAAAAAAAAAGGGATGTAGTACACATCAAAGGCCATATAATATAGAGAAAAAGGGCCACCAAGGTGATTTTTAGAAAAGGAGGACAAGGCCTCGACCCAAATATATTAATTGGTTTGTTATATATGTGGGAATATGTGTAAAAATATAATTTATAACACAACATGTAAAATTTATTACACATCTTGTAAAGTTAATATACATCACCACTCAAAAATATTCCCACTATAGACACAAAATCTATGCAATTGGGTACATTTATAGGTCCTAAAAACATGCTAACATTTACATGATTCATAAGCAAGAAAAATGGTAATTGATAACTCCCTTTAACCCTTTGATTTGTATTCTACACTTTTATTGACCTTATATATCTTACACACTTGTTGACATTTGAATGTTTTATCTTTCTATGGCCTCAAACACTAGTTCCTAGTTGGGACACTAGAACTAGGCACTTATGTCCTTCAGGCGCTCCTATCCTTATTTACCTTTTTCTTATCCTTTTGGCCCCCTTTCACTTCTTAATTAATTTTTGCTAATTTTGGTCGACCTTCTAGTTTGTAATTATGAAAATCAAACAAGGGAATCATATAAATACATAGTTATGTTTTCAAAATAAGGGACCAAACACTAAGTACTAAGTGTGTGCATGTATTTGTTTTCAAAATAATGCTAATATGAGCAAAGAATAACACCTAAATAGTCTTAATTAACAAGAATTGAACAACAAACTAAACACCATCAAGATAAGAATTAAACAAGGGTTAGATGCTAGCATTCATCAATACAAACTTTGAAACTAACAATGTTAAATATCTAAACTCCTCTATTCTCTAACAAAAATAAATGAATGGACCTAAGTAAGCTCCATGGCTATCAAAATAGTTGTCCTTAGTATGCCAAGTAACCTAGGAATGAGGGCCTATCAAAGTTGGGGTACAAGAACCCTTTGACACCTCCCATATGACCTAAGCACTTAAGAAAGAGGCTTAACTCTTCAAGATGATGAACTCTCAAAAGGGCAAGGTGCAAGCTCTTAGTCTCTTTGCTATATGCTTTGCATTTGCTCTCTAAGGAGTTTAGGTGTAAGTAAAAAGGTAGGTGGAGGGCTCTTTATATAGCCCAAAGGATAAAGGATTCAACACATTTTCATGAATGTGGGATAAAGGTAAAACATGATTAGGAATGGATAAGGTTGATTTATTAAAGGTAACCTTACTTTAGAAGGGTTTAATACATGTTTAGCAAGTCATGGGAGTTGGGGGGTGTTTTAATTAATCAAAGGTGATTAACTAATAGGTAGATGTAAGCCTATAGAAGATAATTAGAGGAATATTAGTACGATTTAGGATATTAGAAGGGGATTAAATCAATTAAATATTGATTTATTGGTTAAATGGAAGGGGAAGATAATTAATTAATAATAATTAATTAGTCTAGGTAGAAGGGGTGATTTATTAACGGAAGGTCATTAATTAGGGTATTTGTTGGATAGGCAACTTAATTAATTAGCTTAGTGTAATTAATTAATGATAATATGAGGGAAAATGAGTGCTTTTGACGATATGTCGTTGATTTGCGAGAAAGGGGATAATTAGCACAATTTAAGTATTTAAATTCTTGGGGCATAATTATAGGTGTCTACATTTGCCCCTCTTTGGGGTGGCGTAAGTGATGCCACTTCAAAGATAGTAGACAGAAAATATTTTGAAGGGATAGAAGAAAAATTAGTAGGAGGGAGAGATGCCCCCTCGAGTGTTGATGGGGTGATGGAAGAAGCCGATCGATGATCAAAATAGGTGAGATATAAAGTAAGAAGGGGGACAAGGAAGGATGCCTCATTGAGAGGGAGAATTAGGGGTGAAAGGGAAGTGGTGTAGAAGAAATATGGACGAGGGGGGAGAAGAGCTTAGCCTTTAGCCGTATTTGTTTGAAACAATTTGGATGTCATCATATTGCCATAGGAACTACGTCATCGGTCCTTATGAAAAATATAAGCATACGACAAAGGTAGAATGACATGAAAAGCCATAATATGAACAATTTTCCATTGCTGAAAATACCAACTCCACGCAACATACAAAAATGCAATGCAATATGAGAAGGAAACAAGCTCATCTAACAGGGAAAACAAGTACGAACGCACATATCCAACCCAACAACGGTCAAGATAGTTGTACAAATGTTTTGTTATCAGTGCTGGAGAGATCCACAAGTTCATGATTGACGAAAAGGGTTAAAAAATGATGCCCCAAGAAAGGATACATGCAAGGGGAAATGAAAATGGACACGGGGTCCATGAAAAGCATTTGTGCGCAATGAAACAACACCAGGCAACCAAAAGTGCCCCGTAGTATGCATTTAAGCAAAGCAGCCTAGCTTTTATGAATGGTTGTGAATCCGGTGATTCACGAGTCATATTAATCGGGGAAGATGTGAGACAAACCAATAGGATATGGAGAAAATACCATGCGCAAGACACAAGTTTCAGTCGTAATAAGCAAGTTACCATTTTTGTAGAGTTTTGTACTTTTTATGATTTTTGGAAAAAAATTCCTTGTTTTTGGATTTTTTTGATATAGTAAATGTTTGTATTGTTTTGGATTTTTGAACCATGATAAACAATAGAAGAAAGGAGAAGAAGAAAAAGAAGGGCCTAGGGGCAACAGAAAGTGCCCTAGGTGGAAGAAAAGAGAAACAAATGACAAATAATGTCCTTGTTTAGTGGAAAAATTAAGAAAAAATAATTATTTGAAAAATAATTATTTACGAGGGTGTGAAGAAGAATAAAAATTGCCAGGGAGCAATAAAATTGTCCTGGGAGAAGAAAGGGGTATTGGACAAAAAATGCCCCAATACGGTGAAAAATAAGAGAAAAATAATTATTTAATTAAAAATAATTATTCCACAGCAAACAGAGGAGAAAACGGTGAGCTAAATGGGTGTCCCAACCGTCCGATCGGTGAAAAACAGGTTAATATACCCCCCAGGGGGGTAAAAACATCGCAATCAGTTCATTTTAACCGCTCAGTTTAGAAAAATTACCGTGAGGCTCTTAATCTCGGGAGAGATGGTGATCACAGTGATCGGTGGAGGCGTGCTTATAGATTGTAGATGATAGATCTATAGACAATATCAAATGTTGTTTTCAAGTGTTATTTTGATGTATATGGATGGGATGATATGATGATATTGGTGCGGGGGATAGATTTTTATTATGCGCAACCCTCTTACCCCCATTGATGATATGATATGTGATGATTAACTTAGCATACATGCATGATGTAAAACTTAGCATTTTGTTTATATATGATGTACGAGATGATGCTAGATGTGATGATAGTGATGGTAATGTGATGTGAATGATAACAAAATAGAGCACATGCAAGAAACACACCAAATGCTACAAAGAACACCAGAATTAATTCAATACACCATGAATCACCATGCCTTATTAACAAGTAACAAAATACAATCAAATGCATTAAGAAATAAATAAAGAATTAACACACTAGCATGTCGAAACCCACCACAATATGCACAAGCAAGAATGAATCTATTCTAAGAAAGACAAGATAAACTATGACAAAGTACACCCAAGCAACAAACAATTCAAAAGCAAGCACACAAAACACTATACAAGTTAACAAGAAAGCAAGAAAACAAGACAATGCAAGTAAATATTTTTGTAAGATATGTTTTCATAAACCAATTTTCTATTGTTTAGGTTTTTGTGAAATAATTTTATATTGTTTTTGTGTTTTGTGAAACAATTTTCTATTGTTTTTGTGTTTTCTCAAAACAATGTTCTATTGTTTTTGTTTTTTCCTCGAAACAATTTTCTATTGTTTTTGTGTTTTTCTCAAAACAATGTTCTATTGTTTTTGTGTTTTCCTCGAAACAATTTTCTATTGTTTTTGTGTTTTTCTCGAAACAATTTTCTATTGTTTTTGTGTTTTCTCAAAATAATGTTCTATTGTTTTTGTGTTTTTCTCGAAACAATTTTCTATTGTTTTTGTGTTTTTAATGCTTTTTCCAAAGCTATGTGCAAGTAACCAAGAAAGCATGGATGCCCCTAGTGTTAGGTGGGGAATATACAAGGGTAGAAGCCATGCACTTATGAACAAGAAGGTGAAGTCGTTGAGTTTCCCCAGCGTAAGATGGGAAATAATGAAAGACCACGTCCCTTACAGACGAATAGAAGAAGGCAAATCCGGATCAAGGCTGGACAAGATGGTGTGCACAAGGAAACTCGAAGGCTAGAACTAGGTCCAAGACAAAGAAAACTACCCTTCTAATACAGAATGCTTGTGAACAATGAATCCTCCCGAGGTGCGGAAACCGGTTTTCACCCAAGGACTTGTCCAAAGTGCCACAATTGCGTGGTTTTCACTAGTGGACGACCTGTTTTCTCTTTTTCTTTTTCTAATTTTTTTTGATGTTTTTGTATTTTTTTGATTTTTGTGCCATGTTCAAGCATAGAACTTCTTAAGATGCATGGCGTTCATTGGCTCTTGGAGCTCATCACCATTGGGGTGAGCCAGTTTGTATGCCCCGGTGTCGTACTTGGCAACTATGACATAGGGTCCTAACCAATGTGGTTCGAACTTCCCTTTCTTTCTCTCTACTCTAGTGTTGAACTGGTTCTCCTTCATAACTAAATCACCCACCTCAAACTGGTGAGGGATGATTCTCTTGTTGTAGTTGCGAGAGATTCTATGTTGATATACCTTCAAGTGATTAAGAGTGAAAATGTGCCTCTCATCCAGAGCTCTAACTCAGCCAATCTTGCCACTCGATAATCTTCATCCTTATCCAAATAGTCTCGAAGAGAAATTCGCAGGGATGGGAGTTCAATCTCTAAAGGGATGATAGATTTTGTCCCAAACACTAGGGAATATGGCGTCACACCCGTAGGAGTGTGAATTGATGTTGATAGGCCTAAAGGGTGGGTGGATTTGTAGGTGCCAGTTTCGACTGGTTTTACTAACCATCTTCTCCATTATCCTTACCAAAGTCTTGTTTGTTGCCTCAACTTGTCCATTACCCTGAGGGTAATATGGCGTGGACCATTTCAATCTGATTTGGAACCATTGGCAAAGACCTTTCACAGTTTTGTTCTTAAATGACTTCCCATTATCTGTGACAATGGCTACAAGGATACCATATCGGCAAATAATATGATTCATGATGAATTTAGAAATATGTGCTCCTGTGACATAGGTTAAAGGGATAGCCTCCACCCATTTTGTAAAGTATTTTATAGCTGTGATGATATGTGTATGACCATCAGATGAGGTAGGAGTAAGCTTCCCTATTAGATCAAGTCCCCACTTGGAGAATGGCCACGGAATAGTGATTGGTTGCAATGGTTGTGATGGAGCATGGATGAAATTTCCATACTTTTGGCAAAGCACACATTTTCTAACATAATTACAACAATCAGTTTCCATGGTGGGCCAATAGTAACCTACTCTTAACAGTTTCTTAGCCAAGACCATTCTGTTTGTATGTGCTCCGCATACTCCTTCATGTACTTCTTTAATTGCCTGGATTGACTCGCCACATCCAGACAACGTACATGCATTCCCATCGTAGCCACGATGATAAAGTGTACCTCCTAAAAGGGTGTAACGGGCTATCTGGTGAATTAGGCTTTGCTTTTTAGAATGGGAGATATTGGGAGGGAAAGTACTATCCTTAAGATAGGTGAAAATGGGTTCATACCATGGGGAATAGGGACCAACAACCTCACAAGCTAGGCAAGATTCCGACACGTCATACGCGGGCTGGTGTAGATTTTCTACAAAAAATGGCATATCATTGTTCCCTAGTAGAATACGAAGCATAGATCCCACCGTTGCCATGGCATCTGCCGATCTGTTCTACGCTCTTGGGATTTGCTCAAAGGTAATGCACATAAAATACTCCTTCAGAGTTTCCACAAACTTCTTGTAAGGTATGAGCTTGTCATCCTTAACTTTATACTCATCATTAACTTGTTTGATGATTAGCTGCGAATCACCTACAACCTTAACATGTTGAATATTCCACTTGATGGCTAGCTTCATCCCTGCAATGAGTGCTTCATATTCCGCAATGTTGTTTGTGCAAGGGAAGGCCAGGCAGAAAGCCTGCGGTATAGGATCACCCGAAGGAGTAATAAGGACCACTCCTGCACCTGAACCATGAAACATAAAAGATCCATCAAAATGTATCTGCCATACGATAGATTCTTCAATGTAGAGAAAAGATGCATCTGGCAGATCCAGACTCAAAGGTTCTGTGCTTTGCAAAGGTGCTTCCACTAGCTGGTCGGCAAGTACTTGTCCTTTAATTGATTTTTGATGGACAAATTCTATATCAAACTCACTAAGTAGAATGATCCAATTAGCCATTCTACCTGTGAGGGTGGGTTTGGACAACAAATACTTGAGTGGGTTGACCTTGGATATGAGCTTGGTCTTAGTATTTAGCAGGTAATGGTGAAGTTTCTGAAAGGTAAAAACAACGGCCAAGCAAGCCTTTTCAATCTGAGGATAATTACGTTCATAGGCGATGAGGGTGTGACTCAGATAGTACACTACTTTCTCTTTATGGCTAAGGTCGTATTGGGCAAGCAGTGCACCAATAGCATATTACGTAGTGGAAATATAGAGCAAAAGTGGTTCTCCGGAGTGGGAGGCATGAGGACAAGTGGATTAGCCAGTACTGTTTAAGCAAAGCAAAGGCTTGCTTTGTTGCTTGGGTCCTCGATGAAAGTGACATCCTTCTTAAGCAAATGAGTGAATGAGTGACATTTATTTGCAAGCTGGGAGATAAAGCGGCAAATGGCTTGAATTTTCCCCTGTAAGCTACGTAGTTGCTTGATATTCTTAGGTGGAGGCATTTCTGTGATGGCAGACACTTTAGCAAGGTCTACCTCAATACCTCGTCTTGACATGATGAAGCCTAATAGTTTCCCAGATAGCACACCGAAGACACACTTCTTTGGATTTATCCTGACTTTGTATTCACGTAGGTGTTCAAAGATATGCCGCAAAATGATAGGATGATCCTCTCTTGTTTTAGACTTTCCCGGATGTCGTCTATGTAGTCTTCCATGATGTCATGAATCATATCGTGAAATATTACTATCATGGTCCGCCTGATAAGTTGTTCCCACATTCTTAAGGCCAAATGGCATCACCTAATAACAGAAGGTGCCCCAAGGAGTTTTGAAAGCTATTTTGTGTTGGTCTTCCTCAGCGATCTTAATTTGATTATAACTCGAAGAGCCATCCATAAGCGATAGCATTTCATACCCTGTGTTTGAGTCAACAATCATGTCAATGTTGGGCAACGAAAAGTCATCTTTAGGGAAAGTTTTATTGATGTCCCTAAAATCATGCAGATTCGGATACGAGATAGGTTTCTTCTGGACAGGAAAAATGTTCGATATCCATTCAGAATAATCAATTGGCTTGATGAATCCTACTGCAAGCAACCTTTCCAACTCTTCTTTAACTAACAAGGCCACTCTTGGGTGCATCTTTTAGAGCTTCTGTTTGATAGGCTTAGTGTCTGTGTGACCAGGTTGTGCACGACCAAAGTTGGATCTAAGCCGGGCATGTCTTTGTAAGACCATGCAAACACATCAATAAACTCTCGCAGTAACATAGTGAACGTATTTTGTTCTCTGGCCGAGAGTGATGCTCCCAATTTTACTATCTTGGGATCTTCTTCGGTACCAATATTGACATCAATGATTTCTTCAACTAACAATTTTGATAAATCCTCCATACGTGTAGGATCGGGAGGTAGGTTGAGATCTTCATCCAAGGATGTCTCTACGAGATTTTCATCCTTGGCGTGGTCACTTTGTTTGTCCTTTGATTTTCTTATTTTTTTGTCAGCCAGTGCCTCAAAGAGGTTTTCACTGTGTGACTTGGACTTCGATTTTTGCCAAGGATTTTCTTTAGAACTCTTGCCCTCGCTTTTCTTTAAATTTTTCGACCGCGAGGTTCACCTCCTCTTTGAAGTAGGTGCAGTGTCTAAGTCGATAAAGAAACCCTTTTGTGATCTCCAATGGTAATTGTATCCCTTATGCCCATGAACTCTGCAATAGCCTCGCGTCGTTCTCAAATAAATCTAGTGCCACGTGACGTTGTTGGTCCCATTCAACAATGGAAGGGTACACAACGTCAAGGATTGGTTCGGTGGGGTTATGGTGGGAAAACATTATTCATGAAAAGGTTCGTGGAGGCTAGATCCTCATATTGGCTACAACAGAATCCATATCACTATATAGATAGTCGAGCTATCCTCACACTTTAAAAAGTCACATCTTGATCGTTAGGGTGTGCCCCATAAGGGTGAATCTCGATGCCATATCTTTCAGTTTTGAAATGGGGAGAGGGACTAGTTCCATTTGTCCTTGTTCATTCTTACCACATCCTAGGCCTCAGTAGCCCATGGAGTACATCATTACGCTTGATTTTTCATATTCGGGGTTTGATAACAAGATGGCTGAGTGTCCTCAGGGATCGAAGTAGTAGGTGGATCAAGAAATTTTTCCTCAGCTAACAAGCCTCTAGGTAGGAACGACCCAATAGTGTGTTCCTCTCTAGGTCTCCTGAAGCGGTAGTTGGGTCGACCTCTAGTCTTGGGCGACAAGGAGAGGTCAGAAACCAAGAGTGCTTGTTGTACATTATACTCCCCACAACCATATTCTAGGATTTTCATCTCCCATGAATTAAATGGAGATGTTGAAGTAGATGCCCCATGAGCGCAAGAACTAAGAGAATTTGAATCTAATCGAGATTCCATGGCCTCAGAATGAAGAGGGACAACTATATTTGTGGAGGGACATGCGTATGCACCCTTTTGTGCAAAGCTATTAAGAGCTATACAATGAGCAAAGGGCTCTGACTCTCCTGGTATTGTAACTGTATGTCCCTCATGCTTCAGCTTGATGCATTGATGAAATGTTGATGGCACGACCTGCATGGCATGAATCCATGGTCGGCCTAGAAGCATATTATATGGAAGTTCCAAGTCAAGGACGTGAAACTTCGTCTGATGGTAAGTGGGGCCCACCTCCATGGGCAATGTAATGGTGCCTGCTGACTCTCTTTCCACGTTGTCGTATGTTTTGATAGTGATGATATGGGACTCAAGATCTGCCTCCGTATGTCCCAATTGTTTGACTAATTTAAGCGTGCAGATGTTCAATCCAGATCCGTTATCCACAAGCACCCGTTTGATTTTCCTGCAGTGACAACTACCTCAATGTATAAGGGAAGATTATGTTTAGGATTCTCGGTAGGGACCTCCCTATGGTTGAAAGTGAGATGCTCACTGGGTGCAATATTTGCCACCGCGGCTTGAAGGTACGTAGGATTGACTTCTAAAGGCACTCCCGACCCCTGAAGAGTTTGATACAAAATGTCCTTATGCACATTGGATATCTTGAGAAGATCTAAGATCAAGATCTTAGTAGGTGTCCTCTCAAGATGTTGTAAAATTTATATTTACAAGTTGCGGGGGTCAACAGAGAGGGTTGGAATCATGAGGCGGGCACGCCTTGCTACCGCAATGCAATCCTTTCCCTCGATCCTGGGATGGGATTGACACGGCCAGTGAGGGGAGTGAATACATCTCGATAAGCGAATCGTAATGATTGTTATCTCTTTTGGTATACAAGTAATTCGCAGCTTTATAGGTTTGGGATGAGTCTCCCGATCTCACTTTGTCTTTTCCGAATTATCATGCTTAGGAATGGTTCCTTATAAATCCCCATTTTCTCGTTAGGTGCTTACGTTTTCGGTGGTTATCCATCTCTATCTCCCCATTATCAATGAGGTCCTAAATATAGTGGCGAAGCCGTAGACATTTGTCTATCTTATGACCTTTAACGCGATGCATTTCACAGTATTCATGCTCCTTATACCATGAAGGTTTAGGAGTGTTGTCATCAAATGGTTGCGTTGTAGGATAGGTCATCATGTGGGCCGCATCCAACTGTTTTAGTATGACAGACAATGGTTCATTGAGGGAGGTGAATGTTCGTCACTTTGGTGGTGGTTGAATTGGGCCCTTGGTCAGTTTAAAAGGTTGACTGGTTTGGACCGTTTGAACACGTTTGGAATCAGTGATTCCGTCTCCCACCACGTTTTTGTTTTTGTTAAAGATCTTCAGCTTTTCAGTGGGTTTGACACTTTGGTTGTCTTTGAATTGGGTTTTGAGGGTGCGTTGGCAATGAGAGCCTTTTCTATTTAAATCCCTTTCTCGATAACCTCCTCAAAGGTGCAAACACAATGCATTTGGAGGTGGAAAGCTATATCTGGGTTGAGATTAGGGACAAAAATACTGACCAGTTGCTTCTTAGGGAAAGCGCAAGGGAAGCGACTAGCTATCCCTCTCCATCATTGGAGGAAGCTGGAAAAGGTCTCATTTGGGTGTTGTTTGGCACCGCACAAGTATGCCATGGTGATGTCACTCTCTATCTTATATGAGAAATGACGCACGAATCTTTCCACCACCTGCGCTAGGTGAAAATTGATCCTCATGGTAAGCGCGTAAACCATTCCAATGCTTGACCTTCGAGACTCTTAGGAAAAAGTTTGATGAGGTAATTATCACTATAAGACACCTCTTGACATGCCATGTAGAAATCTTTAACATGATCCCTTGGGTCTCCCTTTCCTTTGTATTTGTCAAACTTTGGCATATCAAATTTCTTTGGAAAGGGTTGAAGGGTCATTGTCTTGTCAAAAGGATAGGGGCATAGTTCTTTGTATTGGTATTTCCTAATACTCCCTATATTGCTTTCTTGTATGCTCGCAAGTGTTGCTTTCATAGATTGCACTTCTTGTGCGAGTAATTGTTCTCTAGTGGGAGAAGCGGGGACGTGTACACGATGATACCTCATGTCTTCTTCTCCTTGGTTTTCTCGATGGAGTTTGTGGATCCTAAACTTAGGCCTTGACTTTTGAACGTTCTTGTTTGTGTCTTTCTGTACCTCGAAAGTAAGCAAAGCTAGTTATCGGCTTAGGTTACTGATTTGTTATTAAATTGTGACTTAGTTTGTGTCTTCTTCTTCTAAAGGTTCTTCCTCTTCGTATTGTGGAGGTTCTTCCCCTGTCTCATGTTCTATCTTGTTTCTTCATGGTAATTTGATGAGGGGTATTCTATGCCCTACCACTTTATCATTTTTTGCGTAAGAAGTGGAAGCATGCTTGCCTGTTAAAATATCTTCCATATTGATAAGAGGGCATTATTCCTTAGTAGTTTCATTTGTAGGTAATATTGTTTCATTCTCGGTGGGAAATTTGGCCCCTAATTCCACGACCCATGCCAAAACTCTATCTTTGTTTCTAAGGAGAAACTCATCTAGTAGAGCAGGGTCAAAATCAAAGTCTGCGCGTGGTGACTCTAATTCATTTCCACTATGGTTGACCATTTCTTCTGTTTCCTTTTCTGTAGAAAATAGTGGTCCTAGATCATGTCCAATAAATGGGTTTGACCCTTGTCTGTTAGAGGTTTCCCAAGCTTGCGCCTATTGTTCCTCATATGTTTGTTTCTTTAAACCTAGACGCGTCTTGGGAGCCATGTTTTCGTGATAAGTTTCACTAAGGTAAGTTGTAGATTTGTTCAAAATTCAATGACTACCCCTAAGTGAAACACAAGATGTATGTGTTAAGAGTAAATTAACAGTGTGAGAATACCAATGTGATAGAATGATAAAGTCACCAATGAAACAATCATTTGGTACCAAAACTTAATCAAATGAAGTACTTCCTAGACTACATTTCAAAGTAATTTGCGACGCCAGATGATTAACAAGATGTCTCCACTTATGCCAAGTTCAAAGGAATGAACAAGACATAAGTAAATACACGAAGTTAAATGCGATCTCCTAATCAAGATATACGACGAGCAAGCTCAAGTCTGATTAAGACCTATATCTCAAAAAGTGCCAATTACGATTTGCGAATGACACAACAATATCACCAAGATATGTTAACCCACTTTGCAAGAAAGTGAAGTATTGATATCGAGGTGTTATTGATATAACACGCACAAATGGTAGTGCCTAGCACCTTTTGAAATTGAGGTAATAATAAAACCGAACAAAAAAGCTCAAAGTATAGCTAGGAATAGTTAAGAATGTGTGCAACGTAACCGTATAATATAGGTATTTATGTCGAGTTTACAAGAAACAAGATGTAAATATCGAAATTGTAATGATACAAGACAAACAAGCTAACTCCTCTATGGAAGTCTGCGGTGATGAACCACGCCTAACTACAATGACGATCTTGACATGGGTATCAAGATCACAATGGCTACCAAATGACGTGAAAACGCCTCCGCTCACTTTAGACGTTTAACTAACCTAGCCGCAAACATGGATGGGCGTAAACGGACATAAAAGTGAGAGAAACAGTTGAATGGCAACACAAAGGTAATCACACCTCTTTTGATCAACAAAGTGTCAAAATAATATGAAGGAAATAAATCAAGAAAAATGACAAAAAATGCTAGCCTCACTTCAGCAGAGTTTCACCTCACCCTAAGGCAAGTAAAAACTAGGCGAAAGTAATACGTCACATGTTTCTCAAAAAGAAGGTTCACAACTCAACACTGTTTTAAAATGGTCAAAGTGGGCTCCTGGCCAAAGTATATTCTCCTAGGTGGTTCTCTCGCCCTAGGTGTTACAAAGTTTCCACGAGCGAGCACGATTTACCCAAAAAGTCACACTGACTAGTTTGGGAGTATCTCGGCTTTACTTTACCCCCTTCAAGAATAGTAGGCAACTAGTGCATCTACATGTACCATCACTGGGGTCACCACAACAGACAACCTGTAACGCTATCTCACAAAGGAATCACTAGCCAAGTAGGTAGTGCAGAGCACTTCCCGTTTCGTCCACAAGGTTCCTCTTACGTGGACTACTTTGGGGTTCTGGAACCACCCCCATTGTTGTAGCTTAAGGCTTTATGCCAAAGGGGTTATGTTTTAGTTGAGCGGAGAGGGACGACCCTTTTCGAAACCCGTAATATAGTGTTTTGAATATGTTGTTCTTTTTATCTTGTTTGATTAGGTGTGCTTTGCTTGAACACCTTTTGACAACCCGTATAACAACCGTATTAGTAGTTTTTGATTTTTTTATTCCTCCTTTCTTTGACAAGCATTTTTAGGTCTTGCACTCAAGCGTTAGTAGTTCTCCAAGAAAATCACATTATTTAAAAGAGGATTAAGAGTTTATTTTGATTCTCAAGATCATCCAAGGATGCAAGAGAAGAGCATACATAAAAAATAATCCAACTAAAAAGTAAAGAAAATCTTTTCAATCAATGAACCATACAAAATTCTTGGCAAATGTTCATTCCCCTAAACCAAAAGTGAAAGATGAAGTTTCCAATTTACCAAATGTTATAAAATGAAGACTAAAGTTATTTTTGATTCTCAAGATCACCCTAAGGTGCAAGAGAAGAGTATACACAAAATTTATCCCAACTATAGAGAAATGGAAAACTTCAAATCAAAGGACCATTGAAAAATGCTTTGTAAAAGGTTCATTCCCTTAAACCAAAAGTGAAAGATGAAGTTTCCAATTTACCAAATGTTATAAAATGAAGACTAAAGTTGCTTTTGATTCTCAAGATCACCCTAAGGTGCAAGAGAAGAGCATACACAAACTTTATCCCAACTATATAGAAATGGAAAACTTCAAATCAAAGGACCATTGAAAAATGCTTTGTAAAAGGTTCATTCCCTTAAGCAAAATGAATAATCAAATTTCCAAGTTTAATCCCAATGTTTAAAAGATATAGATCAAAGCTATTTTTGATTCTAAAGATCACCAAAAGGTGCAAGAGAAGATCATACACACGCTTTGGTCTAAATCGAGTAAGCATGGAAATACAACATTCATCAAAACATTAGACATGTTAGAAAATGATCAGTTTTAAACTAACAGAAAAACATGCAATTTCTGTAAGTATAAATCCTAAATTTATGTTTTCATTTAATCTTTAACTTCAATACCTTTCCAACGCAAAAAAAATGGAGTCATTTCGAGTTTGAGAGCAAAAGTTATGGCCTTCGGAAAATGGGTTACGCATATACTCTTATGCTCATGGGTATGCACTTGACATGCACTCAAAAATGTCAAGAAAAACGTCCCTTAATTTGCAAAATGGGTAAATTTTTACAACCAAGATTCAATTTTGATAACAATCCATCACATTAATATATAAATAGAAGACTCAACGCTATAAAACATTAATATACATGCTCAAGAATTTAAGATTTTCAAGAAATTGTGAAACTAACATGTAGAATGATGAAAAAGTAAGCTCTAAAAATGAAAACATGATGAAATCTTGAAATTTTCTCACCAAGATTAAATTTTGACAGCAACCCACCACATTAATATGTAAATAGAAGACTCAACACTATCAAACACTAACCTACATGCTCAAGAATTTAAAATTTTCAAGAAATTGACAAAACTAGCATGTAGAATGTTGAAAAAGTAAGCTCTAAAAATGAAAACATGGAGAAATCTTGAAATTTTCCCATTAATTCCAATTTTGACAACACTTCACCTCCTTCATACCTACAAGGAAGACTCAACACATGCAAACTCAACAAAACAAGTTAAAAAAACAAGTTAGATCAACATGTGTAAAAGAGGGTTAGTAACCAAAAATGAAACTTAACTACAAAAACTTGAAATTAAGTGCAAAGGACAATGGAGTAAGTCCCACCAGGCGTGCCAAATGTGTGCATGTGTTTGTTTTCAAAATAATGCTAATATGAGCAAATACTAACACCTAAATAGTCTTAATTAACAAGAATTGAACAACAAACTAAACACCATCAAGATAAGAATTAAACAAGGGTTAGATGCTAGCATTCATCAATACAAACTTTGAAACTAACAATGTTAAATATTTAAACTCCTCTATTCTCTAACAACAAATAAATGAATGAACCTAAATAAGCTCCATGGCTATCAAAATAGTTGTCCTTAGTATGCCAAGTAACCTAGGAATGAGGGCCTATCAAAGTTGGGCTACAAGACCCCTTTGACACCTCCCATATGACCTAAGCACTTAAGAAAGAGGCTTAACTCTTCAAGATGATGAACTCTCAAAAGGGCAAGGTGCAAGCTCTTAGTCTCTTTGCTATATGCTTTGCATTTGCTCTCTAAGGAGTTTAGGTGTAAGTAAAAAGGTAGGTGGAGGGCTCTTTATATAGCCCAAAGGATAAAGGATTCAACACATTCTCATGAATGTGGGATAAAGGTAAAACATGATTAGGAATGGATAAGGTTACTTTATTAAAGGTAACCTTACTTTAGAAGGGTTTAATACATGTTTAGCAAGTCATGGGAGTTGGGGGTGTTTTAACTAATCAAAGGTGATTAACTAATAGGTAGATGTAAGTTTATAAGATAATTAGAGGAATATTAGTACGATTTAGGCTATTAGAAGGGGATTAAATCAATTAAATATTAATTTATTGGTTAAATGGAGGAAAACTAATTAATTAATAATAATTAATTAGCCTAGGTAAAAGGGGTGATTTATTAACTAAGGTCGTTAATTAGGGTATTTGTTAGATAGCAACTTAATTAATTAGCTTAGTGTAATTAATTAATGATGATATGAGGGAAAATAAGTGCTTTTGATGATATGTCATTGATTTGAGAAAGGGGATAATTAGCGTAATTTAAGTATTTAAATTACTTGGGCGTAATTATAGGTGTCTACACTAAGTATTACATACTATTATCTAAGCTTGTATTCAAATGCACAAGAGTATTAAAGGCATCCATATAACACTCATGTAAGGGAAAAGGGTTATATCACTTATGCATACACAACATAGGAGGGGAAGTCTACTTTATCCCATCCCACACATGTTATACATTTAATACATTCTAAATCTAACTCGAAATCAATGTGCAACTTGCACAAGGGCATCCTAGGGAATCATTTATAGAAGCACACAAGAACTACATAGAGTATGATATATAGTGCAATACTTGGTTATAAGTTCACTCTTGTGTGTTGCCAAGGTCACCGATGTGGTTTGTCGGTATGTGTAGGTGAACTTCTTCCTTGCAGTTATAGGTACATTTGAAAATCATACAATGACTCTAAAGTGACAGATAGGAAATGAAAGTGAACATCATCTCGTCCCTAAAGAAAGCGAACCGTAGCATTTAACTAGACATGAGAACCTAGATCTAGATACTAGTACCACACACTCTTGTCATCTCCTGACGATATTGTCATGTGTAGTTTTTTGAGTTCATAACCTCTAGAGAAAATTGAGGACAATCTCCTCGGTTTATTTCAACTATTCATCTACCCAGATCACTTCTTGTTCATTCACAAATGATCTAAGTCCCTTTATCTCTACTTCTTGCTTAATGTTTCATATTGCACATGCTTTTTTGTTTGTGTCTTACCTTATATTAGCATTTCTACATCATTTATTATAGTAGTTATTTTGCAATCAAATTTATCTCAAATTTTATTGAATCATTTTAGTGAACCCCACTCGTGATCAAACATTTAAATCCTTATTTTTTCCACTCTATCGATCTTCTTTCATATCTCTTAAAGTCTCCTTGCATCAATTATTTCAAATGTACCCCGTTGTAAATATGTTCTCCAAAATCCCTAGAAACTATGTATCTCCCTCACAATATGCCACCTTCACAATTAAGTGCCATCTTCGATCGTCTCTCTAATGACTCTATTATTCCTAACACCACAACCAATCAATCCATTTACAAGTCAATTCAAGCTTTACATTATTTATTTCAAGATAAAATTCATGCTATGGAAACCATGATTACATCTCTCACAACTGAAATCCAACATCTCAAAGATGCCCCTCGTGCCCATGCTAGTTCTTCCTCTACACCTCATCCTAATCCAATGTCTTCTACATGTGCTCGTTTATGTGAACCCCAATTCTTACCGCTACTAAAGACGTCTCAAGTTTGATCTAAATGCTAAGAAACGTGACATTCTTCCTGTGTCCTCCATCACTAGTTGATTAACTTGTCAACTACTAATCGCTACCCTCTTTATCACCTTCAAAAATACATAGGCCTTCGATTTTGTAATTATCATAGACTTAATGGATAGCGTGATTATAGACATCTAAAATTTTGACACGGTTAATTACAATTAACATGTCCTAAAAATATCCTAACATCATCCATATAATGATTAATCACAAGATTAATAATTATTATTTACTCGTTTTAGCATATTTTCCCTTTATTGTTATTTATCATCCATCATTATATCCCATCTCATCATTTATCCCTTTAATCCTTTATTTTATCCATTTTCAACTATATAATAATTAATCATAAGATTAATTATTATTATCCCCTTTTCTAATCTCATTTTATCATTTTAGGAATTTAATATTCCTACACCCACCTACCAACCTACCCTACACATCCCTACACCTAGCCTTTCCATGTAACCTCACCCCTAATCATCATTAATCAACCTAATCTAATCACATCCTCACACGTCTAAATCTAGAGGCTTATAAATCTAGAAGACTCTTTAACCTTCTCCTTCCTTTGAATTTAATTCAAAGGAAGTTTCTTCCCTCCATCAATATTGAATTCAAAAATATAGAATTATCCATTCTAAAGAATTCCAATCCTCTCATGCATTCTCCAACCTTGATCCTAATCCAACATGACTTCGTCTTATCCATTGAATCCTCCACCCACAAGCTATAAATTAATCTTTACTCCTCTATGAGAGCCGACTTGGAAATCCATAACAAAGTTCTGCTAATTTTATCAATCAATCATCCATTTTCATCTTCAATCACTCAATAAATCCATTCATCTATAATGAATCCTTCATCCTTCATCAAGAAATAAAATTCAATAAAGGGGAGGTTCTTCCCAAATCATCCCACAAAATCAAGCAACCAATCAATCATCAAAGAGAAAATCCACCACATCAAAGGAGGAGTTGTGCAATCGTGTAGGTAAGTGCACATATAATTTCTCTCCTCTTGTCTATCCAATTCTCTATCTAAGGTTTTGTTGGAGAAAATTATATTAGGGAAGCAATTTAGTTGTTTTCTCATATTTTCACAACCAATATTTTCTTGCACTTTAAAATGAATAATTAAGAACCTTGAGCATCAATGTTTTATTTCATTTGCTAAACAACATTCTACTACATGTTCATCTCTAATTTTTAAATCCCACTGGGATCCCAAATTCGATCCTTCCATGTCTAATGAACATCATGCCATAGTCACTAATGTTCCTTCTCCAGTTAGTCCAAAGCCGCCCATCCAACCCAATGTCATACCACCTATCAAAATTTGTCCTCCATCCCCTCCTCCTATCAAGTCCTCTACAATGTTACACATTCCACCTAAGAAACCTCCTTTAAATTTTTTTCCTCCATCCTATCCTTCTATTAAATTCACTAAAACAATGTACTAAATCAGCCACCACCAACCAAGCAAGACAAATCAATTCACCATGTGATAGCTAACTTATTTAGGCTTCTTCTTATCAACCCAAAATCCAACCATGGTCCTACTCTTTCTTCTACCCCTCATCGTGACAACAATATAATTTCTTATGATACATTTCAAACTTTGTCACCATCACAATGTCTCTCTTACATAGTCACATATACCTCTATCAATGGAACAATTAGAGAGCATCACGATTTCTCACATCTTCTATAACTATCATGTTGTCTATAGTCTTTACTACAACACTTCACACTCGCACTTTACAATTAATATTTTTAATCACTCCTAGATCTTTGGTACACACATTGTGCCATCATTACCCTATGATGCACTCTCATGCTATAGTTCACACTTGATTTTTAGGGCACACTACATCAATGAACCTCGCATTACACACTTCATGCTCTGTGCTTCGCGACATATCTTTTCTAGCATCTACTCACACATGAAACACCCATTTCCGATGATGCAATATTGTTCTATGGTTCATTATAGATCATTAAGGAGGAATTTATAAATTAACCTCATTTCATGTACATCCATTGGGGGTACTGTGACTCCTTCCATTTTCACATCTTGTATACCACATCATCACAGTCATACAAGATTTACATATCTTGGCTGCATTTACTCTTGTTAGCTTATACTAATTACATCTTGCACTTTGCTTACTATGTTAGTTTGGATACTTGGTATGTCATTATTTGTTTCTATATTCACATATGCGTTCACTTCGTTTCTTGAAGTGAATGCACATTTCTTATAGATCCTTACACGATGCATGATGCCCGACACTAAAACCCTCGCTAGTCTTCACCGAGGCTCATGGGAGCATCAAATTTTACACTCTTGCACAATACTGAGTTCTATTATTTCATCATTTACTCCTAGCACTTATTTTTCATTGATATTTACATTCTTTGATATATTATTTATATTTTTAACATGCTAATGGGTGCTTCATGTGTAAAATTTTCTTTGCAAGACTATATGCAACCATGGTTATTTGATATATTTTTATTGATCTTGTTTGCTATTGTATGCTATTGTTTGTGGGCTATGCCCTATGTCTTGTGTGATCATTTTATACTTTTGTCTACTTTTTCTATGATTGTCTTGTGACATTGTGATTGATATCTCATGTTTGAAACCCACTTTTCGCGATCCATCTTGTTTTCACACTTGATTATTACATTGTTTTCTATTGCATGCTAGCTACTTTTACTACTAACACTTATACTAGCCTACTTTGTTTGCATGTGCCTTGGTTTCTACCATACACATCCCCAACCCATTGTAGGTATCTATAAACACACACACACACACACACACACACACACACACACACACACACACACACACACACACACACATAGTCCTGGTCCTCTCCTTTGGGCCACAATCTCCTAAAATTGTCGCATGTAGCCAAACGAGGGGGCATACATTGGGTGAAAAATTACCCCTACATCATCTCAAAGCTACAGTTTAAATCAACACACAGTATACATTCACATAAAAGTCTATAATTAGACTTGGACTTCATACAAAGAGTGGACACTAGTGCCTAGACCATGACAATAACGTTTGGCGCTTTTTTCCTCCCATGGGAACTAATGTCCTAGGGGAAGAAACAAGAAATTTATCATAACAACACAATTATCAAGTAGCATGCACTTACCTACAATTACAAAATGAATTATATCTCCTAAAATTATCTACAACACAACTAATTAGGACATACCAACTACAAGTGGTGCTCATTTAGAAGCAGTCATGGAAGGAGAAAAAAACTAGACCTCTCTCCACAACACTCTTCTCTTGGTATGAGATCAACCATAAAACTTGTTGGAAGAAAAAATGGACTGGGAGATGAATTGGTCCTTACAAACTTTAATCAATTTTAGATTTGATTACTTACACCATAATTCAATCAACCATTCATTAATGTGTGCACAACATCATACAATATACACTCATATAACCATAAACAAGAGAGAGAACACCATAACACAAGATATAAGTGGGAAACCCTCAACGGGAAGAAAACCCACTGAATCTTATGATTATATTACTCATATCAATATTATTTAGTGAATCATTAACTTCACAAGAAGCACCAACCCCTAGTTTAGTAGAGTATCAACCCTAAAAAGAGCACGAACCCCTAGTTTAGTAAAGAACCAACTCCAAAAGGAGGTTACAACCCCCTTAGATGATCAATCACCCACTTAACCACATTTGAATGAAGATATCTCGATGTCTTGTTGATGCAACAACCGATGGATATCACATATTCATCTCATACACTTATAAACCCTTGTTCAAACCCTTGCTTCTCTAACTTATTATATCTCACTCTTTCATAGACTGTTTTGCATCAAACCCTGCACACACACTATCTAATATTTCTCAACCTACTACATAATTTCTCAAATCTAAATCAATTCCTTCATACCTAAACTAGTGCAAATTTGAATTCAAACTTTACTTTTCTATGAACTTCATCTCACAAAAACAAAACCAATCGGTATATATCCTTTATTTTAACCAATATAACTTAAAAAATCTGAATACAATCATTAAAACATTCATAATCGGCCCATATATTTTGGCCATGACCAAATGCACTCAAAGTAAGAACAAAACTAGCTCAAAACCCCATCACCTAGATAAGATAAAACCAATAATGCCAAAAAAATGATTATTCAAGCTCCCAAATTCACCAAACATATCAAATATAACATAAAAACACCATCCACGATCATTAATTAGCTTTAACCAATCAAATTTATCATAACTAACACAAGAAGGCTAATATCGTTACCCAATTAGTTGTTTATAAGACCCTATCTTCAACATTGGACCTTAAAAAACACCTAAAATATGGAATGTAACCACTCATTATAATCCTCATGATACCTCAATCACATACATGTATGTTAGATCTCATGAAACATCCATATGTGCAAACCACACCTAATTTCCTCTTCACCGAATCGTGTTACCTAGAAAGACAATTTACAAACTCAACTAGTTTGCACACTTTTTGTCACTTTTAATGACTCTAAATACCTTCACCAGAACATACTTTATCCATATTCACTTTCCAAACAATCCATTGCATTCCTTTCTACCTCAATATTTCAACAAAAGCAATCCTATCATGGTGAACCAACAATCTTCTTCTATACAAATCAAGTTGGATGACCCATAAAATATCATCATCATGATATAAAACATATACTATTGTAAATATTTCTAAATCTAATTTTGATAACATTTTACATTTCCTTCAAACTCCAAGTGGAAGGCCTTCAACCAAGTCCATCTCTGAAAATTACTTAAAACTGCCCCAAAATTGCCTTATGACCAGTCTTCATAAATAGGGCACACTTTTCCATTTAGAAGCTTCACCATGATCTAAAACCATCATGGACATAAAGTAAAAGTCCCATAATAAAAACAATGTCAATTTATTTTGCAACTCCTTTGGACAACCTTGTCCCAAACTGAACTTCTTTAGAAACTTACATTTTCAAGTGGGGTCCACTCATCACCACATGATCTATCATACCTTTCTGGAAACCAAGAGGAGTCTTCTACATCATCAAATCATTATAATAACACAAAAACTAATTATGGGCCATTTTAAATCAAATATCTCCAACCTCTTTTTGGGCTAGGGTTTCAAGCTCATAAAATGTTTTTTACCTTCTTAACATTCAATCATAGAAAACATGATGATGATGAAAGTGCAAAGAATAAATTTACACAAGAAATAACACAAAATAATATTATATTTTCTATATATCTCGCACAACATGTTTGGCTAATATATAGCCAATATAATAGAAGAACTACTTCCTAGAAAATAGGAAGTCAACAAACAACTTACCCGTTTATAACTTTACGGGTACAACAAAACTCTATAATAATATATTGTTGAAACAATATATTATAACAATTGTAATATCAACTCAACATAATTATAATCTAACTTTTATAATAATGTGAGCACTAATAATATGAAATCCTAACATTCCCCCCCTTAGTGTGAACATGGGAGAAAAACAATTGCACTTCCTTCGCAGCGTGCCGCCCGTGTGTGCTCATGATCTAGATGGTTTTACAGGACAACCAACAACCTCAACATGGATGGTTTTACAGGACAACCAACAACCTCAATAGGGATGGTTTTACAGGACAACCAACAACCTCAATATCATGATGTTGCTTTTCTTTTGTGCTTTCATCTGTCCACAATGCTTTTCCTTCAGGGAATTATGTAGGAAATACTGCTCACTGATTACAAATATGAAAAGAGAAAATGGAACATTGAGACCATGTTCCCCCCCTCAATGTGAACATTTCACTTATTCAAGCCATAATAGGAACACTGAAAAAGAATCATGCTGCACACAACTGAAATCAACTGCAACTCTGAAAAGAAAGCAAACTCACACACACACTATCACCACAGCTTCGTGCGGCCCCGTCATTGGTGACTGACGAGAGGTCGCTGAATGACCTCCAGCCTCCTGTGCCTCCATCCTCCAAAGTCTCATGCTGCTAGTTCAGCCGGATGTGATCACGAAGCTCAAAATACCTTCAATAATTTGGACGTCGCATACTGGTTCGAAAATGCGTCCAAAATTGAAAATGCGGCAATTTTTTTTTTTAATTTTTCGAACTTTGGAAGATGACACTTTTTACAATAGTAATGACCCACAATGAACTTTTGATGACTAAACAAAAATCGACTCTTGATTTTTTGAAAATAGACACAAAAATGACTATTTTATCATATATACATATCATGACACTTTACGACAAACACACTAATGGTGCTATATAAGACACTTATACTATTAATGACATGAATTTTTACACCATTATTGCTTTGACACTTATACAAGACTCTTTTACATTGACATCTAACTTTCAAAACAATACTTATCAATTTGAATGACTCCACATAAAACCTATTAATGAAAAAAAAATGAAACTATTGATACTCAACTTTGCCTTATGACGAGTATAGTACAAATCAATGCACAACATAAAATATTTCACCAGGTCTTCTAGTTAATGTGTCAGCTCCTTCTTTGAATTGTCACCCGTATATGTATGAGTACCTGAAACTATTGACAATCATTTTCTCTTGATAGATCTGCGAGAAGACTAATACCAAAAATGACTTCTTTTGATGTATCATTCGCTGCCAACCATGCATTCGTTACAACTGGAATGGAGAGCAATTTACGGCTGCTCAATGAAGATCTATTCGCAAATTTCAGAGATCAAAGTGTTGAAAAGTTGTATCAACACCATACACAGTTGGAAACTAAAATGAGCCCGCCAGGAGAGATAACTCAGCACAGACTGCATATGCGGAGCCGTTAAAACCGGTGGAAGTCGTGCATGCATTCATGCAACACCGAATTCAACGCTGGACAAGTGAATCCTTTGAAGCGGCCAACCCAAATTTGGATGAAGAGCACACGAAGAAAACTTCACATCAAATTGAGTTTCAAAGACGATGGGAGATAATAATCTATAAATACGCATTGGTTTCCAAGTACGCATGGATCAACTTATTAATTAACTCCAATTAAATCGAATGAAGTCACAGCAACACGATTGGTGGGAGCTTTCACGTTCTCCATTGTATTTCCACGTCCTAACAACGTCTGGGGACTGCATCCACAAAAATATTACAACTCGTTGATATACACAGATCTTTCATTTCCAAATAGCCGATCCACACACCAATATGAAATCCTTTGTTAGATCAATGAGACCTTTCGACAGTGTTTCCGATTAGAAGGAAATGAATTAAACTGAACAAGCATGACCATATGCGAATGATGACAACACTCTATCAAACGGCCTGACAATCAATTTAAGCTTGTTTGAATTCAAAGGCAGACATGACAATTCAAGCCATAGACAATCTCCACTAAACGGCATATGCACAGATCCTAGTCATTATCACAGTCGCTCATCATAGAGCCGTAGCCTGCTCTGGTACCACATGAAAGTGCAGCAATAAATTTACACAGAAATAACACAAAATAATATTATATTTTCTATATATCTCTGCAAGACAACATGTTTGGCTAATATATAGCCAATATAATAGAAGAACTACTTCTAGAAAATAGGAAGTCAACAAAAACTTACCCATTTATAACTTTACTGTACAACAAAACTCTATAATAATATATTGTTGAAACAATATATTATAACAATATGAATTATAATATCAACTCAATTATATCACATAATTATAATCTAACTTTTATAATAATGTGAGCACTAATAATATGAAATCCTAATGATGAAGCCACTCCATTATTTTTGTTAAACTTTCTTAACTTAATGTAAAATCATCCCTTAAATCACCCAAGGTCCCATGGAAATAACATAATTCATGGTAAGCATCGAAGGTGCAATTCAAGCTAGAAAATTCTCTTTTCTTGGACCCTGTTTTCGCACAAAACATCATAACTTGCAAACCATTATTCAATATTACTCTAAATTTTTCTCAAAACTCTAATAAACCCTCGTGCATCATCTCCAATCATGAACATATCTTAAATAGGTCTCCATATTCTCATCCCATCTAATTTGCATGACTATCCCTTTGGTGTTTTGCATGGTTTAGGCTAGGTCAACTAAACAGACACTCTAAATCATCATGAAATCTCTCCAAAATCTCCTAACAACCTTAATACATAGTTAATAAATCACCTACGTGCATCCATGATCTCACATGGATCTAAAATCAACCTCAAACCTCAAATCACCTAGACCAAGTCTAGATGAGCACTGTGAATCGGGTCTTCAATCTATACCTACACCTTGAAAATCATGTGAGTGACTAAAAACTCCCTAGGAATTTGACTACATGTTGCTACCATGGTCGCCAAGCCATAAAGAAACTCAAACCAACATTCACTAACACCTAGTCTATCTAGGTCACAGATTAGGCTTATTAGATCAAGATAATCTCACTAAATCAACTCACACTATCATGACAACACCTGAAACACTATGTCATCATCCTACTAAGAATTTTATTACACTACTCCATCATCCTCTTTATTATTAATGGGATTTTACATCAATGACAACACCTAGAACTCAACATGTCAAAAATCTACCCCTTTATCATTGATGGAAAACACATAATTTTCTCCCCCTTTTTACATTAATGAAAATGAATACATGTTCTTACATGATCTTCATCCTTATCATCCTCTTAGGATCACCCTTTAGTTAGAAACATCAACCAAAATCATCAAATTAGGCACATAAACCTAATTTTCTCCATCTTGACCTCTTGGACCTCTTGCATAACATTTAATGAATGTACTAGAAAAATAAGCGACGCATAATACTCACACACATGCCAAAAATGATGTTTGGGAGACAAAAATATAATTCTTACCTTCATTATTGCTTATCTCACCTTGATAGGGTTTTAAAATTTCTTATTTCTTGCATACTTGTTCACACATCTCCTTCGAGAACCGAAATCCCTAATCACCTTCTTCAGTGCAATTTGAACTAAATTTGACAATTTCTAGAAACTTACTCACAAAATGACATGACTTCTTGTAGCCCCCATTGGATTTATGACACCATTCTCTAGTGGATAACACAATTTTTTTCTTTTTACATTGCTTTGTTGCCTTAGAGGAATGTCAATCACTTTAACTCTACCCCAAAGCATCTCCTTAGTCTTTTCAATCTCTTTTCATGCTATCATGTTCTTCTTGAATCAAGAGGAATTTTTCCTTTAGAGTATATTATCACACCATCCTTAATATAGTTATTAAGTCCATTTATATACCTTATACATCAATTTAAGATCTTAAGAATAACTCCCCTAATTTACTAAATAAACACTAACTCGTAGGTCTTCGTTTTGGAGAAAAGATGACCATATACAGTCATAACACGTAGCTACATACTAGTCTCCTTTATATGGAGACCACTTAAGCCTCTTATCAACAAGTGTCACAATAGAACATCAACAATCCTTCATACATTGTTTGAATCAAATCATCTAAAATTTTGATAACTAAAGCAATTTCAACCAATAAAATCATTCCTTGGTCAATTTATTGTACAATTCACTTTCATGATTGCCTTCATAGCCTTCATAGGACCACTGGAAAATACCTCATATAATTTATCATGGATAAAATGATCTCCCCTTATCTCATTACACTACTTCATACCTATAGGATGTCATTTTCTCTTCACACGGTCTTGACATATTCATCTTAAGTTGGAACCTTATCAACAATCTTATATACACACCTAAAACCTTCATATATCTTGTTATATAAGTCCTTTAAACCTCTTATGCACATAAATAAATGGAAAATTTATTTTCCCTTTCTTGGAAGCTTCCATAGACCTATGACACTAGATTTTACACACAATGGCCACCTATAACATATTTGGTGAAGTTTGACTTTACCTAAAGCATGATACCATTTTATATATCATATGCAAGTATCAATCATCCTTATTAATACGTTTCATCCCTTATCCACTGGGTTACAACTAAAAACTTAGATGTGTTTCCCTTTTGTTGACCTGTAGCATGTATATTTACACTTTTACTATCTAGACACATCCATTGTAACATGATGACATCCATACTTCTTTCACAATATAGGTATTCCTCCATTTACGCCATGTATCATTTCAATATTTCATCCCTTGACATCTTGCACAAGTTTAGGGATCAAGAACTTACTTCTCTTGTTTTAGTAGCCTTTTATAGTCTTGAAGATCACAATCATAGTCTATAGTCCCATATCACGTTCCTTAAGACAAAAAAACACACTTATCATGTCACTTAACTCATATAGCTCTATTTACTTAATATGAAGAGCACTTAGACTCTTCTCAAGCATTTTTAAGGAGCAACTCAAGCTCCCCCTCAAGATAAACCTTCATAAGGCATGGTGAACCCTTCCTACACCTGTCAGAAGAACCCATATCAAGGCTCTGTTATAGATTGAACCATGTTCTTCATGAATGTATTTAAGACACAAACTTCACAAATGTATGACACTACATATATTCCTAGGAGTTTTATAAATATGTACATCCTTATTATTTTTTGAGTAGCCTTGCAAGTCATCAATATACCTTCCATTTCACTTTCACAAGCTACTAACCCTACTTAATGAAGAATTCACACCTAGATGTTAATGCATTCATTCTCACAAATTTTCCTTAACCTTTTTCGAGTACCATTTAGCTGAATTTATCTTCTCTATCAAGCTTGTAGCATGATCTATAATAATTTATACCCAATTTATATTGTTTTCCTTTCAACTTGGTCTCTTATGCACATACTACAAATGTCAAGAAAATAGGATACCATACAATGTCATAACACCTTGAAATGTTCAAATCTCTCTTCTTATCATGCCAAGATCATATGGTTGAATATTCATAAGGTTCCATTCACTTCATCTCCATATTTGGTATTTTTATCATAAACCCTAGGTTAGAGTTTTCATAGAGCCAGAGAAACTCAAACTAGTTATAACTTCCTTCAAACTTAATTTCAAGGCATAAAATTTTGGATAAAGAAAAACCTATTACATTCTACTCCAGGTTTCTTCTTACCATTAGGGGCCACCATTATTTGAATATTTTAACTCTATTTCATTCTCTCTTTCCCAACATGTATCTTTATCTTTCTTGATGAAATGACATTTTCAGAGACTTTAGCTCACATCATGAACTTTCTACCACCAATGAAAATTTTATTATCTTTTCAACATAACATGAAATACTTCACAAATAATGAAGACTCATTACAGAAATCACTTTCCTTTACACTTAACTCAACCTTACATAACAATCTTGACATATACATGTATCATGACAAACTTCCATTGATACCATATCAACACACCTATACTGGGATGAATCTTTGACATTGAAAACATTCCATACTTGGACTAAGATACTTGGCCTCTTTTTGATACAAATTTTCTCATACTTTATAAACCTTAAGAATTATTTACAAACCTATTTTGGTGTCTCAAATCATAGACTTATTAACATGAATTATGCATGGATTAAGACCAACTTAAATATCCTGGCCATACCTTAAGGGACCAAGACAAAACTTCATACAATATTTAACCATCAATATCATACGACATGACAAATTCTAACTCAAGACATGATAGAACATTCCCGATAAATACTCCTTGACCAATAACACTCACTTTTATTACTTGAAAAACTACTAACAACATATGACTACAATACATACCTCGAACCATAAAGACACATCCTTTAGTAGAAGATCTTAGATTAATCAACTCCCCTTTCTCTAATGCCTCATATGGATTAATACACCTCCAAGAATCCTAGTAGAGGCGTAGAACTTCATGATGCATCTAAAAGAATGACTTGAAGATGTCCCAAGCACTCTTAGACACATGTAATTCACCTCCTTCCACTTGTTTATAATAAAAAATCTGAGATAAACCTTTATGTTGTATCCAAATACATTCTTGGAGGATCATTATGATTCATTATAAGATCTCATATCCTACCTTGACATCTAACATACAAACTAGACCCCTGAAAGCATCTTTCTTACATTCTAGGACCTTGATATCTCTGATCTTTCCTTGAGAATCCATAGTGACACTCTCTAACAACATGAAACAATTTCATTGCAGCTTAAACATGCAATTGAATTCTTACCTTTGTAGGCTTCAAATTGGCTAGGTGGATCATACAAGCAATATCTTGTAACATGGCCTCTTTTATAACAATTATAACACACTACATTCCGAGCCTTCTCACTTATATAGTCTCTCCATTTGTTATAATCTATAGTAAACCATCTACACTCCTTTTCCCCATGGCCAAATCCATTATAAGATAAAAATAACCTTAAAAAGATATTTCACACCATGAAGCTTTTGGTTGATTAATTGTCTTTATCTTCATATTGTCTTTGATGAAGAACTCCTTATTTACTTCCTTAGTGCATGGTTCTTCACCATCCATGCTTGAAATACCATATTCTTTCTTCATCTCTTTGTCCTTGAAATCCTTGAAATCAAAACCAGCGCTATTACCTACTAATTTTGGATTGCTCAATATATCATCAAAATCCTTGGAAATTTTCTCAAACTTCTGAAACGATTGTTTTTCTAGCTTCTTAATATAACTCCCTCTTGAGAAGAGTCACTTCTTCTTCCTTGGATTATAAGTTTAGAGCCATAGCACTCATTTGCTTCTCTAGGCTTCTCATTGTCTCATCTAGCTTTTCAATTCCAACCCAATGTTTATCTTCAAGCTCGTGTATTTTGTATTCATATCATTTGACCTAGATCTTTAGATTTTTGACATTCTTCTCATCATTCTTAAGCTCATCTTGAACACATACTAATTTAGATTCATAATCATCATCTTATTCTTCAAAATCTTTATAAAAAATCACGTACTAAATCACCTAATAATGTAGAATCACTAGTAGTATATCTCATAGCATCTTGTTTCATAAACAAGACCTCATCTCCTACATCTCCATGATTAGATTCAGGCTCAAAATCTGAAACATCATTCTCACTACTTGCTTCATAAGAATATACATCTTTCTTTGTGTAAAAACTCTTCTTACCCTTTTTATTGGGATTAAACCTTTTAAAATCCTATTTGTCTTTACTATACTTATGATTTTTATTTTTATGACCTCCTTCATGATCATCAACATATTTATTTTCATGCCTATGAGGACACTTGATGAGAAAAATCACCTACTTTACCACAAATGAAACATTTAAAAGTAAGTTTAACTTTGTACTTACTGGTCCAACATTCAATCTTCTAAAGAACCAACAAATAACTCATCATCATCCAACTCATGAGAAACATCATCAACCTTAGTCTTATTTTCCTTTGTCTTCTTCTCAACCTTGAAGGCTATCTCCTTCTTGACTAGTTTATCATTTTGAACTCTCATCTCATGTATGCAGTTAGGGTCTCATATAAATCATCCATCTTCAAGAGAGTCAAATCCTTGGCTTCTTCAATGGCAGACACTTTGGAATCAAACTTAGGAGTTAGAGATCTCAAAACCTTTTGAAAAACTACTTCTTCCTTCACATCTTCTCTAACCCTTTCATGGTGTTGACAACATTGTCAACCCTAAGTAAATATGTTCAAAATAATAGACTCACCATCATTCATTGTAGTCCCTCAAACTGATTTCTAAAAGTTTGAAGCTTAGCAATTCTTACCTTGGAGTTTCCTTCATAGAGGGCCTAAGGTTTCTCCCACATAGCCTTAGCTGATTGACAATGCATCACCTTCACAAGCTCATATTATCCTAATCCACACATGATAGCATTCCTAGTCTTTTAATTATCACTACATGACTTCTTGTTTACATTACTTGTTGGAGGAGTTGCAGGAACAATATAACCATATTCCACAACTTTAAAAATATCAAACCCGAGGACATGATGTGATTACTCATCCGTAGACTACAAAAACTTATTTGACTCCATTAATCAATAATGCCTTGCTTTGGTAGAAGAACCAATCTTTTGACTAGTCATTTTTGTGCTTTAAGGAACTCATTTTAAGTGATCACACTTCTCCAAGAGGACCTACTATGATACCAATTGTTGGAAGAAAAATGGATTGAGGGGGTGAATAAATCCTTATAAAATTTAATCAATTTCATGTTTACATACTTAAACCGTAAACTAATCAACCATTTATTAATGTGTGTACAACATCGTTCAACATACATTTTAATAACCATGAACAAGAGAGAGAACACCATAATATAATATATAATATGGAAACATTCAAGGGGAGGAAAACCCACTGAAAATTCTGATTATATTACTAAAAAAAAATTATTTAGTGAAACACCAACTTCACAAGGAGCACTAACCGATGCATTTGTAGGGAACAACCCTTATAAGGAGCACCAACCCCTAGTTTAGTGAAGCACCAAATCCATAAGGAGGATAAAACCCCTAAGATGATCAAGAACCCACTCAACCATATTTAAATGAATATATATGATGTCTTATTACTGCAAAAATTGATGGAGATCACTTATTCACTCACACACATTTAAACCCTTATTCAAACCTTTGTTTCTCCAACTCGCTCTATCTCACTCTTTCATGGAATTGTTTTTCATAAAAACCATGCACACGCACTCTCTAACATTCCTCAACATCTTACACACTTTCTCATCGCCGACTCAATGCCTTCATACTTGTTACAAAAACACACATGGGTTACACTTTTTCCTTCTCACCGAACTAGTACAAATTTGATTAAAACTTCACTTTTATATGCACTTCATATCATAAACAAAAATAATCTAAATTTCCCTCCTTTATTTAGACAAATAAAAATTAAAACATACCAATACAATCATTAAAACATTCATAATGGGCCCATGTAAGTCAGTCATGCCTAAATGCACTCAAAAAGTGCAAAATTAGCTCAAAACCCCGTCACTTGGATGAGCTAAAACCAAAAACACCAAAACCATGATTATTAAAGCTCCTAAATTCACCAAAAATGTTAAATATAACATAAAAACACTATCCATGTTCATTAATTATGTATCACTAATCAAATTTATCATAACTAGCTCAAGAAGGCTCATATCCTTCACTAAAGAGTTGTTTCGGAACCATGTCTTCACCTTTGGACCTCAAGCACACACAAATAAACATAAAATATAACATGTATCCACTCATTATAATCCTGTATACATGTATATCATATCCACACATGTTAGAGATCATGAAAGATCCATATGTGTAAACCATACCTACTTTCCTTTTAACCAAATCAAGTTTCCCATAAAGTAGTTTTACAAAATCAACTTTTTGCACCATTTTTTTCACTTCCAAGACTTCCAAAGACCTTAAATAAGAACACAATTCATACCTATTAGATTTCAAATAAATAGCAATCATAAAATGATACATCTCATTCCTCATCTACCTCGATCTTTTAATAAAGTAATCTTTTCCTAGAGAACCAACAATATTCTTCTCTACAAATAAAGTTGGTTGACCCATCAAATATCATCATCATGAGACCAACCATATACCATTATAAATAACTCTAAATATAGTTTCCATAAAATCTTACCATAAAATCTTACATTTCCTTCTAAATCTAAGTGGAAGGGCTTCAACTAAGTCCATCTCTAATACTACTCCAAAAGCGCCTTATGACCAATCTTCATAAATATGGCACACTTTTCCATTTATAAGCTTCACCATGATCTGAAACAATCATGGACATAAACTACAAGTCCCATACCAAATTCAATCTCAATATATTTTGTAACTCCTTTGGAAAACATTGTCCCAAACTGAACTTCTTTGGAAACTTACATATTTAGGTGGGGTTCACTTATCACCACATGCTCTATCATAGTTTTATGGAAATGTAGAGGAGTAATATAAATCATAAAATCATCATACTAGCACAAGAAATCAATTTTTGGAACTTATGAAGCAATTTTTCTTATACCACTTTTGAGTTAGGGTTTCAAGCTCATAAAATGTTGTTTACATTCTTAACATTCATTCATAAAAACATGATGATGAAACCACTCCATTATTTTTGTGAAACATTATTAAATTAATTTAAAATAATCCCTAAAATCCATAATGTACCATGAAAAGTACACAATTCATGGTGAGTATCAAAAGGTGCAATTATACTATTTAGAATGTCTCCAAATTTTTCTCACACCTCTAGGACAACCTTGTGCATCATCTCCATTTATCAACATAGATAAAATAGGCCTCCATATTCTAATCCCATCTCATTTTCATGACTAACCCTTGGGGTTTTACATGGTTTAGGCTAGGGTCAATTAAAAAGACACTCTAACTCATGATGAAACCTCTCCAAAAGGTCCTAACAAACTAAATACATCATGAATAACTCACATACATTCATTTATTATCTCACATGGCTCTTAAATTCATCCTCATGTCCCCAGGCACCTATACCGAGGTCTAGATGAGCATCCGCAATTGGGTTTTCAACTTGTACCTACACCTTGATACTCACGTGAGTGTCTAAAAACACCCTAAACATGTTCTCCATGTTGTTAACATGCTCCTCAAGAAACCAAGAAAATCAAACCAACATGCACCAACATCTAAGCTAGCTAGGTCATCCGATTAGGCTTGCTAGACCAAGCCAATCTCACTCGAATCAACTCATACCATCATGTCAACACCTGAAACATTATGCCATCATCCTACAAAGAATGTTATGACACTAATCTATCATAACATTTGTCATTAATGGGATTTTACATTAATGAAAATGCCTAGAAATGAACATGCCAAAGAAACTCACTCTTGGTGTGAGATCACCAAAAATACTCACCATCGACAACCAATTTAGCAAAATCGGGACAATTTTCTATGTTTTACACTATTGAATATCAGGTGCACACTTTCCTTTTACATACTTTTACTTACTTATACACATGTTACTTTGATTTTTTATATACATAACTTTGCCTACTTTCTCGCTCTTGTTTTGTAGGTCCGTGTTTAATACACAACAAGAAGCATCCTAAATCAGCAATAACAAGCACAAAAATAGGTATAAGATAAGCATACACTTCACCCCTAGGGTCCACTTCCCTTTTTTCCTAGTCTCCATGCTTCATTTTGCGATCACTTCACTCTTCATTTGACCACTCAATATGTTATCTCTGTCATATTCTCTACAAGATCATAAAAATATCTATGCTCTTGGGTAAATTTACAAGTCCTAAAAGGGTACTAGCATTTACATGATTCATTAGCAAGAAAACTAGTATTTGACAACTCCCTTTAGCCTTTTGCTTTGTCTTGTGCACTTTTATTGACCTTATTCTTCTTACACTCTCGCCAACATTCGACTATTTTATCTTTCTATGGCATTGGACTCTAATGCCTAGATTGGGACACTAGCGCTAGAAATTCTTGTCTTTTTGGGCGCTCATGTCCTTTTTTACCTTTTTCTTATCCTTTTGGCCCCCTTTTGCTTCTTAATTACTTTTTACTACTTTGGGTATGCCTTCTAGTTGTCAGTTACAAAATTCAAACAAAAGAATCATATAAATATACATTTATGTTTTCAAATAAGGGACTAAGCACTAAGCATTACATAATACCACCTAAGGTTGCATTCAAAGGAACATGAGCATCAAAGGCATCCATCTAGCACTCATATAGGAAAAATGGTTACAACACTTCTACATACATAACATAGGAGGTGAAGTCTATTCTATTCCATTCCGCAAATTCTATATATTTTCTACATTCTAGATCTAGCCCACTATCATTGTGGAACTTGCACAAGGGCATCTTACGGAAAAATTTCTACACACACACACACAAAAACGATATAGAGTCTTAGATGCGGTGCAACATTCGGTCATAAGTTCATTTCTCGAGTGACTCGCCAGTGGTCATTCTAACTCCCCTTTTATATTTGCCTTTTTATGTTTGATGTGGTTTTGGGTATGTGCGGGCGAACATATTTCTTGCAGTTATACTTACATTCACATGTTAGAAAGTGACTCCAGAGTGATAGATAGGAAAGGACAATTGACATCATCTCTGCCCTGAAGGAACCAGATCCATATCATCCGGTTAAACACTAATTTCCAGATCCAAACACTAGTGCTAGAACTTTGTCCTCTTCCAAACACTAATGTCTTATGTAGTTTCAAAGTTCAAAACCTCCATGAGCATTTACGACACTATCCTTAGTTTGTTTTAACTATTCACCTATCTAAATCACTTCCTATTCATTTAGAAATAATAGTCTTTTTATTTCCCCTTCTTGCTTAAGGTTTCATATTTCACATGCTTTTTGCTTGCATCTTATTTGTATATTAACATTTTTACATCATTTATTAAAGTAGTTACTCAGTAATCAGATTTAATTAAATTTTTTATTAATTCACCCACCCTATAGAAGTAGTGTAAGGAAAAGAAATTGCATAGTGTCAAGATGGTCGAGTGTAGTGCTTATAAAAGTATGAGTCTTCAAGATGTCACCAAATTATAGAGGAAGGAACAAGGCCTCGAGAACCATGGATATTCTTATTGAGACTCAAATATAGTGTTCACATGGAGATAAATACCTATACCTAAGAAGATCAAATGATTTGTTGTAAGATATAAAAATATTATTAAATTTTATATAGAAAATGGATGTTGAAATCTTGAATGCATGATAGGTTGAAGCATCTGTATATGGGAAATTAGTGTTAATAATAAATTAAAAACTGTGGTAGATGAACTAATTTATTGTAATATATAAAAATATTATTAAATTTTATACAGAAAATGGATGTTGAAAGATTGAATACATGATAGGTTGAAGCATATGTATATGGTAAAATTAGTGTTAATAATAATTAAAAAAGGCGTGATAGATGAACTCACTAATCAATCGCAAATAATTAATGTATTGTGTAAAGAGGATATTTCACACAATATAACCAAATTTCTTAAAACACTCCTTGAAAGTACAACAATGGATCTACGCACCTCTAAAATGTAAATTCGGTATATGGAAACCAAGACCATGAGATATAGATAGGTGGTATACTAAAAATTTAGGAGGATATGAGATCAAGTATGTAGTGTGATGTAGGAGAATGTAGAACATACAAGATGCCAAGTTGTGGTTTAGATTCAAGAGGTCATTGGTAGTAGTCATGAAACCATTCCAACTTATTTGGATCCTTATTTGTGTGTAATAAGGAGTTTCCCTACAAGAACTCTAGTTCAAATATTTGAATAGTATTTATTAGTATCATGTGGTCTAGATGACATTGTGTGAAATGTAAGGGGTAATCATGATACGCTAAGGTGTTTTAACCAAAAAGGAAGTTACTTATGTAATTGATCAGTTATTGACCTTGTGGAGAGAGTATCATTTATTGTAACTCCTCATTCTTGAGAGGATATGAAGATATATTTGAATGGATTAAGTAGAAGTTTAGTTTAGGATAGGAGACAATCAGTTTTAGAAATAAGGTAGGTCAATTAGAAGGTGAGTAGAGAAGTAGTAGAGCTTTGAAGGATCATGAATCATAAATATGTATGGAGGATATTTCAATTATGCATGATTTTGAAAGAAAAACCTTTTAAACATAAAAACAATGCATTTGTTCCGTGAATAAATAAGTGGAATCATGTTAGTTTGAATCTGTTTTAATGACTACATGGTTGAAAAAATGAGAAAAAGTATTGGCTATGATAAGATATGAAATTAAATCATTCCAAAACAAGTGTAGATACAAAGTATGAATTATGTAAGTAAGGGTTTAAATATGTGTTTCTTATGTAAATGATAATTATCGCCATTTAAAATAACTTTCTCTACTTTATTGATGAAGATATAACCTAAAAATTAGAGTGAATGCACAAGTTAGAAGAATGCGTGTAGGTTCTTGCAATGGTGTAAGATTTGAAGCAAATAACTCGAGAGAAACTATCTCGATTTAATTTAAATTGAATTAAACCTTATTTCGAGTAACCTATCGTAACTAATGTTATATGGATGATGATATACAAGTAATATCTAAGACCAAATAAGAAACAATTTATAACTATAAGCAAATGATAGAGAAGGATGAATTAGCTAATTTTGTGCAACCTATAAGTGATATGGACTAAGTAAATGTTAGAATAGTCCTAAAAAAACATTGTAAAGTCTCGATGGAGATTCAAAAGTACATAAATATGTAAGAAAAAAACTCCCACTTGGAGGATAGGAGCACGTGGGCGCTAGTGTCCGATCCGGGCACTAGTGTCCACTTAGATTCTCAGGTTTTGAATTTTTCTGGTTTGGAAGGTCTTCGCTCCAATATTCATTTTTTCTCTCTAACTTCACTATTAGGATTCTAATCACACCTCTAACCTGTAAAACAAATGTCTACATGCACATGCCCACAAAACCACATAAAACCTAATAAATAAGATGTAAAATGGGGAGTCAGATTGACCTTAATGTGATCAATTAAAGAGTGATATTATGATCGAGTGTTGTTCTAAATCTTAGACACCATGTAGTTCTATGTGTATATGTGTGTAATGATGCCTTAGGTTTCCCTTGTGTAAGTTACACTATGATATTGGGCTAGAACTAGTTTTCTCTAAGTATGCAAATTTGTGTGATGGAATATAATTAACTTCCCCTCCTATGTTGTGTATGTAGAGTGATGCACCATTTGTCCCTTATATGAGATTTTTAGATGAATGCCTTTGAATTGATCTTGTTCCTTTGATACAAGCTTAGGTGATGATAGATAATGGTTATACTACTTGGACCCTTATTTAGAAGAAGTAAATAAGTATATATATGATTCCCTTGTTTGAATTTAATAATTGACAACTAACAGGCCGACCCAAAGTACTAAAAGGTGCCCAAGAAGTAAAAGAGAGCCAAATGTGTAAGTAAAGGATAAAGAGGGTCGAGAGCGTCTAGGAGCGTCTGGGTGTTTCTATCCTAGTTGGGTTCTATTGTTTGAGGCCATAAAATATAAATCAATCACGTACCAACAAGGCTTTAAGATGTGTAAGACTAGTAAGAATGCAAACAATAAAACAAAAAGGCCAAAAAGGAGTTATAAACCACTAGTTTTCTTGCTTAGGAATCATGTATACATTAGTATGCTTTAGGACCTAGAAATATACCCAAGTGCATAGATTTTGTGTCTACATTTTCCCCCAATTTATGTTGTTGAGTGAATACTTGGTAGCATAAAGTAGATAGAATATGCATACCTTGTAATCCTATAGTGAAGAGTGTAGTCAATAGCTTGTCAAGTGGAAAAGTGAAGTGTGAAGTGATTGTAATGTGAAGCATGGAAACTAAGAAATGGAAGTTTACACTAGGGCTGAATTGTATGCAAAGTAGTGTGATGTTAGAGATGTGAGCTGCTTATTGTTGCGTATAAGGAAAAACTTGTAAAAAAGAGCGATAAAGTAGTCAAATTTCCATATGTGAAAAGTCATAGTAATGTATGTATATGTAAGTGAAAATGTGTAAAGGAAATAGAGCATCCAATGTGTAAAAGAGTATGAGATAGAAATTTTCCATGTTTTCTTTGGAGGTTTTATCAGATTGGAATCCCTTGTTCCCGATGGTGAGGTTTTGGGGTGATCTCATGCTAGGAACAAGTTTTTTGGGTGATCTCATGTTGAGAGAGAGTTTATTGGGAGATCTCATACCAAGGGTGAGTTTTTTGGGTGATCTCATGCCAAGAGAAGAATACTAGGGAGAGAGGTATGTTTTTGTCTCCATCCATGACACTTTTCAAATAAGTAACGTTATAGATGGCACATCCTTGATTTGTAACCTTTTGTAAACTATTATAACTGATTGTATACATTTTGTAACCGAAGGTAAGTGCCTTATATTGGAGAAATTTAATGTAAAATGTTGGAAGCTCGATGAAATGAGAAATTAACTATTTTTTCCCTTAGGAAATAAATACCTAGGGGACACAAGCACCTATCACAAATTTTGGTACTAGGTGCTAGTATCTTCTTTCTGTTTTTGATCCAGGTTTGATTCTAGACCACTCTATAACGGTGTGCCTATTCCATTTTTGTGTTGTGTTGAATTATTTTGGAGGTTTGAGCCATTGTAACGGTGATTTGTTCACCCAATAAATTTCTCCCCATTTGGGATGCATGCGAAAATTGTAGGAGAATTCGGCCCAAAGAAGAGGACCTAATAGTGATATGTATATCTAAGATCATGCAGGGGGTAGGGGATTTGCATGGTAGAAATCAAGGCACACGTAAACACAATAGGCTAGAAAAAAGTTTTAGTAAAAAAGATCTAGTATGCAATATAGTACAATATAGCAAGAAACTATGAAGACAACAAGTAGACCATAAAAATAGGGTTCGCATACATGGGAAATTTCTCACAATGTCATAAGACAATTAGGTCTGAAGTGGCCATAAGCAAATAATAAACAAGCATGACATAAGGCATATCAAACAAACAAAAGTAAGAAAGAAATGACATATAACTATGGTTGTATTGATCTTGTAAGGAAATTGCTACACATGAAGCACCCGTTCGTATGTTTGAAAGACACGTAGTATGTCAAAACATGTATATAGCAGAGTTGAAGAATAAAGTTATAGTGATTAGAAATAGTAAGTACTAAAGTGATAAAACTTGTTATGTTTAGTAAGATAAGAATAAAGGTAGATGCCCTCACGAGCCTCAAAGTAGGGGTAAGGAGCAATTTCAAACATCATGCATCATGTAAGAATTTGTGAAAATTATTTCATTCACCTCAAGATACAAAGTGAGCATGCATGCGTGTATAAAAATATAATGACATATTAAGAGCTAGCATAGGAAACAAAGTGCAACAGTAAGTAGTATAAGTTAACAAGAGACAATGCAACCGCGGTGTGTAAATGTTGTGTGAGTGTGATGGTGTGTTGCGATATGTAAGACATGAAGATAATAGAATCATCATTTCCCCAATGGATGTGTGTTTGAGATGATGTTCATTGATGAATTTTTCCCTCAAAAGTCAAGTATGAGCCATAGAAAAAGAGTGTGTCATCAGTTAATGACGATATAATGTGTGTACCAGAGATGTGAGAATACTTGAAAATATATACATGAAGCGTGGAGCATGAAGTGTAATGAAATTAGATGATGTGAGGTTCATTTAAGAATTAGACCCTCAACAGTCAAGTATGAACCGTGGAACTAGAGTTTGTCATCGAGTAGCGAGGAATAGTATGTAGTAACAATATTGTGAAGAAGTAATGGTATAAGAAGCAAGAGAGGAGGGAAGGATTATAATGCCCCCAAAGTGTGTATATCAAGAGCTTGTGGAAATATATGTGATCATTGTGAGATAAAATTCCCGAGTATGTATAATGAACGAAAAGATATATATATCATATATATAGTAGTATAGAAGGATCCATAAGTAAGCACGGGAGAAAAATGTGTATGGAGTGGAATAGGCTTGGAAATGGAAGCCATAAGCATAGATAGATGTAATGATGTGTGCTCATAGTGTAGATAAGATAAAGTGTTGCTAGAAATATTGACTTAAAGTGCAAAGTTACAATAAGGTATAGGTGTCATGTGAGTAGTCGGGATAGGAAACTAATGATTAAAACATGTGCCTATTAGGGAGGGAGAGGTTGATGCACCCCAAGTGTGCAAGTGATGGATATTTATATGGTGATGTGAGAGAGACCATGCCATGGTGGCGGAGTTTGAAATTTTTTCCAATCATTGACATAGGTATTATACGGATCAAAATAAGGAAGTGTAAATAGAACATTAGGAAGTTGATCCGGATCTCAACTTATGATGAGGGAATTGGTTATTTTTCCTTTGATGTTTTGGCCCTAGATGGGACTTATGGTGATTATGAAATTCCTGGAGAAGGAAAATGAGTGACTATTATGTGATTCTCACTAGACATAGAGGGATAAAATTTGGGAACCCATTGGGGTTTGGTAATTGGACATGAGCATGTGGCAGTATGTTGTGTAGAAAATGAAATGAGGCTTTAACACTCAAGTTTAAACATTCTTCATTCCAAATCATAACAAATCATCGTCACAATGTCTAATAACTTGATGATAATTATAAAATGGGTGACCTCCGTATTTTGTAAGTCGATCGGAGGTTATAAATGAGTAGGTGAGAAGGTGATTAACTAGTGATTGAGAGCTTACAGAGAACACCATGTTGCGTAACATTTTGATCAAACTTGAGAGGTTCTTGTTGTGGGGAAATGCTGACCTTGCCAGTATGAGCACATGTAGTAAACATGGGATCGTGGATGCGGTGTAGAAGAATAACTAGCATGGGCATGAGAAACATCCTTAAGATGTTGGATTTCAGATTTGAGGGATGTAATAGTGGCTTCCATAACTTGAAATTTATCTTTAAAAAGGAGGTGTAAATCTTGAATTAATTAAAAGTTGGATTGATTGGTTATGTTATCGTACTTGCAGGAGGGTAGGAGATGCGATTGTACACTCACTTGTGAATGTGGGGTATGCATGAGGGAGATACATTTTGTGTATGACTTTTGTGAGAGCATATTTGTAACTTGGGTGCTTTTGAAGTAATTAATACAAGGAGAGTTGAGGACCTTTAGGAGCCATGATATGAAAGCCTAGAAATAACTATGCAGATCAAACAAGAGATGGAAATATGAACCCTTATATATATATATATATATATATATATATATATATAACAACATACTTAGTGATATAGTAATAGTAGTAAGTGCATGATTTTATGTCTACATAAGCGTGCAAATTAGACGGGAGATGGAAATATGAACCTTTATGCAACAAGGGTTTGGGGTTAGGGAAAGATAAATCTAATGGAATAGGTAAAATAAAGATCTAAATGGCCAATCACGATGTGGGAAACACAAAATTATTTAATTTAAATGTAATTAAAACATTATTTGTATTAACTTACTATAACTAATGATATGCATATGATAATATACATTAATGTCTAAGAAAAAAGCATGCAACAATGTATAACACTAAGCACATGAGAGAGAATGATGACATAGCTGATTTTGTGCAACTTGGAAGTGATACTGAGACTAAGTTAATGATGGAATAAGATGGAAATAACATTGTAAAGGCTCGATCAAGATTCATAAGTATAGAAATATGTAGGAATAAAATGCCCATAGGAAGATAGGAGCATCTAGGTGTTAGTGTTCGATATGGGTGCTAGTGTACACTTAGATTCTCAAGTTCCAATTTTTTGGGTCAAAATGCCTTCTCTATAATATTCATATTATCACTTTTACTTATGTGTTAGGGTTCTAATCACATGTGTAACCTATAAAAAGTGTCTACATGCACATGCCCACAAAACACATAAAACCTAATAAATAAGATGTAGAATGGGAAGTCAAACTGACCCATGTGATTCACGAAGAGTGGTCTTATGACCAAGCATTACACTACATCTCGACTCCATGTAGTTCTATGTGTATATGTAGGTGATGACTCCTAGGTTTACCTTGTGAAAGTTTCACTATGATGGCGTGCTAGATCTAGATTGCTCAAATTATGCAAATGTGTGTGATGGAATAGAATGAGCTTCCTATCTTATATTGTGTGTGAAGAGTTATGCAACCCTTGTCCATCAGATGAGTATGCTAGATGAATTCATTTAAAATGCTCTATTGTATTTGATGCAAGCTTAGGTGATGTTAGATAATGCTTATAGTGCTTGGTCCCCGATTTAGAAGAAGTAACTAAGTATATGTATGATTACCTTGTTTGAATTTTATAATTGACAAATAAAAGGCTTACCCAAAGTACTAAAAGGTGCACAAGAAGTAAAAGAGACCCAAAAATATAAGAAAATGATAAAGAGGGTTAGGAGTGTCCGGGGAGGGACAGGAGCTCCTAAGCACTTCTTTCCTAATCTGGGAACTAGTGTCCGAGGCCATAAAATATAAATCAGTCAAGTACCAACAAGGTTGTAAGATGTGTAAGACCAATAAGAATGCAAAAGATAAAGCAAAAAGGCCAAAAAGGAATTATCATCCACTAGTTTTCTTGCTTAGGAACCATGTATACATTAGTATTCTTTAGCACCTATAAATGTACCCAAGTGCATAGATTTTGTGTCTACGTTGTTAATATAAGACTGTAATTTACATTTTTGAAGATTTTTAATTAATACTTTAAAAAGAATAAAACTTTTTGGTATTTAGAGGAGGTGGTGTAGGGTGCGTAGAGGATTTTGAGCCTTGACCATGTTCAACACACCTAGGAAATAAAATTAAACCAAGGGGGAGTGCTCTTGGGTTAATGAAACCTTAAGCTAGGGATGGAGGAATAACAAGAACCATCATTCCACCTTTCACCGTTTAAAAATTCTAAAACTTTGAAATTAGGTATATTAAGGTGTAAAGTATATGTATCTCAAGTTTTAAGTGAAATGGTTGAGGTTTGAGATTAAATATGGCGTGAACACAGTCCTAACCCCTAGATTATACAAAGTATAAGAACCATTTCAAGGTATCATCAATTTAAATACAATACTTTATGGAGAGGATTGTCTAGGAGGGGTAACATGATGAGTTTCTAGTGTTAAATGTCTTAAGAAGACAAGGAAATGTTTTAAGTGTAGACATGTAAAATGTCGACATGGTCATTTCACAAATAATATGTCTATCAATCAATAACAATCCATTTTCATCATTAACTATATAATAGTTAATTAATTATTATATTCAACCATACTTTATTATCTCCTTCCATTTATCCCATAATCTCATTATATCCTTAGAAATATTAATACATCATTAATATTTTATTTACCACATTAACTATTTTATAACAATTTAAAAATACTCACCCACCTACCACCTACCCTATGCCTACTCTATGCCTAGATTCTCCATCTAGTCACTTCCCTAAATATAATTAATCTCACCTACTACAAGCTAAATGACCCTCTAAATCTAGAGGCTTCTATTTCTAGAAGCCTCTCTATTCTTCCCTCCCATTTTAAAATATTCAAATAAATGTGCACTATTCCATTGAATTTTTAATTCAATGGAGAATTCTCCTAAAATTTAGAATTTTATAAATCTAAAAGCTCTCCATTATCATGGAATTTTAACCATTGATCTAATCCAATGTGGAAAAATCACAACCATTGATTTTTCCTCCTTCATATATAAATAGAGGTGCCACCCTCCATGGCAAGCACCTTAGAACTATTACAAACTTATGCTTCTAAAATCTCTAAGCCATATAGAAATCTACATAACATCCAAGTGAGCCAAAATCATCATTTTATCAAGGGGAAATGCCTCCAAATATAGTCCACAAATCAAGCATTCTAAATTCATCCAAGGAGAAAATCCATCACATCAATGGAGGAGTTGTGAAATCTTGCAGTGAGTGTGGGTATTATATTCTCTCTATTTTTAATCCTTTCTCAATACGAGGTGAATTATCATGTTAGATTTTGTATCGATTTAGTTTCATAGTCATTTCATGAGTGCGTCTTGACATAATTTTTCCTCTACGCTAAGAAGTCATAAAACAAACATTTCCTCCGATAGTCCTAAATACACATTCTTAGAGCTAGAGTGAAGAGAATGGAAATGAGGATCTCCTTTTCATAATAAAAGACTTGATAAAAGGTGTATCATATTGCATGAAAAATGCATAATATTTTTATGAAGTTAAGAAAAGGGCGTTGACATATTTTGCACCTCGTGTGGAAAAGGTCAACTCAAAACTTTTAAGGTTTTCAAATTGGTTGGGTTATAGGTTTGGCTATGTTGGAGACAACCATCTCGAAAGGAGACACAATTTAAATTACTTGGTTTTGGACATAATTCGAATGTCATGCATAAAATCAACAACTGAAAGTGTTGTCCCAGAAGACAATACCTTGCATATACCGCTTCTCCATGTATCATCTTCAACAAGACAATGTAGTAGCCTAGGAAGGTTGATACAAGTCCTTAGTGAAGGCGGGAAAAATGACATAAACAATGCTTTACTTTTGAAGTAGTAGTCTAAGTTTCAGGTTTCAAACATTTTACATTTTCAATGAGTGTCAATAAGGTACACTTGATTTTAATTTATTTCCATGATTAAGTGAATTATTTAAGTGTTTTTAGATATATAAGTTAATTTATTATCCATACAAATGAAGGAATGTACGAAAGGAAAGACATACATCTCATTACATGAAAATAATTTCATTTATTCATGAGGAATAATTGTGCATATTTATCTCACACAAGCCGTGAGAAATAATTGAGGAAAAGGAATGCATATACTTATGAAATTGAAAATGTAAGGAGGTAAATGAAACCCGTCATTTCCTTGAGGAGGTGTTCCTTTCTTTTGAATTGTTGCTCCAGCTGTCCTCTGTAAACTACATCATGATACCTAGAAAAGAGAAGAAAATGGTGTCAATACTAAGCTCAGGGTTTTAAATTAACTCCTTATATTTACAGTTTCAGAAAAACATGCATTCGAAAGTGCAATTATGGTATTCATAGGAAATTGGCAAGTACATCTTGATCAAATTTTAAGATTGTCAGATAAGTACAAGTATAAAATATCATAAACGAGAAGAGAATAGATTTCAAATTTGCAACATGATGTTTTAAGTTCAAGAGAATTCATTTTAAACTTTCAAGGAAATGTACAAAGTGTTCATAAATGTAACAGTGAAGAAGATCCAATGAAATTTCCATATACACTGTAGCTAACATGATCCGGAAGTATGAAATGTTTAAAAAGAAAAGTTCAAAACCATGTGGGAATTATGAATGAATCCAACAAGTACACTATTTAGCTCTTACTTTAGCATACAAAGTGTACAAATTTGCGATTCAATTGTTCTACCTTTATAGTGTAAAGAATGTTTACACAAGATAAGAAATGCAACATTCTAGTTTCCATTGCAAAATAAGCAAAGACAAGAAAGCAAAGAGTCACAACAACCATGCAATCAAAGGAAGATTCAAGATAAAAAGTTTGGATACAATATCTACATGGTAGCTGGTCCAGAAGAAAGGCACAAGTTTTTAGTTTTCAGCTACATGCTCATCCATCTGTTTTCATCATGTCTTCACATTATAGGTTCCAGAACAAGTAAAATACTTAAGCAACAATTTCAGGGGTTCATATCTATAATTTTACATGATTTAAAAACCACGTTGAAGTAAGGAATATAGTTCAGAAAGGTACCAGCATTCAATAAAGATCAAGCCTCAAGTTCTCATTATAGAATCTGCTATTACATAAAGCCCCATCATATGACATGTTTAAATCTTTGCAGACTATGGAAATAAACTGAATTCAATTGAAAATAGACTTGCACTACCTAGCAGGCCTTATCAGCAAAACCAGAAAAAATAGGTAGCCTTAGCAACAAAATCAAAATTATAGGTAGCCTATCAAGTAAAGTTAGTTTGATCCAAAGGATCCTACTCCATCCAACTCTTTAGTTCCAGTTAATATGGCTACAGAAGAATGGTGTCAACCTTGTAATCAACCTCATTCAACTATAAGTTACCCAAATGCTTTCCTGAACATAAGTCTTGTTGCACAACCTCAACTTGAGACATTGTTCATGCCTCAAATGGAGGGTGGGCAACAAGAAACTCATGTTCAAAAAGCACTTGAATAGAACTTAGTCAGTTTTAGTGAGGATGATTTCATTGCAGTTATAACTAGGGCTTAGGAAAAGGCCCAGGAAAGTCAAAAATACAAAAATAGGTCTGTTTTGCCCACAGTCACTGATAAAACAACAACTACAAGCCAAAAATAAGCTAACAGTTTTGTTGTTCCATCAAAAAATAGTGGGTGTTTCAGCTAGTAAAAATCTACAAAAACAGCTAAAACCCGATCCAAGAAGATCATTTATACCTGAGATATCAAAAGCAACTAAAGTAGAATAAGTTTTCGCTAAAGCCTATGCTAAAATAGTAGAGTCTATTTGTAAAATTGTTGCTTCTTTTAACATTGTTGATGTAATGAAAAAGCATAATGTTAACATCTCAATGTGGGACACTCTAAGTATTCTAAGACAATAAGAGTTATTTTCTCATGAACTTGCTAAGTTGCAGATTTCTTCAAAAATAGCAGAAAATGAAGTTCAGAAAATAGATATGGTCATTGGAACAATGGAACATGACCGCATTAAGGAAGTTAAATGGATGGTTCAAAAGGTTTTAAATGCTCAAGATATTAAGAAGCCATCACCATTGTATTTGTCACTGATTATTGGAGAACATCTTGTTCATAATTGTATGGTTGACAACGGTGCAAGTAGCATAGTTATGCCAAAAGTAATTACAGAAAAATTGGGTTTGCATTATGAACCTACAGAGAAGAGTGTACTATAGCTTGATGGGATTGCAACGAATACAATTAGTGTCATTAGAAATCTGGAGGTAATATTGCATGCTTGCCCAAATGTTTCCATTTTACAAAATACTACTATCGTGGATTTACCTCCTTATTTCGCTATATGCTTATCTAGAGATTTCACTTCAAAAATAGGAGGATATCTCTCTTCGATGGGTCCTAATTATTTTTCACTACACGTCATGGAACCAAAGTTACTATCAATTTTGAACCGTTGGCCATATTTCACATTGAGCCTCATGCATCTAATGCTTTAGCTAATTATGCAAGCTTAGACTAGTCTGATTTTGATAATACAACTCATGTTTCAGCATTAGATGGTGTTTCTAATCTGTTTATGAATGAAAAGACACATGAAGAACACACTCATGATCCTTTCAAAGAATTTGAAGAACATCTATTTGGTGTGTATTTCCTGCATGAGGAAAACACACCAATTCCCTCTCGTCCAAAACAAAAATGCAAGATAGAAGGGATTTGGAAACTTCATTTTGATGGAGCTAAGAACAAGAAAGGACAAGGAGTAGGTTTTATGCTCACTTCCCCCACAAACAAAAGGTATTTCTCAGGTTTGATTCTCCAATTTTCATGCACTTATAATGTAGTTGAATACAAAGCGTTAATTCATGGCTTACTTTGGGCTAGAAAGAGAGGTATTAGCATGTTACAAATTTTTGGTGATTCTGAGTTGGTTATTAACCAAGTAAGAAATTTTAATGTTTGTAAGAATCCACTAATGAAGTCTTATAGACATAGAGTTTCAAACTTAATGGAATATTTCAATGCTATTAATATCCAGTCCATTCCTAGAATATAAAATAAGCATACAAATAGACTTGCAACGATTGGTGCCAATTTTGAAGTGCTGGAATAGATTAAAAACAATGAGATTCAGCCTCACATAAAGCTAATTTTTAGGCCAACTATACCTGATAATGATTTAAATTGGCAGGTTTTTGAAAATGATGAACATATTTGTAGGTTTTTCAAGTAAAAAGTGACTTTTCTGCAGTAAATCAAGATACATTACAACACTTATATGGTGACCAGATTGTTCAATTAAAGACAGATAAACTACCTCGAGGCTTGGTCACATTGGAATACATATTCAATAATGATGATTAGTTAAGGAAAGATAAAACTAAGATGTCAACACATGCCGATAAATACGAGGAAATCTCGGTTGATGAAGGAAAAAAAAATCTTGGAAAGGTATGTTCTCTATCTAAAAAACATTCCTTTATTAATATTTGCAAGGAATTTAAAGATGTTTTCACTTGGAAATACCAAGACCTGAAAGGATTTGATCCCAGTTTGGCACAACATACTATTGAATTACAACCAAATTCCAAGCCAGTTAGGCAAAAATAGAGGCCTACAAATCCCAAAATAGAGCCTCTAATGAGGAGAGAGTTATCTAAGTTGATCTAATCAGGTATTATCTTTCCAACTAAGCAATCAAGTTGGGTAGCCAATCTTGTTCCTATCTGGAAAAATAATGGAGAAATCAGATTATGTGTGGATTTCAGAGATCTTAATAAAGCTTCATTAAAATATCATTACCCACTGCCAAATATGGATCAGATTTTAAGAATAGTTTCTGGTTTAGATAGACTATCTCTTTTGGAAGGTTATAGTGGACACAATCAAATTCTATTCCAAAAAGAAGATATTTACAAAATAACTTTTACCACCAAGTGGGGTACTTATGCTTACAAAATAATGCCTTTTGGCCTTACAAATGTTGGTGCAACGTTTCAACATGTAATGGACATGGATTTTTGTAGTTTGTTAAATAAATGCATCTTGGTTTATTTAGATGATGTTATTGTATTTTTTAAAAATTCAAATGAACATCTAATATACGTAAGGCATACTTTTTAGTTGTGGAGGCAGTTTGGAATATATTTGAATCTGAAATTTTTTATCTTTTCAGTACATCAAGATTTTGTAGCATTGGTTAAACCATTGATAGTTATGTTAAAGAAAGATAAGACTTTCTCTTGGACCAGCAAAGGGAGAGAAGGGTTTGAAGAAATTAAAGGAACCATCTCTCAAGCTCCTACTCTTGCAAATCCAAATTTTGATAAAGATTTTATAATGTATGCACTTGCAGGAGCTAAAACAATCTCAACCATACTAACTCAAGTTAATGATGAAAATATTGAACAACCAATTGCTTTCTTTGGACAAAGCTTGCATGACTATGAAACAAGGTACACATTTCTTGAAAAACAAGTACTGTCAGTAGTCGAGGACTAAATAATTTTAAGTACATGCTTTCAAACAACACAATTCATGTTCTTGTTTCTCATCCAAGTGTAAAAGCTTTCTTGTTAAATAAAGAATTGAATGAGAAGAGAGCAAAGCTAGATAACGAAGGTCATGGAATATGATGTTGATATCGTGTTGCGAAGACGCCTGTAAAGGTTTGTGTGAGCATCTAATTGCTGATATGGAAAAATAATAGGTTGCAAAATCGAAGATCCTAAACAACATGCTGATGTTACGTATTAGCAATCAAACATCATGGTTCAGCTAGAAAATCAGCAACCTGAGCTTGTTCAAGAAGTTCAGGAATCAAGATGGATGACTTATTTAGTTAACTATCTACAACATGATACTTATCTAGAAGGTATGGAGAAGAGTAAATGAGGGTATTTCAGGTTACAAGTTATACCTTATGTTTTTATTGATGGTGTGTTATTCAAAAAGATATAAACGGAATCTTGCTACGATGTGTTGATTATGATAGAATTCAACAATTATTATCTGAATTCCATGAAGGACCTGCAGGAGGTCATTTTTCAGCACGTACCACATCCTTAAAAATTATGAAAGTTGGTTACTATTGGCCCAACATTTTCAAAGACTGTTTCGAATGGATCAGAAAGTGTAAGAAATTTTCTTTCTTTGTTGGAAAAGAATGTTTAGCTTTGCTTCCCTTACAACCTATTTTAGTTGAAATTTTTATGTAATGGGTCTTGAATTTATTGGCATGATAAACCCACATTCGTCACAAGAACACAAGTGGATTTTGACTGCTATAGATTACTTTACATGAGGGACTGAAGCAATAGCCTTGAAAGATGCTAATGGAATTTCGATAATATCCTTTTATGAAGGTATAGTTTATGATTTGGTGTTCCAACAACTATCATTTCGAGATCATTCTTTAGCATTTCTTAGTGCAAGGGTACATGACAATGTTAACCATGGAATTCATTTAAATTTGTCATCTAATTATTACCCATAAGGTAATGGGTTAGCTGAAAGTAATAACAAGAATATTTTAAGGATCATCGAGAGCTCAACCCGAGAGCTCAAGTCCGGAATAATGGTGGTCGAGAATGCATAACAAGAGCTTCAAGGCTTAAAAATACAAATACCCAAAAGGTATGTCAAGCAATGCAAAGAAACTTACCATTTTGACGTCAAAAATTGAATGAATCCTTGAGTACAAATCAAAAAGATGAAAATATAGAAGGGTATTACTTTGCACATGTAAAAACTCTAAGGAAACGAGCTTCAAAGCGTAAAAGAATGGAAACCACGATAAGGAGGTATAAATTCTATGAAGTGATAAGAAAATGAACATCTCTTCTACATCGTAGTCGCAGAGGTAGAAAATCCATGGTGAGTAATTTGCATCGAAACACATGTTTTGTTAAAAATGGTCATTCACCGTGCCTAAGTTTTAAACTCAAAAATTGCATACACTAATAATCCAACTCATGAGAAGCACAACTGGTGGAAAGACGCACTCCCGGAGCACTTGATCTTTGTGGATAGAAAGGATCTTGATTCTAAAGCAGTAGTTGAACCAGAGTCAACAAAAACCCCTTTATCCGAAACTCAGATTGTTAGAAACATGAAAAATACACAAGCTGCTGAGGGCAGCATGGAAAATGAAAAATATATCTCTCAGGAGAACAACATGGCTGTTCCAAATGGGACATATGCGACTAAGGAAAATACTCCTCCTTTGTCTTCTTCTCCAACCGCGAAGACTCCATCAGGGTGGGTAACGGTCAACAAAAAGAAAAAATCTACCACTCTGAAGGGTAACGCTGGTAAGGGTAACAGTCGCGGAGCTTCTGTGCTGTTTCTCTGCGGTTGGTTTGCTATTTTTTTGTTGTTTTCTTTGTTATGTCTCGTTTGTGTAGCTGTTTCTGAGCTACTTTGAGCTTCATGTAACACTTGGATCTTGATCCATTCTCTCTGCATTTCTCACTCTTATTCCGGCTCTCGTGCCTTCTTTTTGTATTCAAGGGTATAGTCCCTTTCAAAAACTATTTGCCAATAATAAAAAAAAAAAAATCCAACTTTAACTCAAAACCGACAATATGGCAAGTTAATGGATAATCCATTTCCAAATAGACTAGAAGTTTACCTCAAATATGCCAATGAGTAAAGCCAAAAGTCCATAATTAATCACACAAAATGTAAATCCCCACATCATGAAAAATATAGATCTCGAACAAATGACAACAAATACACAGAGTAAAACCCTCGTTCGAGCCATGAATAGGTTAGAAAATATAGATATACCTCTCAAAATGACACAATAGTAATGGTTCAGAAGCTAAAATAGATCATTTCTCAGAATGTACAATTTAAAAGAGACTTCTCATAATTATTGCTCGAAAGGAATGACACAACCTTACCTTCAAAACCCTTGAAATGGTGACTTTTCTAAAGAAGTCAAAGGCTCAAGTATAGAATGCTCAAAGAAATCTCTAAAAAGGAAAGTTGCAGACCTTCAGAAGATGAAACGGTTCTCGAGCTTGAACCAAATCAAATGGTGCCATAATGTGTTAAAATCAAAGGCCAAACATAGACATCACGCAGAAGAAGAAACCAAAAGTTTAAATTTATGGTGGCTAAGAAAAATTCATAGAGCTTTGCTAGCTCGAGGTTAAGCTTACCATAATCAACAAAATGGTTAGGGTTTGAATTTTTTCTCCCTTAACTCATGAATTTTCAATCAACTTAGCAAGAGATCAAACAATGCACATGGCAACTACATGATGGAACCCTAACGAGAGTTGGGTTAAAAACCACTGCACTAATGATTCATGGGTCAACCATCGTGGATAAAGGGGACCACCCCAAATTTATTCTCATTTTTTGATTTTGGCATAACACTATGGTCTAAACAATATAATATATGCCTTAGAATGATCAAAATACCCGACATTATCATTGTTAATGATTAATAAAAGCCATATCATTTGAATACTATAGTATGTGCCGACACATGGAGGGGCCTAATAATCAACATGATTATTGTTCAAACAATATTATATGCCAAAATAAAAGGTGGGAAAATAAAAATGATTATATCCGATGATCATTACTATAGGATCAACAAGATAAGTGAGGTAAAATCAAGGTTTTCAGTACCTTAATAAAAAATATAGCAAAATACCTTAATATTGCCAAGGAAATCTCATACAGTGTGGACCCTCTTTGCAAAATATTGATTATTTTAATCACTCAATTGGAGCTAAAGATGATAAAGACAAAACATGCCTTTGTTAGCTGTGTATCCTTATTTTTTGTAAAAGAAGGATATTATTATTGTTTACATGACTACGGGTGGTCCCCACGGTGAACGAATAATTTTTCTAAGTATGAAGCCAAAGGTAATTATTTTCTTGCATAGAAGTATTATTTTGCATGCGATCACTATAAGACAAATAAAAATAAAGACAAATTCACCATTTTCAAGTGGAGGAATACACAGTGTCACATCAAGCAGAAGAAGAGCAAGATTGCATGCACATTGGAGAAGACTTGCATAACAAGAAATTGTTTAATATTATCCAAATTATTCATCCTACTTTATTAAAAATAGATTAGTCAACTGTAGTTTGACTGAAATGTATTTTTGTAACTCAGGATTTTAATTGCCTCATTGTAATCAACATGCTTATTTTTATCTCTTTTATTATTTATGATAAAAGGATAAAAATAGGATGCATGGGTGAGTACAATTTTTATTCTACTTTTAGGATGGGTTGGGTGAAAAATCTTGTTATATATTATGTACAATTGCAAGGAGCAAAGAAGGACTTTTTGGACATATGAATCTGTGAAGCAATTTTTGCAGTTTGCCCCTTGAATGAGAATTGATTTCTACCTTTCCAATTATTTACAAGTGGTGTGTATATCTCATTAATTATTGTGAATGTCAAATTCCCTAATTAATCATCTTACCTTACTACAAATTTAGTAATTTTTGCATAATATTAGTGTGCATGTTATCTTATGGTGTTGTTTTGATTCATTCCCTCAATACACAAAGTGTTTTGCCTTAATATTCTGCTGAAAACTATTGGTTTGTGCATCCAAAATTCATTCTCAAATTGATTGTGCATGTACTCAGTCAAATCCCTCAACAATTTTGGTGTATCACCCCATTTTCAATTCATTTACAGTCATCTTTTTACCCTCAAAACCCCTAAAAATTAGTTTAGGATACATCAAAAAGGAACCGGCCTTAATACTAGAGACTCACCTCAACAATAGGTATACCCACAAACTGAGGTGTTTCCATTGTATCTACAAAATTGAGAGATCTAGAGCAAGCTTAGAACACCTACAGTCATCTCTCAACATGGTGCACTTTCGAGAGATAACAAAGGGTATAGGGGTTTCAAGTGACATGTCTTAGTGATAGTCCTAGTTACATTGTCCAGGAGAAAGGGTATAAAAGATATTGAGTTAGGATATGGAATAACCATTCTTAGTGTGTGATGTCTGTGAAAATAATTTGGGAAAGGATAAGTGATAATATGAGAGGAGGAAGAATGCCAAAATGTCATGAGACTAATTATAAAGATGAAAAATTGAAACACAACATGACAGGGATTCTAAGAACTAATCTTGCTGAATTGGGCACTAATGATTTCTTGAATGATACAATGGTGCATATGGCATAAGGAGTAGAAATACTAGAGAGGTGAAGGGGTGAATCATGACATTGAGTAGGAAGTTTGAAGGAAATAATTGTAATCTTTCACAAAATTCTTATTTGATTGTAATTTTACTAGTCAAGAGGTGGAATACTCAATAATATACACTATTTATGTATTAAACACTCACAATCATTAGACAAGTTCGGACCACTTTAGCCTTTAAGTGGAATTCTTCCCCTACTTCACTAGACTTGATATTAAGGATATTGTTTTAATTTCCAACTATCTCTCTACCAAAGGCACATGATCCACATAATCAACACACCAAATCTTCTTATGTTTTTCCCTCTTATTAAGTTGTACCTTACCGACTTTAAATATCAATAGAGTGAGCCCATGGTACAAGGGATCCTTATTTTTCTAAACCCGGTATTTACTAATCAAGCACATACATAACTAAATAGATAAAAAGGCAAGCTCGTCTGATTTTTGTGTTTGAAATGGTTAAGGATATTTGTTGGGTTCGAATTCTCTTAAACATGCCATGTAGAGTCACATACTTCATTGTGCAAAAGAAAACTTGGGCCACCCACCCACATGGAAAATAGAGGTCTAAAAATCATCATATCCATGAATATGAATCGTTCACAAAGAAGGAATAAAGTGTATATCTCATCCTTTCTGCGGCCTTACTCTCTCGAAAAGTTACATCTAATCCATCGACATACCAATCACCTCCGCTATAAAATATTTAGTAACATTAACCGTGTCCCCTCTTAGAAAGCCATTATACTAGGAAGTGGAAAATCTATTGCCAAAAATAATTACCCCACTTGATTCATCATAGAGCCTAGTAAACCACAATCTTTAAGAATGGTCCAAATAACAACATCTTTGCACACAACATTTTAAGATGATGGTTTTTCCTAAACCCATTCTTGGCCAATTATTGTCCGACACCTACAGATCGATGAAAAACCCTCACCTTCCCCCAAAATTGAGGTTACAATAAATCCACCTATCAACATAAGCATAACACTTAAGATGAGATCTTGATCTCCAAAACACTCCTGTAAACGTAACTGACTTGAAATTAAAATATTCGTGTTAAAAGAGTGCTAATAGACAATGGATTGAATATTAATATTTGTACCTAACTCTAATTCAAAGTGGATTGGACAGAGCAGCTTAGATCTTAAACATGATATTATTACTATTAAATCATATGACAATACGAAGCACAAATCAATCGGCACCATCTATTTACATATCAACGTCAAGCTTGTCATTCTTCCCACCCTCATCCATGTTATAGACATCCAGTTCCCACATAATCTCTTGCTTGGTCGGCCCTAGATTCATGAGATGCATGTCATACCATCCACACTACATCAATGTATCAAAATTAACCATCTTTGGTACAAAATTTGCTATCCACGGTGACCCCCAACCCTTCCAAAATTGTCAAGCGTTGCGCAAACCGAAAGTTATCAAGAACCTTATTGCCCTATCATTGAACCTACACATTGATCACGACCACCATCAACCATCACTTCATATGTCTCACCAGATAGTCTTCCATCCTCATCTCATCATACCTCCTCATCATTTTTTCCTCTTATACCTACTCTAACCATATCCACTCCCCTTCTACCCTCCTCCACTCAAAATAAAATCAACAAGGTGTGGATAATAGCAAACCTTAAGCATCCAACAACTACCGTTATCACCCCAAATCAAGAAGGCCCGACATCTATCCAAACAAAAGGCAAAAATATGTAGGATCATCCACTTTTATTTATTTCGGTGTCTTACTCGATGATTACATTTAACCATTTGATGACACATGGCTTATTGATGATTTTATACCCTTTTACTTATTAAATGATAAATATCTAATTCCCAAAAGGATAACTACTCATATGGGATATGACTACTCATATGGGATACTCAGACAAGGATTAGGTAACCATGGACAAGGTATCCTCGAACCCCTATCAAGATGGACACGGACTAGGGTACCCACCTTGTAGTGAGGATATTAATGATAACCTTAGTGGTACTTCCAAAGATGGATGAGGAGGTCATTGATAACATCGACATGAGTTTCATCTATAGCCAATATGAAGATCTCATTGCTACCAATCTCTTCCATGAAACCTTTTTCCTTACCATCAACATTTCCCTCACCTATCCATAACTCATTCAATGGGACCAATGATCAAAGCAAGGCCCTCTCGACTCATTTCGAGAATGATGAAGCAATTCTTGAGTTCATGGAAAATTGTGATGATATACCCATTGCGAATCATAAAAAATGGTTTCCAAATATGTTTGAATGCCAACACCTACTTCGGTGAATAGGAGCATCCTACTCCCTTTGGTCCCAATCCAAATCCCCACATCCTCACTTCTCTTATCATCTTGACGAGGAAGATCCCTCACAAAATTCTTCCAAGAAACCACGAATCCTCGAACATGATCTAGTCATGGATAAACTTCTTTCATCTCGTGAACCATTGTAAGATGGATCAACATCATTAATAGAGGAAACCATCGATATTAACATCAACACAAAAAGATCCCAAAATCCTTAAACCGAGGCATCCTTATCTCAGAGAGTAACAAATCATCTTTATTGTGCTTTTTAAATAATTTTTAGACATATTTACATGGTCCTATGTGGATATGCATGGTCTAGACCCCTCTCTAGTGGTCCACAATCTCGTAGTGTGTAAAGATGCAAACCCGGTCAAACAAAATCTCCAAAAATTCACACGAAAGTCATGTTGCTTGTCAAAGAAGAATTACAGAGGCTGTTTGATGTCGGTTTCATCCGACCCATTGATTATTCTGAATGGATCTCTAATATCGTCCCTGGTAGGCAAGAAAACTAGGGGCATACACATCTATACTAATTTCTGTGACATCAATAAATATTGCCCTAAAGATGATTTCCCACTACCAAATATTGATATGATCGCGATTCTGTAATTTTGTATGAGATGTTAGCTCTCCTAGATAGTTTCTTTGGCTATAATCAAATTAAAATTTCCGAAGAAGATCAACATAAAATAAATTTTACTACACCTTGGGGCACTTTTTGATATCAAGTCATGCCCTTTGGACTCAAGAACACTTGAGCCATCTACCAACGTGTGATGACTACCATTTTTCATGACACGATGCATGATATAGTTGAAGACTACGTCAAATTTTTTTTGGGAAAATTTAATACTCGTGAGGAACATCTTATGGTCCTTCACCAAATCTTTGAATGACTCTGGGAATATAAAGTCCGTCATAAGCCCAAGAAATGTGTTTTCAGCGTCACATATGACAAGCTCCTAGGCTTTATTGTTTCCAAACATGGAATTGAAATAGATCCAAATAAAGTCAAATATATAATCGAAATGCCTCCACCTAAAAATCTTAAATAACTACGAAGCCTACAAGGAAAAATACAAGCCATAAGAATATTTATATCACAATTAGTAGATAAATGTCATCCATTCCATCATTTTCTCAAGAAGGAAAAATGTTTCATTGGAATGAAGAATGTCAAACATCTTTTGATAAACATAAGGAATATTTAATGCATCATCTTATTCTAGTACCTCCTACTCCATGAGTGCATCTTCTCCTTTATATATTAGCTACACAATAGGCCTTGGGAGCTCTCCTCGCACAACATGATGTCCATGGAAAGGAACGTGCCATCTACTATCTAAGCCTAATCTTAATCGCTTATGAGTTCAATAATACTCTAATGGAAATGTGTCTTGTTGTAGTCTTTGCCTCTCAAAAGCTACGTCATTACATTCTTAATAATACAGTAAATCTTGTAGAAAAAGTAGATCCACTAAAATATCTACTTTCTAAATCATCTTTAACAGGATGCATGGCCATATGGATCATGCTCTTGAGTGAATTTGACATTGAATATGTTAACCAAAGAGCTATCAAAGGAAAAGTTTTAGTGTATAAACTGGCAGAATCTCCAGTCTCCGATTCTACACCTCTTACTACATGGTTCTTGGATGAATCAATTTGTATAGTCACAAAATCATATATGTGGACATTATAATTTGATGGCTCCTTCACACATCATGGCTCAGGAGTAGGAATTCTTTTTATCACTCCTCAAGGTGACCTAATTGCTAAATCCTTTTGGCTTACCTTTCCTTATACAAATAATATAATTGAATATGAAGCACACATTACCGATTAAAAATGGCTATTCAATGGAACATCAAGCACCTCAATATCTTCTAAGAAACCTAGTTAGTAATTAAATAGGTTAATAATTAATATCCTACAAAGGATGATAAGATAATCCCTTACAAAAGAATGGTTGATAGTTTCAAAGCCTATTTTCACCATATTCAGTTCGAGCAGGTCCCACGTACAAGAAAAAAATCAATAGATTCCATGGCTACTATCACATCCCTCTTAGATATGCCCTCTGATGCATCTAATTCAAAGTTTCTAGTCAGAAATTAACGATCCCATCTTATGATACCCTTGAGTCAGAGATGGTTTGTGAGATTGTTGGTCCCAATTCCCCCTGGTACCATGAAATCTACACCTATCTACATGATCACACATTCCCTCCAAATCTCCCTCAAAACCATCACAAATCCTTCATCCAACAAGCCACCCACTTCAATATCCTTGGCAATACCCTTTATCATAGAAGCTTTGATGAAACTCTACTAGGTTGCTTAAACTCCTAAAAGGTTGAATCAACACTCCAAGAAGTTTATGCAAGAATTTACAAAGCTCACACCGGTGGTATGGCCTTAGCCAAAAACTTCTACATACTAGATACTACTAGCCAAGCATGGAAAAGGACGCGTGTTCCTATGCCTGTAAATGTGGTTCATGTCAAAAGCAAGTTGGCCTCATCCACGCCTCATCACAAGCCTTACATCCTATCACTACCCCATGGAATTTTTCCACATGGGGTCTCGATCTCATGGGAAAGTTATATCCTACTTCCTCAAACAATCATAAATTCATTATCACCACCATGGAATACTTCAACAAGTGGGTCGAAGCCATGTTGCTTACCTATGTCACTGGAAAACAAATATCTAAATTTATCCTTGACCATATCATTTTCCACTACGGTATTCCATCTACTCTCATCATGGAAAATGGTAAATACTTGAAAAAATCATAACGTTTGTGATCTTTGTGACCAATTCCACACTAATCTCAAGTTTTCCACTTCCTATTATCCACAAGGCAATGGATAATTATAAACATCAAACAAAATACTAAAGTGCATCCTTCGTAAGATCTTGAATCAAGTCGGACACGATTGGCATACATAAATATATCCCGCCTTATGGGCCTATCACACCTCCATCCACACTCCCACTTTAATGGTGCCACTCCATGCTCCCTTATTTTTGAACTAAAGCTATTTTTCCGTTGAGATCGAACTCCCATCCTTACGCGTCTCTCTCTAAAATTTCTTCGATGAATTATACTACCATTTCCATCACCTTCAAGAACTCAAACTCCTAGATGAGAAATGCCTTCAAGCCCTGGACCATCTTAAATCATACCAAAATCACCTCTACCGTCATTATAAAAAACACATAAAGGATCATGAGATTGAATTTGGTGACTTAGTCCTGAAATAAAATCAGTGTAACACTAACGTCGATCGAGAAAATAAGGACAAGTTTGAACATTATGGCTTAGACCATATGTTGTGATCACTAAATTCGAATCAGGTACTTATATTGCTACTTTGGATGGATACGGGTTGGAGGATCCCATGAATATCATGCATCTTTTCCACTTCTATGCTTAAGTGCCTAATGCTCAACATTAAAAAACAAAAAAACCATCCAAAGGTGAAAACCACTTCGGTGGTGCCTTGGGAAAGTACCATGGTGAAAACTAGTTTCGGCGCTATGGTAAATCAGATCCTTCATCTACTAGAATTCTATGATGCACCAACATAGAACATTGGGGAAACATACCCCTTCATCCATACAACCCTCATATCCCTATTCACAATTTTCTTCCTAATCTACCTATTCTATTCTCTAAAATCCGGACTTCTTCCCGATCCTTCCTACGCCACATTGGATCTGTCATGACTAAGGTCACATTGTCCACAATCATATCCTGGGAAACAAATTTCAAGGATTCTAAGTCAAACAATGAGATATGCAACCCTTGTAAGATCCCGAGGCCTTCATTTCTCTCCAACCCCCATTTACGCCTTATAGTTACTTGTTTCCTGTCACTTTCCTTTTTCTTTGTTATCCTGTCAAGTTTAATGTCATAGTTCTATTGTAAATATTTGTACAAATTCAAGAACATTTGACACCCATTTCATTTGTAAATACCATATCTTACATTAATAAGATAAATAAATAAACCACCATATGACTATCGTTATACATCCATTTATCCATGCATCAAGATCCATGACCTAAATCCTAATCTACATCTAACACATAGTCACTATCTCATCCATAATCCATAATCAATAATAAACCCTCAGCTCATCAATCATAAATACTACCCATACCAACATCCATCTCTAACATGAGCTAACATCTAACACATCACATCATAAATAAACCATCTACATATCATATGCCATCACAATAACAATGTATAATAATTATGATCCCATTCACATTTTATCATCATAATAAAAATCATCTAATAATAATAAACTAATACCACCCATCATTAAACTACATCAACAATCATAAACAATTCGAATATTTACTAAATTTTCAAACAAATGTGTGTTTTTATTTTGTTTTCTTGCTACATTTTCATTTTGGCCGATGATTTGAGGTTGCTTTTGTTTCTTTTTATTTGCATGAGTCCATTGATATGAGGACCATATTTTTTCACTTTTTTGGTCAAATGATATGAGGACCATCATAATATTAATATTTCCAATGATATGAGGACAAGGGCATTTGGCAACTCAGTCATCATGGTCTTTATACCTTGATGCATCTTATTTTATGAGACATTCATAACACCGTTAATGATAATAATAGTGGGCAATTTTTGGTAACACCCCCTTGTATCATCATCTTCTGGATTCATTATCATCCAATTAACCATCTAACATACACATGATCTTATCCAATCAATCTATTAATCAATCAATTAATCTCCACATATCCTCTCGCATCCAACTAACATCCTCTCATTCAAATCAATCTAATAACTAATCCTTATCCTCATCATCCATGTCCTATAATCCTCAATCCTTAAATCCTAAACCATTGACTGGGGCATTCTCTTATCTCAATCCAAAATATTCACCTCTTCATTAGGGGCATCCTCCCATCAAAACATCATAAACTAAGGCACCATCGGATCTCACATATTCATATCCAAAAATCTCTCAACTACTCCTTAACCTCATCCTCCTAACCCCTTTATTTGGGTATCCATCATCCAATATCCAGAATCAAGTCCCTCCCAATTTTCAACTCTTATCTTCCCCTATTCCTCCCTCATATTCTTCTTATCCCCTATTCCTCTAATATCCTAATCCTCTACTCTTATTATCTCCTCCACTTCTCTCTTCCCTCTTCTCTTCTCTTCTTGTCATTTTTTTCTCCCTCCCCACTCTATCTTACTCTTCTCATATCTTTTCATATTTTCATCTAGAATTTTATAAATCTATAAAGTTCTCCATTCTCATGGAATTTCAACCATTGATCTAATCCAACATGGAAAAATCTCAACCATTGATTTTTGCTTCCTCCATCTATAAATAGAGGTGCCACCCTCAATGGAAAGCACCTTAAAACTACTGCAAAATTATGCTTCCAAAACCTCTAAGTGATATGGAAATATTCATAGCATCTGAGTGAGCCAAAATCAGCATTTTATCAAGGGGAAGTGCTGCCAAAAATAGTCCAAAAATATGAAGCATTCTAAGTTCATCCTAGGAGAAAATCCATCACATCAAAGGAGAAGTTGTGCAATCTTGTAGGTAAGTGCAGGTATTATATTCTCTCTCCTTTTAATCCTTGCTCAATCTGAGGTAGTTTAATTATTGTGTTAGATTTTGTATTGATTTGGTTTCATAGTCATTTCACGAGTGCATGCTAACACAATTTTTCCTCTACACTAAGAATTCATAAAACAAACATTTCCTATGATATTCCTAAATACACAATCTTAGAGATAGAGGCGAAGAGAATAACAATTAGGATCTCCTTTTCATAATAAAATACTTGATAAAAGGTGTATCATATTGCATGAAAAATGCATAAATTTTTTATGAAGTTAGGAAAATGGTATAGGGGATTGGAAGTGACATATCTTAGTGATATTCCTACTTACATCATCAAGGAGAAAGGGTATAAAATATATTGAGTTAGGATATTTAATAACCATTCTTAGTGTATGATGTTGTGAAAATAATTTGGGAAAGGATAAGTGATAATATGGGAGGAGGAAGAATTCCAAAATCGTCAAGGGACTAATTATAAATATGAAGAAGTGAAGCACAACATGACAAGGTTAATAGAAACCGGTCTTGTGGTATTTGGGTAGTAATGATTTTTTGAATGATTCAATGGTGCATATGGCATAAGGAGTGTTGAAATCCTATAGAGGTGAAGGGGTGAATTAAGACATTGAGTAGGAATATTGAAAAAATAATTGTAATCTATCACAATAGTCTTAGTTGATTGTAATTTTACTAGTCAAGAGGCAAAGTACTCAATAATATACACTATTTATGTATTGAACACTCACCATCATTAGAAATGTTCTAGAGAAATTTAGCCTCTAAGTGGAAGTCTTCTCCTACTTCACTATACTTGAGATTAAGGAATTTATTATTAATTTCCAATTGTCTCTTTGCCAAAAGCACATGATAGACATAATTAGCACATCATCTCTTCTTACGTTTTTCCCTCTTATTAAGTTGCACCTTACCCAATTTGAAGATCAATAGAGTGAGCCCATAGTGTAGGGGAGACTAGAATTTCTCATCTTGGTACTTACCAAGTGAAGAACATACAAAAATGAACAGATAAAAAGGAAAGCTCATTTGATTTTTGTGTTTAAAATGACTAAGGATATTTGGTAGGTTTGAATTCTTCTAAACATGCCATCTAGACTCACATAATTCATTATGTGATTGAAAACTATGGGCCACCCACCCACATAGAAAAGAGAGGCATGTAAAACCATCATATTAATGAAGATGAAACATTCACTAGGAAATAAGAAAGTGTACATCTCATCCTTTGTGTGGCCTTACTCTCGAAGAGTCGCATCCCATCCATCAACATACCAATCATCTCCCGATAAGATCTTTAGTAAAATTAACCCTCACCCATCTCAGATAAAAAAATTCATTATACTAGGAAGTGGTAAAATCCACTGCCAAAAAGGATCACCCCAATTTAGATTCATCATAGAGCTTGGTAAACCACAATCTTTGAGAATGGTCCAAATAACAACATATTTGCACACAACAATGTAAGATGATGGTTTTTCAAATTATTGTCTCGATTCCTACAAATCAAACTGAAAAAAACCTTCACGTTCCCCCAAAAATGAGGTGACAAGAAATCCACCTATCTCGCTTAAACATAATGCTTAATATGGGATCTTGATCTCAAAAATACTCCTTGTAAATGTTACTTGACTTGAAATTGATTCCCATGCTCAGTAATGCTCTTTAATGAAATTAATTCTCATGATCTTAAATGATTCTCCCTCCTTGTCAACTAAAGCAAAAATACTCTTCTAGACTTTATTCCTAATAATATTTTGAAGCATGAAGAATTTAGCAATCTCAACAAACCAACTACTATGGAAGAGCTTCAAAAGGCGGTATTTTCTATGGAGGGAGATGAATCCCCGAGGCCTGATGGTTTTTCTACTTTTTTCTATCAATTTTTTTGGGATATTTGTGTTGATGATCTCCTCAAAGAAGCCAATGAATTCTTTAGGACATGTAGGCTTCTGAAATAAATTAACAATACTTTTATTGTTCTTGTTCCTAAAAATATTGGGGCCAAAGAATTCAAACATTTCATGCATATAAGTCTTACTAATGTCCTATATAAGATCTTTACTAAAATTCTTACTTCTAGAATTCAACCACTTCTCCCTCGCATCATTTCCAGACAACATGGTGGATTTGTGAAAGGAAGGATTATTCAGGATGGATTGGTTATGGTTCATGAATCCATACATTCAATTGAAAAAAGTAAGAAAGTGGACATGGTATTAAGGTTGGATATGAATAAATCCTTTGACAGGGTTTCATGGATTTTCCTTGATAAAGTAATGGACAAATTTGGTTTTGATGTCCACTTGATAAAAATCATTTACACTTGTATCTCTTCATCCAGATGCTCTGGAGTTGTTAATGGTACTCCCGGTGGGTTTATTTCCAAGAAGTAGAGGCATCCGCACAGGTATCATGGGAGAGCAGTCTTATCCACACCATAACAAGAGTTTTTTCTCTAGGTATTCTGCATGGATTTAAGCCTACATATCTAGAGATTACGGTCTCTCATCAGCAATTTGCAGATGACAATATTGTCCTTCTTATTGCTTTGATTCTTGAAGCTAAAATGATGAAGCATATCCTTCAACTCTATGAACATGCCTCATGAAAATAGATTAATTTTGATAAAATCTTTATTTACTTCTTTAACACTCCACCTGTAAGACAAATGAAAATTTCTCAAATTTTGGGGTGTGATATCAAATCTCTGCCTATTACTTACCTTGGTCTTCCTCTTGGTACTAACAAGGTACCCTTGAGTGTTTGGAATGATTTTCTTGATATGTTTCAAAGAAATATTGTTGGTTGTAAGTGAACTAATCTCTCTAGTGCGAGAAAATGTCTACTTATCAAAGGCATGCTTCAAAACCTTCCAATTTATATCATGTCTCTATTCTTCATTCCTATGGCCATTGTAGAGAAAATTTAGAGAATTCAAAAATTTTTTTCTTTAGATAGGTATGAGAATAGAAAAACAAATTTAACTCCGATAGCATGGGATGAGGCTTATAACAACAAAAAATTAGGAGGTATTGGAATAAAATAAATCGGACTATGAATGCAGCTCTTGTTTCAAAAATGGGATGGAGATTAATCAAGGAGGAACATCCATGGGAAGACCTTATTAAATCCAAATATCTAAATCAAGGTAATATTCAATATTTATTCAACAATGTTGCTCATCCCAATGGCTCAAACTTTTGGAACAATCTGGTTAAGATAAGAAAAGACCTTGAATTAGGTTATAAATGGATTCTTGGTAATGATGAAAACATAAATTTTGGAATGATAGATGGGGTGATTGTAGTAATCTGAACAACAATGGGCAATGGGATCAGCTAAAACGTAGCCTTAGGACAATAGGTCAATGGATATATTCAAAACATGTATGCGAGAATGCATTAGAGAGATCTTGAATTTGTTCTTTAGATCAAAAGGATATGCTTTTGGACTTGATTTTTTTAGGGCATATCCCTTTCAATCAAATACAAGCCAAGGATAATTTAATATGGTCTCGTTATTTTGATGGCAACTACACATTGAGATAAGGTTATCAATTATATGTTATGAAATGACTTGCAACTTTCCTTGGAGAAAGATCTGGTTCAAAGAAATCACCCCAAAAATAAACCAATTCATGTGGATGGTTCTGAATAAGGGCATCCTAACCATTGATAACCTTATCAAAAGGGGATCCACCATGCCAAATAGATGTTACCACTGTAAAAATGATAATGAAACTATCCATCATCTCCTTTTGTGCTACCCAGAGTTGGTGCTCTTTGGAAGCTTATTTTCAATAGGTTTGGTATTGTTTTGTCTTTCTTGGATGACATCATACAAGCCTGGATTCAATGGCAGCCTCCTTTCAAACATTTTTTTCTTTGAAGGTTTTGGAATCTCATCTTCCCTCATACTATCTTCTCCTCTAGTCCACAACCTTTTGATGAAGTTGCTTGCATGATGGTTCATTACATAATGCTTGAAGGTAGGTTCTCCACTCTTCCTCTACACCATTTGGTTCTTCTTAATCACTTCAGGCGTGAAGCAAAGGTCAGTTTTCCCTATTACATTTTGCATTCTTTGGAAAAATCTATTTTAGAGGTTCAAGGTCATAAGAGAGTTCTACCACTCCATCAGGGAGTCATCTTCCTTATCCATCAATTTATCCTTGATGTAGTGGCAAATGACCCAGGCCCTCCTTTAGCTCCTCCACCTCCCCAACAACCCCATATTAGATCTAAGAATCCACTCTTTCGTGACCCTATTTCTAAACCTCCACCTAAGAGGATTCTTAGAAGAAGCAAGAAAGATAAGGAGATAATTGGTGAAGAAAGCCTTCCAGAGATCAGCCATGTTATTCCTAGTGCTCAGGTCACTCCTTCTGTTCTTGAAAAGTTTAAACAATAGGTGATGCTTTGAAATCTATTGAAGATAATGTAGACTTTCTCCTTAAGACTGGTAGCAAGACCATAGACCCTGCCTCCATTACTAGCCTTCAAGAGGAAGTAAAATCACTCTCTAGTCAAGTTAGAGTACTTGAGGAAAAATATAAAAATCAATTGGCCATTCACAAAGCAGTTCTTGATCTCCTCCAGGTTCATATTAACTAGATTTGTGATGTTAGTGGGATTCCTACATCAACTTGGAAGAATGGGAGGATCACTAAGAAGTTCTTCAAAGAGACCAATTTGGACCCTAATATTAGGGCAGCCATGAATCTTTATAAGGCACTTAGGGTAGCACTTAAGGTGTATAGAAAATATGTGAATTAGTGCCTTTTTTGCCTCTATGTTCTCTATGTGGCTATTATTGTGTTGTATATGAGTTGTTGTTTTGTTGTTGTCAGTCTTTTGTTGGGATACTTGTAGGAAGTTGGCCCCTTCCTACTATTCTTATAGTTTTATCTATCTTTTGGCTTTTGGTTAGGTATGGCCCTCGTGTATCAAAAAACCACTTTGTTCTCTCATGTTTATCTTGGTTGTTGAGCCTTTTTGGTTGTACTTCCAGGGTATGGTCCCTTAAAAACCATTTACCTTTAATAAATAAAATATCACAAATAGAAAATAAATAAATTATAAATCAGACCATTGATTTATAGTGTAAATCTCTACACCATAGTTTGTAAGAATATCCACACTACTATTACTGTAATGATACACATGAGCACATAACACCTCCTCAATCCTAAACAATTTTTTTTTTTATGTCCACCATAATATTATTGATATTTTAGCTAACTATATATTTTTCATTCATACCTTTGATAATATTAAGATATTCTCCCTAGATTATGAGATTAGGAACATTCATGTACACAATAAGGAGAATACCCCATAGGGCCACACTTACCTTAGGCACATGATTAATATTAACTCCTAGAGGAACAACATAGGTAATTACAAAATTCTCATTACAATTTCTTATAAGGTCATACCCTCTTGAATCGCTGGATTACCTTTAGAGGAACCATCAAAATTTAGCTTCATCCAAAGAAATGGGAGCTCTCTTCCATTTAGTCGAATTCCTAATACTTTTCTTTCATGATAAATGGGTATTAGTTTCACTAGTTAGATCTAAGGATTTTAGGATTTTAGGATTTTAATTTCATGACAGTGGTTCATCCCTCAAGAATCTATGAATTTATCCAAGGAAAAAAATTCATTATAGCCTAGAAATTTCTTTCTAACCTTCTTACCTAAAGATTTCTTACCATTGAAGATCATGTTGTTTCTTTCTTTCCGAACTCCCCATAAGAGACGAGAAAGAGCAATTTTACATGATTTCCAAAGACAAGAGGAGAAAAAGGAGGAATTCCATTGAGTAAATAAGTCAACAATAGATCCTTGAGAGACCCAATTGAATTCAAAGAGGTTAATTGAAGAATTAAAGACAACATGAGCATAACTATAGGGTCAAATTATATAACAAAGTTGTCCCACTTTTTTCCTTTTTGTACCTTCAAAAAAATATTTTCCACAATCATAACATGACAAAACATGTATTTTTAAGAGATTAAACATTCCAAGGTGGAGGGCATCCATGATTTACACAAAAATTTAAATTTTAATAGTATTTTTAAAGATTATTTTACTAGCCAAATTTGAAAAAAATTTGGCTATCAAGTGGGACTGATTATGTGATATTTTATCATGTGGAGAGTAATTTCATTATCTCTTTCACAGAGCACACATCTATTATGTATTAACATACCTAATTTTTGAAGATTTCCATAGTAAGAATCTTGTCTTGAATAGAAATATAAAAGACAATATTAATATTTGGAACAATAGACTAGTCTCATATATCTTTCTAAGGCCAAACAAGAATATGTAGATTAATTTTAGTATGTTTATTAATTACACGTAGTGAATGATTAAATAGATTATGATGTAGAAATTATAAAACGACCATCAAAGAGTTAGCCAAGAAGGAAACCAAAGATTATTGTAATGTTTTCTATGTTAATTTCTGAAAATACGTAAAATTTTGGTGTTGAAATAAGTTTGGGAAATGTATGACCCATTGTTGGATGAGGGTCATTTTATTTCTTAATTAAAATTACTTGAATATTGATTAATTTGAATGATTTTATAATATTTGATTTAAACTAAATGGTTAGTTCTTTAAGGGGGTGGTAACCAATCGTAGATAATCATAATCAATAAGTTTCTAAGGCTAATTGCATTAATATCAACAATAATAATTGAACAATGATAGATAATGATGCATATCAATAGAAAAAATAACTTTCAATGTGTGAGAGAGGAAGAATTAGCTAATATCTTGATTTCTAAGTTGATCTGGGATAATCGATGACCGGAGATGGATGGAAACAATCTGATGTAACTCTATCTCCAAAACTATGCCCTGAAACTATGTATAGGCCAAATCGTATGGTTGTAATGGTTGTTTTTGTACACTTCCATCCCTTTATACTATTCGAGTTTGGTTCCTATGTAAGTTAAGTAGATGATTCTGCTTCACACTTTTATCGCTCCGACTTAGATTTGTAGAAAAATCCAAGATACATCTAAAGGCATGCATGTTTAATGGGATTCTTTTATATTATAGAAATTTTTCTATTTTAGAGTATTATACTTTTTCACATTCACCCTAAAATATAAAGAATTGCATATATAAAAATATAATATCCTTTCTCACATTAAAATTAATGTAATATTATGTGTTTTATTTATTTCTTATGGTAATGTTTCCCAAAATAACCTCCTAGAATATTTTGGTAACTTACAATTTCATTCTCTTTGGAATCATGTTGTAAGGTTGCATGCACTTTTGTATTCCCTATGGTGTAGTCTTCATGGTTGTAGTATTTTTGTGTGCTCTCCTTGCTTCTTCCCCTTTTCTTCATTTTTTTTTGCATATATTTAATGTGCTTTCACATTCCTCCCTTTTACTTCCGCAAATTTGCTTCCCTTATGTGCTTACTTCTTCTATCATGGACTTTGTGCATCCACTCATGTGCACTGTGGGTTTCCCTTGCATCTTAAGTCCTTGAAATGCCTCTGCACACATGTATTTTCCCCCTAAGTCTCACACACTCCCTCGCATGCACTCTTGTCCACTCACACATTTTCTTGTCTTTTCACAATTAATTTTACGTTCCTCTCCTTACGTGCTTCCTTTATTTTTGTAGCATGCTTATGCACACACAATTTCTGCCCACACAGCCTCAGCTTCACTTGGCGCAGGATTTGAGGAATATTCTACACTTATGCATGTTATTGCAAACAAGAACCCCTCTCCCTAATCCACGTGCATCTTCTCGTGTCCTTGTGCACTTCTTCTCCATCCTTGCATCCTTGTTTTTGCAACCTTGCCCTCTTACTCTTGAATTCTGTGTATGCACCTCAAACATCAACCCTTGCACCAATCGGGTGTGACACATGTCCAACTCTAGGGAATTGGTAATAAAAATGCATTTTCAATGAAAAATAACATGGTACCTTTTATGATCAAATAATTGCAATGAATAAAAACTTAATGTCTCAGCGAGACCCAATGCTTATAGTCAAATCTTAGATCTCTACGACAAATAAAATGATTCCACGTGTTTGGCATGTTGCTCTTGCACCGTAGATCTTCAAACAACCATATCTTTTGACTCAAAGCTCTAAATCATGTGTGGTTGGTCGTAGGAAAGATCTTGGCATGTGGTACTCTTTAAGATCTTGAAAATATTATTTTTGTGGGATTTGGTAGGTGAAAAGTGGGAAACATGATTTGAGCCATTAATGTAAAGATACAGGTGACTCAACCACCCATATTTAATGAAGCATGGTATCTTTCCTTCTTCTACAAGAAATCTGACATGGGGGGATGGGTTTTACAGAGTTCCATGTTGTTTTACAAGAATTGGATGCATCTTGTTGGTGGTTATAGCCTTAAATATAAGTTTCCCTTTATTTTCCCTCCAATCACTCTCCTCATTTCTCTATATAATGTAAAATAATTCCCATTTGTATAGGTTGGACCCTCTTGGAATGCAAGGGCTTTATTCATAGTAGTGCATTAGTTCTTTGAGTTGAATAAATAAGATTTTGAACATTACAAGGATTTTTACCTCCCTCCTCCATTGTTATAGACTATGTATCCTCTTAAAGTAATAAAATATGTCTTTTGTGGCTATTCTCTGCCATATTTTATTGCATCTTCATTCCTTTCTATTATAGTTTTGGTGTGTTGTGCATGTTTTCTCTCTTTGCGAGTTTAATTTTTGTTGTGTTCTATGAGAATGGGAGTTTGAATGTTGTTTTGGACTATAACACTCAAGTATGCCCTTTCCTGCCCCATTTATATCCTTTTTTCACTCATCTGAGAGTGTTTTCCCCTTCTTTATGGTGTTATCACCCCTTAGATTAGGATTTCCCTTTTTCATTCATCTTTCTCTTCCCATGGTCACTTGGGTTGTTAGAGTAGGATTAGAAAGCTCCATGTCCTTCCTTAGGAGTAGTTTTAAAATTAGGAACAAGAAGAGGAATTTGGCCCTCTCTAGAGGTCTATCTCAAGCGCAAGTCCCACAACTTGGAGACAGTCCCATGTTTCCTCAAAGCCCTAGATCTTCATGATTGGGGTGTAGGTGCAAATTTGAGCTCCAATAGTTTTGGAATACCTGATGGGACCACTTGATAAGGTTTAAATTTCATTATTATTGAGTTTTGGTGTGTGAATTAGTAATTTCTATCCTTTAGAGGTTGATTTCAACACATCTAGCAACTTCAATCTCGTATCTAATGGTTTTAGCACACAAGATACCCATTTTCATGAGAATGATACATATAAGATAAAGATCAACAAGTGGTAAAGCTTTTGAATAATTGCAGTTATAACAAAGGATAAGAAGAAGAGGTAAAACAGTTCGTAGATTTCCATCTCCTCCAAACAAAACTATTTCAACACCTCCTCTTGGTAGGCCTTTCACATGCTCTACAAGAGTCTTAAGACACATTCTAATCATGGTGCATCATATAAATATTCCCTTTGTCAGTTTTAAACAGTGATAGTCATTTAATACTAAACACACAACATGATATACTAGTGGTTACTCTTAAAATCATTCTGTTTTTCACCGTTATGAATCACACAACTCATGTTGATCATATTCAAGACATTGAAAATATATGCTCAGTTCACCTAGTCACAAAAGATGATCACAATGTTACCTTGATATGATCCTTACTTATTCACTAAAGGAAATGAAATGCAATGGTACATAACTTTAAGACTTGCATTCCATTCATAATTAGGATGACATAGGCACATCCTCTCGTAAACAATTTGAGGATAAACATGATAATATATCCTTGTTAGAATAAGTAACAACCATTAAGATATCTCTTAATGACCTCATGGCTGACTTGAAATTTAGATTTTAGATAACATGGGACATAATTCCACCTCTTTTGAAACCAACCCCACAAGGTGATTTCCTTTACTTATTGAGAGCAGTGAAGTCTAATGTAATAAGCAATCATACAATCTATGGGTGTTATCCAATTTTCTCTGAAACTTATCCAATAGCCATTAGGGCTGAAAATTATCTTATATAAGCTGGAAAGATATCCCCTAGATTACCTAGGCCTTTGTTACCTGAATTACTTCAAACTTCTTAGCCTTACATTGCTCCTATTCCTTAGAAAAGTTCCTAATTTTCCCCCTCTACATATTAATCTCCCCAGGATAAAAAAGAGTGATGATGATATGCAGGACTTGATCCAAAATATTTGAAATAAGGTTATATATTTGGAGAAACAACAATCTCAATCCTATAGAAATTATCCAAATCATAATCAAGGACCTCGTAATCAAGGTTATCAACCCTATAGAAACCAATATCCAAATCAATGATATGGGAAAAATTGAGAAAGTGATAGATGACATAATCAAAATCCACATCTTCCTCTTCAAACATTTCCTCCTACTTAGGAAATTCCTACTGCTAGCTCAAGTAAAGAATTGGCTCCAGTGCAAAATAATGTGAGATAAGAGACAAAGTGGTGTTTTCCATATAATGATCCATATAATCAATATGATTGTGTAATTTTTATTACGTGTGCGCAGGACTTGATTATTCAAAATTAATCCACTCAACATGAACCATCCATGGCAGTGCATGAGCCTAACAATGTAGAGACTTAAGAGAGATACTAATCTAATATCTTTTGGTGCTACCATGAGTTTTACATAATGAATCAAGTAGTTGAGGTCATGCAAGAAGTTGCATATAGGCCTAACGAACATATTATTGATAACATGGGGTCTAAGTGAAGAATGTTGGATTCTCACCCTTCTTCTTCCACTCAAGCTGGTCCACTTCATAAAGAAGGTAATGTTGGGATAGATTTGAATGATAGTTCACCCGTGATAGTGTGCGAGGCGCACGGGGAGGTAGCACACAAGGTTACGCACATGCATAACTTGACAAATGAATTTTTCATGAAGCCAAAGGTACTTGTATCAACATTGGAATAGTGAAGAAAAGAGAGCATAGTGCCTCAAATGCATAAGTCTATTGGAATTCCTTTCAGCATTATTGAGAAAATGAAGAAGACAAACGTAAATGTATCAATGTGGGATGCCTTAGTTATTCCATCATAAAGAGATCTCTTGCATGAATCTCTCAAGTAGATCCCTCAAATTGGTATAGTTGTTTAAAAGACTCATGTTATTGTTAACTTGTGTCAAATAGAGGAAAACTAAGTAAGTAAAGTTGTGAAGACTCCACCCTTCTATATGGCTTTGATTATAGGTGAACATTTAGTTCATAATTGCATGACTAGATCAAAGGCTAGTACTTCTATGATGCTTAAAAGATGGTCTATATCATAGGTATTAAGTACAACCATGTTTCTAAATGTGTTTTATAACTTGATGGCTTAACCTTTGCCATCCTATGATTCATAAAAATCTTGAGCTGACCCTTCATATTTTTCGAAGTCTAGCTATAACTCAAGATGTATCGGTCTTTTATTTGCCTCCATTATTTTCCATTTGCCTATCAAGAGATTTTATGGTGAAGATGGGTGGCTACTTGTCTTCAAATTGGTCTCATAAGCTTCTAAGAACCAAATATGTCACTATATTTACCATTCAAGTTGAGCCTATATTTTCCTACCATGTTGAGTCTTATGACCCTTATCCTTCCTAATATAATTGTCTCATACATGAAGAAAAACAACATGAGTTAGTCTCAATTGAGAATTATATCCCTCCTCCAGTCCCTGATCTTTTATTAGATGAATGGGCTAAGGAGCATTATGAATTTTATCCTTATGATATAACTATGGAAACTAGACTTGGAACCTACTACATTCATGAAGAAGAATCTACTTTCCCCACACCAATCAAGTAAGAAAAGGTTGGTGCTTATGGATTATGTAAAATGTTCTTTGACAGTTTTAGAAGTATAAATGACACATGGGTAGGTGTTATATTAATTTATCCAATGAATGATAGATTCTTCTTTGCTCACTGAGACTAAAGTTTGTATGTTCTAACAATGTGGCAGAGTATGAGGCATTGGTGCATGGTCAATTAATTACTGAAAAGAGACAAATCAAATTATTGTAAGTCTTTGGGGACACTAAATTTTTCATCCATTAGGTTAGAGAGAAGTGTTCCATGAAGAATAAGTTTCTGAAAGCTTAAAAACACAAAGTTTGGGATCTATTGGAGAGTTTTAATGCTCTCAATATATAATTACTGCCAAGGAAATTGAAAAAATAGTAAGACTATATGGTAGCCCTTAGTTCACAATTATCACCAACCGAGGACTTCATTCAAGGTAATAAATAAAATATCAAGGTTGTAATTACACCATCGGTTCCAGGATAATGAAAACAGAGATAGCAGGTATTTGATAGTGATGAATAAATTTTTCAATTCACCCAAAATGAAATTGAGTTTTCTTTATGAATGTAATTTGATTTGTATGAAAACTATGGTGAATAAATTATTCAATTAAGAAAAAAGTTGCCTAAGGGATTAGTCACTCTTGAGCATGTTTTTAGTCTAGATGATGAGTGTAAACGACAATAAAAGAACACAATAGGAAAGTTAGAGGACTACCAACCAATTACCATTATGTAAGGCAAGGAATTGTTGCTTTGAAAAGTTCTGAGAAAAGGTGAAAAATGGGCTTTTATCTCCTTTTTTCAAAAATATAGTCATATATTCTCATAGGATTATGAGGATCTTAAATTAAACATTCCATTGATTTTTATCCTAATGTCAAGCCAATCACATAGAAACAAAGGCATGTCAATCCCAAGATAGATCTCCACATGAGTAAGGAGTTGTCAAAGCCGATTGAGGTAAACATAATATTTCATATCAAATACTCTACTTGGGTGGAAAATACTATTCTAGCGATGGAAAAGAATGGAGAATTCAAACTTTTTGTTTATTTCAGAGACCTTAAAAAAGCTTCATTGAAGGATCACTATCCTCTTCCTTATATGGAACAAATTATACAAATTCAATAAGAGCTGAAAGGTTTTCCATGTTGGATGGCTACTCGGGTTTCAATGAGATCAAATTTAGGAAGAGGATCAATTCAAAACTACATTCATAACCAAATGGGGAACATATGTTCATAAAAACATGCACTTTGGTTTTCAAATGCAGAACCTAAATTTCAGAGAGAGCAATGGACATTACTTTAAAATGATACATCAATGCATTCATCCTTTTCTACTTGGATGATATTAATATTTTCTCAAAGTAGGGTAAATATCATATCAATCATCTTGAGAATATGATTGGTAGATGTAGGAAGTTTAGGTGTCTTTGAAACCAAAGAAGTGTAGATTTACAGTCCCCAAGGGAAAGTGTTTAAGGCAAATTATTTCAAAGGATGACATTGTCATTGATCCGAAATAAATTCAGCTATCTTGTTCCTTTCTTTGCAAACTCATACGAAAGCCTTGTGATAATTCCTTAGAAAGATCAACTTTGTCAGTAAATTCATTTCTAAATTTACAGGATTGGTTAGCCTGTCACTCTAATGTTGAAGATGGATTAAATTTTCAATTGGACAAGAAAAAGAAAAGAGAGCTTTTACAAGATCAAGAAAGAAATTACTTAGGATCCTACCCTCATTAGCTTTGACTATGCTAAAGATTTTATCCTATATACATATGGATTAGATATATGTGTTGTTGTTATTTTGACATGGCAAGATGATTGAGGTTTAGATCATCCATTGGCATTATTTATTCAAACACTAAAGGATTATTAATTGAAATACAATCACATTGATAAATAGGTCTTGTCCATCGTGAGCATGTTGAAGAAATTCAAGAGTATGTTTGTCACCTATCATGTAAAAGTTATAGCTACACACTTTAGCGTGAAATAGTTCATTATGGGAGCAAAAATTAGTGATGAAAGAGCTAGATGGATGAAAAAAATATGGAGTAGGATGTGACTATCAAAGCCAGAAATATGGTAAGAGGAAGAGCAATTTGTAAACAACTTACTTTGGATGCACAAAATGATCATGAAAACTCTTTCTTCATGGAGGAGGAACTCTTGTGGTTGTTGAAATCAACAAGATGGAATTATATCAAATGCTCATAGCTAGTCGATGATATGTTCAAATTTCCATCTACTAGCACATATCCTCGTGGCCTAAATAAATTAAAAAGAAAACATTTCAAGTTACTGATCAATTACTTATGCATTGGTGATGGAATTCTATTCAAAAGGAACATTGATGGATGTAGCTGATATGTATTGAATGTACGCATGCCAACAAGATATTGGAAGAATTCCATGATGGTTTTTAGTTAGACACTTATCTACTAAAGTAAAAATAATGAAAATCATCAAGACATGATATTTTTGGCCTACATTGTTTGTTGATGTGTACATGTGGGTCAAAAACTTTAAGGAGTGTGCTTTCTTTAGAGGTAAAAGGATTTATCCACCCTTCCTCTCCATCCAATTCAAGTAGATCATTTGTTTATGTAATGGGGCCATGATTTCATTGGCATGATTAATTGTCCATCAAGTGTTGGCCATAAGTGGGTTTTAACAAAAACATATTGCTTTACCAGTGCATAGAAGTTGTGGCACACAAGGAAGTAGCTGGATAAGTCATTCTTGAATTCCTTGAGGACATCGTGATAAGGTTTGAAATCCCTCAACTCATCATTTATGATAATGCAAAGGCTTTTCTTATATCCATAAATTCTAATTCAGCTCTTGAACTTGGGATTTATTTCAATACTTCTTCCAACTACCCCCCTAGGTAACATGGTTTGGCAAAATCTACTAACAAAAACCTAATTAGTATCATGAAAAAGACAATGGATATCAACAAGAGGAAATGGCGTGCAAAGGTCTTGTGTGCGCTCTCTCATCGATAGGATAATAATGAAGAAGGAAATTTCCACTTCTTCTTATAAACTTGTTTATTGTAGAGAAATTGGGCTTCCTCTATCACTTGATTTTCCTTCATTAGAGTTGGTCCAATAGCTAAAATTTGAGGGCACAAATAAAAGAGAAATTAGAATGAAAAGCTATTTTAACTTGCATACTTAATAAATTATTCCATGATAAGACTAGAGTAGCATCAATTCTCAACCAAAGAGTGGTAATATAGGAAGACTAGAGATTAAAGTTTGAGAATAAGTGATATATTCTTGAAATGGGATCTTTGATAGAGTTAAACTAGAGTGAAAATCTAAGTTTGATGCACTTTGGAGTGGGCCATATATCATTAGTGCTAACAAGGAGATGTTTTTACACTCGTGTAAAAATGGGCAACTTGAAACTTTTTTATGATGGAAGGCATTGATGAAATGGACCTAACTAGGGGAAGCATTACAGTTCTATTATGTTTTCAATTGCAGCAATTGATTAACTACATTTAATTTGCAGTTATGTGTGCTATTATAAAATGTAACACATCACATAGATTCTCATTCCATGTTCATCTTTAGTAAGGAAACACAAAATCCCCGAAGGACAAATGCATTGCCTTGATGAAGGTAGGAATCACAATTTAGGTGAAATGCTAAATTTGGGAACAACAAGTAAAGTTGCAATTTACAAAAAGAGTTCATTATTAAAGTTACGGGTACTTCAAAACTCATTATTTCTGCATGTTAAATACATTTAATTATGCGATTGAGTTGTTTATTCTATTATACAATCAATAGCCATCATAAAAGCTGAATGTAGAAATAAGTATACAACTTAGTTCTGAGACATTAATGTTATTTATTCATGAAGAAATACAATGTTTCCCACACAAGCCGTGGGATGTAACTCATAACTACGAAAAAGAAGTACATATGCATGAAGTTAGAAGTAAAAGAGTATAGAAGAAACCCATCATTACCTTGGGATTTCTTCCAATCTTCTTATATCTAGTTCAGCTCTATCTTTCTTTCATGCTCCAAATAGCTACAAGTATACCAAAAAGTGAAAGAAAAGGCATCAATATTGAGCTCAGGGTTTGATTTGTACTCATGTACTATCTAACTACATACATATGGATTTCTAAATATCAAAAGCATAAGGTACATCAGAGACAGATATACAGTTGATAAAGCAGTATTCTACAACAGTACATATGATTCCCTTAATCATAACAAGAAGAAAAACTATGGAACATAAGAGAGGAAAAAAATCCTAATGTTTTCTAACTAGTTTATCTAAATGTGCAGGTACATGTAAGAAGAAGGAAATAAACACTAACTGTTGTGTTTGCATATCAAAAGTATTACATTCTACAAATTGAATCAAAGAAGTGCATTTATTTCAATTCAGATTGAAGGATGAATATATAAAGATATAGTTGTACCAATCTATAAAAGAAATACAAGTTCAGTACTACAGATTCTAACAAATGGAATGCATACAAAAAGTGTAGATAATGATGTTGATCCATCTTCAAAGCTTCAATAGAATACCAAACTGAATCATACATTAGAATAACTTAGAGAAAAGGAAGATTGTACATTGCATAAATCAAGGATACAGATCCAAGATACCATCAAAAGTATGATACAGAAACAAATTATAGGTGCTCAATTTCAGTAGTTAGCATGCTTCAAGATAGAATATTTCATTCATGCCTTACACAGGTGATCAAGGTACAAAAATACAAGTTTAATCAAGCTACTAGAAAGTAAAACTCTGCAAACAACTTGCGCATCACAATTGCAAAAGTAGATACAAGTTTTCAGACTCAATAAGAAGATGAAATGATATTGTTTTCAATCAACTCTTGCAAAGTACAAAATGAGTATCAAAATCTACAACAACTGCTCAAATAAGGTATGATTTATAGGAAGAAGGCATTGGAACACTAAATCAAAAAGAAATGATCAAAGAGAAATTTTTTTAATGATTTTAAATGCACGAGCTACAGACCAAGATATGAAAGCATTGTTCAAATAATACATTTTCAGAATTACTACATTTCTATCAAGACAGAGCTCCGAGTCATTATCTCAAATCAAATGAAAGATAAAGTTTCAAAGAACTAAGTAATGATTACAATGACAACTCAAACTAGTGGACCCACTCCTCTATTTTTTAAGGAGTTCCATTGGTTATGTAATCCTAAAAATACAATAGCATCGAGGCTAAATGAGAAGTCCAATGTATAACAATTTTATTTTCTATTACTGGATTCACCAAGGAAGCCATACAATAAAGGAGATACCAAAAATGAATGAAGAACACCTCTAGCTATGTAGATCATAGTGGTTTAGCTCAAGGACTAACAGTTTCAACTTGCATCTACAGCTATAAAGGAAATAGTTTCAAGATCTAGCTATCCGAGAATTAAAAGTTTTCAAAGATCATGAACCCACAACATCCATATATCAAATGAGAAATCATAGCATGTTCCTTATGTAGTACAGGATGAAGTTATAAAGGTTTTTACATCATAAGTTTTGAAAAGACATTAGATTGATCAATAAATGTTTCAAATCCTTCTAGAACAAATGAAATCTTCTACAAAAGGGCATACATATTACTAGAATTAAATGACAGCAAAAAAATATTTTTATAATCAAATTTAAGGTGAAATCCTTTCAATAGTATGCAAGAGCCATCAAGTGACATGAAGATATAAGAAGAATTTACAACTATGTGGAATGATATTAAATAGCCTCATTCTCAGTAAATATGATAAGTAAAATTTTAAATCATGCATTTGCTATATATACAACAGGAAAGCATATTTGACAAGAAAATTTCATATTTTTCTAGATTCAGAGGTAACTATGCAAACTCCAACATGTGCTTCAAAACGATAATTAGCAGGTCAATACAGAGTTCAATCAAGCATATCAATACACCAAGTTATTAAAAAAATGATATAATGGTGTCAATATTGAATAAGGTACAGTCAAAACCAAGTGCAAATCAAAATAAGAGCCACCCATACTCATACCTAGGATGCATCGGGTTGCACTTACTAGAAAGTAAAACTCTACAATGGCAAGGGCACGAAAGGAAGAAAACAATGAAACCTCGGCCAACAAAGATTCATGATGGCATACAATAAATTATAGCTTGACCCAATTAACAAAACAAGTCAACAAGACATAGTGGCCAATTGACAACAAAATATCAAGAAGTGCAAACAAAATCACAGCCCATGATTTGCATTATCAACAAGAGCATTGAGTTCATTGCACAAATCAATAACATGGTAAGTTTCAATATCTACATGGCCAAGTCTATTCAAAGACAACAATACGAGTTAAACGAGCTCCTCAAAAGAAAAGCATAGCTCATTTTTCAGAAACTTTAAAGTAAATTATTTATGCCAAGAAAAAGGGAAAAATAAAAAATCACTTTCATATTCATAGAAGGCACCCAAAACATGTCATGTTTGATCGTAATGAAATCAACAAGAGTTCAATATGAAAATTCCCCACAAAGCTCCAAGCGAGCTGATCAATAAGAATGAGCAATTTACAAGCGGTGAGCTCAAATAAGCAGGTTATTCATCATAAATGGAGAGTCATTTTGGATAGAGAAAATACAACAAAAGTTCCCCATTATGAGCTTGAATCAAGTCGCATACGATCAATGCTAGAAAGGAATCATGACAACCCGGATATGGGTAATCTTGAATAATTCAAAAATAGCTTTTAGTTCCACAACCATTAAAGGTTTGTCAAAGTTTTATGAGAGATACTTGAAGAATAAAGTAGGACTTAATATTTTCAGTCATTCAAAGTTAAAACCCTTGTTCATATTTGAAAAGCCACAAAATAAAAACACCTAGAACCATATTTAGGCTCGTAAGGGCACATAAATCACAAATTTAGACATAGTTGTGACAACATATGAGCAATAGCTACAGAAACAACAAACCCTTATCTCAAATCAAGCTACTATAAGAAAAACAAGAAAATACCCAGCTGTATAGTGAGTTTCATCAGAATAATGCACTGAAAATATGTTTACGACAGTAAGCTAAAGGAACCAACTCAAAAATATCTACAATAGCAACTAGAGTTTAAAGATTTAACAATGTAAAACCGAGAATAACAACAAAGTCAATGTCTCAAAGGCATAATCATCGGAAGAAGAAATGGTGTTAAAACCCTCACCACAAGATTCGGAAGAAAAATCGAGAAAAAATGGCTACCTAACAAATCTCGGGTTCCCATGTATCCACCAAGTAATGAATGTCGTTACGGTTTAGAGAAAATAAAGGCCAACTAGAAAAATGAAAGGTTAGATCTATATCAAAATGGAAACCTCATTAGAATAAACAAATAGAAAAATACGAGCTTATATTCTTTCTGGGTGGCCATAACAGAGATGAATACAAAGCTCAAAACTAGCTCAGAATGAATAAATTATGACGACACGAGCTAATGAGACTTCCAAGAAAACAACACAAAAACTCAAGTTTTGGAAAGGCAGAGAGATATAATGCTCATAACTTCACAGATGAAGCAATATGAGCTCGAATAAATCAATGGAGGCCGAGTGGAAAAATGGCTCAGGGCTTCGCCATGTTAAAAGCTTCCAAATGTGAATGACCAAATGATGGGTCAATTTTTCTTTTGTTTTATTAACCACAATGTTGAGTTACCTAACTCATTGGTTAAGTTCAAATCTAATGCTTCAAGTCAAAATAGTATAAAGATCGATGGTCCAAATCAAAATAACCTACTCCAATGCCAACCACAGGCATACCAGAGGTTCCTCTAACTCAACCAAGGTCAAAAGGAAGTGGACATGTCAAGCTTTGGAAGAAACCCTAACCCCTCTGGTTAGGTTTGAAGTTAGTTTGCCACCGATAAAATGGAAGGGTCAGGTCATCATGTGGATGGGAACCAACCCCCTTTTAAATAATTATTGCATTGACCTTATTTAAGGTCTAGATAATAGTTTCATTGATGTCACAAACTATATAAAGGAGCCCGACAAATAATATGTGCAATGATGGGTCTAAAGATCATAATCAAAGTAGGTCGAATACTACAATGATGTATATGACAAGGTGTCCAAGTGTTTTGAACTATAATACATGATAATTATCAAGTTCGAAGATAAGCCCATGATGGATAAGTCAAATAAAGTCAAGGAACCACCTTACCTTAAAATTTGCTAAGGAGAATATATTAATTTTCACATGTGCACTGTGTGATCCCACAATGGGAGTAATTTATTCTTACCAAGTGTAAAAGACAAAAGCATTAGTTTTACTCAGCAGAGAAGTAATTTTGCATGTCATCCACTAGAAGACAGAATAGCAGAGGAGTGCAAGGATTTCAACATCAGAAATCAAGAAGAAACCTTTTGACATGCTAATTACCTTATTTTTACAAATAATGGTATTATTTCTTGCACATGCTTATAGGTGGTCCCCATATTGGGTGAATATTTTGCAAAGTAATTAAAGGCAAAAGAATTATTTTTTCTCACACAGGGAGATTAATTTTTGCATGTGCATCCAAGGGGGAAATTAAAGAATTCCTAAATATCATTGCAAGTGGATCAAGTTGCAAGTGTCACATCAAGCAAGAAGAAGACAAAGATTGCATGCACATTGGAGAAGACTTACACAACAAACAAGGGCTATTATTAGCCAAATTATTCATCCTATTTTATTAAAAATAGACCAAGTCAACACTTGCACTGAGTTTTATATATGTAACAAAGGATATTAATGCCTTATTGTATTCATCATGTCTATTTTTATTCCTTTATTTATTCATGATAAAGGGGTAAAATTAGCATGCATGGGCGAGTAAAAATTTAGTCTATTTTTAGGATGGGTTGGGTGAATAATCTTGTTATATATTGTGTGCAATTGCAAGGTACAAGAGAGGACTTTTTGGACATAGGAGTGCTTTGAAGCAAATTTTGTCAATTTTTCCCCTTGAATGAGAACTGATTTCTGCCTTTCCAATTATTTGCAGTGGTGTGTATATCTCATTAATTATTGTGAATATCAAATTCCTTGATTAATCATCTTACCTTGCTTACAAATTTAGTAATTTTTGCATAATATTAGTGTGCATGTTTATCTTATTGTGTTGTTGTGACTCATTCCCTCAATACACAAAGTGTTTTGCCTTAATATTTCTACTAAAAACTATTTGTTTGTGCATCCAAAATTCATTCTCAATTTTATTTTGTATGTGCTTAGTCAAATCCCTCAATAATTTTGGTGTATCACCCCATTTTCAATTCATTTACAGTCATCTTTTTACCCTCAAAACCCCAAAAATATTTTAGGATACATCAAAAAGGAACCGGCCTTGATACCGGAGACTCACCTCAACAATAGGTATACCCACAGACCTGAGGTGTTTCCATTATATCTACGAAAGTGAGAGATTCAGAGCAATCTTAGAACCCCTGTAGTCATCTCTCAATAAGGGTGCACTTTCGAGAGATAACAAAACCCAAATCCTTTGAGTTGTATGATCTTGAGGAAATAAATTACAAATCCCATTTAATGAGATTTATATTTATCAATTTCATTAAGGTGTTCCATTACATCTTGTACATAGTATATTAGTTTCAATTATTTCAAGTGTGCCTCACATGTAGTTTTTATTAGTAGTATAGGTTTCCTTTGGCTCATGCGCTCTCTTGTACACACTTTTTTGGTTCTTTTGGGATGACAATTTCCGTTGTGTAGTGTTAATTCATGAAGGTTTCAATGGAGGATATGTCTCATGGCATCATTCATATCACTTTGCAGGATTTATCATATTGGTGAGTAGCATCTAACATTGTCTTGTACGTGTTCCTGGGATTTTAGTGGTCAATACAAATTCCAAGCATTGTTTCACCTTTATTCGGATTCGGGGTAAATTCTTCAAGTTGCAAATCAAAATTTCAAGTTTTCAAGATGAATCCATACCCAATGGATTCTTCAAGGCTAATGGAACTCATATTTAGTAGGAAAATATCATTGAAAGTCACCAAACTATTTCCCAACATAACCCCCTAGGATATTTTGGAAACTTGCGGTTTCATTCTCTCTAGAATCAGGTTTTGAGGCTACATGAGCTTCTTTCTTCCCATTTTGGAAATCATCATGGTTGTAGTAATTTTACATAGCCTCGCGTGCTCTCCTTGTTTCTTCTCCTTTTCTTCACTTTCTTCTATGCATGTTTTATGTGCTCTTCCATTCCTTACTTTTATTTTTTCAATCATTCTTCTCTTGCACACTTGATTCTTATATCCTAGATGTTTTACATATAGTCACACACATGTGAAAGTTTTCCTTACATCTTTGCAAGTCCCTGACATGCCTTTTACGTGCATGTTATTTCCTCCTTGAGTCTCGCACACTCCCTCACGTACAGTCTTATACAGGTGCATTTACTTGTCTTTACACAATTACTTTTGTGTACCTTTCACCGCATGCTTCCACTTTCTTCTTGGCATGCTTGAGTGCGCTCCATTTCTACCCACGCATATACAACTTCCGTTGGTGGGCCTTGGACCTCTTCTACACTTACGCATGTTATTACAAATAGGCACTTTGCTCTCCCCAATCTATGTACATCTTCTTGTGCAATTGCAGACTTATTTTACATCCTTGCATATTTTTGTGCAACCTTTCTCTCTTACTCCAAACTTCCATGAATGTACCACGAGACATCAATCCCTCTCTAATCAAAGTGTGACACATTTCAACTCTAGGGACTTGCAATAAAATTGCATTTACAATGGTGAATAACAAGGTGCTAGCTATGCTCAAATCTTCATAGTGAATAAAAATTAACACATGGTGGAGACCCGATTACAAACAACCCTCAAATCTCCACGACTAATAAAGTGATGTCATGTGTCCGGCATGTTGCTTTTACTTTGTAGATCTTCAAACAACCATATTTTTTTGACTCGTAGCTTCAAATCATGTGTGGTTGGTCTCGTAGGAAATATATTGGTGTGTGCCACATTTTAGGATCTTGAAAATCATATTTTGATGGGATTTGGTAGGTGAAAACAAGGAAACACAATTCAAGACATTAATGTGCGATACAAATGACGTAACCAACCATATTTGATAAAGCATGGTCTCTTTCCTTCTTCTACAAACAACTTGACATTGGGGAATTTATTTGGCAAAGTTACATGTTTTTCTATAGGCATTGAAAGCATATTGTTGGTGGTTACAACCTTGAATCTGAGTTTCCCTCTATTTTCCCTCCTCTCTCTTCCTATTTCTCTATATAATGTAAATTAATGCCCATTTGTAAAGGTTGGACCCTCTTGGAATGCAATGGAATTATTCATAGTAGTGCATTAGTGTTTTGAGTTGTATTCCTCATGTTTGGATCATTACAAGGAAAATTTTACATCTCACTTTTTACCTCCCACCTCCATTGTAATGGAATGCACATTCTCTTGAAGTAATAAAATTTGTGTTTTCTAGCTATTCTATGTCCTAAATTATGTTTATTGCATCTTTTGCCTCTCTATTACGCTTTTGTGTGTTTATCATGTTTTCTCTCTTTGTAGTATTTTATTTCTATTGTACTCCATGAGTTTGAGAGTTTGAATGTTTTTTTACTTTGTGGCACTCAAGTCTTCCCTTTCTTGCCCCAATTATCTCCCATTTTCACTCATCTAAGCGTGTATCTCCCCGTCTTTATGGTTATATCACCCCATTAGCTTAGTATTTCAACTTTTCATGCATCTTTCTCTTCCCCTGGTCCCTTGGGTTATTAGAGTAGGATTCGATAGTTGCATTTCCTTCCTTAGGAGTAATTTTAACATTAGGAACAAGTAGAGGAAACCAACCTTCTCTAGATGTCTATCTCAAGTGCAAGTCCCACAACTTGGAGACAGGTCCCATGTTTCGAAAGCCCTGGATCTTCATGATTGGTGTGGGTGCAAATTTGAGCTCTAACAGGTAATAAGCATTTTTTCAAACTAGAGTGAAATAAGCAAAATATGAAAAATTTCAAAGATGTTAGTGATGATGATGCATTTAGTTGTTTATTGGTCATTGATGATGTATACTATGAAACTTATTAAGGAATAAAACCTACCAAAATTGGCCTTGTTATCTCTTTGAATTGCACCTTGATTGAGGGATAAAAACAAGTGTTCTAAGCTTTCTCTTCCCTCACTTCTGCAGATACAATGGTAACACCTCAAGGTTATGGGTATCCCTATGTTGAGGTGAATCTCCGGGATTACAAGGCTGGTTCCTTATTGATGTATCCTAAACTATTTTTTTGGGATTTTAAGGGTAAAATATGGCTGAAACTGATATTAAAATGGGGTGATACACCAAAATTATTGAGGGCTTTGACTGAGTACATGCACAATTTTCTAAGAGCATATTAAAGGAGCACAAACCAATGGGTTTCAACTAAATCCTAAGGCAAAACACTTTTTTTTTTTGAGGGACTAATCACAACAACACAACAACTAACATGCACACTAAAACCATGTAGAAAACACCAAATTTGTAACAAGGTAAGCTAATTAATTGGGAATTAACATTCACAAGAGTTAATAAAATATACACACCACTACAAATAATTGGAAAGGCAATAACTGGTTCTCATTCAAGGAAAAACTGGAAAAAAATCTTCAAAACTCATTACATCTAAAAAGTCCTCCTTTGTGCTTTGCCAATGCACACAATATATAGCAAAAATAATTCACCCAACCCTCCTAAAAATAGGTTGCAGTCTGAACTCACCCATGCATGTTAATTTTAGCCTTTATCATGAATAAATAAAGGGATAAAAATAAACATGTTGTTTATAATGAGGCAATAATAGCCTTTAGTTCCAAAAATACACTTTAGTCAAAGTGCAATTGACTACTTTAATTCTGAAATAATGAATAAATTTGGGTGAATATTTTGGCTAATAATTACCCTTGCTTGGTGTGTAAGTCTTCTCCAATGTACATTGAAAGTTTTCTATTTGTTGTTGATGTGACACCTATTCTATTTTCTTATGATTACATGCAAAAATACACTCATGTGCAAGCAATAATAATGTTTTTGTTTCCAATAATTATCAAAAATATTCACCCATGTATTTCATCCACTATGGGGACCACTTGTAGGCATGTGCACAATAATAATTCCTCCCTTTGTGAAAAATAAGGTAATTAGGACTCCATTATTTGATCATGTGGTAGCTCGATGTTTAACCCTTTTGATTTATCATAACACTTATGATAAGGTGTTAGGCTCCTTGGATTATATTTGTGGCATATACTATGTTTTTGACCTCTTTGAATATTTGATCATATAACATGATTTAGACTTAGATAAGTGTAAATGCAATGATTATTTGAAAAAGGGGTTGGTCCCCATCCACATGATGACTTGACCCTTCCATTTTTTCGGTGGAAAACTAACTTCAAACCTAACCAGGGGGTTAGGGTTTCTTCCAAATATTGACACGTAAACTTCCTTTTAACCTTGGTTGAGTTATATGAACTCGTGATAAGCCTTTGGTTGGCATTGGAGTTAGTGATTATGATTTGGACCATCGATCTTTGTACTATTAAAGCGAATCAATGGTTAGCATAGTGGTTGAGTTGTGGTTTGAATTATTGATCGTTGATCATTGTACCATCTTGATCTTTACCATCAATCTTAACTCAAGTCGAGTTAGGTTTCTTGGTGGTTAGTTGGGTGAGTAAAATAGCTCAAAACCTATCTCATTTTCATTTTTTGTCATTTAACTTTGGGCAAAGCCCTAGAAAAATTTTCTTGTGACACCATCGTCAATGATGTTGAGTTTTAAAAATCATTAATTTGGCCACCCGAGTTCGATTATGTGCATTTTTAGCTCTGTGAGGCTTTGTGACTTTGAATACTTACATCTCTCTGCCATTTTTCTCTTTTTGAGCTCTCCTATGAATTTTGGTCACCATTTTTATCCATTCTCAAGCATTGAAGCCCTGGAATATCAATCTCTTTGAATTCATGCCATGATTGATGAAGACAAGGTAAATTTTTGTCTAAGCACAAAATTTGTTCGCCCTTTCTCGCTCTGGTTTTAACATACACTAATACTTTATTTTTTCCTTCGCATTTGATGTCTTCTCTGCTATTACGAGTTAGAAACATTCCAAGTGTCACTATTTTCTTTACATTTGATAAATTGAGGGTTTTGAAAGCTCGATTCTGAACTTGTAAGTTCATGTTTCTCTTTTGAATATCTCTGCGAAATTTCTATGAAAACCATGGATGTTCGTAAAATACAAGGCATTTTTATGAAAATATTGTAATGGCTCGTATTTTCATCATTTTTATTTATATTGCAAGGGTTTTGATATCCATTATGTGACTATTGGGTATCAACAAGGCTTTGCTACTTTTTTCCCTTATATGTCGTTACTTAGAAACTTGAGGCCCAGTTGTAAACTTTTGCGACATAGTTGATTGATTTTTGAACTCTGGTTCAAAACTGTTGAATCTACTTGCATAAGGTTTAAAATTCTACTTTGATGGGTGACTGAATTTTGTCAATATATATTTAAACCCAAAACTTGGTTTGTCCCTTTTCTTGAATGCACTTTGTCAAAATTTTGTTGATCCCTTAGTGAGTCTCGCATCATTTGACGTTTCAATAACTTCAAGTGGCATTTGGAAAAAATATTTCAAACTCTCGAACTATTTCAAATAACTTCAAGTGGTGTTTCAAATAACTTAGAAGGAATTTGAGTAGAGGTTATGTTTTTCCTTTTATTTTTCTTCTCCTATTTTTCCTAGGAAATCGTTAAATATCACACATCGGTTATTTGTGTCCGTGTTTTCTATCTTAAGGAGTGAAATATCAATTTTCAACCTAAAGGTCCATCCCTCTCATAATATCCAATGTGGGTTTAATTTCCCTTTCTCAACCTAACTTTAAAATGTTGTTTTCATGGGTTAGCAAACTATCTCGGGTAATTTTATCTATTGTAAATGTGATAAGAAAAAGTTTAGTCCTCTCGAAACCATCCTAAATTTTCATTTAAAAGGATCTCTCTTAGCCATTTCCAACTTCATTTCAGATTTTGAGTCCAAGATTTTCTTTACTTCAACCTATTTTTTACCTTAAAAACCTAATCCATGCTTTTATTTTTGGGAAGATGGACATTTAATTCATGACTTACCAAAATGCAAGCTCAAGCAATAGGGCTTAGATGAATTTAATATAAAGAAGTATGAAAATCATACCATGGTTTCACCTTAAATACCTTCTATACCCCTAGGGGACCTCTCTTCCACTATCATCAACCCCCAATAAAATGAATGATGACACCCAACTCCACTCTTCTTAATCTACTCTTGATTTTTTTCCAAGAACTAAAGTTAATGACATCTTTTTCCGACATATGAAGAATAGTGGAAATTGAATTAGATCTTCCTCGAAGGAAGGGTTTCTACTCTGGGGTCCTAATGTAATGGTAAAAAACATTAGTGGGGACTCTCATAAAGAAAATAAATTACAAGCCAATAGGGGAGAGAACTTGATCAAATAAATGTTATAGAAGAACTCCATCTTTCTCCCTAATCCCACTCTTGACTCTAATTACCTCCTTGATTGCTAATAATGATGTTGAGAAACCTCTTCTTGGTGGTGTCTAATGAAGGTTTTTTTATTCTCATGGAATATTTTAGGGCTCACACTTTTTAACGAAATTTTCAAGTCAAAATAGTTATACAAAATCGCCTCTAAGGTTATCTTCCTTTAAGAGGTTAAATTTAGTGTCTCTACTATGCTATTCAACCTATATTGCTTTTATAAATTGATTTAATAAAATCTAACTATTTTATTAAAATATGAATGTAAAGATCTACTATAAATGATATATAATGGAATATAAACGTTAAACAATTTATTTAATTTTAATTATGAAAGGAAATAAGAGGAGTAAGGTACTTATCTTAATTTCGATTATCATACAGTGAGTATGTACAAGATAATATGACGAAACAAAAGCATAGGCCATCGTAAAGAACCATAAAAAATGAAGCGAGAGGTGGAAATGGCTAGATTGGGGCACCTAGAGAGGGACGGTGGCACCCACGGATACCCTAGGCTTGTTTCTTAGTGCTTGATCTGCTAGAAAAGTTTGGAACCTAGTTATGATATGGTCACTAGGGTTTTGCACTTGTTTGCCTTTAGTTTCTCGCATGTTGCACTTGGATGGATGAGGTACATGTAAACCTACACACAACTATCCTCCTACAAAACCTTTAAAAAACATAATATCCTAAAAATATGTAAAATTAGGGGTCGACTATCCTCAACTGTCACAATGGTGAACGTATGATCGAGCATTTCACAACATCTCGGACTCCAATGTAGTTTTGTGTTCTTATGTGTGCAATAGTTCTCCTAGGTCACCCTCGTGCCAATGACGCCAAGATAGCGGTGGTAGCTAGATAAAATGTAAATGTGTGGATGGAATAGAATGAAATCCCCTTCCTATACAGTGTGTATGCAAAATAATGTGCCCAAATGCAGTCCCTTGATATATGTAGATAGTTATCCCTTTATAAGAATTGCCATCCCATATAATGGTATGTATGTTATGGTTAAATAAGAATCTCTTGCTTGAATTTCACCACTAATAACTTGACATTTCGACTAGTACCTCAAGATATGAGAGGTAAAACAAAAATGATAGACCTCAAATGTCAAAAACAAGAGCACTTGACGCTAATGTCCAGTCTAGGTGCTACTATCTAGAGACAAGTGATGATAAATTAGTGAGGAATAACAAACAAGGATCCGGTGACCTAACCTTAACTATGTGCATGAATGAAAAGTTTGAAAGATAGCAATAAAAACCAATAAGATAAGGGATGGACTATGGGATGGATCATCAATGAATTCTTTTCTTATGCAAGATCCATATATAAAACAAAATACTTGGTGGTATAGTAACTATAGTAAGTACATGATTTTATGTCTAAATTTCCCCCACTTTATGTTGGTGAGCAAAATCTCGGTAACATAAAGTAGATAGAGATACATACCCGAGAGAAGTCCGGAGAAGCCCATCCTACATAAGTACGCTCATATGTGCTAGAAGTATGTCTTTGAATGAGAACACATAGTGTGGCGAACCATGGATCAAAGATGTTGAACCTTACGGTGTAACAAGAGATGTGGGACCATTACAAGGAGTGTTAAATGCGACTAATGATTGCGGTGTTGAATGATTCAATATTCTGATTTTTGTTGATGGAGATATAATGGGGTAGGGAGTGATCGGTTTCCAACCGATTACGTGTCTCGTGAAAAACTAAGGATTTGGGAATCCTACTTTGCTAGAGGAAGAGGGTAGGGAGAGAGGTCTAGTTTTGTAGATCGAGAAACAGGGACGGAAGCTCGTATAATTTTATTAATCTCAATCAACCAAAAATTACAGAGAATGGGCTGCAATATTTATAGATATTGCACTGCCCAAATACACACGGAGATTAAGTTGCACAGTGCAACCAAATTCCAAAATGCACAAGCTTCCAATAACATCCGGGAAGCACAAATGAATAAATACAAATATATTGTTCAAAACAATATAAGCTGTATGAATAAAAGACAAATATGGTTTATAACAATACATAACAAAATAGCCATTATTATAAAATTAATTAAATAATTAAACTATGCATAATTAATATTATGATAATAATATTTTATCCTAACATTCCCCCTTAATTGTGCATTGTCTGAAGAGATGAGGAGAGGAAATCTCTGAACAACTCAAACTTGTCACGTGCAAGTGACTTTGTGAAAATATCTGCTCGTTGTTCACCATTGGACAAAATTGAAGTTGGATGTTGTGCTTCAACACATGTTTGCGTATGAAATGAACCTGAACCTCAATGTGCTTTGTTCTCTCATGAAAACTAGATTGCAAACAAGTTTGAGAACACCTTCATTGTCAACATACATGGTGGTCGGTTTGTCTGTGGTATTCCAAGTCCTTCCAATATGCGACGTAGCCAAATCACTTCACAGAGATAGCTTCTCTGCAGAACGATACTAAACCACGTGGAAGAGCGAGAAACAAAGTGTTGTTTCTTACTTCCCCATGATATTGGTCCAGATCCCATAAAGAATACAAATCCAGAAGTGGATTTTCTATCATCAATGTTACCTGCATGATCTGAATCCAAATATCCAGTCAAGAAGAAGTTTTCATTCTTCTTGTATTCTAGACCAAGATCCACTGATCCTTTGAGATATCTCAAAATGCGCTTTTTGCTTTCCAATGACAAACTTTGGGTTCCTGCATGAACCTGGATAGATAGCTCACTGCAAAGCCGATATCTGGTCTAGTGTAGGTCAGGTAAATGAGACTCCCAATCAGGCCGCCAGAGAGTGGCACTTACCTCAGGAGATGGATCTGAATGAGATAACTGTAATCTGTTCTCCATAGGTGTAGCAATTGGTGTGCAATCCATCATCCTAAACTTCTCGAGCGTTGTCTTGGTATATTTCATCTGAGAAACAAAGATATGATTCTCTTTCTGCCATACTTCTAGTCCAAGACAAAGAGTGCATAAGTCCGAGATCTGTCATGTCAAATGATCGCTTAAGATATTTCTTCGTTTCATCAATCATCTTCATCGAACTCGCTAGTGATGACTAGATCATCGACATAAACTACAAAAATCACCATCTCCCCCTTGCTTTTTGAGGTACAGAGATTGGGATCGTATGGATTTCAGACGAATCCATGTTGCACGAGATGCTCATCAATCTTGATGTACCATGCCCGGGGTGCCTGTTTGAGGCCATACAGAGATTTCCGAGTCCGCATACCTTTTCTTCTTGACTGTGTACTACATATCCCTCAAAGTTGAGTCATGTAGACTTCTTCTTGTAAATATCCATTTAGGAAGGCACTTTTACGTCCATCGATGGACTTTCCAACCAAAACTATGTAGCTAGAGCAAAGATCATTCGATCGTTTTGATCTTAGCCATTTGTGGGAGCAAATGTCTCCTCATAGTCAATGCCTTCTTTGCATGAACCACGGGGTAGACAAATGTTTCCAATCCCCTGAACTGTATATGAAGAATCATCTCCCAATGAAACATGATTTTTCGATGGCGTGTCCCTCATTGAAATAAACCAGTCTCTGTGGCCGGTCATGTGTTGAGTGGCTTCCGAATCAACATACCAGATGTCACTAGATGACGTGGATGGTTCACTTGATCGAGCAGTGAACAAGAAGTCTTCATTTTCTGACTGTTCTTGTTGCTCAGCAATATTACCTTGCTGGTGGGGTCTTCTTTTCCAGTTCCCCTTTTTCTGCCCGTGATAGTTGTTTGAATGTCCCTTGTAAGATTGTTGTTGTTGTGGTCCAGAATTTCTTGATGAACCTTTCTTATAAGTGTTATACCAACAATCTTGTAAGTCATGTCCTCTTTTGCAAATTGGACATCGCTTCTTCTGTTGATTGTCCCCATGATACTGATTCTGATGTGGGGAATTCTGATAGGATTTAGGTTTTCCTTTACCTTTTCCTTTCCATTTTTGATGTGAAGACAGTGCCTGCTCCTCTTCATCATCCTTGTTGTGCATTGCTTCCTCTTGTTGCAGTAGGTTTACTAACTTGTCAAAACTAATTGTCGTATCTGACAAGTTTAGAGTTGTGACAAAAATGTGGTAAGAAGAAGGGAGAGCTCTCAGAACAATGGGAACGAGAGATTCATCTTTGACCTCTTCTCCTAGGGCTAGAAGTGAAGCCCTCAACTCTGTAACTCTTCTTAGGAAGGCTTCAATTTTCTCATTCTGCTTGAATTTCAATGTATGTAATCGAATCGCAAATTGAGTATGAAATTCTTGTTCTTGGCCTCATATATTGTGCTCAGCTTATCCCACGCTTCTTTTGCTGATGTGGCATCTCGAATGTGGGCTTGCACATCGTCAGACACTCCAAACAAGATGATGAGTTTTGCTTTCTGATCTGCTCTATCAAATTTTCGTTGTTGTGTTGCATCAGTTGGTGATCTGGTTAGAGTACCAGCCACAACAGGCCAAATTTCTTCAAACTCAAGTTGTGTCTTTATTTTTGTCTTCCATGCAAGATAGTTGCTTCCTCTCAAAGCAATTGTGAATCGGAAGAAAAATTTGGGGGCATTGGTGCCCATTTTGCATAGATCAGCGCGATGTGGTTTGGCTCTTATCACTCCTGTATTAGGTCTCCCAATCTATATACCATTAGTCCGATATACCGAACCTTTCTATATACGCGCCATTCGATATACTCGTCAGTACGTGGAAGAAGCTCGCCCTTTCTATATACACGGCGAAGACGTGAAAGAGGCATTAACGCATATGAATAATTCAATATGTGGTACCAAGATAGTAATGATGGGGTTTGTGCGATTATTGACACCGGCTCAAAGAAATATCCTCATACGCGCGCGTAACTTCGCTATATACTCGGATAGTTTCTCAGTCCGGATTTATGTCTTGCAATCGTTCACAGACGGATGGGATGGTTCATAGTGTGTGCACTGTGACCTTATTACTCCCGTCGATTTAAAGGGACGATGCCCAGACGACGTTGTTGCAGCTATATTAGGTGTTAAGTGCAGTAGTAGTCGCGATGGCTTTACCCGTAAGCGCTTCCCAGAGGCACCGTATATACCGAACGCTGCGAATGAGATCTAGGATCTCGTGAGTGTTACAGAACCAATTTTTATTATTTTTATGACAATTCTGCCACTTTTTGAGCAGTTACAAAGTTTGCAGTTGACTATGACAACCTGCAAATTAGTACAATATGCAGCAGTATACAATTTACATTCAAAAAACTAGACAATTTGAATGGCAGGCAAAAATTTCTGTTTCGCGGGTCCTGGTGGCCTCCTGAGCCCAATACGACCCAAAATGCTAAAAATTGCAAAAAAATAGCTGAAAATGCAATTTTTAGATGGGTCTCCTTTTGCAAAAAAATGTCCAAAATGAAAAACCAGGCCGAATGGGAGAATTTTTTTACCCTAAATTAGGGATTTCTCCGCTAAATTTAGTTAGTTATAACTAAATTCAAAAAATCTGCTAAATTTAGCAGTTCCGCCAAAAATTTTGCCAAATTTGGTAGTGGGTGAGGGAGGGGGATTTGACCCCTTGACCTCTCTTTATGGGAAGTGTCTTACAAAAGTTATGCTAGCCACTTGGGCGGCTAAGCTAAACAAGTATATATAAAGAGAAATTTATAATTAAACACTTCCAAACTGTTAAACCATACCTCTTCATATAACCACGGTTTTGGAAATCCGGTTTTGAGTGAATTTTCTAGCAAAGAGAATAGCGACCAGCGGTTTTGGAAGGCGGTTTTGCGTGAAAGAAGGTGGTTTTGACTGTGTATAACACTTCTATCAATTTTCTCCCCTCTTTGAGCTTGCAATCTCTTCCTTGGTGGATTCTATCCTCCTCGTGATTGAATTGCAAAGACTATACACGGTTTTACATAGATTTAATGGCGGTTTTGAAGAATTTGATTGTGGTATTGCAAGGGATGGGGCTGGGAAGTTGCAGGAGGCAACTCTGGCTCTCCTCTTGCTTGCAAAAGCTTCTCCAATGCTCCTCAACCTCTTCTGCAATCCTCAAATCTCCTTCAACCTGCTCTGAAACCAAATGTAGATTGAGAAACAGGGACGGAAGCCTGTATAATTTTATTAATCTCAATCAACCAAAAAATTACAGAGAATGGGCTGCAATATTTATAGATATTGCACAGCCAAATACACACGGGAGATTAAGTTGCACAGGTGCAACCAAATTCCAAAATGCACAAGCTTCCAATAACATCCGGGAAGCACAAATGAATAAATACAAATATATTGTTCAAAACAATATAACTGTATGAATAAAAGACAAATATGGTTTATAACAATACATAACAAAATAACCATTATTATAAAATTAATTAAATAATTAAACTATGCATAATTAATATTAGGATAATAATATTTTATCCTAACAGTTTTACCCTTTAACTTTAACTACATCCTCAAAATATCTAGCCACTTCATATAAACAAAGATCAATTTTTGTTGATTTTGATCCATTTTTGATCAAACGTGATAACCCATATGGGAGCAGTATAGGAAAGGAAATGATGTCTCATTTCCCCACTCTAGGGGTTTTTCCATAACAAGTATGTGGTAGCTTTCATGTTAGGTCATCTGGAAGCAATCACATAGTGTAGAATAACATCCCATGTTAGGTCATCTAGGAAAATGGTGATATAAATCCCAAGTTAGGTCATTTGGGAGGATAAATACGTTGTGTTCATGTTGATTGATTGATATGATTTGATGTTGTGGAGATTTGAATGTATTGATTAATTGATTGGTTATTCGTGGATATGTTTTACGCTTGTTTCCCCCAGGTTAGGTCATTAGGGGGAATCACTAGAAAGTGATGTGAAATTTCACATGGTGTATGAGAAAATGTTCTATAATGATGGGTTAGAAATGTATATTGATTGTGTAATGGTGTAAGGGGAATTATAAGATGACCCCAAATTATATGCCCCCTTTTGGCAAAATGGGGAGTGATAATGAGAACAAACATTGAGCCAAAAGTAAGCGTGTAATCATGTAATGAAGAATGTATGATAGATATCGTAAGTGTGTGTATATCGAATAGAAATGATGTCAAGGCAAAATATTATATGTGAAATGTGTATAATATGGTAATAGGTGGGATTATTAAAAGAATGACTTGAACAAGATAGAAATCGGAATAAAAATTCTCAAGATATGAGTGAAATCGTGTGATGTGTGTTGGTTAAGAAAATGGGTGCAAATAATGACTATAGCAAAGTAGATAATGGAAAGTTACTATAAATAGTAATGTACAAATTTGAATAGGTGATTCATTTCACTTTTTTGTCAGTTTGGTAGTGAGCTCAAGGTGTGTGAAGATGTCGTAAGTGAGAGTACTACGACCAAATCAATTTGAAATGGTGGAAACATCTATGACATCATGTATGATAGTGGAGCTAGTAAGTGTGATTTTTTCAAAAATGTTTTGATAGTAGTCATTTTTATGATTTTTGCAAAATTTGTGTTTTTAATTTCTCGAGAATTTTGGACCGAACAAGAGCGGTGAAGGTGCTAATGACCTTAGGGACATTTGTGTCCATACATGGGCACCGGTGACTTGATCCGGTGCCCTGGGATTCAACTTCCGGACGCTAACGTGCAAGAAAACATGGGTTGAGCGCAGAGTGTTGTAGATGTGAAAATTGACATGTGTTGATGTTGTAGGTGGGTATGTTTGCATATATTTGATGTTGTAATGATGTGTTTGTTGTTGTTTTTCGGTGTGCAGAGGGAAACACATTCAACATAGTTTTGTGGTTGCCACCATTTGAGTACATTGCTAGGGTTGAGGTTGTCGGACAATGAGTGGGTTGTTATATACCATTCTAGCTTGCGGAACATAGCGAGGATGGAGGATGTGGCCCATAGTATGCCTATGATCAAAGCTTTGTGTGAGAGGTGGTGTTCGGATACTTCCAACTTTTGGTTACCTACAAAGGAGATGATAATGACTCTAGAGGATGTGTATCGGATAATGTGATTACCTATTGTGGGTGAGAGGGTTCGAGGTTATCATCATGGATGATGTGTAGAGACAAATGAGGGTCGATAAGAAGTATTTTACAGGACCCGTTGAAAATTGTTGCACTTGTACAAAAATGGAAAACTTGAAACTTCGTTACGATGGATGGCATTGGTGAAGTGAACCTAAGCTATGGGAGATTCTTTCAGTTTAATATTTTTTCTGTTGGATTAATTAATGACTACATGTAATAGCTATGTGTGCTGTTATAAAATGTAAAAAATCACATAATTTGCAATTTCATGTTTGTCTCCAGCAAAATAACATAAGGGCCTCGAAGGACATATGTGTTTTCTTTATGAAGACAAAAAATACAGAATAGGTGAAGTGTTAAGTTTTGGAACAACATCCAACATTGGAGATTATAGCAATCAAATTTCATTAGTAACATTACAGGTATTTTAAATTTCTTTCCTTCATGATTAAATACATTCAATTATGTTATTGAGTTGTTTAATTCATTATATAATTCATATGCAAGTTGAAATGCGTAGAAGGAAGTACACAACACAATTTCAAAAATCATTATTTTATTCATGAGGAATTTCAAATATTTCCCACACAAGCCGTGGGATGTGACTCAAGTAAACATCATAACTACTGAAATAGAAGGTGAATGTGCATGAAAATAAAAGAAAAAGAATATGAAGGAACCCATCATTGCCTTGTTTCTTTTGTCTCTATTTCTCCACTTCCAGCTCCAGCTTTGCTCCATCTTCATCCTTGTTATTCAACACTGCACTATACCTAAAAAACAAACAAAGAAAAAAATTCAGTCACAAGCTCAAGATTAAATCATGTTCTTGTACTATCTATCTTCATGCAAATGAATCTCTTGATATCATGAGGTATGATTACAAAAATATCAATGAATAATGACATAAGCAAAAATATACTACATAAGTACATATGATTCTTACAATCATTTTAGGTAGAAAAGATAAAGAGAAAAACTCGGAGCATAATAGAGGCCAAAATCATAATGTTTTCTAACTATTTTCAAAGATGTGTAGGTACAAGTTGCAACAAATGAAGAAATTAATCACGTCAAGAAAGGACAAAAAAGAAACTTCAATATCTGAGAAAATAAATGAACAAGAGATATGGAAGGTTTTCAAATACAATGCATGTTGAAAGGGAACATCTTTTCAGGACAACATACTTATATAGAAGGGAAGCTATGTCATTCATCAAATGCAGAATTAATTGAAGGTCTAAAAGCTGAAACAGTCATGTTTAGGAGAGATTACATCACCGATGTCATACCTTATCAAACAAAAGTGAAACAAAATGGAAAAGGAAAATCTAAGAAAATTTTTATAGGGCTTCGCCATGTAAAATGGGCATTTTACAGGGCTTCACCATGTAAAATGGACATTTTACATCTTTCCATCATGTTATTTCACAACTAATACATGCTTGAAATTTGTGACAAAAGATAAACTACTGTATTGATCAAATAGTAATCTGAATAAGGAGAAGTATTGCAGAAATTTAACTCAAATTGAACAAAGAATAATGTAGCATGTTCATATTTATAAGAGCAGAAAGGAGAGTTACAACTGTTTTCAATTTGTAGAACTTATTAAGTAATGCTACATAAGAGTTACAGAATATTCAGATTTCACTATTCATTACAGGAACTTACTGTTCATTTCAGGCCAAATTAAGGAAATATGCCATGTATTATAGAGAACTTTTCCAATTAATAATGGTGGTAGTGTCTTCTTCATATAAAGTTGATCAAGTACAAAAAAGAATTCATAAGCAAGAATGTATTTTTAGAAATGCATGACAAATGAAACAGATGATCAAGTATAATGAAATCAAAGCGATAATTGCTTTTAGAGGACCCTTTGTACATGCTAAAGTATGTTGATATACAGATTTTTGTAGATGGGTCAAAGTAACAAAAGGCATAAGGTTACCAGACAGGACCAAAATGATCTTAGATATCACACTAGATGTGAATAAATAACACAAGTACAAATATAAATCAAATATGCTACAATCAAAGATCTAGGTGCTAGGAAAGTAAGCCATCATGTAAAACCTTCAAGGCTACAGACTAAATGAAGGCTCATTCATGACAATTCATAATGATCAAGAGACAAAAACATGTATGAGAAGTCTTTCAAACAGATTGCCTAAATTTGAATAGATTCAAGATATACTTGAGGATGAAACCCTATAAAATAAAATTGCATAGATGAACATGCAATTAAGTTATATATGTTGTTTGTCTACTCAAAAGCAAAGTTCCAATGAACAAAGTAGATAATTCATCGAGTTCCAACAATTATCAACAAGATTCTAGAGGTATCATTTGCAGATAGAATAAACATTAATGACAAGATGTGCATCGAGTTAAGTGCACTCAAATTACAACAAAATTTCAGATTGGAAGAACAAGTGTTACGAGAGATCAATACGAAGTATGCATATTTCACAATACAATTTTTATATTTCTTTGTTCAAGGATCCTTATACAAATAAAAGTAAGTTTTCTACAGTGTATCACTAATAGAATCATTGTTCAACATCCTTTTTCACTAATAAACGATGACGTACGGTATTTGAAACAATTTAACAATGGAGCTATAAAGAGAGGAAGTGAACCATTCGAGAAAGACAAGCTTTTTAAATGAATTTAATACACTTCCCTGAGAAGATAAGATAAGATTTATGGAGATCAAAGTACTGAGCTTAAAATATTGACTACCATGCAAATATTAATCATATAGAACTTCGGGAAGATATTTCAGTTTAAGATGATCTTGAGAATGCACCATAGTTACAGAAATGCAAACCCAGTTTGGGTATGAATGGTATTTTAAGTAACTATCTTAAGAGTAGTTGAGGAGCCAAAGCACAACAAGACAACTCGAGAGGACCTCATTAAACCTCAAAGTATTAAAAGTAATGAGCTTCTCGAGAGATATTTCAACATCTGTATTAATTTCTCATCAAAATCTAGAATAGAGCATGAAAGTGAGAACATCATATCAAGTTAATGTTGTAGCAATTAATAGAAGTTACACTATGCAAACTCATCAGCAAGTTATCATGACACAAACCAATACAAAATAAACAAGTCATTGTCTTTCTTACAAGTATCAAATAAGACATCTACAAGAGCGCAATCAATGGTAATTAAGGATGAAATTCATTAACTAAGTGGCAAAAGTTGAGAAAGAAAATAAAGAGCTTCAAGAGTTACCCAACTTTAGTGTCAAGCAATGGAAGATGTCACCTGCAGTTCAAATTAATAAGCAATATCACTTCTTGAAGTCATGAAACCGATATATTCGCAAAAAGTATATATCAAAGTTTTCAAATAGTGAGATCTACAGATCTTGGAGGTTACATCAACATATTCAAGCTTAGAAACAATACAATACAGGTCTAACTCTCTTCAAGTGTGTAATAGAATAGTTGAAATAGAGTAATAAAAGCCTTCACAATCAATTTCCAAGCATCAAATAAAATCTACAATCAGTGAGCAATAAATATCTCAAAAGTACAAACCAAGAAAGAAGATACAACTAAAACCGAGCTCTAGCGCTAAAAATGGTGAAAAACAATACAAGAAAATCTTAAAAAAGGAGGTTTACAAATTAACGTTTATAAAACCATTAAAGACCAAACAGAGCTCAAATGCATAGAATGATAGCGGTCATTTTTATGAGAGGTTGTAAACTCACAGAAAATGCAGAGTTAAAGACTCAAGGACTTATCAATTTTTTAGTTAAAACAACTGAAACCCTCACCGCAAAGTTCTAGATTTGGTGATATCAACGTTAGATAAGAATACCCCGATAAAAATTCTCTAAAAATATGGTACTTTTGATCAAAATATTAATACCCATTTTGGGTTATTAAAAAACAAAGCATTTTCAAGTTCAAGAAAGTCGGAGAGTGTAGAAGTAACGAGTAAAAAGAAAACTTAATCCCCAACGCCAAAAAATTTAACAAATTCAATATCAAGCAATGGAAATCAGATATTAACTTATCCAACAAAGTAAACAACTACTAACAGAAGGTCAAGCTCAAAGGGTCTCAAAAATGGTGTTCACATTCAAAATGTAGAGTGCTCGAAATAGTTAATATTGTCAAGAGAATAAAGAATGAAACCCTTGTTCAAGCCATGAGTAAAACAGAGATTGAATTACAAGAAGGATGGAAACCATGTTCTCAGCTCTCCAATAGGGATAATTTTAGGTGAGAAAGTTATTAGATATATCTCACAAAATAGTAGAAAACCCACATCGATCTATCCTTCGAAAACCCAAAAGCATTAAGTAAAACCGGGCTCACAACTCATCAATGACGTGCAGTAAAGGTCGGCCTTCCACAAAATATTCAACAAACCAACCTTCAAGCTCAAGGAGAAATGATCAAGCTGAACCAGAATGCACTAATGATGGTTTTAAAAACCTTTGTAGAGAAGTATCAAAGCAAGGGCCATCTCTGAAAGCTACAAAAAGTATTTCGCAAGAGCACAAGATCTTCACGAATAGAAATCACCTCTATCAAAGAATGCATGTGAGCTCACTTTGTTGATGAAAATACTGATATTGAGAGTCTATAAAATGGATTTTGAGAATAAAAACGAGCTCAAGCACATGAGAATGGCATTGAGCTAAAAATTAGCCTGAGGCTTCACCACTCGGAACGAGAAAAAGTATGTCAAAGTGATAAGCTCGATGATCGTTTACCCAACCTAACTCATCCAAAGTTTGATCTAACAGTGGAGATCAATCAAGTACCACAATCAACAATCAAGAATCAATCACCAAATTCAATGTAACCACAGTTGGCCTAACCCATCAGAAGCTAAGAAATTAATTATCTAGATTAAAAGGATACAAAGATCGATGGTAGGGATGAATTCCCAACTTCTATACAAACCACCATGGTTATAATTTCACCGACCATATTAATTGCAAGGTCAAAACCCTAATCACGAGATCAAAAGATAAATGATCAAAGATGAAGTAAGTATCGAATCAATGGCTATCGTTTGATTTAACTTACCATTCGCAAAACCCGTGGGTACAATTTAACATAAACCAAATTAGTCCAATTACCACCGAAAATCAAAAGAATTGTCGAGTCATCATGGAGAGGGGACCAACCCCATAATAATCCAAATTATTACATTGACCCTACTAAGGTCCGAAACCATATGATGTCGATTCTTTGTAGTTTGATTTAGTTGTATTTTTGTAATCAAGGATATTAATGCCTTATTGTATTAGCGTGTCTATTTTTATTCCTTTATTTATTCATGATAAAGGATTAAAATAGGATGCATGGGTGAGGAAAATTTTAGTCTATTTTTAGGAAGGGCAGGATGAATAATTTTTCTATATATTGTGTGCATTAGCAAAGCACAAAGGAGGAATTTTTGTACACATGAGTGCTTTGAAGTAGATTTTTGTCATTTTGCCCTTTGTATGAGAATTGATTTATGCCTTTCCAATTATTTGCACTTCATGTATACCTTATTATTTCTTTTGAATGTCATAATTCCCTGATTGATCATCTTACCTTGTTGAAAATTTAGTAAATTCTGCATAATATTAGTGTGCATGTTTATCTTAACAATATTGTTGTGAATCTTTCCCTCAATACATCAAGTGTTTTGCAATTTTTAGTCTCCGAGTTTAATTTTGTGTTATTCTTGTGATTGAAAGGATATGTGTTTGAATACTTTCTGTTCTCTGTATTTTTAACTCCTTTTGAGATCTCTATGAAGTTTTGAATGAAGTGGCCACCATTGTTTGTTCTTTGAGCTTTGAACGGGTTCAAACTATAAGAAGGTGAGCTTTGATCATTTATCTCTGCAAATAGTTCTTCATTGATTATTTCTTGTTTAAAAACACGATACTTCAAATATTTTACATTTCCATTGTGGTTTTATGTCATACCGAGTTCAAAACTTGTCTTGGGTCTTTGTTATTTTGCTATGTTATTTCGCCATTTGAGGATTTTTAAAAGTCGGCTCGAATCGGTGATTTTTGTTCAACCCTTGATCCCTTTTGAAAACTTGTGAAAAATCTTCAAAGGTCGTGGAAGAGAAATGGATGGTTTCTATAATTCTACATTGTTCGTGAATTGTTAAAACTCTTTCCTTAAGAATGAATGGTTTGTACTTTCTTGTTTGATATTTTAGAGTTTCAAAATTGCCCTCTGTTTGGTCAAAATATTGAGCTCAAAACCTGAAACTTCGAGTTATAGTAATTACCATTCATTTATATGCTAAGATTCAAATTTTTGAAGCCTCTAGTATTTATATTTGTATGGTTCCCTTTCCGAAAATTCAAATTTTGTGAAAATTAGAGTTTTGAGTCAAAAGTTATGATCGATTGAAGTTCGGGATTGGGGTTCCACTTTCCCTTTGTATTGCATGTTTTTAGGGAAATCATGTCCTCATGCGGTACTTAGAATGTGAGGGCCTCATTTTTCTCTGTGTCTCCGATTTGGGATTTTATGTCCCCGTGCATCTGCTCGTTGACCTCCGCCATCTCCACACTCCACTAGTTGTGGCTATTTTGGTTTTTCAGGGCTCGCTCGTACTTTCATCCCAACTATCCCGTGGATCGCATGGGATAAAATATTCTACTTTTGTTGCATTTGTATTGAGCTCCTTCGTTGATCGGTGACTTTGGTGATGTGGGGAACTAGTGGCCCGAATGAACCGGGTGCGGCCGGGATGTCGAAAGCAAACTTAGTCACAATTCATTACCTCGTTTGCTAATTAGATCCAAACTAGGTACGATGAACCCTAGTACAATCTGCATTGGTTCTATTTGCAACCCTCACTCGATTTGCACTAAAATAGGCCCTTGACTTCATTTTTTCAAATTTTTGCAAATTTTCACTAACTCCTTGGATTTTTCTTTTGGTAGGGGAGTTACAGAAAAGGAAAGGGATCCCTTAAAACCTGATTTTGGGCATTGAACCATTTCTTCTTGCTCAAGCTTGAAGAAATTATAAAAGTTATCAAAATTACCTTAGGGGTGAATTGTGGATAATGAGACACATTGTTTCAAAGGATGGTATTACCATTAATCCAAAAATAATTTCAGCTATCTTCTCCTTTTATTTTCTAAATCATAAACAATCCTTCGCAATAATTCCTTAGAAAGATCAACTTTGTTAGAAAATTAATTCCTAATTTTACAGGATGGGTTAGGCTCAGCTGTCACTCTAATGTTAAATATGGATCCAATTTTCAAATGGAAAAGAAAAGCAAAATAGAGCTTTTCCGAGATCAAGAAAGAAATTACTTAGGATCCTACTCTCATCAACTCGACTATGCCAAATATTTTATCCTATATACATAAGGAGTAGATATCATTGTTGTTGTTTTGGCATGACAAAATGATTGAGGTTTGAGAAGACATTGGCCTTCTTCATTCAAACACTAAAGGATTATTAATTGAAATATATTCACGTTGATAAACAAGTCTTTTCCATTATGTGCATACTTGAAGAATATCAAGAGTATGCTTGCCACCTATCATGTGCAGTTATAGCTTCACACTTTAGTGTGAGAGACTTCATTATGGGAGTAGAAATTAGTAAGGAAAGAACCAGATGGGTGACCAAATTATGGAGTATGATGTGACTATCAAAGCCAAAAATTTGTTAAGAGGGAGAGAAATTCATTAAAAACTTACTTTGGTTGCATAGAATGATCATGGAAACTCTTTCTTTATGGAGGAGGAACTGCCACGCTCATAGTGGTCTAATGATATAGTCACATTTCCATCTACTAGTACATATCCTCTCGGCCTAAACAAATTAAAAGAAGACATTTGAGGTTGAGTCCATTTCTTATGAATTGACTGATGGAATTCTCTTCAAAAGGAACATTATTGGATTATAGCTAATATATATTTAATACATGCATGTCAACAAGATATTGGAAGAATTCCATGATGGTTTTCCGTGAACACTTATCTCTCAAAGTAAAAACAATGAAAACCATCAACGTAGGATATTTTGTGCCTACTTTGTTTGTTGATGTACACAAGTGGGTCAAAAATAGCAAGGATTTTTCTTTCTTTGGAGGTAAAAATAATTTTTCACCCTTTTGCTACATCTAATTCAAGTAGATCAGTTGTTTATGCAATTGGGTATTGATTTCATTGGCATGATCAATCCTCCATCAAGTGTTGGTCACAAGTGGGTTTTAATAACAACATATTACTTTACCAAGTGGATAGAAGTTGTGGGACATAAGGAAGCAACTAGATAAGTCATTCTTGACTTCCTTGAGGGGCATTGTGACAAGGTTTAGGATCCCTCAACCCATCATTTATGATAATGAAAAGGCTTTTCTTAGACCCATAATTTCTAATTGGACTCTTTAACTTGGGATCTATTTGAAAACTTCTTCCAACTACTAGCCCCTAGGTAATGGTTTGGAAGAATATACCAACAAAAACCTAATTAGTATCATGAAAAGGAAAATGGATATCGAAATAAGGCAATCGGCATACGAATCTCTTGTGTGCACTCTCTCGATAGGATAACTTGATGAAGAAGACAATTGTCACTTCTCCTTACAGAACTATTTATGGTAAAGAAATTGGGCTTCCTTTATCACTTAATTTTCCTTCATTAGAGTTAGACCAAAAGCTGGAATTTGAGGGCACAAATCAAAGAGAAATTAGAATGACAAAGCTGGTTTAACTTGAAGAATTAATAAATTATGTCATGATAACACAAGAGTAGAATTAGAAATCAACCAAAGAGTGGTAATATGGGAAGGCTAGAGCTCAAAATTTTGGAATGGGTGATCTAGTCTTGAAATGGGATCTTGTGAGCTCAACCGGAGTGACAATCTAAGTTTTATGCACTTTCGAGTGGTCCATATATCATTAGTGCTAACAAGGAACCCAAATCCTTCAAGTTGTGTGATCATGATGAAAATACATTACAAATCCCAACTAATGGGATTTATATTAAGAAATTCCATTAAGGTGTTCCATTGCATCTTGTATATAGTAGAGTAGTTTCAATTCTTCCAATTTTGCGTCATGTGTAGTGATTTATTGGTAGTATAGGTTTCCTTTAGCTCGCACACTCTTGCACACACTTTCTTGGTTCTTTTGGGATGACAGTTTATGTTTTGTAGTGTTTCATGAAGGTTCTTTATAGAGGACATGTTTCATGGCATCGTTCATATCGATTTACAAGCATTATCACATTGGGGACTAGCATCTAACATTTTCTTGCACATGTTCGCATGATTTTAGTGGTCAATACTGAGTCCAAGTAGTGCTTCACCTTTATTTAGCTTCGGGTTAAATTCTTCAAGTTACTGAGATCAAAATTTCTAGTTTTCGAGATGAATCCATACCTAATGGGTTCTCCAAGGCTACCGATATTCATATTTAAAAGAAAAATATACTTAAAATTCATCGATCTGTTACCCAAAATAACCCCTAGGCTATTTTGGAAACTTGCGATTTCATTCTCTTTAGTATCATGTTTTGAGGTTACATGCGCTTCTTTATTCCCCTTTGGGAAATCATCATGGTTGTATTACTTTCACGTGTCCTCTTTTTCTCTCCTTATTTCTTCTCCTTGTCTTCACTTTATTATGTGCATGTTTTACACGCTCTTACATTCCCACATTTTCTTTTGCAAGCATGCTTCCTTTACACCCTTGATTCTTATATCCTAGCTGTTATGCATACACACTTACATGCACCGGTAGGTTTTCCTTGCATATTTGCAAGTCCCGGATATGCCTTTTTCGTGCATGTATTTTCCTCCTTGAGTATCACACACTACCTCATGTACACTCTTGGACACTCGTGTATTCACTTGTCTTTACGCAATTAATTTTATGTACCTTTCATCACACTCTTCCCCTTTCTTCTTGGCATGCTTGATTGCACTCCATTTCTACCCCTGCATATGCACCTTTCGTTGGTGGGCCTACAAACCTCTTCTGCACATATGCATGTTATTGCGAGGCATGCACTTCTCTCCCCAATCCCTATACATCTTCTTTGCGCAATTACAAACTTCTTTTGCATCCTTGCATCCTTTTGTACAACCTTGACCTCTTTCTCCCAACTTACGTGCATGTACCTCGGACATCAACCCCACGCCAATCAAATTGTGACACATTTCCAACTCGAGGACTTAGCAATAAAATTTCATTTTCAATGGAAAATAACGGGGTGGCAACTATGATCAAATCCTTATAGTGAATAAAACATTAACACCTAGTGGAGATCCTATGTTTTTAGTCAACCCTCAAATATCCATGACCAATAAAGTGATGTCACATGTCGACATGTTGCTCTTACATTTTAGATCTTCAAACAAACATATCTTTTGACTTGTAGCTTAAAATCATGTGTGGTTGGCCTCGTAGGAAATATCTTGGTCTCGTGCCACATTTTAAGATCTTGAATATCATATTTTGATGGGATTTTACATGTGAAAGAAGGGGAAAATGATTTAAGACATTAATGTGTAGATATAGGTGACTCAACCACCCATATTTAATGAAGCACGGTCTCTTTCCTTCTTCTACAAACAATTTGACATTAGGGAATTGATTTGACAAAGTTACATGTTTTTATAGGCATTAAATGCATATTATTGGTGGTTACTGACCTTGAATCTGACTTTCCCTCTAGTTTCCCTCCTCTCTCTCCTCTTTTTATATATAATTTAAGCTAATGTCCATTTGTAAAGGATGTACCCGCTTGGAATGCAATGTAATTATTTAGAGTAGTGCATTAATATTTTCAATTGCTAGTCCTCGATTTGGATCATTACAAGGAAAATTTTACATCCCGATTTTTACCTCCCACCTCCATTGTAATGGAATTCACATCCTCTTGAAGTGATAAAGTCTCGTAATCTGGCTATTCTCTTCCCTAACCCGTGTTTATTGCATCTTCTTGTCTCTCTATTACAATTTTTGTGTGTTTTGCATGTTTTCTCTCTTTGTAGTAGGGATTTATTTCTATTGTACTCCATGAGTATGAGAGTTTGAATGTTTTTTTTTACTTTGGCTCTCATGTCTACCCATTCTTGTCATACTTATCTCCTATTCTCAGTCATATGAGAGTGTATCTCCCCTTTCTTTATGGTTCTATCACTCCCTTAGCTTAGTATTTCCACTTTTCATGCATCTTGAGATAGTTGTATTTCATTCCTTAGGTGTAGTTTTAACATTAGGATCAAATAGAGCAATCCAACCTTATCCTAAGGTATATCAGTGCAAGTCCCACAACTTGGAGATAGTCCCATGATTCCTTGAAGCCACGGATCTTCATGATTCGGGCATGGGAGAAAATTTGATCTCTAACAGGTAATAGGCATTTTTCAAACTAGAGTGAAACAAGCAAAATATGAAATTTTTCAAAGATGTTATTGATGGTGATGCATTTAGCTTTTCATTGGTCGTTGATGATGTATTATATGAAACTTATTGAGGAAGATAAACCTACAAAAAGTGGCCTTTCTTTGCGAGGTCATCCAAGTTTCCTACAAAAATTCAAAGCTTATCCAAAATGGTCATCAAAATGGGATGAAGTATGGGTTTGTTCCCTCTATCTATTTTTTTAAAATCCATGAAAAGATAAGAAAGGAAAATAGCGTACTCGAAGAGCCATTTCTTAGTGGAAGGATCCGCCAAATTATAGAGTTTTTCTATTTTCTCGGTGCTCGTTCCACTATGCGACAATTCCAAGATCCATTTTCCTCTTAAGAAGCGGAGAATAATGATTCAAAGGCTATAAAAACTTATTTATGAGTGAATTAGACCATTCTCAAGTAGTTTATATCCATGTAGGAAAATTTTCCTTTTATAAATTTTTCTCTAAGAAAATATTTAGGAAAAATTAAGCTTGATTCAAGTCACTTATCTTACTTACATAGATTTTGTCTAGAAAAATGTTGTCGTGGATTTAGATCACGGTGGATGATGGTAACTAGATTTAAATTATGAATAAAATATAAACTTGAGTGGAATTCATTGGTAACGTGAATTCCAAAATTTCACGAGAGAAATGATATGTCAATGTCATGTTGGTTGTGGAGCCAGGATAATTTGTTGGTTGTGGAGCCCAATCGCGCGAGAGGTTGAAAGGGGGCTTTGCCCCTCATGAGGACCTAGGGCTGTGCACCCCGGTGGGGGCACGAGGGTAATGCCCCTGCCTACCACATTTAATATGTATTTATGCATTGTGAAATCTGGACCGCTCTTTATTAGGTCACAGATCTAACGGGTGGTTTTCTATGTTTTTTCCCGAAATGATATAAACCTGTATATCTTTAAAGGGTCAAATGTATGAGGCTCATTGTATCAGTTGATGCACTGTAAGAGAGTTTTGGTGGAATGAATAAAAGGATTGGTCTGTTTCTGGTGGACGTAGCCCATTTTGGGTGAACCACGTAAAATATGTGTCTCTGTTTTATTACATATTATTTCTATTTTTACGTTTCCCACTTTATTCATTGCATGCTTATTTATCTGTACAACTAGTATAATCCTAACAACTAGTATCATAGCACATTTGAGATTTATTTGTTGACGGTATACTCACTGAGAGGGATTTTTGTTTGATTGGGAGAAGCGGAAATTGCAGAGGAGAGTAAGTTTAGAGTTGAGAAGTTTAATGACTGAAATTACCAACTATGGAAAATGCATGTGGAAGATTAACTGTATCAAAAGTATCTATACCTACCATTGGGAGGTGTAGGAGTGAATCCCCATTCATTTCTAATGATGAATGGAATTTTTGGACAAGAAGGCTCTCGATGCAATTCGATTGAGTCTAGCATCGTCCATAGCTTCAAATATCTCACAGAGAAGAGTACGGTAGTAGAGTTGATGAAAACTCTAACTAATTTATATGAAACACCTAGTGCATCCAATAAAGTTTATTTGATGAAAATATTGTTTAATCTAAAAATGCAAGAAGGTGGATCGTATCTAACCATCTTAATGATTTCCACACTATTGTAAATCAATTAGATTCGATTAAAATCCCATTTGATGAGGAGGTTAGAGCATTATTATTCCTATGTTATTTACCGAAAGTTGGGACAACTTAGTAATGGAAGTTAGTAATACATCATCTACTTCTCTTAAATTTGAAGATACATAGTAAGTGTCATCTTAAATGAGGAAATACATAGGAAAAGTACAGGGGAAAATTCCTCTTCTGGAAATGTGTTGAATATGGAGAGTAGAGGGAGGAGCAAAGAGAAATCAAAGAGTAAAGCCCGTGGGAGATCTAAATCGAATATTGGCATATCCAAATCTAGGAGTAGAGGCATTATTTGTTGGAATTTTTGAAAGAGAGGACATGCTAAAAAGGATTGTTGGCTCAAAGGAAACAAAGAAAACTAGCCTGAAGGTATTAAAGGGGAAAATCGACAAGTAATATTTTTCAGGATGCTCTTATACTTTCTCTTGATACTAGAGTAGAATCTTGGTAATAGATTCAAGTGCGTATTTCCATGCAACCCCGATAAGGGCTATTTTAAAGAGTACATACAGGGAAATTTTGGACAGTTTACTTAGGTGATGATGAGTCGTGCAACATTGTCGGGAAGGGAAATGTACACCTGAAATTGCAGAACAGAACTACGTGGATATTGAGAGATGTGAGGCATGTGCCTAGTCTCAGGAGAAATCTCATCTCTGCGGGATAGTTAGGTGGTGAAGGTTACACAGTCACATTCACTTCAAATTCTTGGAAGGTTTCCAAGGGTGCCCTGGTAGTGGCACGGGGTAAGAAAGTAGGCACTCTTTATTTATCTACTTGTATATCTAATTCTTCTACCATATTGTCTACTTCAGATAAGGATGCCAGCATGTGGCATAGAAGATTGGGACATATGAGTGAGAAGGGCATGAAAATTCTACATGAAAAAGGTAAGATTTCATGTTCGAAGCAATTGGACTTAGAGTTTTGTGAGCATTGCAATTTTGGGAAATAGAAAAGAGTTAGATTTCTCAAGGCAAGGAATACCAAGAAAGAGTAAAAGTTGGAGCTAGTTCATACAGATGTGTGGGGCTGGCCCATGTTGCATTTCTTGGTGGTTCTTTTTGTACTATGTCACATTCATAGATGATTCCACAAGGAAGGTATGGGTATATTGCATTAAGTGTAAGTCTCGATGTCTTTGATACATTTAAGAAATGGAAAGCACTTGCTGAGAATGAATGTGGTTTTAAATTGAAATGTTTGAGATCTAATAATGGTGGTGAGTATTGCAGTAAGAAATTTGATGATTATTTTTCCTCGAATGGGATTCGTAGAGAGAAAATAGTTCCCAGGACTTCACAACAAAAAGGTGTTAGTGAGAGGATGAATAGAACAATAATGGATCATGCACGGTCAATGAGATTGCATACGGGGATGCCTCTTCAGTTTTGGGCAGAGGCCGTAGATACTGTTGTGTATTTAATAAACCATGGGCCTTCAAGTGCATTAGATGGAGGAATTCCTAAGAAATTCTAGACTGGGAAAGAGGTAGACCTTTCATTTTTAAGAGTATTTGGTTCAGAGGAATTTTTGCATGTTAATAATGAAAATAGGAAGAAATTGGATTCAAAATCCAAACATTATACATTCATAGGCTATGGCTCCAATGGTGATTATGGATTTTAGTTTTGGGATATAGATGAATCTAAGATAATTAGGAGTCATGTTATTTGGCATGAAAATAGAATGTACAGGGATCAAGTACAGGATGACAAAAAGCCCAAGGAAGATTTGGTTGAGGATATAGCTCCTAAAAATGAACTCTTGGATGGAAAATATCCACCTACAGGTACCGAGGTTGAAAGTTTTGTAGGTTGAGAACAATAGCCGAGTCTACATCGTCACCTCCGTCGAAATTCAAGAAAATGAGAACCAAGAAAATAATTATCTCGTGACATCCCCATATTTGGTAAGAAGGTCACAACATATTAGTAGACCTCTAGAAAGATTTTCCCCTACTTTGTATTATTTGTTAGTGACAGATAGTGGTGAGCCATAGAGATTTGATGAAGTAATGTAGGTGGAGTCCACTAAGGAGTGGGAACATGGAATGAAGGAGGAAATGGACTCCCTGGAGAAGAACCAAACATGGGATTTAGTCAAATTGTCGGCTGGGAAGAGAGTACTAAATAATAAATGGGTCTACTATGTGAAAGAAGAAGAAGGTAGATGGAAAAGGAACAAAGCAAGGCTTATAGTGAAGGGGTATGAACAAAAGAAAGGTATCGATTTTTATGAAATTTTCTCCCCTATTTTAAAGATGTCTTCTATTCGTACATCATATTAAGTTTAGTTGTTGTTGAAGATTTACACTTAGAGAAACTTGATTTCAAGACGGAATTTCTCGCATGGTGACTTACAGGAGGAGATTTATATCCAGTAACCACTTCGATTTGAGGTGAAGGGTAAGGATAAATTGGTTTGTAGATTGAAGAAGAGCCTATACGGGCTCAAGAAAGCTCCCGACAATGGTATCTAAAGTTCGTTAGTTTCATGCATGAGCATAGTTTTACTAAATGTCAATCAAATCATTGTGTATAATTTAAATGGTTTGATAGTGGGAGATACATTATTCTTCTATTATATGTAAGACGATATGCTTGAAGCAGGTATAATATGTAGGAAATTGCAAAGCTTAAGGAAAACCTTGCAAAAACATTTGAAATGAAGGATTGGGGTGCAACAAATAAAATCCTTTGTATGCAAATAAAGAGGGACAAAATAAATAAGAAATTGGTGTTGTCTCGGGATGACTATGTAGAAAAGGTGTTAGAAAGGTTTCGAGATGCGAGAATGCAAAACCAGTTAGTACACCTTTGGTGGGCATTTTAGACTAAGTAAGGAGCAATACCCAACAACACAAGAGGAAAAACATTATATGGCACGTGTTCCTTATTCTTCAAAGGTTGGGAGCCTTATGTATGCCATGGTTTGTACCAAGCCGAAATTTCCCAAGCAAAGGGAGTTGTTAGCGAGGTATATGGAAAATCGAGTAAAGCACACTGGAAGGCAGTCAGTGGATTCTCAGTACTTGAGAGGGACCACTATTATGCACTTGTGCTTTGGAGGGTCGATTATACTTTTGAGGATTTGTGGATTCAGATATGGCGGGAAATGTGGATAGCAGGAGCACTCTTTGGATATGTGTTTATAGTTGGTGGTGTGGTGGTGAGTTGGATCTCAAAGTTACAGAAAGTAGTTTCCTATCTACTACAGATGTAGAATATATTGCAGCGACTGAGGCAAGTAAGGAAATTTTATGGATGAGCATGTTCATGGAAGAGTTGGGTAAGGAGCAAGGGGATTGTAAGTTACACAGTGATAGTCAAAGTGTAATTCACTTGGCAAATAACTCAACCTTCCATTCAAGAACAAAACACATTTAGCTAAGATATCACTTCATACGACAAGTGTTGGAGGATGGGCAACTTGAGTTAGTGAAGATTCATACAGATGATAATCCTGTTGATATGTTTACTAAGCCAATGAAAAAGGAGAATTTGGATTTGCATTCAACTTCTGTGGGTCTTCAAGATTGATCTTGAAGTGGAAGAAACAAGCCAAGAAGAAAAGTCCAAGTAGGCACTATAGTGGTGGAGTTATAGCAATCAGTCTCCAACTGGGAGATTGTTGGTTGTGGAGCCCGATAGATCTATTGGTTGTGGAGCCCGATTGTGACAAGGTTTGCAATGGGGGGGCTTCACCCCCTTTACAGGGACCTAGGGCTACGGGCCTCGGCGGGGGGCTTGAGGGAAATGCCCCCACCTACCACATTTAATATGTATTTATGCATTGTGAAATCTAGACCACTCTTTATTAGGTCACAGATCTAAAAAGTGGCTTTCTATGTTTTTTCCCAAAATGATATAAACCTGTATATCTTTAAAGGTTCGAATGTATGAGGCTTAGTTGATGCACTGTAAGAGAGTTTTGCTAGACTGAATAAAAGGATTGGCTGTTTCTAGTGGATGTAGCCCATTTTGGGTGAACCACATTAAATCTGTCTCTTTTTTATTGCATATTATTTCTATTTTATGTTTCCGCTTTATTCATTTCATGCTTGTTTATCTATACAACTGGTATAATCCTAACATGTTTGGAGAGACAATTTGTGAGGCATCCATTGGGCATATACTCTTAAACTATAATATAACCTCACTTTTAATAAACTCCCACAACACTCACCAAATGAGGATGCCTTATGTACTTCAATAGATTGATATGCAAAACATACAATCATTTTAATATAAAATTGAATTAGAAACATATATTGCCTATTAGGCACCATAGATCGAGAACTATAGAATTCTTTTTCTTGTTATTAAGGAATTTTTAATTTGAAAATAAATACAATCTACGTCAAATGCCTTAGATATATGTAAGAAAAATCTAGTCAAAATGCCTTACTACCATGCAATTTGGATATAATTCTTCATTGAATTTTAGAACTATTTTTAAACCTTGAAAAGTAGATATTCGCATATATTTTTATTTCTTTGAATTTTTTTGATAAGATATGAAAAAAGGAATTATGTTGATAGGTTTGTGAATTTGTAAAAAGGGGAACAACTACTAACATTTCATATCAATGACATATCAAATGCCCTAATTTAATATTGAACTCAAATTACGTATCTCCCCACTTGCCCATTGTTCTCTCTATATTTGATTGTAAAAGTGACATGTCATCCATGTGACTTTTTGAAATGAAGAAGATAAACACCTACTTCCTCCAACATTTTCCATTCCTTTGTAATTATCCTCCCTCCGTCCACTTCTTCATCTCCCCACTTCTGCTACATTCTTTCTCTTTGGTGTTACCTATCGGTGTATCCTTTCTATTGCTCGTGTGAGTGCTTTGGTTTATATTATATATATATATATATATATATATATATATATCTATCTATTCAAAAAATTTAATATACTACAAATGTTTTTTTATTGTCGAATTCTAAAATATATATAATTACATTTAAGAAAAATATAATAGCTATAAAAATAGAACAAAGAGTAAAATTGCATCATCAATTACCCGTGTGAAGGATATGGAGTTGATTGACAAGGTGTCATTGCAAGGCCTTAACACCATTGTCAAACCCTAGGGTATTCGATCATATCAATTCTTTTTTCTTTTAAGCAGGACCACAAATTTATTAGTGATAATGATTTATTTTCCTTGGGAATCACACAATTTTTACTTTGAGAAGTCATATATGTTGATTTCATCCCAAATGAGCGAGAACGATTTTCACACCTCATACAAACCTTAATCGTTAGGCATAAAGAGAGGATGGACATTAATATTCATCCTTCACTTGAAAGTATGCATCAATGGGGTAACTTGTGTCTAACAATGACCAACATTACAAGCAATAACATTGATCATCATTAATAAGGTAAGGCCATTGATTTTTAATTGTCTAATGAGTTTTCTAAAGTTTACCAACGTACAATTCTCATTTTCCTTAGATGCATTTCTTCATAAAGTGATTTGTATAGATGGATACACCTATTTTGGGAGGAGACTAGACGGCGGGAAGGAGTGAAAGATAAATTTTCATGCAACAACATTGATCATCATTGACCAACATTGCATGCAACAAAATTGATCATCATTAAGAAGGTAAGGCCATTTATTTTTAATTGCCTAATGAGTTTTGTAAAGTTTACCAACGTCGATTCTCATTTTCCTTAGTTGAATGTCTTCATAAAGTGAATTGTATAGATGGACACACCAAGTTTGGCGGGGAGACTAGAGGGTGTGAAATTTATTCGGAAGGAATTTGGGTAGACGTTATGTTTTCATTTTATTTTCCTTCTCTTATTTTTCCTAGAAACCTTAAAATATCACACATCGGTTTTTTTTTTTTTCCAGTTTTCTATCTTAAGGAGTGAAAGATCAATTTTCACCCCGAAGGGCCATTCCACTCATAATATCCAATGTGGGTTTATTTTCCCTTTCTCAACCTAATTGTTAAACCTTGTTTTCATGGGTTAGCAAACCATGTGGGTAATTTTATTTGTTGTAAATGTGATAAGAAAAAAGTTCAATCCTTTGAAATCATCTTATAATTTCTTTTAAATGGATCTCGCTCACCATTGCCAACTTCATTTCAGTTTTTGGTCCAATATTTTCTCGACTTCAACCTATTGTTTACCTCTAAAAAAACAGTCCATGCTTTTATTGTTGGGAAGATGGACATTTAAGTCATGACTACCAAAAATTCAAGCTCAATCAATAGGGGTTAGATGACTGTTATCTCACAAAATTACACCTGTTGAGAGATGACTGCAGTGTTCTAAGCTTGCTCTATATCTCTTACTTTCATGGATACAATGGAAAAATTTAGGATTGTGGGTATACCTATTGTTGAGTTGAGTCTCGGTATTAAGGTCGGTTCCTTTTTATGTATCCTAAGTTAATTTTTAAGGGTTTTAAGGGAAAATTTTTTACTATAACTGAACTAAAATTGGGGTGATACACCAAACTTGTTGAGGGATTCGACCGAGTACATGCACAATCAATTTGAGAATGAAATTTGGATGCACAAACCTAGTATGCACATTACATTCGTTAGCTAAGATTTGTCTTTGAGTATCATTTGGAAGAGGAATTTCATGATATATAGTGGTAAGTTTAGGTATGGTTATTTCATCATAGATAAGATCGATACTCACATGAGGCATGACTATCTCGGAGGGAGAAGAGTTTTCCTCAACCATTAGGGTTTTAGTGGATCCTAGTGCAAGTAGTTTTAAGTTATGGGTTCACTAAAATCATTCAATAAAATCTAAATATTTTATTAAAATATGAATGCAAAGATTTTCCATAAATGATATACAATGGAATATAAACGTTTAACAATTTATTTAATTTTAACTATGAAAGAAAATAAGAGGAGTAAATAACTTATCTTAATTTCACTTATCCCGTGATGAGTCTAGACTAGACAATATTAAGAAACAGAAGCATAGACCGTCGCAACAACCATAGAAACATGCAATAGAGGTGGAAATGGCTAGATTGGGAAACTGGAGAAGGATAGGGGCACTGTGGGCACCCTAGTCTTGTTTCTAAGCACTTGGGTCTGCGTACAAAATGTCAAAACTTGGTTCCGATATGGTCATTAGAGCTTTGCACTTGTTCTCCTTTGGTCACCTATATGTCGCACTTGGATCGCCGAGGTACTTATAAAGCGCACACAAATATCCTCCCGTAAAATCCTAAAAAATCCATCAAATCCTAAAAACGAAATATGCAAAATTAGGGTCGGACATTCCTCACCTATCATAATGGTGAACTTACTATCGAGTAATGAACTACATCTAAGCCCCAATGTAGTTTTGTATTTTTTTGTGTGCAATAGTGCTCTAGGTCGCCCTTATGCCAATGAGGCCAAGATAGTGGGCGTTAGTTAGATAAAATTTAAATGGGTGGATGGAATAAAATAAAATTGCATTCTTATGCATTGTGTATGCAGAGTAATGTTCCTAAATGTAGTCCCTTGTTCTATGTAGATATGTATCCCTTGATAAGAATTTTCTGCCCATATAATGGTATGTATGATGTGTTTATATAGGGATCTCTTGCTTGAATTTTGACAATAATATATCCCTATATAAACATAACATACTCACTATTCTATGGGTGGACTATCTACTATCAAAAGATAGCTACCTACTAAAGAAAATGAATGCATTTAGGAATCATTACATCTACATCACACAACAATAGGGGAAATGGTTGTGTTCATTCTATTCCATCCATTATTTGCATCTTACATCTAGTTATTTTCCCTTACTTCTATGTCATTGACACTAGGGCACCCTAGGCACACAATTACACACACAAGCACACATAACTACATTGGGTTTGGAATGTAGTGTAACACTTAGTTATAATTATGCCATTGTGGTAGCTAAGTTCAATCTAACCCCTTCATATGCATCTTTCTTTTTTAGGGATTTGATGCTTTGTATTGGGTTTTACACGAAGATCTTCACCATGATTCACGACGACATAAATGAAGGTATTGTGACAACCATGAGACATTTAGATTTCTGCCTTGTGTGAGGTGGTATTTATATTCCTTCAATTCTTTGAAAATTTGTATTTTGCATCTTGTAAGTTGCTGGAAAAAAGTTGAATGTTTAGGCCTTTCCTGAGTTATACACTTGTTGAAGATCACTGGTTTCTAAGTACATTGTTGTTCTTTATCTTGTATCAATCTGAAACTTATAAGATTTTAGAACTTATTATTTCATAGATGATTTTGAAGCTCGCTTCTTTATTTGTGAACTGATTAATCTTCAAAATTGCAATCATTTCCTTTCTTATTCCATTACATTGTTGTCTGCTTTTGATTAAAAATGAGCTTTATGTTCCTGGAAATTTGATTACGAAAAAAGTAGTTTTCTATTATCCAATTTGTAATGGAAATTATGAATCACTTTGTCCTTTTAAATCTTGAACTCAAACATGTGTCACAATGTTGTGCTATCTTACTATCTTTTGCATGACCTTTTGATCTTTTCTTGTACCCACGATTTCAAGCCCTGTACTCAATTGATGATTGTAACTTTGAAACATTCATAGATTTTATTTGAATATGTAAGTCATAGCTTCACTTATGTTTCATGATGGTAATATTTGATAATATTTGAAACTTGATAGTACTTTGAGTTAAAAGGCTTGAACATGTACTTTCAATTTTATCTCTTCATTATGAATTTTATCCGATTCTCGCATTTTGATTATTTAGCTTTGTTTCTAAGCTTGAAATGTCATCATGTCCTTCATAATAGCTTTTGTTCTCATGAATCTGTAATTGATTGTATTATAAACAAGAGTTTACTTGAAGAGTAACATGATTATCCTGTAATGTGAGCCACGAAAAGCTGTTTGTGTGGAAAGTAATCTGTACATGTTAATACATAAATTAGATAATGAATTTTGTTATCCTTTTTACTGCAACTTGCTCACTATTCTCTTATATTTATTATTTTCTTCATCTAAATCCTTAGAATTTTTATGGTTTTGTGGTATCTCTTGTAAATATCCTCTTCATGGGTTATTGTAGAATTTTGATGATGAAAACTGGTAGATACCCTTGCTTATTTTATGTGCTTTAATGAAAAATTTGTTCCAGAAATCAAGAATTGTTAATTATACTCTACTTCCTCACTTTTGATTCAATTTTCTAATGCCTTCTTTCTATGCATCATACCTTGTTTGAGTAGTTGATGTAGATTTTGATACTCATTATGTACCTTATACTTGAATGTAATTTGATGAAAGCTAATATTTTCTATTTGCATTTTCCTTTTTCTGGAATAGCCATAAACTTGTACCATCTAGATTCCTTCAACAAGTATTTCCTTTTAGTACAGTAATCATTTATGCAAAATATTTTTGCTTTCTTCATCTTCTACTGTACCTGCACACTTAAGAAAATAGTTAGAAAATAATTAGGCTTTTGGCCTCTCTTATAGTTATAAGTTTTGATGAAGAAATGGGGAAATGGCTAAGTTTGATTCAAAATATTCACATAAAATGCTCATGAAAAGGTGGGGTGTATTTTTCATGTCTATTGTCCCGACCTCGGGGACATGAGGGACATCAAATTTCACAAGAAGCAAGAGGATGACACGTGTCCTCAATCGATGGCATGGGATTTTCTTGAAAAAGCACTAGAAGCATTGGGGGTGAAATCTGGTCACGTGGATGAACAAAGGACTGACCATAGGGGTTAGGCACATTTTTCCATGTCTAATGTCCCCGAACTCGGGGACATGAGGGACATCAAATTCAATGGTGAGAAAAAGGATGACACGTGTCCTTGATCACACGACAGGAATTTGCACTCCAAAAATGTACTTGGGGCCGAATCTGTCAAATCAGAAGGTCACATGAGGGTCCCGAGAGGTCACAAGGGGGCTTAACACATTTTTCCAAGGTTGATGTACCTAATCTCATGGACTTATAGGACATAAAATCCCACTAGGATCCTAGAGCTGACACGTGTCCTCTCATAATTTGGCTAAGTCTCGAACACGCTCTAAGTGGGCAACTTGTGATGATGATATCTTGAGCTCCCAATAGAATTTTTTGGAAACATTTCATATGATCCTAAATGTAAATGGTATTTAAAATCTAATGGTGGGTGTATCATGTATTGATTCATCCATTTTATCCCTTAAAAACCATAATTATTATTTGGTACTCCACATGTACCTAAGAAAAATTGTCTGCAGAGATATGAAGCACCAAAGTGTGGGAAAATATGATTTCACCATCATGTAAGGATTAGAATCCTATTTCCAGATATTTTTTTACTCCTAACTCCATCAAGAGCACTGGAATCACCTTCTGAAGCTTAGCGGTTGTTTTGGCCTCTGCATTGACTAGGCTGTGAACCCTAATTGTGGCGAAACTACCCCAACTTCTTCAATACCTTCCAAAATATTCTCAAATCATTTCCATGATGTCTCAAGACCTTTGGATCACCTCTACATCCATTTAGGCTCTTATACTCCACTCCGTGAAGTTGCTCTAGCTCTAGGAAGGCGGTGATAGCCCTTCCCACAATTGCATGTAACTTGTAAATGAACTCCTAAAATCACTAAGGGGGATGAATGAAATTTCCTAAATCACCATGGGGATGAGATAACGATGAATCGAGGAGGTCACTTGAATCGATTTGGATAGACCGGGGTGTCTTGGAATGATAGGACTTGAAAAAATTAATACTAGGTATAGTTTTCGTGCTCTGGGAATTGTCAATTTCCTGTTGCACATTTACATGACAACAAATTGTCAATGGATCCATCATTTGTGTATTTGGTTCGGTATACCCACCTACACCTAACCATGTTTCTTATTTTAAGAAGAGATACCAAATTCCAAGTATGATTCTCCATCAAAGAAGAATATTTAGTTGTCATTGCATCATCCCACTCCTATATCCCATGAGCCTATGAAAAATATTGTGGATCCTCATAAACTACATGACAAAAATGCAAGAACCTATAGAATGTGCGTGATGATGCCTAGTGGGTGGAAGATCCTGTATGAAATGTGTTGCATCGAAAGCGTAATACAAGCCCACTTAGGCATAGTGACAACATTAATGGGAATAGGATCCTCGTCGGCATCTATAACCTCCTCATCAACCTCCTCAAAGAAAGGATCCTTAAGATGAGATAAAGAAGAAGAATTAGGCATGAAAAAAGATGAAGAATAATGAGGTGTGAATTGCTCATAGAATTGGATGTGTTTTAAAAAGAACCTAATGAGTACTAGGATCTAAAAGTAGATAAGCTCTCATGTCCTCAAAATACCCTACAAAGATCAATGGTTTCTCTTTTTATCTTAGGAATTCATTTTCTTTGAGGCACAAAGGACCAAGCAGGATCTTAAAGACTTGAAAAAATGAGACATCAGACTTAGTATTTGACCAAGCTTCCTCCGGAGTCAAATACTAAAGTGTTATGTGTGGTGTGCGATTTTGAATGTAGTTAGCATAATTAACTAATTATGCCCAAAGATATCTGAGGAGGTAAATATTTATAATGCATCATGAAATTATCCATTTCCTTCAAATTTTGATTCTTCAATTTTGCTAATTCATTATGTTGTGGAGTATGAGGAACAAAATGTTGGTGAATAATACCATGAGTTTCCAAAATTCAAAAACCCATTGCTGAAGTACTCCCCCATTATCGGTGAGAAGGTTTTTATGCAACTAGAATATTGTTTCTTGAACAAAGCCTTGAAGACTTTGAAGCTGTGAGAAAAATCACTTTTTTACTTGAGAACATAAACCCAAGTAAGCATCAAGAAATTATCAATAAAGGTAAGTGTATACATAGCCCCATTAAAAGAGGGGGTAGGAAAAACCATCAAGTCACTATGAACAAGCTCAAGTGGTGAAGAAGGTCTCTTGGAAAAATTCTTTGGAAATTGATCTTTGTGTTATTTCCTAATGCACATCCGGGAAAACTCCCTCAAGAAAAGAAACTCTCGCATACCATCAACCATTCCATGAGTGTTAAACTACTTCAAATATATGCAATTGAGATGTCTAATTCTCTCATTCCAAAGTATAATCTTTTGATTTGCATGAAAAACCAATAATGTCCCTATAGAGGAAGTGTCTTCAAAACCCTCAAATTGATATAGTCAAGAACCATGATCAATAATACCTTGATAAACAAGTGAATGAGGTTCGAAACAAGTTCATACTTTTTCCCCCATGTGGTGTAAAATTCATGGTTTTCCTAGACTAGAATGACAAATTTGATATACATAAAGAAAATTTGTAATCATGTTAGGAACATATAGTGCATCTTAGATAATGTCACCATCAAGGTGTATGTCACATTTTCCTTTAATGAAAGAAATGAATAATCTCCAACCTAAATTTTAGAAGTAGAACTCAAAGATAGAGATACAAAAGACTCATTGGAAGAAGTCATGTGATGAGAAGCACCAAAATGTATAACATAACTATCTGCAAGTGGTGACTAAAATATCTCAACAACATTAAGTGATTTGTCATGCTTTGATTAGAAGGAGGTTGACTGGAGATAGAAATTTTGTGTTCCTTGACTACATCCTCTAAGGTTTGCATTCGCTTAAAACATCAATGTTCTTCATGACCAATACCCCCACAAAAATAGAATAAAAGGCTAGAGTTATTCTTATTTTAGAAGACTCTTGGATTTAGAGTTGTTTTCTTTTGGTTTAGGAGTGCTTTGAAATGGAGAAGGGGTGGATTTGGTTTTAATTTAGTTTTTCATTGCCCTTAGGATTAGATGCAACTAATACCTTTTGAGAGGTGGGAGACTCGAGGTTAAACAATTTGGATTATTCCTAGTAAGTCTTTCACAAAATATTTCTAAGTTAGGTATTTAGAATGTGTCACTTAAGGCATCCATGCTAGAGAAAAAGGTAGAATCTAGTGTATAATTGATGGAAAATCTTTAGGATTAAGAGAGGTGATCTTAATTTCAAATTTCATGGCTTTCATGTGATCCACATTACCAAGTAAACCCATCGATTTATTCCATATTTTGAAATAAGAGTCACATTTTTCCAAATGACACAAAATACTATCACTTACATAAGTTCTTATGAGACCCATACACTCATCAAATTTGTACTGGAACCGAAATTTCTCATATTTTCTAGTGAACACCGATTGTTCTGCAGAATTTAAAACCCATAATTCTTTATGTTTAATTATTTTTTCTATTCTTGGTTTCCATGTGTGGTAATTATGTGTTTTTAATGGCTTAAAATGATCTAAATGCGAAATAGATTAAAACGTCATTTTCAAAAATCACCAAAAATGCAAGAACAAAACAATGTAACAAGCCCCCCAAGATTTTGGCACTTTATAATTGAGTGTGTGTTACAATATGAAAATTTAAAATTTTAATGTATTTATCAAAATAAACAGTTCCGATGGAACAAGCATGAAAAAATAAGCATTTTTACAAAAACACTTCACTCAATTCCGACTTACCAATCAAAATATACAAGTTTTTCAATTTTATGCTCTACTATTTATTTTAGTTGCCACTATTTACAAAATAAAATGCTCTTGTCTTCAAAGACACATAAATACACTCAAAGGTGAAGTTAAACACCTACTAGTAGGAATCACAAATTTAATCCCTCATATGACCATACCATATGACTTAAAGATAAAGATTTCATTCAAGTTTACATTCATTCTTAGGGTTTTCCACCTTCCAAATCAAATGGAAGACTTTGTTTAGCATAAAAAGTACATAACGACAAAACAATAACAAAAACCAAATATATGAATATACAAAAAAATTTGTTTAGAAAATGAAACTTACAAACATATGTCAACAACAATCTCCTCCTCTGATACCATAAAAGGAACAATAACCAAATCATACCAAGCCACAAAGAACTCAGATGCTAGTTAAACATCATGCTCAATAAGATGAAAGTAATTCGCTAGAATAACTTTACAAAAACCTTTGCAAACAAATGAGCAGCAATATCATATATCATCATGGAAATAAATAAAATGGGAATAGGAATTACTTATATACGCAAGGAATATTAATCTAAAAACTAGTCAACGTCCTAGATTAAGCCATAAATCAAAGAAAGAACTACTCGTCAAAGAACTAGTCAAGACCATAGATTTAGGAAAGAACTAGTCATCAAAGATATAGTCAATATCATAGATCAAGGAAAGAACTATAACTAACAACTAAATAATATCTTCCTAATATCTAAATAAGATAAAAGAAAAATATCCACACACATAAGTGGGTGATGATAAATACAATAAAGGTAAATAAAGTACCGGTGGACATGAGCTAAGCTAAATACCTACTCTAACTTCTCTTGGCTCTAATATATTTCTCATTTCTTCAATCAATTTTGTGTTGGATTATAATCATTAAGTGGTCCTGGTCAACCCTTAATGTATATAGGTCCATCACTAATATATAGGTTAATATTTAATAATATGAAATATTTATATTTATATTATTAAATATGCTAACCTTAGTATATACTTTAGGTTAAATATTTAATATCATGAAATGATTATATTTCTAATATTAAATATTTTAAACCTAGGTGTAAGTTTCAACCATTTCAGGTTGAAAAGTTGGGTCGCGAGACATACCCAATCACCTTATATAAAAGGACTTTAGCTCCCATTTGATATATTCAGAAATATATCAAAAGTGTGCAAATCAAGTGATTTGATTTTACCCTTGGTAAATAGGGTTTCAAAGGAGGAGGTGATCTTTGGATGTAAAATAAGTTATCTAGAATAAAATTTTATTTTCAAAGTGGTTTTTACCCTATTGGGGTTTTCCACTATAAATATTGTATCACTGTGTTATTTATTTCTGTAAGTATTTCTTTATTTTCTTATATTATGATGTAATCTTTATTTAAATATTTATTGTAACATTATGTAATATGTAAGTTTATTAAATCCATATTTATTAGAATCCTCAAATTCTAACATTTTCAACCTATCATGATCTTCCTTAGCCTTAAAATCATCTACACATACCGAAAATCACTCTCCTCTAGGTCACACTTTTTACTCCTCTTTCGACTAGTTTAAAAATGACCCAAAACCTTGATTTTATATGTTTCTCTTGATTTGAAACCAAAGGAGGTCGGTCCCTCATGACTAATTCAACCCATATATCTTAAAACATCGAAAACAATCATCACAATATTCACATATGACCCATATAGGTCAGCCTAGCCAAAAACCACTTTCCATGCACCAACAATCCTCAAATCCTTGTCATTTGAATGAGAAAATCCTCTTATTCCAAAATATACTTATGCAATCTCTCATATTCATAAAACATTTAAACATTAACCATGGTTGTAATTTACATTAACCAATCGATTATTTCATTTAATGGGCCCAATGACTCATTGCCTTCAACAAACATCTCGCTATCAACAACTCGATTTCATCTTTGGGTCTTAAAATCACCCAAGAACACATAAAATATGGCATGTGACAACTCTATTAAAATTCCAAAATATTTACAACACTCCTAAACAATTTATAGCTCATGAAACAATCACATGTTCAAACCACAACTTTTACCTTTAGTAAATCAAGTTTCCCAAAATGATGTTTTCAAAACTCAACTAATAAACACTCTTTCTATCACTTCCAATACCTAAAAATGAATTCATTATATTTTTAATTCATCTATTTTAACTTTCTAGGTGCTATAAAGCATCACCTAATCCATCTCATGCTCCAACCAACTCAATTCTTGGGAAGAATAGTTTTGTCCTAGATAGCCAAAAATATACTTGTCCACAACTTGATTTGAAACCATATAAATACTCATCATAATGAATCAAACATTATATCAATGAAACTATTTCTAAGTTATATTTCCAACGTAACTTGAATCACCTCCTAACTCCTCTTGGAGCTTCGAAATGTCCATTTTTCAAGAGTACTTTTAACGACCCTTTGACCATTCAACACACATAGGGCACACTTTTCACTTTTTCAACATCACCATGACATAAAAACCTCATTAACATCTATAAAAATTCTTAAATATCATAAATTTCAATTTATACTTTACCTCATTTGGAGGAATTTGCCACAAATTAAAACTCTTCAGAAACAAGTCTTTTAAGGTGGAGCCTGCATATCACCACATGCTTTATCATAACTTTTTGGAAATCTAGAAGAGTCTTCTATAACATGAATTCTCAATTTTTAACTAGCAATCAAAACTTGGCAGATATACTCACTTTGTTGCAAGTTGCTCTTAGCTAGGGTTTAGCTAGGGTTTTAGACCACTTTACCCTTTTAATGATCGTTCATAAAAACGTGAAGATCAAACCATCTCATTATTTTTTTAAATTTATAACTTACTTACAAATCTATTATAAATATCTCGAGTCCCCATAGAAAGCATAATGTTCACAACGAGCATCATAAGGTCAACATTTGCTTTAAAAACACACTCCAACTTACTCAGTTTTGCCAAAACTTGTATAACTTCAAAATTCTTCTTCAAAATGACATGAAATTTGGCATGAAGCATCATGAAAATATCTATACCTTTCCATAATCACCTCATACCTCAAATATATCCCAAAATCTCCAGCCATAGTAACTTACATGTCTAATTCTCACTTCTAGCTTCCCAAGGACCCAAAATATGCATCATACCTCTAAGTTCTTACCTAAAATTACCAAAAACCTTAGTTACACTACTACAACACTCTTCCCATGCTTTTGCATGACTTAAAAGCTCCATTTCTAACTTCTCCACCTCAATCTACATGTTATAGGGATAGAAACCAACCTGGAATGACTTGCCTCAACATTGAACCAACCTTGTTGACTCGACTGAGACCCATGGAAACCCATGAAACATCATTCCAACCATGTTTGACCTCAAGACATCAACCAAATATCTAAAGAGAACTCGTACGGTGACTCAACTCATTAGACCATGTTCCGGGACCTCCTAGAACTCACCAAATTTTGACACTAAGAATCAACATTCATGCTCGACATCGATAGGGACTCATACCACCATTTTTCATTAATGGGGTTTCCATCAATGACAAAACTAACCCATAATGGCCAACAATCTCCCCTTTGTCATTGATGGCAACCATCACTCGAAATATTGATGACAACCAATATGACCAACACACTTACATGACTCTAACTATGTTTTTGATGCCTCTCTCCCCCTTTTTTATCTATGAAAAAGGCTATTCTTACTCCAAGACATGAAAAATGACAACACAAGACTAGAAACATGGACAACAATGTTGAAATTAACTTACATGACCAACAAACTCCCCATGGGATTGAATTCTCTCCTCTTTAACTCTTTTAGCGAGAAAAAAAAATCCATTAGACCTGATATGAGCTAAAAATAGCTCCCCCTCAACTGATATTATCCATATTTTTCTTCATCCTTACTTTTCATCACTTTCTAGGTCTGTTTTAAAAATATAAGAAACAATTTTGCCTCTAACTCCTTCATAACTCCACTTAGGACTAAAAGCCCTAAATACCAACTTTAGTGCTTTCTTGGAAAATTTACATAGATCTATGAGGACCAAACACATCATGAAGATCATGCACTTCACTCCCCCTAGACTTAAAACACCATTCTCTAGTAAAACATACAATAATTAAGACACATACCTTGCAAATGAGTCATGAGGATGAATCAACACTTCATCACTATCCCCGATTTATTATTTTAGTGTTTTGACCCTCCATTGTATGAGATGATACTGTGTGAGATTTTGACTTCCTATTTTTAGACAATAGATCTTCAAACATTACCATTTTGATTTACTAACCTTCATTTTCATCTTACAACCTTCATTCTTTTCTTCAAGTCTAAAAATATTTTTCCCCTATCTAACTAGGACCACACAGGTATATAGATTCATTGTTTCATTGATTAGATAGTTTAATATGCTCATCTCAGTCATCATTTATTTAATCATCAAGCCTAGACTTATAATAGTACCTTTAAGGTCTCACAATTTCAAGTCTTGAAGAGCACATGGAAGCACTAAAGAAAATACAAATACCCTTAGTCAACAAACACATTCAATAATGCACACATTTCTATAAAATTTTAATAGCATGCTAATTCACTTCACCTTAGCACAAACAAATGAATTATGCTCATAACTTCTTAGGACCAACCACACATCAAGGTTTTCATCAACACTTCAAGGTACTTTTCCCTACAAGCCTTAGTATAGTCAAATTTCTCACTTGAACAAGGTCAAAGAAGGACTCGCCCGCATTAGAAGTTTTTACAAACTTGAAACATTATGATATCATACCATTTCATGCTTTAATCCATCTTCAAACTTGTATGCTTTGTAAACCTCTGTAATTCTTGAAAATGCCACCATTTTTCATGTTTATGAGTCCTTGCACAATCTTTCATGAGCATCAAAATTTAGTAGGTTGTAGACCTATAGGTTGTGTTGAAATTTTTTCACTTGTGCAAATATGGGCAAATGAAAACTTTGTTATGATGGATGACATTGGCGATTTAAGTGGACGTAACTAGGGGGATGCATTATTGTTTTATTATGTTTTAAGTTGCAGTAATTGATTAACTACATGTAATTTGGAGCTATGTATGTTGTTACAAAATTTAACACCTTACACAGAGTGTCATTTCATGTTCGTCTTCAACAAAAACAAAAATCCCCTAAGGACCAATTCATTGCCTTGATGAAGGTGGGAGTTGTAGTTTATATGAGAGATTAAACTCAGTAACAACAAGAAGAGTTGCAGTTTTCATGCAGTAGATTCATTTTAAAGTTACACATACATTACAATCTCATTATTCCTAAATGTTAAATACATTTAATTATGTGATTGAATTTTTATTTCATTATACAATCAATATCCATGTCATAAATCGAAAGCGTAAATAAGTATACAACTCACGTACAGAAATTAAATGTTATTTATTCATGAAGAAGTGCAATGTTCTCCACACAAGTCCTTGGATGTAACTCATAACTACTGAAGAAATAAGTAAATGTACATAAAGTTAAAAGTAAAAGAGTATAAAAGAAACCCATCATTTCCTTGGGCTTTTCTTCTAAGTCTCCTTCACTTCATCTCTAGCTCCATCTTTCATCTAGCTCTCCTAGCAATACACAGTGTACCCAAAAATGAAAAAAAAAAATGCATCAAATTTGAGCACAGGGTTTCATCTATACCCACGTACTATCTAACTACATGCAGATGGATTTCTAAAAATCAGAAGCATAAGGTCCATCAGATACAGATACACAAGTGATAAGAGCAGTCTTCTAATCAGAACATATGATTTCCAGAATCATTTCAGAAAAGAGAGAAAAGAAAACTTTGAAATGCATAAAGTGCGAGATAATGAGGGTGATAGAGCTTGAACTTCAATATTACAATAACTTGAAGAAAAGGAAGATTTTACATTGCATAAGTCAAGGATACAGATCCAAGACACCATCAAAAGTATGACACATAAGTAAAGTACGGGTGTAAAATTTCTAAGGGGCACATTCTTTTGAACAAAACCATTAAATACATTTTTCAGGATGAAATAAGTACACTTATGCAGTACAAAAAAGAATATTGCAGTCTCATACTATCTTGAGCTATCGTCTACAATAGAATAGAAGAAACCCATCATCATCTCGTTAATGGTTGATGTAGAATGAGTATTTAAAGGACATAGTAATGAAAAATGCACTAAATAGTTAAATATCAAAGAATACATCCTATGTTGATCAACTACAATTATATCATATTGATCAAGATACAATTTACAATTTCAAAAGATGATTTAATGTTATAGTTTAAATGAGACAATTCAGGACTCAAAATTATGAATTCAAGAAAAGTAAGATGAACCATAGGTACTACCACTTTAAGATACAATTTACAAATGATTCATATAAACTATCATGGTTAAAGACATCATTATAGAAGAATAAAAGAAGAGTGCAATAAAGTCCATCATCCATTACAGATTGAAAAGGAAGTAGATGGTATTAAAAGGGATGACATTTCCAGCTTAGAATCAAAGATAAATGATCAAAGTAAAGACTCGAGATATCATTCTAGACTGATGGAATAAAATTTAAATCACATGTTTATACTTGTTAGCCCCAAGCACTTGTCAAGCTTCAAAGATTACCAATGATTACAAGACACATTTTCCAGGTGATACATTAATAGGATCAAGCCTTACAAGTTACAAAGTGTTACAAGGAAGAGAACCAATTTCAGAATTGGAGAAGTAATGAAGAACAAGTACACAAAATATGAGTAGACAACTGTAAAGAAGCCTTCAAATGCTTGTTTTAGAATTAAATAAAACAAGGAGTGCATTTTAGAAAAGTATCATTGTATTATTACACAAAAACAAAATTCATGTCATTTTACAATGATCAAATCACCAATACAGTGCTCAAGCTATCTATTCAAGATAAAGTAAGCAATGATCAATGACAACAAATTCATGTACTGCAAGTGAAAAAAACAATGATTATATCTAGGCATTCTTGATTGATGCAACAATATTCAACAAAGAGTTTTCTATTTTTGATTGGTCATACAAAATAAAGAGCCATGTTTAAGGACCAATATACACTTGCAAATAAATCTCAGATGATACAAAAAAATTCATGTCGGATGATACAAAAAAACCGAGATGATACAAATAAATCCATATCTAGGTCTAAACACAACAAAAAAATTCATGCATACAAACTTTTCAAACGATAGCATATCGAGTGAAAATCAACTCGACCTAGGTTATTTTAAGCACTCATATCCAAAACAAGGATCAAAATAGATAACCATATCTAATGTTAGAGATCTACATTATAAATCTGGAATGGACTATGTGAATTTACAAAGTGGGAAAGGAACGTTAGAATCATATAATGATCTCATCTAGTACAGTTTCAAAATATCGAACAAAAGAATCTAGAATAATCAACCTAAGGCTTGCATAATTCTCTTGAGAATGATCTAAAATTTTTCATGAAGCATCATGAAAATATCCTATACCTGTCCATAATCACCTCATATCTAAAATATTCCCTAAATTCTCTAGCCACAACGACTTACATGTGCTTACATGTCTAATTCTCACTTCTTGCTTCCCAAGGACCCAAAATATGCATCATAACTCGATTTATGACCTGAAACTTAAAATACACCTAGGTACACTACGAAACATTGTTCCCATGCTTGAACATGACTAATAAGTTGCATGTTTTACTTCTCTACCTCAATCGGATGTTCTAGGGCTGAAACAAGCCTTGAATAACTTGACTCAACACTGAAATGACTTTGATGACTCAAATAAAACTTGTGGACACCCATGAAACATCATAACTACCATTTTTGACCTCAATACATCAACCAATAACCTCAAGAGATGGCATATAGTGACTCAACTCACTAGACCATGCACCGGGACCTCTTATAAATCACCAAATTTTGACACTACCATTCGGCCTTCATGTTTGACATTTGATTGACACTGATAGAGACTCATACCATATCATGACACCATTTTCCATCAATGGGTTTGAAATCACTGACAAAACTAACCCACAATGGCCACAGGAATGATTATCCTATCGATGTTTTGATTTACCCAAGTGATCATCAATAGAGTCCTCGACAATTTTAGAGATAAGATCATGGAAGATGTAGGACATAGCGTGTTGATAGGTGGCCCTCACATTTATCAAACCAAAAGGCATGATGAAATAACAAAATTTCCCCCAATGAGTGATGAAATAAGTCTTATATTGGTCTTCTAGTGCAATGAAGATCGATTATAGCCAGAAAAACCATCCATAAGAGAAAAACTCTCATGTCCAACTATCAGGACAAATAACCGATTGATGTTAGGAAGGGGGAAGTTTTCCTTAGGGTAGTATAGGTTCAAATTGTAAAAGTAGATACGAGATATGGAACTTTCTAGAGGCTTTAGCAATGGGTATGATATTAGAAACCCATTGGGGATAGTTGATAGATATGATAAAGTTAGATCACAGGAGTTGTTATAACTCCTCTTTGACTATAAGGGTGACACGAGGATGCTTTGCATGGCAAAGCTTGAGCTTAACTAGCTTGGAATTTATAAAGGTGATGATGATGTGGAGGAAGATATAAGGATCGAGGCCTGGAATATCGGTTTAGGACCATACAAACAATTGAATGTGCTTAGAAATGAAGGAGGTGAAAGATTCAAGCTCTTAAGGATCAAGGGATTGACCGACTTTAAGAATGTGGGGCTCTTTTGAGTCCCTATATTGATGTTGATGGTGGAATCACTAAGAAGAGTGGATTGAGTCCGGAGGTAAGAAATTATGAAGATAGGAATCCTCCACCCCCATATAGGAAATAATGGAATCATCATCAGTGCATTGAATAATGTTAATGGTAGGGAATATTCCTCTACCATGTCAGGAAATTGAAAGAGGAAGGGAGCTAGTTTTACCCTCACACCGATAAGTCACCTTTGGTCCCAAAGTGATCATAGAGATTAAAAATATATAAAAGAGATGGATATGGCACAATCCGCGTCTATGGGGTCATTAGATTGAGAATAAGTGGATGAGGGATCAATATTCATGGGAGATGGGGATGCAGAAAATGCAAGACAATTGGTGGATATTTCCTTGAAACCCATTCCAAACTTCTCATGGGGTTTACAAGATTGGTCGATGATGAGATCGTATATTCCTTGTTGATAAAAACCCATACCAAATCCTTTCCATGCACGGCGATGGAGGTAGGTATAGAAAATGATTTTTATAGAGAAAATAAAATCCATTTTTTTATGATTTGGGGTAAAGTGTCAATGTGAGAGGAAGGACAATCAATGTTTTCATAGATCATATTGGTTCGAAGATGATATGGACCAGAAGTGGTGATATCCCCAACATTTGGTTGATACATAGGTGATTTATTGGGTCAACCAAGTCGATTAGGTGTTGGAAGGGCATTTAGAGAAAGGATTCGATACTCCCCCAATGAAAGATGTTGCATCATATTGTCGATAGAACCATCATTAACTAGCTTACATGAAGGAATAGATAAGATAGTGAATGCCTCATACGTGTCCTATTTAGGGAAAAGTACATTGTTTGGTCAATAAGTCATGTGACGTGATTTGAAGAGATGAATGTCTACAGGGAGTGTTAGAATTTTCCCCACGTTCTCATATTTGATACAATGATGGAGAGTGAAAGGGACACAACACATGACATTAATCTGTGGATGCACAAGTAAAACATTATACTAGAACTCCTCCTCAATGATATAAAAGAGCATGCGGAGAAGTTTTTTATCGACACGGATGGGAAGGATGATTGTTCCCTAAGTGGGAGTGAAATCATCCTAGAAGGCAAGAAATACGATGAGGGATTAAGTGACAATAGAGTTGGGAAGTTTCGTTGATCAAAGGTATGGGAAGATATGATGTTGATACTAGCTCTATTATCAATCATTGATCGATGGATGAAGGTTTCATTGATGCAGAAAATGATGAAAGGGGAAGGTCATGATCTTCAAGTAAGATGTTGGAGATTTTAGAATCATCAAAAGAGATGGTAGCAGAAGCTTTGAGCACTCTAATAAGGGCTGAAAAACTTTGAGTCTCATCGCTAGTGATAGGGATATGTTATATAGCTTCGTGAGAGATTTTTTATTATTATGGAAACTTTGAATGAGCTTATAAAGTGACATCTTGACTAGGGCTTGATGAATTTTCTGCATAATAATTTGTTTGATGGTTGTTTATTTTAGAGTGGGTAGAGCGGAAAAAATAGATACCTTGGCTTTAGATGAAGAAGATGTCTTGGGTTGATTAGGCGAGCGGCGAGGGAAACTTTTAGATTAGATTCGGTAGATGATTGGGGGTTATAAGGTTGAGAGAGGGTCATGATGTGAATAGTGTTGATGAAGAGAGGGGGCATAATTTGGAAGAAATGGTGTTTGGGGGAGGAATTGCAACGAAGTTCTTAGATGAAAAAGGGATTTGGAGGTTCTAGGGGTGGTTAGTTTGATGGGAGAGGATAACCGTCTTCAATAGGAAGGTCATATTTTTATATGAGATTATGGATGAGGGTTTGAGTGGTCCTACAATGTTCGATATCATTTCTATGGGTGTTATGATATGCACACACATTATTAGAGTCAAACCATGTGGGTTTTTATCTACACGAGTTGAAGGAATTGATGGGGGATATTTATTATAGATGCTTGAACAAAATGAAGAAGGATTTCTATATAGGATCTAATGGGAGTTTTTGAAGAAGAAGTTTATAGATTTAGGGATGGATTGGACTAAGGGATAGTAGACGAAGGTAGAAGGGGTTTTTACTCTTATTTGGTTTTACGAGAGGTTCAGGTTCTATTTTAAGTTTGGAAGAAGAATTGGAATAGATGGTCATGTTTTGGGTTTCTTGTTAGTATGGGAATGAGATGAGGGACTTGGTCCTAAAATGGATGGGCAAGATCGTAAGATAGATGATGAATTGTTGGAATACTTAGATGGTTTAGAATATTAGGGCTTTAAAGGAGGGAGCTCCAGTTTCTTATGTAGTTGTAGATAAGGAGTGATGGATCTTGTCGATGATAAGGATGAGGTAGAAACATAACTTGCGATTGTACTAAGTGAGGGTGTTTGCATAGTATATACATCAAGCAATGATATTTTCATGGAAATGGATTTGAGATGTTGATGTAGATATAAACGTAGTCATAGATGTGGATAAAGGAGTATATATGGGAGTTGATATAGATGTAGAGATAGATTTTGGGACAATTGTGAAAATGGATGTAGTTATAGATAAGGATTGGGAGGTAGATGTAGGAATAGAGATGGGTGTAAAGATAGGTGTTTTGATAGGCGTAGATGTGGTAAATATAGACATATCGGGTATAGATATGATAGTTGTAGATGAGGGTTATGATGGAGGTGTGATTATAGATCTAACAATGGGGGAAATGGATGTAGGCGATGATGTCGGATCTTGATTCATAGTATTGATTGTGTTAGCGTTGGGAGCTTGCGATATAGGAGTAGTTTGATAGTTTGGGGTGATTTGAGAAATATTTTTGAAGACGTTGAGAGGTTGATTGGGAGGTGCGTTAATGTTATCTAATTGTAAATCCCGTGGTCTATGAGTCATTGGATAGGATATTTAAAAGTAAGAAACTTCTCGATATTATGGCCACATAATTAATGATACTTGCAATAGTGGTTGTTGCAGTACCATGTGGGTTTGGGTCACGATTCATCAATGTGTCCGATCGAGAGGTAGATGAATGAGATTTTAACCGATGATTTTAACAAAAATAGAACTATACGACTACCCGAGAGGAGTGTAGTTGGGATTTTTCTAGGATCCCTTTGTGGAGGACTGTATGAGAAGTGGATGCGAGAAGTTTTGACAACGATGACATTAGCAGCATTTTTTATTTTTCACCGTGATTGGATGGTCTGTTGAAATTGGTTTTTGGTGTTTTGGATCAAAGTTTGACATGACCTTTCTTAAGAGCATGAAGTTCAAGTTTATGACCCATGACGAATTCCTCTTCAAAGGTTTGGAAGGATTGAATCTATAGATTTGATTAAATATACTTCATGTAAGATTGTGAAAAGATTTTGATTAGCTCGATCAGTAGAAGGGAGAAATATGATTGTTTAATTATTACACACCATCTAGTGACAAAATCTATGATAGATTAATCATCGGTTTGTATAATGACATAGAGGTATGTAATGGTTATTTTACACGTAATGTTGATAGAAAAATTAGCTAAAAATAGTTACATGAATTGGGTGATGAAGAATAGAAAATGTTAGGGGATGTTGTTGTACCGGTCAAAGTGGGGCCATCCAATAACATGGGTAAGGTGCAAAGCATAAGATATTGGTCATGAGCGATGAGATAAGATGCATGTCTAAAGGAGAAAATATGTTGTTGAGGGTCTTCCTTACTATTAAACTTGGTAAATTTTATAAGTTCCCAATGTGGAGGATATGGATTGACAGTGCGATGGGTTGTTGGGTTCATTACTGAGGATCTATTAATAGAAAAAGGTTATTTTAAACCCTAAGGAAACGACTTGAGATTGTCCATTCTACTTAGCAAAGCATGGATAGGGTCATTAGATGTGTGAGGATTAAAGGTTGATGGATGGGATTGTGGGATATAAGAGGTAGATGGGTGAGGTTGCGGATGAGATTGATATGATTGGGGATGAGTAGGTGTTGGTGGAGGTGGTTGATAAGGGGCGGAGTTCTTTGAGTGGTTGTGATTGGATAGGTTGGGGGTAGGATGTTGTTGGGAGATATAACTATAATTAAATGGATAATATTTTGTGGAGATGCTATATTGATTCTTCATAGGATGAGTTGCGATGTAAGTGTGGGGTGGTTGAGATGTTTGAGTAGATTGATTAGGGAATATGTGGTGAAAAGTACTTTGGAGTATAGGTTGATGAGTTTGGGTAAAATTCAAAGGGTGGGGTTGTGAGGTGATAACATTTGTGGGGGAATGAGATGTAGATATAGGAACTGAAGTGTGATCATGTCGTTTAGGTGGTGGAGGGAGTAAATGAGATTCATATAAAGGTTAGGTAGAGACGTTAGTTATAACGGTGGATGAGGAAGTGATGGGGATAGAAGAAGCGGGTGTGGTGTTGATGCACATAAGTTTGGGAGGAATGGGAAACACTAGTTGATTGGATAGATGGGTTTGAGGGAATGTAGAGGAATATTTGTGGGATCCAAGTTGCACCATGGCAAGATCATTCATAGCTCTTTGGAAGAACACTACGAGTTGAGAGGTAAAGACACGAGTGGATTCGGTGGTCGAGTGAAAAGCAAAAATTTGTTCAAGAGGGGGCCCGTCAATGGGAAATTTGGTGGATTTATAAATAAGGTAGTCGTGAAGGGAAATAGGGTTAGCATCTTGAAGGGAAAAAAGGGGTTTAGTCTCAACATAGGGATTGTTTTTGCATAGTTTGGGACTCATGGAGGTAAGTAACAAAAATCATAGGTTGAGCGACCAAAGAAGTTACTATGGGGGTGGAAGAGATAATGGAAAGGACTAAAGTTTGTTGGGAGGAAGTGTTGGAAATAGATATGTTGTTGGATGATGTGACTTGTTCCATTTTTCTTATTTGAGATCGTGTAATAATGGGCATGAAATAATAATATAAGATACTATGTTGATTTTTAATATTTCAAACAAGTCATGCAACAAATTTTTAATTATCTTGTTTATTAGAAGAATGTGAACAAGAATGGAAAATGGGCTCAAAGGGAACCTAGGAAATGGCCAAAGTGTGGGTAATTTGTTTAAGGTTGTTTTGGATAATAAAAAGGTTGTAACAAGTCTAGAACACTATGGAAGGTTTTCCATTAGATGATGAAATCCCAATAGTTCCACCTACTGAGGAGATGTTGAAGATGTGTAAATTGATGTGTGAGAAAAAAGTGAATGCAAAGAATTGAACTCCTAATTAGACTATCTTTTCAAGCAAATATTAAGAGGTTTGTTTTAAGTTCCAAATTTAAATTTCAAATTTGATGAAACCAAAAAGACAAAGACGATGATAGACTAATAAGTAACTCAATAATGAGAGGGTTTAATGCTACATTAGGTGAGATCTTGTTCATAGTGAAATTTCTATCCCTTTCCCATCTCCTTCGTTTACTAAAGCTATGTATATACTTACCTTCATTGATGAATTTTCACGTTACACTTGGTTGTATTTACTCAAATAGAAATATGAAGTATTTGAGCACTTTTGATACTTAAAGACTCTTGCTGAGAAAAAGTTTGAAAGGTCTATCAAGATTCTTCAAACTGAAAACCTGTGAATATGTGAGCAATAGGTTCAATGATTGTTGTACCACTGAAGATATTACTTTTCAATGTATAATTACTTACATCCCTTTGAAAAATGGAGTTGTTAAAAGAAATAACTAAATGCTTAATGATATGTCCACTTGTATGGTTCGCTCTAAATCCCTTTGTAGTGCCCACAATTTACGCACCCAAATACAACGGTAAAATACCAAGATAATTTTTTATTTTTATTTTTGACCTACAATGCACGCTACACACAACACATCAAGGGCTCCAGTAGGAAACTCGAAAATGTATACGAAACTTACAAAGGTCATCAAATCACATAGACACATGATAACACAAATACTGACACTACACTTTTCCCAATGGAAGGTTGCTAGTAGAGACCCAACCACAAGAACCTGACTTAAAGAATGGCAAACCCACAACACATCATTACTTTAAATGTATTTTAGTTATGATTAGCATCCCAAGAACATTGTTATGTAAGCATAATTATCTCCCTTTTTCCACCTACATGTTTTGAAAATTCTTTTCACTTTTCACTTATTGTTCAACCATTTAATTTTGCTCTTTACCCTTATGACAATCTTCAGAACTTACATAAGTATTTTTCCATATTTCAAAATGCCTACAAGATTCTAATTCTCTCATTCTTATGTTAAGATTTTGCTTCTCAAACGTTTATTTAATGTATAAAATTTACTCTTGCTACACAAGAAAATCTAACGTGATGTCAAGATGAAATCTTGGGATTAAGGAAGACATAGATTCGAGATAGCCTTTTTCCAAGAACATCCTTCGATCACGGAATAGTTATTTCCCTATTATTATTATTATAGTACAATAACTTGCTGAATTCCAAATTTGATTTATATATATATACATCCTTTGTTTTCTCGAAGTTTGATCACACCATTTGACAATTCATATTCTTTGTAACACATGAAGTTGCTTAAATTAAGTCATAAGGACTCCCAGTGACATTATTCCCAACCTCAAATTTTGGTTTTACTCTCATATGATTTACTTTCACGTCGCACTAGGATCTCATTATTACTATCGTTTTAAACACAAGAGTTACAAAAGTACTTATCTGACATATTAAAGAAGCACAAGGTTAAGCTTAATTCCAGTTTCACCTAGGGCTTCAATTTCTATTATAGGTGTGATTAAGGTTAAAATGTATTTACCCTATAACCTTTCGTGAAAGATCAAGGCACTAAATTTTCACAAGCCCAAGACAAGACATTTATCTACGAGGGACAAAAGGGTTCACTAACGAGAATGCAAGACATAGAACAACTATATCACGACCTTCATTTAGGTCGTTTGGATCCAATAGGGATTCCATTCACTGATGAAGTTAATTTCTAAATCTAATTTTGTACGGACCGAAAATCCAATAGGATACAAGGGAGTAATATCTCTACCTACTCCCTAGATGGGAAGGTTACTCCACTTAGTCATTCCTTCTAACAAGGGCTCATAAGGTGACTTCCAAGGTGGTCTTCACCACTCACTTGCAGTGTCGGACACGATGAGCGGACATTCATTCTTCTCACGATTACCAAAACTAGAAGGGAACCACATACTCGAATAAAGTTGGACCATGTCAACGAAAATGTCACTAAAACTAATGACTATGATGGTAAACTCTGACTAGGGGTTTTTTTAATTTTACCTAACCTAGGAGGTCTCATCGAGGGCAAAGCTTAAGTTCATCCTACGGTCTTAATTTTCTTATATGGTAAAAAGGATCACACAAGCAGGTGAGTTATGCACGAATATTTTATTTAGGGTCGAGTGTTCCCATTAAAACTCTTTATTAAGTTTGCAAGGTAAGAAGATAACCCAGTAATTAATTTAATCGTTTATGGAATACTGAGAAGGTACTACAATATCTTAACTTCAATTTCAAATTTACTTTATATAAATCAAACCCTTTTTGCCATACACAACTAAGAATCAAATTGAACCGATGATTAGATGCACATTTCCTAAGTTATCCCTAAAACTAGCATATCATGCATATTAACAAATTTCAATTATAACTTTTCGGTAACAAGAGACTACATTAGATAGTTATTCATTTTACAATGACCTATAAAAATTACAATAATAATAATTAAATCACACATCACCCTTTTTGTCGTCGTTCTTCCATTCTGCAAAACCCACATGAGCATGATATCAGTGATAAATCGCTGACATAGCATCCACCCTAAGCAATCATAAGTATCATATTTCAGATTCCCATTTACATCTAACAATAATTACAATTTGAAATCAAAATAAAAAGGTCTAGGAACATGTATCCATTGCATTTTATTTTTCTTCATTTTGAAACCTAGGAGGGAGAAAGATAAGGGAAGAGAGAGAAAACACCATTTTGTCAAAAGTTCTATTTCACACAACAGATACACTAAAGGGTTTTAAACAGTTATTTGCATGTGTTAAAAATTTTTAGGGTGATTTGGAAACCCTACGAGGGTCCGCAGTTTTCTATTTTTATATTTTCTTACTAACTACAAAAATGTACAAAACGTGCTCGGAGGCTAAGAAACCACTTCCAAAAGTTACCTTCCAATGAGAACACCCTCCACGATCAACTTTCTACGTGTTCCCAGATATACCAAGAGTTCATAGCAACTGACGGAATTGAAAAAGAGCGCACGGTTTGTGTTTGGCGGCTAGTTTTCGGGGGCCACTGGCCGTAGTTCACCCAATTGTAAAGAGACAAAAGTTAGCTCCAGTGGCCCAGAAAACCATGTCCAAAACAACGTTCGACGGATGCGCACACAACAATACTCTTCCTACTAGTTCTCCTATATAAGGAGAATTCATCGTAGTCGACAAGACGAGAGAACTAGAAAACCATGTTCAAACGGCGACAAGTTTTACGGAGCGACAAGGTAATTGGACCAGTTTGACCTCGTCAACCGTGACCTGGAGGCCTACAAAATGGCTTCGCCAAACTATCCCGAAAGCTGCTCTTTCCTATCTTGAAAGTTCCATGCAGTTTTCTAGTATAAATGCTAGAGGTTTGCGAAGACGGATTGTGATTTCTCTTTCGGGTTTAATTGGTGGTCCCAAACGAAAGCCAACTTTCTAGTTTTAACAACTCTCTCTTTGTTGTAAACCGGTGTAACAGGCTCTATAAAGGCATCAAAAGGATGTCATATGATCATTTCGGGTCAAACCAAAAATCAAGGCGACTCCTCGTATACCAAGGTACACGAATGAAACTTCACATCTCGTTTCCAGAGTTGCGAAGGGTACTTAGTGAGTCTCCGAAAATTGCAAAATTTAACTATTTTAAGTAGGAAGAAGGTCAACTTAATCAATGGAGAGTCAAATTTGTCTAGTCGATAAAACGATATTGAAGCGATCAAGAAGGGTAAGAGTTTTCTATGTCATCTCGAAGCGAGGGTGATAGTTCATGTTTTAAAGTAGACGAGTTATAATGACTTCGAGAGTTGCGACACGACACTTTATTGTTTTACAATGAGTTGAAGAGACATTTAACTATATTTAAAAATCCTAATAACTTAATATTCTATTTAGTTGCAAAAGAGAACTAAAACACGAGAATTATGAGAGGTAAGGAAAGAAGAACCATGCCTAGAGAACGAAGTCGGTCGAAGCCGCAGGCTTTGGTTCAGCATCTTGCTCGGGCACTTCGCCAACCGGTTCACGAGCCTGGATCTAACCTCCACCATGTCACACCCACTTCCCGATCACTTGAATTTTTCCAATAGAATAAGTAGTTGCTTGAAAGTTTCTGAGCTTTTAACATACCCACTTCGTACAAATCTTGTTAATCAATGATGCAGTGTATGAGGTGCCCCAAGCTAGTTAGAACACATACAAGCAACAAGTCCACCACACGAAAATCTTGCTCCAAGATTTACATTTCGGCACAAGGAGTTAGGATGCTTGCAAAGGTTATGAACTCACATATCTCCATGAATGAATTCCAAGCTCAACCGATCTTTATGAGCACCAGCTTGTTTGTAAATCAACAACTTGCATACAGATCTAACAAACCATGGTTGAGCATACTCTACAAATCATGTTGTCCATGATAAAACATCTATCTGGGGTATTTTACAAATAGTTAACGTGCTCTGTCAAAGCTTTCACATCTTGCATCCATGTCTAACATACCCATTTTGTGCAGATCCTGCAAATCATGGCGCTCCATGAGACTGCATTTCTTTGAGGCATTCTGTCAAACAGTTAATGTGTCTTTTCTATTCATCCATTTTGTGCATATGCTGCCATCATGGCATTCCATGAGACAACATTTCTTTGAGGCATTTTATCAAACAGTTCAGCACCTTTTAACATACCAATTTTTGCATACCTCGTTATCATTGCAGTCCATGAGACCGCACATCTTCAGGTATTTTGTCAAACAATTCACATGCGTTGTGTATGCCTTCACATTTTGCATACTTGTTGATCTGGGTACCTGACAAGACATTTAGAGATAACATCTTCCCATGATGCTTTGATGGATGTCCATGCGTTGTTCTAAAGCTCCCATTTTGACAAAGCAGCTGGGAGGTTGCTGGAAAGAAAGAAAAAAGCTGTGGATTCTGGCTTTATACGCGCCATATGCATTTGCTGGCTTTACTCGTACCAAATGCATTTCTTGGAAGTTTCAAAGGCCCTTTCAACAAACACATCTGTGCATATCCCGAAATCATTGCAGTCAAGGACTGTATTTTTCCACACATTTATATGAGCAGTTTGCATGTTTCACGTTTTTGCATGAAAATCTATTAGGGTGCTTCAGAATCGTAACATCTTGTAAAGTACCTCGGTGTTTTGACCTCGATGGGAGCCCACACAAGCTTGGGCGTGGTGGCTGGAAGTGTCTTTGGCCATGTTACAAAAAGAATAGACACTAAACCTCTTCATTTTTGCATTATTTTCCCATGCGGGAGTGAGTGGCTCGGCACAGGTGCATCTTTGGCACAGCTAGGAGGCTGGGAGGAGGCCCAATAGTGATGGCACTCCATGAGATGTCATCTAGCGAGGCATTGCTTGGGGACAGTCCAAGGAAAACGCCCGGTTTGATCAACCACCGCCCACCTGGTGTTTTTGCATTCCGCCCTTCTCTTCTTTGCCCTAATCCACCCTCACAAGAAGTCACGGGTTTTTTTATTTTCTTTTAAAATTTGAATCCTTTTATTTTATTTTATTTTATTATTTATTATTTATTTTTATTTTTTTAAAAACATACACATTACACCCTTCCTCGTAATACTAGGTGGAGTTGTGAACTACATTTGTTACATTCATAACCATGATCCACACAAGGAAATAAAAGGGATACCACCATTTTAAGTCTGGTTTAGATGCAAACTTGATGTCAAAGAATTTCATGTCTTCAAATCCAATGTTATGGCAAGGATTCCCAAAAAGAGACACAAGGCCTTGGAAGCACAATCCATACCTTATATCTTTGTAGGGTATTTTGATGGCGTAAAGGGATATAGATTTTGAACCCTATACCTTTCGGGGTTAAGTTAGTTGTTGATTGCTATACTCCCATAGTTAATGGTACCCTTTATCTCCAATTGTGGGAGCTGAAATCTCTTACTCATACTCAAAGCGGATCTTTCGTATGTTGTTGGGATTGTGGTAGGTTTATTCAAGAGCCTTATGAGTAATATTTGAAAGCAATGAAGTTGATCCTTCACTATGTTTATGGCACTCTTACTGATGATATTCACTACTTATTAGGGAAAAATATTGATCTAGTCGGTTTTACATATTCTTAATTGGATGGTGATCTCATTCCTTGAAAATCTTCCTTAGACTACATTTTTTATCTTGGTTCGGATCGTTTGGGTTGGTCGAGAAAGATGTAGAATGTCATTGCGATATTTTCTACAATGGAAAACTACAAGGGAACAATCAACGCTGCCACGGAAGTTGTTTAGTTGCATAGGATTTTCTGACAGATTTTTGTATCCACTACTAGTAGTTCTCCAATCCAATTATTTAAGGAGTTTCATCAATCAAGACAACATTAAGTTTATTCTTAAAGCTAGTAATCATGAGTTGATTTCTAGTTGGAAGACTATCGCATTGTTGAATGTTTCTTACAAAAAAAAATTCAAAGGCCCTTGCTCTTTGCATTGCAAGCCTCTTACCTTAGATTTTTCTACTCAAGCAAACAAGATTGTTAAACGCCAATACATTCTTTATAATCTTATAGCAATCGGGATGGAATGGAATGGGCTTGTTTGTTTTCAGAACGGACCTTATTTTTAAAAATTTACTTTGAAAAGGCTTATGATCACATTGAATGGCATTCTATTCTAATAAAGCTCACAACCTTAAGATTTAGAGAATTTTTACCTCGGGTGTTCAACCTTTGTTTTCCATTGCTTGTGCTTATCTTACTATCAAGGGCATCGGTACTCCTCAATTGGCGTTGTACATTCTATCAAACAGGAGTTCCCTCTTGTGCCTAGTCTTTTTCTTAGCTTATGATGCCCTGGATATTATATTTCTCAACATGTTGATCAGGGCAACATTTTGGGAATTTGTTTTCCAAATCATTCGACCCAGCTCATTAATGGGAACTTTGATGATGATCCTTTTCTTACCAGTACTGATTCCAAGAAGAATTTGGTAGTTTTGAATGCATTGACATGTTATGTCTTACTTTAGGATAAAACATTCACATGGAAAAAGAATTGGGATATCGACAAAGTTGGTGGCTTATTCTTAATTGGTTGAAAGCTTACCCCTAGAAGTGGATTGGGCGCGGAGAAAAAGTTAAATTTTTAGGCATGCATTTTGCCTTTGATAGTGATTTTACAATTTTATGGTAAAGTATGTGATTGTCAAATTTGAACATAAAGTCTCTCTATGGTCTTCCAAAGCACTTGCATTGGCTAATACATTTCAAGGGTGTACCAAAACTCTTGTGGACACTCATTTGTACTATTCTACTTGTTGGTGCCCATCCCGAGCTTCCTTTTCCAAGCTTTTCAAGTTGCTCCAAGATTACATTTTGTGCTAAAGTTCTAATTCAACTAGATTTCATCAGTTGGTCTAAGAAGTTTGTTGTTTATACCTCGTGATTAAGGTCACATGTATATTAATGATGTATGTGGAAAAAGTGTGGTTTTATGTTCTAAATGGGTTGTGAGATGTGTTATGAGCATTCAATCTGGAAAAGTGCTTCGGCATTAAATTGTTGAGAATGCACTTTACGATGAAAGAAAGTTGGATTAATATAGGGTTGTATACGTTACTTGTCACTGGGCTCCGGTAAAATTACCGACATGTTCATCGTCAAAAGCATATGGATGGCCTTTGAAATGGTGAAACTTATGCTTTGTTGAATTGACAATGGCTTTCACACATAGCTCTCTTTCAATTCCCATAATATCTATTGGTCTCTCATTATCACAGAAGATAGTATTCTACTTGTGAAAACTTGAGCGTAAAACCTCTCTATTTATCTCTCAAGGGGATTCACACCATTCAAAATTTGGTTTCCCATAAATACTACATTTTTTGGCACGAACTCAAGACTAAGTTTAATCTTTCAATTCAGACCTTATGTCTATCTACAAAATTTGGTAGTTGATGTCAAATGTAATGCTCCACAAAATGAGACTCAAGCCTTTGGATTCATGGTGGCGTAATGGGAGGTGGAATCATGATATTGCATTTTTTTACTACAATGTTGGCACCATATTCCATCTATCAAGCCCCATCTTAATTACCATTTCCAAGCTTAAATCCCGATGGAGCCTATAATCGCCCATTCTACTTGTCTTCATCAACTTTCCCATGTTTGAGCCTAAAGTTAACAATTTTATTTGTTGCCTTATCTATCAAGGCCTTCCGATCGGCAAGTGTCTTAGTCACATCCACATTCCCAATCTAAAAATTCCCTTTCTTCTCTCAACTTGAGTATTTTCAGCATTTTTATGGTCTCGTTCTTGAGCACAAGTTGTTTGGTCCTTAATTCATACGTTAATTAACCCCTACCACCCCAAATTCTTTCATTGAGATTTGGCTTTGTTTGAATATTTCATCTGTGGCCTCATTATATTGAGAATATGTGGCATTTGTTTAATGCATGTATTCTCTTTTATATTTGGAAAGCTCATAATACTATGATATTCCATAATGATAAAATTGTTACTTTATGACACTAACAATGAAATTGTTATTATGTCAATTATGTGCTTACTGAGATCCAAGCTCAAGTGAAAAAGTTGTATGTTGACAATTTTCACACTTGTGCAAAAATGGGCAACTCAAAACTTCATTACGATGGATGGAATTGGTGAAATGAACCTAAGCTAGGGGAGATTCTTTCAGTTCAATATTGTTTTTGTTGGATTAATTAATGATTACATGAAATCTATAGCTATGTGTGCTATTACAAAATGTAACAGATCACATAGTCTACAATTTCATGATTATCTTCAAAAAAAACACAAAGCCCCAAGGACGATGATGTGTAATATTGATGAAGACTCGAAGGTAGAATAGATGAAGTGTTAAGTTTTGGAACAACAATCATAATTGTAGATTGCAGCAGTCAAAGTTCATTGCTAAAAGTTACAGGTATTTTAAAGTTATTTCCTTCATGATTAAATACATTCAATTATGTTATTGAGTTGTTTAATTCATCATACAATCCATATACAAATCTGAACTGCAAAATAAATACACAAATTAGTTTCAGAATTCAATGTTTTATTCATAAAGAATTTCAAATGTTCCCACACAAGCCGTGGGATGTAGCTCAAATTAAATTACAACTACTAAAGTAAGAGGTACATATGCATCAAAAAGAAAGTAAATGAATATGAAATAACTGTCATTGCCTTGGGTTTCTTTTGTTTCAGTTGATGCATTTCTAACTCCATCTTCATCCTCGCTTCTTAGCAAGTGGCATTGTACCTAAAAATAGAAAAGGAAATATTGTCAATCAAAAACTTGGGGTTGATCCATATTCCTATACTATTCAATTTCGTGCAAATGGATCTTTAACATAAGCAAGTAACAAGGTTCGCAATTAGCTTCCAAGTATTCAACTACAACCAAGTACTTTATACACGTATGCATAGAGGCGAATATCCCAATTCAATCGAGTTAGATATCAACAAAATACATCTAGTCTCAAAAATGAGAGAACCAATTTGAGCCAAAATGCAAATGCAAGAATACCAAAGCTCAAAATTCGTTAAGAACTTTTATTGTACATTGTTTAAGTATTTTTTAAGGTTTTTTGACTGGAGCATGGAGAAATCAAATTTTATTGAAGTTTTCTTTGACATTGGCATGTGAACACATATTAACTCAAAGGCTACAGTGAATCAGAAATTGTAAATTGTTAATTGTGGATCTGGTTTGATAAAGTTAGTAAGCTTGAGAATAAAAGAAATAACTCATGCAAAGGTAAAAAGCTCAAGTTACAAATTTACAATATAGGACAAAGCAACTTCAAACACTATTTACAAACCCAGATCAAAAAGCTCTAACCGGCCAAACTATTTAAAGAAGGAAGAGCATTGATTAATGCAAGCAAAGGAAAACATAGATTCCCATCAACATTTATCCTCTTCTATTTCCATTTTCAAGAAAAATCTCCATCTTTGAGTGTTAAGGAAACAAAAGGGAAAGATTTTTCAAGTACCCAGAGAAGACACAACAAAAGTTTCAAATTTTATTTTAGCTTCTAAGGTACTCCACATTATCAAAAGATTCAGAAAGCTACTCTATGTAAGGAAATTCATCAGAAGAAGGAAGAATTTGAATGACTGTTTCTAAAAATGAAACATTGAAAATAACGGCCAATGGAGAAAAAATTGTAGAGTTCCTTTCACAAGAACCTTTCTCGAATGTACCATGGGAAAAAATGGGTGGACAGATATTTACAGCGAACCATAATTTAAAAGATGACCTAGATTTGCTAAACACCAAGCAAGATGAATCCATGACATGGTAATCACGTATTTGAGCTTCACAGAACTAGATCCAAAAAACGACAACGGTTTGAAAAACTTGGAGCCAAAGACCATACACAGAGGAGAATATCAAATAATGAACCATGAAGCCGAGTTAGTTTCGTAGTCGTCTTTCTACAAAAGGGAAAATAAAGCTTGAACCCTCATCCACAAGCTTAGAACAGAGTATATCATACCAAGTTAACAAAGCTCAATGTAGACCCAAAAACAATAAACTTATTCCCCAAGAACCAAGAGTAGAATGAAATAGAGTCAATCCACAATTAATAGAGTCAAATGTTCAGAGATCAACAACGATGGATGAGCAAGTACAAAATCAAAGATGCTCGTTTAAACTCTAAGCTCAACCACGGTTCAATCAAACATCCACGTGTCTTCATAATGCAAACCCTAAGCTCGACTATGGTTCAAGAAGCCACCGACAAAAGAAGGTTTCGAGTCATCATGGCGATGGGGACCAGCCCCATTGAATATCATTGCAATTGACCTTATAAGGTCTATGTTCAAACGAATATTCCAATATGCCGACCAAATCATATGTATGCAATGATCTTACCAAAGGTGGTCAAATATTCCAATATGCCAATTAAACCAAATGAGGCCCATGACTACAGGGGATATGATCGTAGTCTAAATAGAAATAATCAAGGTGGTCACCTTTTCAAACAATGATGGCACCAAAAGGTGAGTTAATATACACACTTATGTCAGGTTAAAGGAATCACACTACCTTAAACAAATCAAACTACCTCAACTTCCTCGAATGATAAAATCAAGTATAGGTGGCATAACAAAGGAGGACAACCAAGTGTACACATCAAAGGTGGTCCCTACATGGGAATTGAGAATAATAAAAAAGTATTATATTTGTATGAATAATGTATTACATGTGCATCCAAGGGGGCAAGTGGATCAAAATCACAGGTGTCACATCAAGCACTAGAAGACAGATTGCATGCATTGGAGAAGACTTTCTCATTAAGAAAGGTTTATTATTAGCAGAATTATTCACCCATGCTTTATTAAAAATAGAACAGTCAACTACAGTTTGACTGAGTTGTATTTTGTAACAAAGGCTATTAATGTCTCATTGTATTAGCATGTTTATTTTATTCCTTTATTTATTCATGATAAAGGATAAAAATAGGATGCATGGGTGAGTACAATTTTTAGTCTATTTTTAGGATGGGTGGGATAAATAATTTTACTATATATTGTGTGGATTAACAAAGTACGAGAGGAGGACATTTTTCAACACAGGAGTGTTGAACCAGCTTTTTCTTTTTGAATGAGAATTATATTATACTTTTCCAAAATTTACAATCTTGTGTATGTCTTATTAATCTTTGTGAATGTAAAAATTTCCTGGTTAATCATCCTACCCTGTTGCAAATTTAGTGTGAATGTGTATCTTATTTCCCTCAATACATCAAGTGTTTTGCTTTAATATCATGCTAAAAACTATTGGTTTGTGCATCCGATTCCATTCTCGATACTTGTGCATGTACTCGGTGAAAGCCCTCAAAAGTTTGGTGTATCACCCCAGTTTTCCAATTCATTTCTTGTCATATTTTTACCCTCAAACCCCGAATATTAGTTTATGATACATCGAAAAAGGAATCAACCTTGGTATCGAGAGACTCACATCAAAATAGGTATACCCACGGACCTAAGGTGTTTCTATTGTATCTATGAAAGAGAGACCCGAACAATCTTAGAACACCCGCATTCATCTCTACAAGGTGCACTTTCAAGAGATAACATTGCCTATTGCACTACGGGTCTTACCCATCCCACCTCTACGACCTTCTCCCCTCCGAGCCCCACTTCTTTAACTTTCCTAGTGCGGAGGCCAAGTACACATGTCTTTCTTCCGCCATGTGGGACGCTCCCTAAGATCCTTCCCAGCTCGGCCACCCATCCTCTTGGCTAATAGTATTACTAGATTTTACCCTATGAACCAATGGTATGATGTAGAGTGCAAATCCTTTCACCGGTGCCTTCACAAGCTTTTACCCATGCCCTATGCTCTTTCCCCACTCTCAAGGTTGCCTACCGGTGTCTTCTCCATCGTAATATGTGATCCTTCCTTTCTCACCACGAGATATATGCTTTCCACCTCCCTTAGGACTAACCCTCGGCCCTTCCGGCATACCTGTCTTCCCCGCCACCCCCTCCTCCACGACCATTGATATTACCTCCATTTTTTCCACACATATACCCTTTACAATGTTCTGGGAAACAAATTACCCATATTGGCATCATGTCACCTAGTAATCCCTTCACTCACCGCAATATCAAAGAGGTAATAAGGATTTTGAACTGTAAAGCAAGGCAGCGGATGTGGAAGGTTTCCAGGATGAGTTCTTCAAGCAAGGTTTTGAGGTCGGTAAATATTTGACAGATATTTTCAATCAAGTGGTTACCATGGGTTTCCCTCCTACTAGGTCTCATCATATCATTCATCCGATTCAAAAAGCTGGGTCCATTTCTAATCCGAATAACTACAGGACTATCATGGTGGGCCGTTCTTTCTCCAAACTTTATGCTCTGCTTCTCCATAGGTTATTGTCTAATATTTTTGAGAGCGAAGCGTTTCAGAGCCGAGGTCAAGTTGGTTTTCACCCGATTACCACACCATTGACCACATCTTCACCCTTCAAGCTACTATTGAGGGGGCCATCACCGCTCTTCGAAATTTTATTATTGTTTTATAGACTTTCGGAAAGCTTTTGACTTCGTACCTCGCATGGCCCTCTTCCAGGGGACTCCAAGACATTGGTATATCTCGATATTCTTATTACCGCCATCATGTGCCTTTATGATTCCATCATTGGTCATCTTCGTACTACTCACGAACTATCGATTTTATCAGAGTACCATTGGGGTTAAACAAGGGTGCCCCCTGCCTCGTAACCTTATTTGGCATTTATATTGATGAGTTGGAATCTTTTCTTCGGGATCACATTCAAGAATGGGATGGTTTCCTTCTTCACCAAGTCTAATTTATGTTCTCCTTTTTCTTGAAGATATTATTTTTCTCACCTCTTCTCCCGAGGGGCTTCGGGGACAACTTTATGCACTTGCTTTATTTTGTGATTTTCAGCATTTGATGAATAATCTGGGTAAGACCAAGGTCATGGTTTTCAACGGGTTGAGGAAATCACACCTCCATTTCTTCTTTGGGGCAAGAGGTTTAAATTACTAATACATACACCTACTTGGGAGTCCAATTCTCAAGGAATAGATTTAGAATGAGGCATGCTCTTTAGCCGAGGGTGAATAAAGGGTATGAGACTCTTACCATTCTCGAGAGACAATGTTTTCAGCACCACATCTAGGATATCTCCTCCAAGATGTTTCTTATGAACTCCCTCATCCGCCCCACTGCTCTCTATGGGTCTATTGTCTTGGGGCCCTCCCTTTTGGAAAATATTAGGCTTCGCCGAGAGGATTCAGACTTTCCTCCTTGGATGCTTCATCGATGCAAAATGCAGACGGTCCCCGGCATATTATTTTGGTAAATTTTGGAACTCAACCTTTCCGTCTCAGAGACTATATTTGACATATCAACCTTTCTTCACCATATCGGGAGGTTTGGTGATCTCTGCGATGAGAAAGATAGGTATCTCGCATATCGTTTATTGTTCCTCTATGAGTATTTCCCAGTTGGGGATCATCGTTGGTTTGCCAAGACTTTAGCCTTGTTGGATTTAGTTGGTATCCAAATCGATCATCTCCTCCCTTTCAAGTATTCCCTGAATATTCGCAGTCATCTCTTACACACCAAGCAAGTGTTGAACAAGTCCATCTATGATATTTTTTTACTCCTAACTCCATCAAGAGCACTCGGAATCACCTTCTCGAAGCTCAACGGTTGTTTTGGCCTCTGCATTGACTAGGCTTGTGAACCCTAATTGTGGCGAAACTACCCCAACTTCTTCAATACCTTCCAAAATATTCTCAAATAATTTCCATGATGTCTCAAGACCTTTGGATCACCTCTACATCCATTTAGGCTCTTATACTCCACTCGTGAAGTTGCTCCGCCTCTAGGAAGGCCAGTGACAACCCTTCCCACAATTGCATGTAACTTGTAAATGAACTCCTAAAATCACCTAGGGGGGATGAATGAAATTTCCTAAATCACCTAAGGGATGAGATAACAGTAATCAGGAGGTCACTTGAATCGACCGAAACAGACCTGGGTGTCTTGGAATGATAGGACTTGAAAAAATTAATACTAGGTATAGTTTTCGTGCTCGGGAATTGTCAATTTCCCTGTTGCACATTTACATGACAACAACTTGTCAATGGATCCATCATTTGTGTATTTGGTTCGGTATACCCACCTACACCTAACCATGTTTCTTATTTTAAGAAGAGATACCAGATTCCAAGTATGATTCTCCATCAAATAAGAATATTTAGTTGTCACCGCATCATCCCACTTCTATATCCCATGAGCCTATGAAAAATATTGTGGATCCTCAAAAACTACATGACAAAAAATGCAAGAACCTATAGAATGTGCGTGATGATGCCTAGTGGGTGGAAGATCCTGTATGAAATGTGTTACATCAGAAACTATAATACAAGCCCACTTAGGCATAGTGACAACATTAATGGGAATAGGATCCTCATCGGCATCTATAACCTCCTCATAAACCTCCTCAAAGAAAGGATCCTTAAGATGAGATAAAGAAGAAGAATTAGGCATGAAAAAGATGAAGAATAATGAGGTGTGAGTTGCTCATAGAATTGAATGTGTTTTAAAAAGAACCTCATGAGTACTAGGATCTAAAAGTAGATAAGATCTCATGTCCTCAAAATACCCTACAAAGATCAATGGTTTTCTCTTTTTATCTTAGGAATTCATTTTCTTCGAGGCACAAAGGACCAAGCAGGATCTTAAATACTTGAAAAAATGAGACATCGAGACTTAGTATTTGACCAAGCTGCCTCTGGAGTCAAATACTAAAGTGTTATGTGTGGTGTGTGATTTTGAATGTAGTTAGCATAATTAACTAATTATTCCCAGTATATAGGAGGTAAATATTTATAATGCATCATGAAATTATCCATTTCCTTCAAATTTTGATTCTTCAATTTTGCTAATTCATTATGTTGTGGAGTATGAGGAACAAAATGTTGGTGAATATAAAATCGAAACTTCTTGACAACTTTAACCACTACAAAAGCACGTTTCTCCATCATGGTGTACTTCAACTCATGGTTTTTAATAATATAGCTCATGAATGCAATTAGAAGCTCATGATCATAGAATCTTTCTAGGTCAATATAGCAACCAAGGTTCTTCTACGTGGTATAGCAATAAATAATAAAATCTTTACTAAAATCTAGACATGCCAAAATAGGAGTCATATCAATAGCATTTTTAATACCTTCAAATGCCTCTTTCCCTTCGGAGGACCAGAAAACATTTGTTTCCCTTTCATCATTTTGGAAATATTCAAAGTTATCTCTCGCAAAATTAGGAATGAATCTTCTAGGAAGTTGATCTTACCAAAGAAAGAAAGCACTTCCTTCTTACTTGTGGGAAGAGGAATCTCTGAATAGCTTGAACTCATTTAGAATCGATTTTGATTCCATCTTTAGAGACAACATGCCCCAACAATTTACCCTCCGTGACACAAACGAAAAATTTCTTGGGATTCAAAGAGACCCCATGTTCTCTGCACTTCAAGAGAACTATTTCCAGATGCTGAAAATGATCTGCTCTAGTTTTGGAAAACACAGTCAAGTCATCTAGATACACAACAATACATTTTCCTTTCAGGATTCCAAAAGCCAAGTCCATAGCCCTTTGAAAAGTGGCACCAACATTAATGAGTCCAAAAGGCATCCTCTTGTAGGCAAAATTACCCTGGGGGTGGTGAAGGTAGTCTTGTGCTGATCTATGGTATTAACTTCCACTTGATTATACCCTGAGAAGCCATCAAGCATGGACAACATTTCAGACCCTGTAATAGCTTGCAAAACTTGATCCATCATGGGTAGAGGATAGTTGTCCTTCAAAGAAGCCTGATTCAGATTCCTAAAGTCAATGTAGATATGAATCTCACCATTTTTCTTCCTGATAGGTACAATGTTGGCAATCCATGTCGAATGGTGAATGGGGAAGATAATTTTGGCTTTCAATAATTTTTTTATTTCCTGAAAAATGGTGTCAGTAATCTTTGGATTGTACTACCTTTGCTTTTGCTTGAAAGGTTTAATCCCAGGTTTGAGAGGAATGAAATGCTACATTTCTTTGGGCTAGAAATCTTTTAGATCATCATAAGAATAAGCAAGTACATCATTGTACCTCTTCAAAAGATTTACTACCTTCTTCTTTTCTTCTTGAGTACAACACTTTCCAACGTTCACCATTTTGGGGTCAACAGAGCTCCCGATGTTAATCTTTTCATACTCAACAGATTGCCGCACTCCTGTAGAAGCTTTAGACTTAACATACCTGTCATGTTTATCAAACAATTCCTCCAAACTCACCATCCCTTTAGGAATTTTGTTACCTTTGAGTTTGATGCACCCATCTTGATTTGTCTCCTCTTTGACACCTTCCTCATTGGAAGATACACTCTCATGAGGCAAATTGTCACTTCCTTCAAAGTACAATTGTTCAAAGTTATCCCTGAGCTCCAAGAAAGAAAGAAAATGTTGATCATCATTGAAAACTTGCCAGTTACTTGCATTATCAGGCACACTTGGCCTATGGATCATTTCAATGGTGAATTTATCTTGAGAGAAATCAGGGTGAGGTATCAACAACGATCCTGAGATAGCTAGTGAATCAACCCTGGTGTTCTTTTCTCTTGGCATTGCTTCAATGGAGAAGGCATCAAGAAATTCAATAGAATCCCAAACTAGATTCCTGTAATGCTTCAACCTTCTATTCTTTACTTGAAAAAGGTCTCTAACTTGTTTAACAACTAGTTCTGCATCTCCACGAGCCAGAAGATTCTTCACACCTTTTTCTTATACCACATTAATTCCAAGGATGAGGGCTTCATAATCTATTGTATTATTGGTATTTTCAAATTGTAGTTTGAATGAGAAAGGATGAACTTTTCCCTCAGGAGATATCAACACCACACCAGCTCCAGAACCAGCTGAGGAGCAACTTCCATCAAATTCTAGATTCCAAACACCATTAGGATCATGAATTACTTCTTTAGGAAGTTTAGTTTCCTCTGGAGACATAATCATATAGTTACCATGTCCAATATCTTCATAGAGTATTTGTGCTTTGGGATCATCCGTTTTTTGCACAATATACTCAGATTGCTTCTCAGGCAACAACTTCTTCATTTTTCCATTGACTGGTATAAGGGCATGTGACCAATCCATTTGAATCTCTCCTCCCACATCTTTACAAAAATTCCTACTTAACAACATACCATATGAAGGAGGGATATCTGCTACCAGAATAGTAGCCAAAACCTTTTTCTCAGGTAAGGCAAAGCAAAAGCTACCTATGCATCTTTAATCCTTCCCACCAAAGGCACCTCCCTACTCTCCATAGAATAACATGAACCAATAGTGCGTGTGAGGGTGAGACCTAAAGCATGAGCCACTTTGGCAGGCATTACATTATCTGATGCTCCTGAATCTATGACACATTTGCTAAGTTTATGGCCTGCTATAAGAAGAGTCACATAAAAAGGTTTGATTTTATCATTAGATGTGGTGACTGTAGCCACAAGATTTGGTTGGGGTGCAGAGGATGGAGTAGGTAAAAGGCCTTTAGAGGTAGTTTTGGAATGGGAATTGACAAAGTGAATCATTTTGGCAAAGGCTTTAGGGTGGGTTTTATAATACTCAGCCTTTGAAATTTAAACTTTTGTTTTCTTAAGATGGTCAATGATATCAAAAGATCCGAAGATTGATGGGGAATCATCACTAGGAATTTTAGGCTTATCAAGTTTAAGAGCTAGAGAAAAATAAGTTTTAGAAGTAGAAAAAGGAGAAGGATTATCAATGCTGACCTTTTGTCTAGATGTAGTAGGAATAGGAGATCCTCTTCTTGCCACAATTGGGATAGTTGTGGAATACTCTTTAGCTTTCTTGATGGGCTACATTACTTTTTCCTTCTTATTGGTCTATTCTCATGTCATAACAACATGTGACTTGCTATTCATATCTGTTACTACTTCATCATAATCATCTTCTTCATCAATGCCCTCAGTAGTGAGAAAATTAACTTGATATCCATCAAGTTCCTCCAATTCCTCTTCAGCGTCCTCTCCAGACTCTTCAAATTCTTCATTAGTATCTTCCTCAGGTTCCTCAACTTCACAAGTTGCATTGATGGGTGGTCCCTAGATTGCCAACCTTGTTTGAGAAGAGGGCAAATGGTTCTTGGGTTAGAAGTTCCTTCTTGGGACATCTTGATAAGGAGCATGTTGAGCCAATTGTTTCTTGATAGCAATGAGGTCATTGGCCAATTTTTGTACTAAGGGATCTGTGTTAGCTCCAGAGTTTGAAGAAGAAGAAACAGATGCTTTAGACTTGGAAGGATCTCTTTTCAACTTGCTAGACATGATCAGGTCATCCTCAACACTAACGGCTAATCTTTGATCCTCATCCAATGTTGCAAGATTAGCTCTCCTCAATGCATAGCTTACCTCAGGAAATTGAGCATTTAGGAAAAAACATTTTTGAATCTGATCCATAGGCCGGGTGTCTAGTGGGATCTTATTAATCAACTTATTGAACCTAGCCACAAACTCTCTCATAGGCTCTTGTGGTTCTTTCTTGATTTGAGAAATCTGTGCTAGCAGAGCATGCACATCTTCTACGGGTTTAAAATGGTTCTCAAATCTTGTCCTCATAGTAGTCCAATTGGTAATGGCCCCAGCAGGAAGGTGATAGAACCAATCTGTTGCATTATCTTGCAAAGTCTCTACAAAAATCCTCACCGAGACATCTTCATGCTCAACACCAAGGACTCCACATGCAACTATGAAGGCTGCAATATGTTCATCTAGGTGCACTTTACCATCACCTTTGAACTTGGGAAAGTTATTTCTGTTACCCCTAGGTAACTCATGCAAAGGCTAAGGAAGGGCAAGAGGCCCAACACGGTGGCCCCAAGGTAATGGAACTACCATCCTTGGAAATATCTTGTCAAGAGGAACTCAAACACCAAAGAAGAACTAAAGCACGAAGATTAGGGATAAGTTGCTCTTGAGGGATAATATTTGCAAGAGTTTTATCTTCAATAGGAGATGTGCTTGTGGAATGAGCTCTTCTATTTCTTCTTGTTGAAGGAAGAGGAAAACCTTGCTACTCTAGGAGATGAAACTGAGGATCTGCAATACCAAGGGATCTCCTACCATGAGTAAATCTTAGAGTCGCTAGATCAAAGAATGATCAAGAAATTGTTCATAAACTGGAATCCGTAAAAAATGAACCCCAATGGAGTCGCCAAAAATTGTTGGTTGTCAAATAGGACTTTATTGAAAGTAACAATTGGGGAAATAAAGTCCCTCCTCTTTAATGGGAGAGGTTCCCTTATTTAAAGGCAAAAACCTATTTACAAATGTACAATGTTTAGTTTTAATGAGGAACTCGAGATATCATGAAAGTGTTTGATATAAAAATCATCAATACAAAAGGATAGAAGATTTAAGGAAATGGGTGAAGGCGAGAATAGCACTCTCGGGATATATAGATAACAAAATAATTCCTTACGCATGCTTAATGGAATCATATAGAACATAATCATTTTCATTAAAACCACAAGATGTTATTTCACAGACACAAAGTTCCTTAGATGACATCCACAATAATATAAAGCTTCTCAAGTAAAACAAACTAATGATTCAATAACTTTTAACAGATAGAAAGGAAAGAACAAGAACAGATAGAAACAGAAAGAGAGATCTTCTTGTATTGATACCTTATTACTCCTTTACACTTTCAAAAATAAACAGAGTTCCAGCCCCGAAAATGGCGTAGAGAGCCCATTATATAGCTTATAAATTGGTTACACTTGGTAACCGTTTATTTTAACTAAAATATTAATTAAGTAAGTGCTCAACACAATGTCCTTAATTAGTTTACAATGAGCTCAATTCTAGGAAAAGAAGGAGAAAAGGAGAAACTAGGAGAGAAAACATCCGCTTATTGCTGAGGAGGGCCCACCGACTTGAGAATCCATTGCCTAAATCTTTTTAATGCCTCAACTATCTCTCTGCCTCATGGGACTGATGTGTTGGTAGTGGCATGAGACCAAGTGCCTAGACATTTCTCCATGTTCTTATCAAACTTAGTATGTTCCAAGTATTCTTTATTAGCTTCTTCAATGGTAGATTGAAGAGAGCAAATATCCTTTATCTTCTCTTTGGTAATCAATTCTTCTTTGAACAGGCCTTCTTTGAAAAATTTCTGAATTGAGTTTTAATCTCTTAAAGAGAGAAAGGAACACCTGAAGTTTCATCATGAAGATGACAATGAATATCCTTAAAGGTAGATGCCACACAAGTCTTGAAAGATTCTCCCTTCTGCCAATTATTTCTCAATTCTCCCAAGGCTTCTTCCAGAACTTTTATTTTCCATTCAACACTGAACACCCATGACCCTGACAAGTTGTCCTTGGCATCATCAAAAAATTTACTGGCCAACAATATCTTTTCATCAGCCTCTCCCATCAGGTGAAGATCTATGATGCAACTACTCCAAAGCTTCAGTTCTTTGTCCATAGTTTTAATAGAGGAGGAGAGTTTTTGTTGCAGGTTGACCACCTTCTCATTGGCTTTGAAGGCCTCTTCAATGAAGTTCAAGCCTGCAATGGTCATGTCATCAACCATGGCTTCCATAGCCCTTCCATAAGTGGAATATCTGTGTATATCCTTGATACTCTGAACCTCATCCTGACTGAGAATCATATGATGTGGGAGGGAGCTAGTGGAGTACAATCCAAAACCTTATATTTAGCCAATAATGACTTGATGAAGTTGGAAAGAACTTGATTTTGTTCTTCCAACTGTGTTCTATAGTTATTTTACCCGTTTCCATTCTATCAATAACCTTGGTTATTGTTTCTTGGAGGTTATGTGCCTCACTCTCAAGAGTATATTCTCCCATGGGAATTCTAGAAAGTTCCAAGTCGAGGCTAATATATCTTGCTCTTCATTATCAACCTTACGTTTTGCAACCTTTAGAAATTGTTGGCCTTGAGCATCTGTCAATATTCTTGAAGTTGTTTTAGCTCTCTTTGTTGGAGGAGGAGTAGTAGTACCTAACAAAGCTAACAGAACATCAAAATTGGGCCTTGTTAAATAGGAAGAAGGTTTTCTCTTCTTGCTATCAACCAAGGGTTGCACCCATGCAAAAGTAGAAGAAGAAGAAGAAGGGACAAGAGGTCCAAGAGCAAGTGAACCCATGACACTTAAAGTATTCACCATTGTTGCTTCCAGCAAAGAGGTGAGTGAGGCATCTGGAGCTTCTTGTGTAGAGGAATTTGTGGTACTAGGAGGTTCAGTGCTAGGCACCTCCTTCTCATCTTCTACTGTAACTTCTGAAGTTCCTACAGGAAATGGTACTTCACCATCATCACTTTCACTAAGAACAATAATGTTCTCTCTGGACCTGAAGGCAAACCTGAATGCTCTAGAAGGGTCTCTTCCTCAATTGGCTCTTGTTTCACCTCTTTTATCTTCTTTTGGTACACTTGAGTAGAAGAAGAGGGAGTAGATGATTCAAGTTCTTTAGTTGAGGAAGAAGGAGGGGTTTGTATAGGTACCTCTGTGTTGGGTGTATGTGTTTCCTTCCTAGGTGTTGAAGTATCTCTGGAAGAAGATCCACTTTGATTCTTCTTAAGCTCTCGAACCTTCCTATCAAACCAAACTTTGGTTCTTATAAGGACAGGGGTCAAAATCTCAACCAAGTCATCCTTCTCCTTCTTGTACCAATCCAGATCTTCCAAAGGAGTATGTTTGATTAATGTCTCATATTCAAAAGACAGAAAGTCTGCATCATCATCTTGGAACCCTTCAGGAATTTGATAGAGATTGAGCTCTTTAATCAGTTGTAGAGAGAGTCTACCATAGTGTCTCGCCTTGCTTCAAAATCATCTCGCATAATCAACTCAAGTAATCATCGGATATCGTCCCTGTGATGATAATTTATTTTGAGGTTCTACTCAATGAACTTATTCAAATCAAAACAAGTCCTAGGCCTGAAAAAGTGGACAATGATGGGAGCAAGGGCCCTTTCTATATTTTGGGCATCCAAGGTTGTTTTACATGTATAGTTTCCCAAAGAAATAGGGAAGTGCAAACCAAATATTTTCTTGTCCCTACAAGTTCTATGCAATTTATCCAATTGCCTACACACTTCAATTAGAGCCATCTTGTCATTACAAAACATGGGGAGCTTGAGAGGTGTGTTTTCATAACCAGCCAACCTGATATATGAAAACCTCTTGAATTGAATGAAGAAAGCTCCATACTTAAACTATCAGTTTCATGGCCTCATCAGAAAACCTCCTGGTAGTATCACCTTATGAGAGCCTTACAATATACACGGTAAAGGCATCATTAACTCTTCTGAAATTGTGGTTGCTAGTTTCAAGGGTGAATTGAGGGCGTATGCATAAATGGGCTCATCCTTCTGGCCCTCCATGTATGTGAATCCAAACCATTGCCGGGATGCTACTAGGGAATACATGAGATAAGAAGTCATATAGAACTTCTTAGTTTGCTACACATTAGACAATTGCTTGGTCAAATTCATGCAAATGATTTCTGCCCAATTTATGTTCTGACTACCTTCGCAGACAATGTTGATGAGAGGGCACATCCAGAAGTGAAATTCATTGGTAGAGGGCAATCCCATGACACGAGCTAGAAAAATGATGAAATCAGACAATGCTTCATTGAAATCAGCCCTAATTAATGCTTTGGAAAGTCAGGACACTCCCTTTTAGGGTTCTTCAACCAGGATTTTGCTATTCTTGTCTTATATTTTTCATTATCCTACTCGAATAGGGTCTGAGCTTGAGCTTGAGTGAGAATGATGGAGTCTTAAATCTCCAGAATGCGTAGGGAGAAGTAATGGCAATAGCATCCAATTTGGTAATTAGCTCCCCATGCACATTAGTCAATTCTTTGGTGTCCGAGTTAAAATGAGCTCCACATGTAAGCACGGTGTTGACACATTGTATAGAGATAGGAAACCAGCCACATAAGCAAGTTCGTTGTCATTGATCATTTTTGCCATGGGGGAAGGATTAGGGCTAGTCAATCTGTTCCAAAAATCCCCAAAATCTAGGTGTCGAACCTCACTATCCCCGATATCGGGAACAGAGGACTCAAGAGGTGATACATGTTCTTGGCCTTGGAATTTGATCTTCATGTTTGTAATGCAGAGGAAAAACCTTCAAGGATCGAATTTGCAATGAAAAATGCAAAGGGAGCACGAGCACGAGCAAATCACCTTAATTACATGACATAGATCAATTGATGGCAAGTGAGCAATGTGTCAAATGCATAGAGAATAGTCCTATTAAATAGCCGTTTAGGAGAGAGAAAGTCATTAAATACACATTAAATTCATATTGCACCAACTTAAAAAGATAAGAATTGGGAAGAGAGGAAAAAATTGGCCCGGATGGTCTTTAGTACATTTGGGACATTAGGAATGTGAAGACGCTTGATTCGGCCAATGCAACCGAGTTGGGAAAAGCGAGGAAAGAAGGCACAGATGCTTTTGGGACAAATGGGACAAAAGTACGTGAAGGACCCAATGCGGCTGATGCGGGTTATCGGGGAACAGAAAGCTCGGGCAAACTTGGAACAAATGGGCCAAAAAGTTTTGACAGAACCAAAAGTTAAAGAATTTCGGGAATGCAAATGATCGGGGAAGAAGACTTGTAAAAACTTGGGACATGAGGGAAAAAAATGTCCGAAAAACCCACAAATCACCAAAATAACTCCAAAAACATGAATTTTTACTATCTCCTCAACTTTTCACTTCACTAGAACATCACTAAAGGTCAATCAATTCAAATTTTTCAAATTTTCAACTTCTCAAAAGAGGAGATATTTTGAGAGGACAACAAAGATGTCGGGTCATTAGTGTTGAAATTCAAGCAAGAGATCCCTATATAAACACAACATGCATATCATTATATGGGTAGACAATTGTTATCAAAGGATAGCTATCTACATAGATTAAGGGACTACATATGGGCACATTACTTTGCATACACACTTTGTATAGGAAGGGGAGTTCATTCTATTCCATCTAGACATTTTTATTTTATCTTGCTACCACTGCTATATTGGCGTCATTGACGTGAGGGGGAAATAGGAGAATTATTACACATATAGACATCTAAAACGATGACATGCTTAATTATAAGTAACCTTTCCCGTAAATATACCTACATCATCATATAATAATTAATCACAAGATTTATTATTATTATTATTAATCCATTTTTATCATTTTCCCATTTTTCAAATTATTATCCTTTATTCCATCATTCCATTATTAATCCTTTTAATCCATAATCACCTCTCACTTTATCATTAATCTCATTAATGCATTATTATATCACATTATTCTATTTAATTCCTCATTAAGATTTCTAGGAATTTAATATTCCTACATATACCTACCTTCTTACCCTACACCTAGCCTTTGCATTTAACCTCACCCCTAATAATCATTTATTAAAATAATCTAACTCTAATCCTAATCACATCCTCACACCTCTAAATCTAGAGATTTATATTTCTAGAAGCCTCTCTAAACTTCCCTCCATTTAAAAATTCAAATACACTTCTCACCCTCCATTGAATCTTTTTTTAAATTGTAGAATCCTCCAACTCTAGAATCCTTCATCCTCACATGAATCCTCCACCCTTGATCTCAATACAACATGGATTCATCTTAGCCATTGAATCCTCCACTCACAAACTAGAAATTTTAACTCTCATCCTCCACGAGAGCTAGTTTTGAAGTTGTGAAAGGAAGTTAACAAGATCATAACAAACCTCTTCCATTTTTATCACTCAATCAATCCATCCACTCTATTAGTTCATCCTCAATCAAACCAATCTATCATCACTTTATCATCCAATCTATCAATCATTACTATTCATCATACAAATCAAAGAAAAATCAAAGGGGATATGTTGTCCAAATTAATCCACAAATCTGAAGCAAAGCAAGTGCAATCAATAAGATATCTAAGAGAAAATCCACCACATCAAAGGAGGGGTTGTGAAATATTAAAGGTAAGTGCAGGTATTATATCCTCCTTCCTTTCCATCTTGCTCCATCTGAGGTAGCAATTAGAAGTGTTAGTTTAGGAGTTAGTTTGGTTACTTTATTAGGTTACATTTTCATACTAACACCTCTTTTTTGTTTACATCACGCACAAGCACATAGAACTACATTGAGTCTAAGATGTTGTGCAACACTCAGTTGTAAGTTCACCATTGTGATAGTTGAGGATAGTCTGAGCCCTCATTTTGCACCTTTATTTTTTAGGATTTGATGTCTTTTTTAGGGTTTTGAATGAGTATATTTGTGTGTAAGTTTATAAGTACATAGTTAATCCAAGTGCAATGTACATTCAACCAAAGTTCAACAAGTGCAAATCCCTAGTGACCATATCGATACAAGGTTCCAACATTTTCTGAGACTCATGCACCCAGAAACAAGACTAGGATGCCTACAATCACCCATGTCCCTCTCTAGGTGCTCTAATCCAGCCATTTCCACCTCTCCGATATTTTTCTGTGGTTTGTTATGACGGTCTGTGTTTCTATTTCATAATATTTTCTAGTCCAGACTCATTGCAGGATAAGTGAAATTAAGATAAGTGCTTTACTCCCGTGATTTACTTTCATAGTTAAAATTAAAAAAATAACGTTTAGATTCCATTATATATCATTTATAACATATCTTTTTATTCATATTTTAATAAAATAGTTAGATTTTATTCAATCATATCATAGTAGAGACACTAACATTAACCTCTTAAAGGAAGATAACCTTATAGGGGATTTTGTATAACCATTTTGACTTTAAACTTTCATTCAAAATGGTAAGCCCTCAAATATTCCATGAGAATAAAAAAATCCGATCGGGCACGATATGCTTTAAAGGAGATCTTGAGTGATTACAACCATCACAGAACACGTCGGAAAAGGAATTGGCACTGGAGTTAGTGCACCCAAAAAACAAGAGGACACCAAAAGGTTTACCCATCTATAGTGACGAGGTAAAAGTAAAGTACGAGAAGCCAAGATTATTGAAACTCTATGAGTTGCCTTATTTTGGAAAACCCGAGCGTGTCTATTAATGGTTAATGTCACGCGTACACGAGGACCACTTTTACTTCGTAGGGTGCAAGATACACATAACTTCTCAGCTGATTTTAAAATTCACAGGCCTCATTTGTGAAGGAGAAAGTATAGATGATGACCTGAGTGACAAGGAAGCCATCAAAGCAACTGTGGCTGCATATGATTATAAGAAGGGGTCATTATACTTTGATATCTCAGATATCTAAGACACTATCATGAGAATGGCCACGCGTCTTGTGACAAAGCTAAATGACCAAGAAATGTGGACACAGGTAATTAAGGCATGGTTAAATGTGTGTAGGAAAATATCAGAAGAAACCATCTAAAACTTGTCTGCCTTCATCGCAGATGAAATTATCAGCAACATGCAGGAAGGAGACAAGATACTCTTTGGTAATGTCCTCTTGACAATTGTGTTCTCGAGATATCGGAGTGCACGATGTGGCGAGATAAGTTCATTTTGGAATATTTGAAGGAAGACCCTCGCTCGTGAAAAGATTTACAAAGTAGACTTGTGATAGCATGATGGATAAACCCTCGTGCATCATCTCCAATCATGAACATATCTTAAATAGGTCTCCATAGTCTCATCCCATCTAATTTGCATGACTAGCCCTTTTGTGTTTTGCATGGTTTAGGCAAGGTCAACTAAATGAGACACTCTAAATCATTATGAAATCTCTCCAAAATCTCCTAACAACCTTAATACATAGTTAATAAATCACCTACGTGCATCCATGATCTCACATGGATCTAAAAATCAACCTCAAACCTCAAATCACCTAGACCAGGTCTAGATGAGCACCTGTAATTGGGTCTTCAATCTATACCTACACCTTGACACTCATGTGAGTGACTAACCACTCCCAGGAATTTTATACATGTTGCTACCATGGTCCTTAAGCCATAAAGAAACTCAAACCAATATGCACTAACACCTAGGCTATCTAGGTCAATAGACTAGGCTTGTTAGATCAAGATAATCTCACCGAATCAACTCACACTATCATGACAACACCTGAAACACTATGTCATCATCCTACTAAGAATTTTCTTACACTACTCCATCATCCTCTTTATTATTAATGAGATTTTACATCAATGACAACACCTAGAACTCAACATGTCAAAAATCTACCCCTTTATCATTGATGGAAAAACACATAAGTTTCTCCCCCTTTTTACATTAATGAAAATGAATACATGTTCTTACATGATCTTCATCCTTATCATCCTCTTAGGATCACCCTTTTGTTAGAAACATCAACCAAAATCATCAAATTAGGCACATAAACCTAATTTTCTCCATCTTGACCTCTTCGACCTCTTGCATAACATTTAATGAATGTACTGAGAAAAATAAGCGATGCATAATACTCACACACATGCCAAAAATGATGTTTGGGATCCAAAAATATAATTCTTACCTTCATTATTGCTTATCTCACCTTGATAGGGTTTCAAAATTTCTTATTTCTTGCATACGTGTTCACACATCTCCTTCGAGAACCGAAATACCTAATCACCTTCTTTAGTGCAATTTGAACTAAATTTGACAATTTCTAGAAACTTACTCACAAAATGACAAGACTTCTTGTAGCTCCCATTGGATTTATGACACCATTCTCTAGTGGAGAACACAAATTTTTTTCTTTTTACATTGCTTTCTTGCCTTAGAGGAATGTCAATCACTTTAACTCTACCCTAAAGCATCTCCTTAGTCTTTTCAATCTATTTTCATGCTATCATGTTCTTCTTGAATCAAGAGGAATCTTTCCTTTAGAGTAAATTATCACACCATCCTTAATATAGTTATTAAGTCCATTTATATACCTTATACATCAATTTAAGATCTTAAGAATAACTCCCCCGATTTCTTGAATAAACACCGACTCGTAGGTATTTGTTTTAGAGCAAAGATGACCATATACAGTCATAACACGTAGCTACTTACCTACTAGTCTCCTTTATATGGAGACCACTTAAGCCTCTTATCAACAAGTGTCACAATAGAACATCAACAATCCTTCATACACTATTTGAATCAAATGATCTAAATTTTTATAACTAAAGCAATTTCAACCAATAAAATCATTCCTTAGTCAATTTATTGTACAATTCACTATCATGATTGCCTTCATAGCCTTCATAGGACCACTGGAAAATACCTCATATAATTTATCATGGATAAAATGATCTCCCCTTATCTCATTACACTACTTCATACCTATAGGATGTCATTTTCTCTTCAGACGGTCTTGACATATTCATCTTAAGTTGGAATCTTATCAGCAATCTTATATACACACCTAAAACCTTTCATATATCTTGTTATATAAGTCCTTTAAACCTCTTATGCACATAAATAAATGGAAAATTTATTTCCCCCTTTCTTGGAAGCTTCCATAGACCTATGACACTAGATTTTACACACAATGGCCACCTACAACATATTTGGTGAAGTTTGACTTTACCTAAAGCATGAGACCATTTTATATATCATATTGCAAGTATCAATCATCCTTATTGATATGTTTCATCCCTTATCCACTGGGTTACAACTAAAAACTTAGATGCGATTCCATTTTTTGACCTATAGCATGTATATTTACACTTTTACTATCTAGACAAATCCATTGTAACATGATGACGTCCATACTTCTTTCACAATATAGGTATTCCTCCATTTACACCATGTATCATTTCAATATTTCATCCCTTGACATCTTGCACAAGTTTAGGGATCAATAACTTACTTCTCTTGTTTTAGTAGCCTTTTATAGTCTTGAAGATCACAATCATAGTCTATAGTCCCATATCACGTTCCTTAAGACCAAAAAAACACACTTATCATGTCACTTAACTCATATAGCTCTATTTCCTTATGATGAAGAGCACTTAGACTCTTCTCGAGCATTTTCAAGGAGCAACTCAAGCTCCCCTCAAGATAAACCTTCATAAGGCATGGTGAACCCTTCCTACACTGTAACAACCCATATCAAGGCTCTGTTATAGATTGAACCATGTTCTTCATCAATGTATTTAAGACACAAACTTCACAAATGTATGACACTACATATATTCCTAGGACTTTTATAAATATGTACATCCTTATTATTTTTTGAGTAGCCTTGCAAGTCATCAATACACCTTCCATTTCACTTTCACAGGCTACTAGCCCTACTTCATGAAGAATTCACACCTAGATGTTAATGCATGCCTTCTCACAAAGACTCCTTACCTTTTATGAGTACCATTTAGCTGAATTTATCTTATCTATCAAGCTTGTAGCATGATCTATAATAATTTCTACCCAATTTATATTGTTTTCCTTTCAACTTGGTCTCTTATGCACATACTACAAATGCCAAGAAAATAGGATACCATACAATGTCATAACACCTTGAAACATTCAAATCTCTCTTATTATCATGTCAAGATCATATGGTTGAATATTCATAAGGTTCCATTCACTTCATCTCCATCTTTGGTATTTTTATCATAAACCCTAGGTTAGGGTTTTCATAGAGCTAGAGAAACTCAAACTTGTTATAACTTCCTTCAAACTTAATTTCAAGGCATCAAATTTTGGATAAAGAAAAACCTATTACATTCAACTCCAGGTGTTCTTCTTACCATTGAGGGGCCACCATTATTTGAATCTTTGAATTCTATCTCATTCTCTCTTTCCCAACATGTATCTTTATCTTTCTTGACGAAATGACATTCTCAGAGACTTTAGCTCACATCATGAACTTTCTACCACCAATGAAAATTGTATTATCTTGTCAACATAACATGAAATACTTCACAAATACTAAAGACTCATTAGAGAAATCACTTTTTCCTTTACACTTAACTCAGCCTTACATAACAATCTTGACACATACATGTATCATGACACACTTCCATTGATACCATATCAAGACACCTATACAGACGACGACTTTGACATTGAAAACATTCCATACTTGGACTAAGATACTTGGCCTCTTTTTGATACAATTTTTCTCATACTTTATAAACATTAAGAATTATTTACAAACCTATTTTGGTGTCTCAAATCATAGACTTATTAACATGAATTATGCATGGATTAAGACCAACTTAAATATCCTGGCCATACCTTAAGGGACCAAGACAAAACTTCATACAATATTTAACCATCAATATCATACGACATGACAAATTATAACTCAAGACATGATAGTACATTCCTTAGAAATACTCCTTGACCAATAACACTCACTTTTATTACTTGAAAAACTACTAACAACAACATATGACTACAATACATACCTCAGAACCATAAAGACACATCCTTTAGTAGCAGATCTTAGATCAATCAACTCCCCCTTTCTCTAATGCCTCATATGGATTAATACACCTCCAAGAATCCTAGTAGAGGCCTAGAACTTCATGATGCATCTAAAATAATGACTTGAAGATGTCCCAAGCGCTCTTAGACACATGTAATTCACCTCCTTCCAGTTTCTTTCAATAAAAAATCTGAGATAAACCTTGTGTTGTATCCAAATACGTTCTTGGAGGATCATTATGATTCATTCTAGGATCTCATATCCTACCTTGACCTCTAACATACAAACTAGACCCCGAAAGCATCTTTCTTACATTCTAGGACCTTTATATATTTGATCTTTCCTTAATAATCCATAGTGACACTCTCTAACAACATGAAACAATTTCATTGCAGCTTAAACATGCAATTGAATTCTTACCTTTGTAGGCTTCAACTTGGCTAGGTGGATCATGCAAGCAATATCTTGTAACATGGCCTCTTTTATAACAATTATAACACACTACATTCTCGAGCTTGCTCACTCCTATAATCTCTCCATTTTTTATCATCTATAGTAAACCAGCTACACTCCTTTTCCCGTGGCCAAATCCATTATAAGATAAAAAATAACCTTAAAAAGATATTTCACACCATGAAGCTTTTGGTTGCTTAATTGTCTTTATCTTCATATTGTCTTTGATGAAGACCTCCTTATTTCCTTCCTTAGTGCTTGGTCCTTCACCATCCATGCTTGAAATACCATATTCTTTCTTCATCTCTTTGTCCTTGAAATCAACCTTGAAACCCAAACTAGCACTATTACCTAATAATTTTGGATTGCTCAATATATCATCAAAAGCCTTGGAATTTTTCTCAAAATTCTGAAACGATTGTTTTTCTAGCTTCTTAAGATAACTCCCTCTTGAGAAGAGTCATAGCACTTATTTTCATCTCTAGCCTTCTCATTGTCTCATCTAGCTTTTCAATTCGAGCCCAATGTTTGTCTTCAAGCTCGTGGATTTTGTATTCATATCATTTGACCTAGATATTTAGCTTTTTGACATTCTTCTCATCATTCTTAAGCTCATCTTGAACACATACTAATTTAGATTCATAATCATCATCTTATTCTTCAAAATCTTTACAAAAATCACGTACTAAATCACCTAATAATTTAGAATCACCAGTATTATATCTCATAGCATATTATTTCATAAACAAGACCTCATCTCCTACATCTCCATGATTAGATTCAAGCTCAAAATCTGAAACGTCATTCTCACTACTTGCTTCATAAGAATATACATCTTTCTTTGTGTAAAAACTCTTCTTACCCTTTTTATTGGGATTAAACCTTATAAAATCCTTTTTGTCTTTACTATACTTATGATTTTTATTTTTATGACCTCCTTCATGATCATCAACACATTTATTTTCATTCTTATGAGGACACTTAATAGAAAAATGACCTACTTTACCACAAATGAAACATTTAAAAGTAAGTTTAACTTTGTACTTATCAGGTCCAACATTCAATCTTCTAGAACTAGAACAAACAACTCATCATCATTCAACTCATTAGAAACATCATAAACCTTAGTCTTCTTTTCCTTTGTATTATTCTAAACCTTGAAGGATATCTCCTTCTTGACTAGTTTATCATTTTGAACTCTCATCTCATGTATGGTTAGGGTCCCATACAAATCATCCATCTTCAAGAGAGTCAAATCCTTGGCTTCTTCAATGGCAACCACTTTGGAATCAAACGTAGGAGCAAGAGATCTCAAAACCTTTTGAAAAACTACTTCTTCCTTCACATATTCTCCTAACCCTTTCATGGTGTTGACAACATTGTCAACCCTAAGTAAATATGTTGCAATAGACTCATCATCATTCATTTTAGTCCTTTAAACTAATTTCTAAAAGTTTGAAGCTTAGAAATTATTACCTTGGAGTCTCCTTCATAGAGGACCTAAATTTTCTCCCACATAGCCTTAGCTGATTGGAAATGCATCACCTTCACAAGCTCATATTATCCTAATCCACACATGATAACATTCATATCCTTTTAATTATCACTACATAACTTCTTGTTTACATTACTTGTTAGAGGAGTAGCAGGAACAATATAACCATATTCCACAACTTTACAAATATCAAACCTTGAGGACATGATGTGATTACCCATCCATAGACTACAAAAACTTATTTGACTCCATCAATCAATAATGCTTTGTTGGTAGAAGAACCAATCTTCTAACTAGTCATTTTTGTGCTTTAAGGATCTCATTTTAAGTGATCACACTTCTCCAAGAGGACCTACTATGATACCAATTTTTGGAAGAAAAATGGACTGAGGGGGGTGAATCAATCCTTATAAACTTTAATCAATTCCATGTTTACTTACTCAAACTGTAAACTAATCAACCATTTATTAATGTGTGTACAACATCATTCAACATACATTTAAATAACCATTAACAAGAGAGATAACACCATAATACAATATATAATATGGAAACCTTAAAGGGGAAGAAAACCCACTAAAAATTCTGATTATATTACTAAAACAAAATTATTTAGTGAAACACCAACTTCACAAGGAGCACTAACCCATGCATTTGTAGAGAACAACCCTTATAAGGAGCACCAACCCCTAGCTTAGTGAAGCACCAACTCCAAAAGGATGATAAAACCCCCTAAGATGATCAAGAACCCACTCAACCATATTTAAATGAATACATATGATGTCTTATTACTACAAAAACTAATTGAGATCACCTATTCAGCTCACACACATTCAAACCTTTGTTTCTCCAACTCGCTCTATCTCACTCTTTCATGGAATTGTTTTTCATCAAAACCATGCACATGCACTCTCTAACATTCCTCAACATCTTACACACTTTCTCATCTCGACTCAATGCCTTCATACTTGTTACAAAAAACACACATGGGTTACACTTTTTCCTTCTCACCGAACTAGTACAAATTTGATTAAAACTTCACTTTTATATGCACTTCATATCACAAACACAAATAATCTAAATTTCCCTCCTTTATTTAGACAAATAAAAATTAAAACATACCAATATAATCATTAAAACATTCATAATGGGTCCATGTAAGTCGGTCATGCCTAAATGCACTCAAAAGCGTAAAATTAGCTCAAAACCCCGTCACCTGGATGAGCTAAAACCAAAAACACCAAAACCATGATTATTAAAGCTCCTAAATTCACCAACAATTTTAAATATAACATAACAACACTATCCATGTTCATTAATTATATTTCACCAATCAAATTTATCATAACTAGCTCAAGAAGGCTCATATCCTTCACTAAAGAGTTGTTTTCGAACCATGTATTCACCTTTGGACCTCAAGCACACAAAAAAAAAAACATAAAGTATAACATGTATCCACTCATTATAATAATTTATACATGTATATCATATCCACACATATTAGAGATCATGAAAGATCCATATGTGTAAACCATACCTACTTTCCTTTTAACCAAATCAAGCTTCTCATAAAGTAGTTTTACAAAATCAACTTTTTGCACCATTTTTTTCACTTCTAAGACTTCCAAATACCTTAAATAAGAAAAAAATTCATACCTATTAGATTTCAAATAAATAGCAATCATAAAATGATACATCTCATTCCTCATCTACCTCGATCTTTCAATAAAGTATTCTTTTCCTAGAGAACCAACAATATTCTTCTCTACAAATCAAGTTGGTTGACCCATAAAATCTAATAATCATGAGACCAACCATATACCATTATAAATAACTCTAAATATAGTTTCCATAAAATCTTATATTTCAATAAAATCTTACATTTCCTTCTAAATCTAAGTGGAAGGGCTTCAACTAAGTCCATCTCTAAATACTAATCCAAAAGCGCCTTATGACCAATCTTCATGAATATGGCACACTTTTCCATTTATAAGCTTCACCATGATCTGAAACAATCATGGACATAAACTACAAGTCCCATACCAAATTCAATGTCAATATATTTTGTAACTCCTTTGGAAAACATTGTCCCAAACTGAACTTCTTTGGAAACTTACATATTCAGGTGGGGTTCACTTATCACCACATGCTCTATCACAGCTTTATGGAAATGTAGAGGAGTAATATAAATCATAAAATCATCATACTAGCACAAGAAATCAATTTTTGAAACTTATGAAGCAATTTTTCTCATACCACTTTTGAGTTAGGGTTTCAATCTCATAAAATGTTGTTTACATTCTTAACATTCATTCATAAAAACATGATGATGAAACCACTGCATTATTTTTGTGAAACATTATTAAATTAATTTAAAATCATCCCTAAAATCCATAATGTACCATGAAAAGTACACAATTCATGGTGAGCATCAAAAGGTGCAATTTGAGCTAGAAAATGCTCTTTCTTGGACCCTATTTCACACAAAACATCATAACTTGAAAAATACTATTTAGAATGTCTCCAAATTTTTCTCTCACCTCTAGGACAACCCTGTGCATTATCTCAATTTATCAACATAGATAAAATATGCCTCCATATTCTAATCCCATCTCATTTTCATGACTAACCCTTGGGGTTTTACATGGTTTAGGCTAGGGTCAACTAAACAGACACTCTAACTCATGATGAAACCTCTCTAAAAGGTCCTAAAAAAATAAATACATCATGAATAACTCACATACATTCATTTATTATCTCACATGGCTCTTAAATTCATCCTCATGTCCCCGGGCACTTATACCAGGTCTAGATGAGCATCTGCAATTGGGTTTTCAACTTGTACCTACACCTTGATACTCACATGAGTGTCTAAAAACTCCCTAAACATGTTCTCCATGTTGTTAACATGTTCCTCAAGAAACCAATAAACTCAAACCAATATGCACCAACATCTAAGCTAGCTAGGTCACTCGATTAGGCTTGCTAGACCAAGCCAATCTCATCGAATCAACTCATACCATCATGTCAACACGAAACATTATGCCATCATCCTACAAAGAATTTTATAACACTACTACATCATAACATTTGTCATTAATGGGATTTTACATTAATGAAAATGCCTAGAACTGAACATGCCAACAAAACTCACTCTTGGTGTGAGATCACGAAAAAATACTCACCATCGACAACCAATTTAGCAAAATCGGGACAATTTCTATCTTTACACTATTGAATATCAGGTGCACACTTTCCTTTTACATACTTTTACTTACTTATACACATGTTACTTTGATTTTTATATACTGAGAACTTTTCCTACTTTCTCACTCTTGTTTTGTAGGTCCGTGTTTAATACACAACAAGAAGCATCCTAAATCAGCAATAACAAGCACAAAAATAGGTATAAGATATGCATACGCTTCACCCCTAGGGTCCACTTCCCTTTTCCTAGTCTCATGCTTCACTTTGCGATCACTTTACTCTTCATTTGACCACTCAACATGTTATTTATCATATTCTCTACAAGATCATAAGGTACACATCTTCTATCTACTTTATGATATCGAGTATTTAATAAACAACATAAAGTGGGGAAAAATGTAGACACAATATCTATTCTCTTGGGTAAATTTACAAGTCCTAAAAGGTTACTAGCATTTACATGATTCATTAGCAAGAAAACTAGTAATTGAAAACTCACTTTAGCTTTTTGCTTTGTCTTGTGCAATTTTATTGACCTTATTCTTCTTACACTCTCGTCAACATTTGACTATTTTATCTTTCTATGGCGTTGGACACTAACGCCTAGATTGGGAAACTAGCACTAGAAATTCTTGTCTTTTTGGGTGCTCATGTCCTTTTTCACCTTTTTCTTATCCTTTTGGCCCCCTTTCACTTCTTAATTACTTTTTACTAATTTGGGTATGCCTTCTAGTTGTCAATTACAAAATTCAAACAAAAGAATCATATAAATACACATTTATGTTTTCAAATAAGGGACTAAGCACTAAGCATTACATAATACCACCTAAGGTTGCATTCAAAGGAACAGGAGCATCAAAGGCATCCATCTAGCACTCGTATAGGAAAAAGGGTTGCAACACTTCTACATACATAACACGGGAGGTGAAGTCTATTCTATTCCATTTCGCAAATTCTGTATATTTTCTACATTCTAGATCTAGCCCAATATCATTGTGGAACTTGCACAAGGGCATCTTATGGAAAAATTTATACACACACACACAAGAATGATATAGAGTCTTAGATGCGGTGCAACATTCGGTCATAAGTTCATTCTTTGAGTGACTACTGTGGTCATTCTAACTCCCATTTTATGTTTGATGTGGTTTTGGGTATGTGCGGTGAACATATTTCTTGCAGTTATACTTACATTCACATGTCGAAAGTGACTCCGGAGCGATAGATAGGAAAGGAAAATGGACATCATCCGGCCTGACGGAACCAAATCTGTAGCATCTAGTTAAACACCAATTTCCAGTCAAACACTAGCACTAGGAACTTGTCCTCTTCCAAACACTAATGTCTTATGTATTTTCAAAGTGCAAAACCTCCAATGAGCATTTACAACACTATCCTCAATTTGTTTTAACTATTCACTTGCCTAAATCACTTCCTATTCATTTAGAAATAATTTAAGTCCTTTTATCTCCCCTTCTTTCTTAAGGTTTCATATTTCCCATGCTTTTTGCTTGCATCTTATTGTATATTAACATTTTTACATCATTTATTACCGTAGTTACTCGTAATCAGATTTAATTAATTTTTTTTATTAATTCACCCACCCTATAGAAGTAGTGTAAGGAAAAGTAATTGTATAGTGTCAAGATGGTCAATGTAGTGCTTATAAAAGTATGAGTCTCCAAGATGTCACCAAATTATAGAGGAAGGAACAAGGCACGAGAACCATGGATATTCTTATTGAGACTCAAATATAGTGTTCACATGGAGATAAATACCTATACCTAAGAAGATCAAATGATTTTTGTAAGATATAAAAATATTATTAAATTTTATATAGAAAATTGATGTTGAAAGACCTGAATGCATGATAGGTTGAAGCATATATATGGGAAATTAGTGTTAATAATAAATTAAAAACTATGATAGATGAACTTATTTATTGTAAGATATAAAAATATTATTAAATTTTATACAAAAATGGATGTTGAAAGACCTGAATGCATAATAGGTTGAAGCATATGTATATGGGAAATTAGTGTTAATAATAATTTAAAAAGGCGTGGTAGATGAACTCACTAATCAACTGCAAATAATTAATGTATTGTGTAAAGAGGATATTTCACACAATATAACCAAATTTCTCAAAACACTCCTTGAAAGTACAACAATGGATCTATGCACCTCTAAAATGTGAATTTGGTATATGGAAACCAAGACCATGAGATATAGATAGGTGGTATACTATAAATTTAGGAGGATATGAGATCAAGTATGTAGTGTGATGTAGGAGAATGTAGAACATACAAGATGCCAAGTTGTGGTTTAGATTCAAGAGGTCATTGGTAGTAGTCATGACACCATTCCAACTTATCCGGATCCTTATTTGTTTGTAATAAGGATTTTCCCTACAAGAAATCTAGTTCAAATATTTGAATAGTATTTATTAGTATCATGTGGTCTAGATGACATTGTGTGAAATGTAAGGGGTAATCATGATATGCTAAGGTGTTTTAACCAAAAAGGAAGTTATGAATGTAATTGATCAGTTATTGACCTCGTGGAGAGAGTATCATTTATTGTAAATCCTCATTCTTGAGAGGATATGCAAGATATATTTGAATGGATTAAGTAGAAGTTCGAGTTTAGGATAGGAGACCATCAGTTTTAGAAATAAGGTAGGTCAATTAGAAGGTGAGTAGAGAAGTAGTAGAGCTTTGAAGGATCACGAATCATAAATATGTATGGAGGATATTTCAATTATGCATGATTCTGAAAGAAAAACCTTTTAAACATAAAAACAATGCATTTGTTCGTGAATAAATAAGTGGAATCATGTTAGTTGGAATGCATTTTAATGACTACATGGCTGAAAAAATGAGATAAAGTATTGGCTATGATAAGATATGAAATTAAATCATTCCAAAACAAGTGTAGATACAAAGTATGAATCATGTAAGTAAGGGTTTAAAGATTTGTTTCTTGTGTAAATGATAATTATCTACATTTGAAATAACTTTCTCTACTTTATTGATGAAGATATAACCTAAAAATTAGAGTGAATGCACAAGTTAGAATAATGCATGGAGGTTCTTGCCATGGTGTAAGACTTGAAGCTAATAAGTCGAGAAACTGTCTAATTTAATTTAAATTGAATTAAACCTTATTTCAGAGTAACCTACTATAACTAATGTTATATGGATGATGATATATAGTAATATCTAAGATCAAATAAGAAACAATGTATAACTATATGCAAATGATAGAGAAGGATGAATTAGCTAAATTTGTGCAACCTATAAGTGATATGGACTAAGTAAATGTTAGAATAGTCCTGAAACAACATTGTAAAGTCTCGATGGAGATTCAAAAGTACATAAATATGTAAGAAAAATACTCCCACTTGAGGATAGGAGCACGTGGGCGCTAGTGTTTGATCCGAGCACTAGTGTCCACTTAGATTCTCATGTTTTGAAATTTTCTGGTTTGGAAGGTCTTCACTCCAATATTCATTTTTTCTCTCTAACTTCACTATTAGGATTCTGATCACACCTCTAACCTATAAAACAAATGTCTACATGCACATGCCCACAAAACCACATAAAACCTAATAAATAAGATGCAAAATGGGGAGTCAGATTGACCTTAACAGTCAATTAAAGAGTAATCTTATGATCGAGTGTTGTACTAAATCTTAGACACCATGTAGTTCTATGTGTATATGTGTGTAATGATGCCCTAGGTTTCCCTTGTGTAAGTTGCACTATGATATTGGGCTAGAACTAGTTTTCTATAAGTATGAAAATTTGTGTGATGGAATATAATTAACTTCCCCTCTTATGTTGTGTATGTAGAGTGATGCACCATTTGTCCCTTATATGAGATTTTTAGATGAATGCCTTTGAAATGATCTTGTGCCTTGATACAAGCTTAGGTGATGATAGATAATGCTTATAATGCTTGGACCCTTATTTAGAAGAAGTAAATAAGTATATATATGATTCCCTTGTTTGAATTTTATAATTGACAACTAAAAGGATGACCCAAAGTACTAAAAGGTGCCCAAGAAGTAAAAGAGACCCAAAAGGGTAAGAAAATGATAAAGAGGGTCAAGAGCATCTAGGAGCATCTGGGTGTTTCTATCCTTGTTGGGTTCTATTGTTTGAGGCCATAAAATATAAATTATTCAAGTACCAACAAGGCTTTAAGATGTGTAAGACTAGTAAGAATGCAAAAGATAAAGCAAAAAGGCCAAAAAGGAGTTATCAACCACTAGTTTTCTTGCTTAGGAATCATGTATACATTAGTATTCTTTAGGACCTAGAAATATACCCAAGTGCATAGATTTTGTGTCTACATTTTCCCCCACTTTATGTTTTCGAGTGAATACATGGTAGCATGAAGTAGATAGAATATGCATACCTTGTAATCCTATAGTGAAGAGTGTAGTCAATAGCTTGTCAAGTGGAAAAGTGAAGCGTGAAGTGATTGTAATGTGAAGCATGGAAACTAAGAAATGGAATTTTACCCTAGGGGTGAATTATATGCAAAGTAGTGTGATGTTAGAGATGTGAGCTACTTATTGTTGCGTATAAGGAAAAACTTGTAAAAAATAGCAATAAAGTAGTCAAATTTCCATATGTGAAAAATCATAGTAATGTATGTATATGTAAGTGAAAATGTGTAAAGGAAATAGAGCATCCAATGTGTAAAAGAGTATGAGATAGAAAATTTCCATGTTTTCTTTGGATGTTTTATCAGATTGGAATCCCTTATTCCCGATGGTGAGGTTTTGGAACGATGTCATGCTAAGAACAAGTTTTTGGGTGATCTCAAGTCGAGAGAGAGTTTATTGGGAGATCTCATACCAAGGGTGAGTTTTTTGGGTGATCTCACGCCAAGAGAAGAATACTAGGGAGAGAGGTATGTTTTGTCTCCATCCTTGACACTTTTCAAATAAGTAACGTTGTAGATGGCACATCCTTTATTTGTAACCTTTTGTAAACTATTGTAACCTTTTATAAGCGATTGTATACATTTTGTAACCGAAGGTAAGTGCACGATCTTTGGAGATATTTAATGTAAACTGTTGGAAGCTTTGATGAAATGAGAAACTAACTATTTTTTTCCCCTAGGACATAAATACCTAGGGGACACAAGCGCCTATCACAAATTTTTGGTACTAGGTGCTAGTATCTTCTTTGTGTTTTTGATCCAGTCCGATTACGGACCACTCTATAATGGTGTGCCTTTGCCATTTTTGTATTGTGTTGAATTATTTTGGAGGTTTGAGCTATTGTAAGGGTGATTTGTTCACCCAATAAATTTCTCCCCATTTGGGATGCATGTGACAATTGTAGGAGAATTCGGCCTAAAGAAGAGGACACGATAGTGATATGTATATATGAGATTGCGGGGGTTGGGGATTTGCATGGTAGAAATCAAGGCACATGTAAACGCAATAGGCTAGAAACAAGTTTTAGTAAAAAATATCTAGTATGCAATATAGTACAATGTAGCAAGACACTATGAAGACAACGGGTAGACCATAAAAATTGGGTTGCATACATGGGAAATTTCTCACAATGTCATAAGATAATTAGGCCCTGAAGTGACCATAGGAAAATAATAAACAATCATGACATAAGGCATATCAAGCAAACAAAAGTAAGAAAGAAATGACATATAACTATGGTTGTATTGATCTTGTAAGGAAAATGTTGCACATGAAGCACCCGTTAGTATGTTTGAAAGACACGTAGTATGTCGAAAAATGTATATAGCAGTGAAGAATAAAGCTATAGTGATTAGAAATAGTAAGTACTAAAGTGATAAAACCTATTATGTTTAGTAAGATAAGTAACAAAGGTAGATGCCCTCAAGAGCCTCAACAAGAGTGGTAAGGAGCAATTTCAAGAATCATGCATCATGTAAGAATCTGTGAAAATTATTGCATTCACCTCAAGATACAAAGTGAGCGTGCATGTGTGTATAAAAATATAATGACATACAACAAGCTAGCATAGGAAACAAAGTGCAACAGGTAAGTAATATAAGTTAACAAGACACAATGCAACCACGGTGTGTAAATGTTGTGTGAGTGTGATGGTGTGTTTCGATATGTAAGACATGAAGATAATAGAATCATCATTTCCCCAATGGATGTGTGTTTGAGATGAGGTTCATTGATGAATTTTTCCCTCAAAAGTCAAGTATGAACCATAGAGAAAGAGTGTGTCATTGGGTAATGACGGTACAATGTGTGTACTAGAGATGTGAGAATGCTTGAAAATATATACATGAAGCGTGGAGCATGAAGTGTAGAAAAATTAGATGATGTGAGGTTCATTTAAGAATTATACCCTCAACAGTCAAGTATGAACCGTGGAACTAGAGTTTGTCATCGAGTAGCGAGGAATAGTATGTAGTAACAATATTGTGAAGAAGTAATGGCATAAGAAGCAGAGAGAGGAGGGAAGGATTCTAGTGTGTATATCAAGAGCTTGTGGAAATATATGTGATCATTGTGAGAAAAAATTCCCGGAGTATGTATAATGAACGAAAAGATATATATCATATATATATAGTAGTATAGAAGGATCCATAAGTAAGCACGGGAGAAAAACGTGTATGGAGTGGAATAGGGTTGGAAATGGAAGCCATAAGCATAGATAGATGTAATGATGTGTGCTCATAGTGTACATAAGATAAAGTGTTGCTATAAATATTGACTTAAAGTGCAAAGTTACAATAAGGTATAGGTGTCTATGTGAGTAGTATGGATAGGAAACTAATGATTAAAACATGTGACTATTAGGGAGGGAGAGGTTGATGCACCCCAAATGTGCAAGTGATGGAGATCTATACGATGATGTGAGAGAGACCATGCCATGGTGGCAGAGTTTGAAATGTGTCCCAATCATTGACATAGGTATTATCGGATCAAAAAGAGGAAGTGTAAATAGAATATTAGGAAGTTGATCCGGGATCTCAACTTATGATGAGGGAATTGGTTATTTATCCTTTGATGTTTTGGACCTAGATGGGACTTATGGTGATTATGACATTATTGGAGAAGGAAAATGAGTGACTATTGTGTGATTCTCACTAGACATAGAGGATAAAATTTGGGAACCCATTGGGGTTTGGTAATTGGACATGAGCATGTGGCGGTATGTTGTGTAGAAAATGAAATGAGGCTTTAACACTCAAGTTTAAACATTATTCATTCCAAATCATAGCAATCATCGACACAATGTCTAATAACTTGATGATAATTATAAAATGGGTGACCTTGTATTTTGTAAGTCGATCAAGAGGTTATAAATGAGTAGGTGAGAAAGTGATTAACTAGTGATTGAGGAGCTTACAGAGAGAACACCATGTTGCGTAACATTTTGATCAAACTTGAGAGGTGCTTGTTGTGGGGAAATGCTGACCTTGCTTGTATGAGCACATGTAGTAAACATGGGATTAGGATGCTGTGTAGAAGAATAACTAGCATGGGCATGAGAAACATCCTTGAGATGTTGGATTTCAGATTTGAGGGATGTAATAGTGGCTTCCATAACTTGAAATTTATCTTTAGAAAGGAGGTGTAAATCTTGAATTAGTTAAAAGTTGGATTGATTGGTTATGTTATCGGACTTGCAGGAGGGTAGGAGATACGATTGAAAATTACACTCACTTGTGAATGTGGGGTATTGCGAGGGAGGTACATTGTGTGTATGAATTTTGTGAGAGCATATTTGCAAATTGGGTGCTTTTGAAGTAATTGATACAAGGAGAGTTGAGGAACTTTAGGAGCCATGATACGAAAGCCTATAAATAACTATGCGAGATCAAACAAGAGATGGAAATATGAACCCTATATATATATATATAACAACATACTTAGTGATATAGTAATAATAGTAAGTGCATGATTTTATGTCTACATAAGTGAGAAGATTAGATGGGAGATGGAAATATGAACCCTTATGCAACTAGGGTTTTTGCGGTTAGGGAAAGATAAATCTAATGGAATAGGTAAAATAAAGATCTAAATGGCCGATCACAATGTGGGAAACACAAAATTATTTAATTTAAATGTAATTAAAACATTTTTATATTAACTTACTGTAACTAATGATATGCATATGATAATATACAAGTAATGTCAAGCAACAAGCATGCAACAATGTATAACACTAAGCACATGAGGGAGAATGATGACATAGCTGATTTTGTGCAACTTGGAAGTGATTTGGACTAAGTAAATGATGGAATAAGATGGAAATAACATTGTAAAGGCTCGATCAAGATTCATAAGTATAGAAATATGTAGGACTAAAATGCCCACAAGAAGATAGGAGCACCTAGGTGTTAGTGTTCGATATGGGCGCTAGTGTACACTTAGATTCTCAAGTTCCAATTTGTTTGGGTCAAAAGGTCTTCTCTATAATATTCATATTATCACTTTTTCTTATGTGTTAGGGTTCGATCACATGTGTAACCTATAAAAAGTGTCTACATGCACATGCCCACAAAAGACATCAAACCTAATAAATAAGATGTAGAATGGGAAGTCGGATCGACTGACCACGACAGCGGTTATCCGAAGAGTGATCTTATGAATGAGCATTACACTACATCTTATAATCCATGTAGTTCTATGTGTATGTGTAGGTGATGACTTCCTAGGTTTACCTTGTGAAAGTTTCACTATGATGGCATGCTAGATCTAGACTGCTCCAATTATGCAAATGTGTGTGATGGAATAGAATGAGCTTACCATCTTATATTGTGTATGAAGAGTTATGCAACCCTTGTCCATTATATGAGTGTGCTAGATGAATTCCTTTAAAATGCTCTATTGTATTTGATGCAAGCTTAGGTGATGATAGATAATGCTTATAGTGCTTGGTCCCTGATTTAGAAGAAGTAACTAAGTATATGTATGATTACCTTGTTTGAATTTTATAATTGACAAATAAAAGGCTTACCCAAAGTACTAAAAGGTGCACAAGAAGTAAAAGAGACCCAAAAATATAAGAAAAGGATAAAGAGGGTTAGGAGCATCCAGGAGGGACAAGAGTGCCTAAGCACTACTTTCCTAACTCGGGAACTAGTTTCGAGGCCATAAAATATAAATCATTCAAGTACCAACAATTCTTTAAGATGTGGAAGACCAATAAGAATGCAAACGATAAAGCCAAAAAGCCAAAAAGGAATTATTATCCACTAGTTTTCTTGCTTAGGAACCATGTATACATTAGTATTCTTTAGGACCTATAAATGTACCCAAGTGCATAGATTTTATGTCTACTTTGTTAATACAAGACTGTAATTTACATTTTTGAAGATTTTTAATTAATACTTTAAAAAGAATAAAACTTTTTGGTATTTAGAGGAGGTGGTGTAGGGTCTCAGTAGAGGAGTTTTGAGCCTTGACCATGTTCAATACACCTAGGAAATAAAACTAAACCAAGGGGGAGTGCTATTGGGTTAGTGAAACCTTAAGCTAGGGATGGAGGAATAACAAGAACCATAATTCCACCTTACACCGTTTAAAAATTCTAAAACTCTAAAATTAGGTATATTAAGGTGTAAAGTAGATGTATCTCGAGTTTTAAGTGAAATGGTTGAGGTTTGAGATTAAATATGGCGTGAACACAGTCCTAACCCCTAGATTATATAGTATAAGAACCATTTAAAGTTATCATCAATTTAAATACAAAACTTTATGGAGAGGATTGTCTCAGGAGGGGTAACATGATGATTTTCTAGTGTTAAATGTCTTAAGAAGACAAGGAAATGTTCTAAGTGTAGACATGTAAAATTTCAACATGGTCATTTCACAAATAATATGTCTATCAATCAATAACAATCCATTTTCATCATTAACTATATAATAATTAATTAATTATTATATTCAACCATACTTTATTATCTCCTTCCATCTATCCCATAATCCCATTATATCCTTAGAAATATTAATACATCATTAATATTTTATTTACCTCATTAACTACTTTATAACAATTTAAAAATACTCACCCACCTACCACCTACCCTATGCCTACTCTATGCCTAGCTTCTCCATCTAGTCACTTCCTAAATATAATTAATTTCACCTACTACAAGCTAAATGAACCTCTAAATCTAGAGGCTTCTATTTCTAGAAGCCTCTCTATTCTTCCCTCCCATTTTAAAATATTCAAATAAATGTGCACTATTCCATTGAATTTTTAATTCAATGGAGAATTCTCCTAAAATATAGAATTTTCTAAATCTAGAAAGCTCTCCATTCTCATGGAATTTCAACCATTGATCTAATCCAACATGGAAAAATCTCAACCATTGATTTTTGCTCCCTCCATCTATAAATAGAGGTGCCACCCTCCATGGCAAGCACCTTAGAACTATTACAAACTTATTCTTCTAAAATCTCTAATCCATATAGAAATCTACATAGCATCCACGTGAGCCAAAATCATCATTTTATCAAGGGGAAATGCCTGCAAATATAGTCCACAAATCAAGCATTCTAAATTTGTCCAAGGAGAAAATCCATCACATCAATGGAGGAGTTGTGAAATCTTTGCAGGTGAGTGTGGGTATTATATTCTCTCTATTTTTAATCCTTTCTCAATATGAGGTAGTTGAATTATTGTGTTTTGTATCAATTTAGTTTCATAGTCATTTCATGAGTGCGTGTTGACACAATTTTTCCTCTACACTAAGAAGTCATAAAACAAAAATTTCCTCCGATAGTCCTAAATACACATTCTTAGAGCTAGAGTGAAGATAATGGAAATGAGGATCTCCTTTTCATAATAAAAGACTTGAAAAAGGTGTATCATATTGCATGAAAAATGCATAATATTTTTATGAAGTTAAGAAAAAGGCGTTGACATTTTTGCACCTCGTGTGGAAAAGGTCAACTCGAAACTTTTAAGGTTTTCAAATTGGTCGGGTTACAGGTTTGACTATGTTGGAGACAACCATCTTGAAAGGAGACACAATTTAAATTACTTGGTTTTGGACAGAATTAGAATGTCATGCATAAAATCAACAATCGAAAGAGTTGTCCCGAAGACAATACCTTGCATATCGCTTCTCCATGTATCATCTTCAACAAGGCAATGTAGTAGCCTAGGAAGACCGATACAAGTCCTTAGTGAAGGCAGGGAAAATGACATAAATAGTGCTTTACTTCTAAAGTAGTAGTCCAAGTTGCGGAGTTTCAAACAGTTTACATTTTCAATGAGCGTCAATAAGGTACACTTGATTTTAATTTATTTCCATGATTAAGTGAATTATTTAAGTGTTTTTAGTTGTATAAGTTCATTTATTATCCATACAAATGAAGGAAAGTACAGAAAGGAAAGACATACATCTCATTACACGAAAATAATTTCATTTATTCATGAGGAATAATTGTGCATATTTATCTCACACAAGCCGTGAGAAATAACTGAGGAAAAGGAATGCATATACTTATGAAATTGAAAATGTAAGGAGGTAAATGAAACCCGTCATTTCCTTGAGGAGGTGTTCCTTCCTTTTCGAGATGTTACTCCAAGCTTTCCTCTGTAAACTGCATCATGATACCTGGAAAAGAGAAGAAAATGGTGTCAATACTGAGCTCAGGGTTTTATCTTAACTCCTTATATTTCCAGTTTCAGAAAAACATGCATTCAAAAGTGCAATTATGGTATTCATAGGAATTTACAAGTACATCTTGAACAAATTTTAAGATTGTAGCAGATAAGTACAAGTACAAAATATCATAAGTTGAGAAGAGAATAGAATTCAAATTTGCAACATGATGTTTTAAGTTCAAGAGAATTCATTTTAAACTTTCAAGGAAATGTACAGTGTTCATAAATGTAACAGGTGAAGAAGATCCAATGAAATTCCATATACATCCTGTAGCTGACATGATCTGAAAGTATGAAATGTTTAAACATAAAATTTCACAACCATGTGGGAATTATGAATGAATCCAACAAGTACATTATTTAGCTCTTACTTTGGCATACAAAGTGTACAAATTCTGGTTCAATTGTTCTACATTTTATAGTGTAAAGAATGCTTACACAGTATAAGAAATGCAACATTCTAGTTTCCATTGCAAAATAAGCAACACAGTAAAGCAAAGAGTCACAACAACCATGCAATCAAAGGAATATTCAAGATAAAAAAGTTTAGATACAAGATCTACATGGTAGCTGGTCCAGAAGAAAGGCACAAGTTTTCGGCCAGCTACATGCTCATTCATCATCTGTGTTCATCATGTCTTCACATTATAGGTTCTAGAACAAGTAAAATACTTAAGAAACAATTTTAGGGGTTCATATCTATAATTTTTCATGATTTACAAACCACGTTGAAGTGAGGAATGTAATTCAGAAAGGTACCAACATTCAATAAAGATCAAGCCTCAAGTTCTCATTCTAGAGTTCAGGAAAAGAATACAGATTTGCCATGATTTTTAAGCCATTGAGTTACAAAATTTTCACTGACCATAACTTGGAAAAATCACCAAGCACAAATTTCAGATCACATCAAGTAAAGTTGACCCAAAGAGAGGTTAAATATTCAGCTTGTAAAGATACAACCACATATCTTCGAGAATCGCAATATTTTACCTCCTTATTTTGTTATATGCTTATCTAGAGATTTCAAAGCAAAAATAGGAGGTTATCTCTCTTCAGATTGGTCCTTGTTTTTCACTACACATTATGGAACCAAAGTTACTATCAATTATGAACCATTGGCCATATTTCACATTGAACCTCACGCTTCTAATTCTTTAGCTAATTATGTAACCTTAGACCAGTTTGATATCGATAATACAACTCATGTTTAAACATTAGATGGTGTTTCTAATTTTTTATGGATGAAAAGACACATGAAGAACAAGCTCATGATCCTTTCAAAGAATTTTAAGAACATCTTTTTGGTGTGTATTACCTGCATGAGGAAAACACACCAATTCCCTTGCTGTCCAAAACAAATAATGCAATGAAGGGATTTGGAAGCTTCATTTTGATGGAGCTAAGAACAAGAAAGGACAAGGAGTAGGTTTGATGCTCACTTCCCCCACAAAAAAAAGGTATTTCTTAGCTTTGAGTCTCTAATTTTCATGCACTTGTAATGTAGCTAAATACAAAGCATTAATTCATGGCTTACTTTGGGCTAAAAGAGAGGTATTAGCATGTTACATATTTTTGGTGATTCTGAGTTGGTTATCAACCAAGTAAGAAATTTCAATGTTTGTAAGAATCCACTAATGAAGTCTTATAGACATAGAGTTTCAAACTTAATGGAAGATTTCAACGCTATTAATATCCAGTCCATTCCTAGAACAGAAAATAAGCATGCAGATAGACTTGCAGCGATTGGTGCCAGTTTTGAAGTGTTGGAACAGATTAAAAACAACAAGATTCAGCCTCACATAAAGCTGATTGTCAAGCCTTCTATACCTGATAATGATTTAAATTGGCAGGTTTTTGAAAATGATGAACATATTTACGAGGTTTTTGCAGTAAGAAGCTGAATTTTCTGCAATAAATCAAGATAAATTACAACACTTATATGGTGACTAGATTGTTCAATTAAAGACAAATAAACTACCTCGAGGCTTGGTCACATTGGAATACATCTTTAACACTGATGATCAGTTAAGGAAAGAAAAAACTAATATGTCAACACATGCTGATAACTATGAGGAAATCACAGTTGATGAAGGAAAAAAATTCTCGGAAAGGTATGTTCTCTAGTGAAAAACCTTCCTTTATTAATCTTTGAAAGGAATTTAAAGATGTTTTCTCTTGGAAATACCAATACCTGAAAGGATTTGATCCCATTTTAACACAACATACTATTGAATTACAACCAAATTCCAATCCAGTTAGGAAAAACAGAGACCTGTAAATCCCAAAATAGAGCCTCTAATGAGGAAAGAATTATCTAAGTTAATCAAATTAGGTATTATCTTTCCAGTTAAGCATTCAAGTTGGGTAGCCAATCTTGTTCGATCTGGAAAAAGAATGGAGAAATCAGATTATGTGTGGATTTAAGAGATCTTAATAAAGCTTCATTAAAATATCATTACCCACTGCCAAATATGGATCAAATTTTAAGAACAATTTCTGGTTTAGATAGACTATCTCTTCTGGACGGTTATAGTGGATACAATCAAATTTTAGTCCGAGAATAAGATAGGTACAAAATAGCTTTTACCACCAAGTGGGGTACTTATGCTTACAAAATAATGCCTTTTGGCCTTTCAAATGTTGGTGCATCATTTCAACATGTAATGGATATTGCTTTTCGTAGCTTGTTAAATAAATGCATCTTGGTTTATTTAGATGATGTTACTATATTTTCAAAAAAATAAATGAACATCTAATACATCTAAGGTAGACTTTTCAGTTGTGCAGGAAGTTTGGAATATCTTTGAGTCTGAAAAAGTCTATCTTTTCAGTACATCAATATTTAACAACTGCATTGGTTAAACCATTGATAGCTATGTTAAAGAAAGAGAAGACTTTCTCTTGGACCAACGAAGGGAGAGAAGGGTTTGAAGAAATTAAAGGAGCCATCTCTCAAGCTCCTACTCTTGCAAATCCAAATTTTGATAAATATTTTACAATGTATACACTTGCAGGAGCTAAAACAATCTCAGCCATATTAACTAAAGTTAATGATGAAAATATTGAACAACCAATAGCTTTTTTTGGACAAAGCTTGCATGACTATGAAACAAGGTATACATTTATTGAAAAATAAGTACTTTCAGTAGTCATAGGACTAAAGAATTTTAAGTACATGCTTTCAAACAACAAAATTCATGTTCTTTTTCTCATCCAAGTGTAAAAGCTTTCTTGTTAAATAAAGAATTGAATGAGAAGAGAGTAGGATGGATAACGAAGGTCATGGAATATGATGTTGATATCCGTGTTGCAAAGATAGTTCGAGGTAAAGGTTTGTGTGAGCATGTAATTGCTGATATGGAAAAATAATAGGTTACTGAGAATCGAGAAGATCTTAAATAGCATGATGATGTTATGTATTAGCAATCAGACGTCATGGTTAAGCCAAAAAATCAGCAACCTGAGCTTGTTCAATAAGTTCAGGAATCAAGATGGATGACTAATTTAGTTAACTATCTACAACATGATACTTATCCGGAAGGTATGGAGAAGAGTAAATGAGGGTATTTCAGTTACAAGTTGTACCTTATGTTTTTACTTGATGGTGTGTTATACAAAAAAGATATAAACAAAATCTTACTACAATGTGTTGATTATGATAGAATTCAACAATTATTATCCGAATTCCAAGAAGGACCTGTAGGAGGTCATTTTTTAGCACATACCACAGCCTTAAAAATTATGAAAGATGGGTAATATTTGCCCAAAATTTTCAAAGACTGTTTGAATGGGTCGAGAAAGTGTAAGAAATGTGCTTTCTTTATTAGAAAAGAACGTTTAGCTTCGTTGCCCTTACAGACCTATTTCAATTGATCATCCTTTTATGCAATGGGGTCTTGACTTTATTGGCATGATAAACCCACCTTCGTCATAAGGACACAAGTGGATTTTGACTACTACAAATTACTTTACACGATGGGTGAAGCAATAGCCTTGAAAGATGCTAATGAAACTTCGATACTATCCTTTTATGAAGGTATAGTTTGCAAATTTGGTGTTCCAGCAACTATCATTTCAGATAATGCTTTAGCATTTCTTGGTGCAAAGGTAACAAATTGGGTTATCAACCATGGAATTTATTTAAGTTCATCATCTAATTATTACCCACAAGGTAATGGGTTAGTTGAAAGTACTAACAAGAATCTTTTAAGGATCATCAGAAGAACACTCAAAGATAACCAGAGAGCTTGGCATCTAATGTTGAATTCAACACTTTGGGTTGACAGAGTGACTCCTAAAAGATCAGTTAGCAATTCACCATATAAGGTTATTTATGGAAGAGAAGCAAGAATGCATGTTTCGGTTGAGTTATGTGCACTAGATTTTCTACATCAAATGGAGCTACTTGAAAATGAACCATTGCATGTTTGTTATGTAGAATTAATGGAATTACAAGAGCTAAGAGATCAAGCTCATGTAAACATGGAAAATAATAAGAAACAGATGAAGAAAACTTTTGATAAGAAGGCTAAGTTCAGAATCTTCAATGAAGGAGATATTGTGTTGAAGTGGGATGTTGATCGTGTAAAGCCAGGAAAACACACCAAGTTTGATACAATTTGGAGTGGTCCTTACATGATTTCATCTTGCAAAGAACATAATACTTTTCATATCTCAAGGCTGAATGGAGAGGAACTTCCCATTCCTGTGAATGGTATGTTTCTCAAACACTGTTATTGAAAATCCTACAGTGTCTATTTAGAGTAGGATTTCCCTTCAATAAGTGTAGTTCCTACACATTGCAATGTTTTTCAATTTAATAAAGTACATTCATGCACGTGATCTGGTATACCAAATCCTTTCAAGTTTTAGTTTGTTTTGGAAGGGTTGGACCTTCAGGAAGGAAAATTTTGGTTACATGCTTTGGACTCCATGCCCAATGGACAAGAGCAAGGCCTTTGGTTTATAAGCTAGCGGAGTAGCTTTCCCCAGTAGGATCGCAAGAAATGTTGACAATTTTTACACTTGTGCAAAAATGGGCAACTCGACACTTTTTACGATGGATAACATCGGTGAAGTGGACCTAGGATAAGGCGATTCTTTCGGTCTAATGTTGTTTCTATTGAATTAATTAATGATTACATAAAATTTGTAGCTATGTGTGTTGTTACAAAATGTAACAGATCACATAGTCTACAATTTCAAGACTCTCTTCAACAAAAGAAACACAAATCCCCGAAGGAAAGATGTGTTATCTTGATGAAGACATCGAAGTGCATAATATATGAAGTGTTAAGTTTTGGAACAACAATCATAATTGCATATTACAACAGTCAGATTTCATTGCTAAATGTTATAGGTATCTTTAAGGTTCTTTCCTTCATGATTAAGACATTCAATTATATTATTGAGTTGTTTAATTCATCATATAATCCATTTAGAAAGCTGAAATGCAAAAATAAATACATAACTTAGTTTCAGAATTCAATGTTTTATTCATAAGGAATTTCAAATGTTCCCACACAAGCCGTGGGATGTAACTGAAGAGTAAATTACAACTACTGAAGTAAGAGGTACATATGCATGAAAAATAAAATAGAGGAGTATGAATGAACCCATCATTGCATTGAGGTTTCTTTGTTTGGTTGATGCATCTCCAACTCTAGCTTTGTTCCATCTTCATCTTCACTACTTAAGGCATTGTACCTGAAAATAGAAAAGAGAAAACTATCAGTTTATGAGCTCATGGTTAATCCATATTCCTATACTATCCAAATTTGTGCAGGTGGATCTCTTAACAACAAGAGCTACAATTTGCATTGAAGGAGAAAATAAAATCATGTCTTAAATCCTCATTGTTAGATAAATATTGTAGAGTTCAATGACTTTTATCTTATGGTATATTAAGATTGGAATAAATCACAAGTACATACTATGGTATTAAGGAAGAATGTAACTCGAATTTCAATAGCTATTCTAGAAATAGAAGGAGTTACAGTGCAGATCAGAGGAGAGACTTGCATGCTTACTTCCATTCAAAGATAACGGTACATGTTTCAAATTTTCAAATAGGTGAAGCAAAAGAATCAAAATATAAAGGCTGAAACTAAACTGGAAAGATAATATTATAGCTGAAATAGAATGAAAAAGGAAATTTGAGGAAATTTTGACAGGGCTTCGCCATGTAAAATAGACATTTTGCACTTTTCATCATGTTGTTTCAAACTAATACATACTTTAAAAGTTATATGTAAATCAAATAGTAATGCAAAAGTAGAAAATGCATGGCATGATCAAGTAACAGTTACCAGATTTCAGCCCCAACAACAAGCTATGAAGCATCTAAATGAACTGTTATAGTGCCAATTTAAAATTACAAGTGCACACCTTCAGATTGCATCAGAACAGATACAGAAATGATACAAAAGAGATACAAAAATGCTTCCATACCAATGGAATACAACAAACAAGCAAAGTAGAGTCATTTTTCTAAATACAAATTCATAACAACCATGCAATCAAAGGAAGATTCAAGATACAAGCTTTTAAGTGATCATTTCAGGCTACAAGCATTCAAGAATTCAACTTAAGCAATTGCTTCTAGTTATATATCCAGTTTCAATACATAGGTAATTGAAGTTTCAGATAAGCTTTAAGTACAGATCTTCAAAATAATGTATTCAAGGATGTAATTGACATAATTTTGAGCAAAGTATCAACTATCAAGCACAAATCAGCTTGAAAATATGGGCATGATACAGTACCAGAGAAATAAATTTTTTTCATAGAGTAACCAAGGATAATTATAAAGGGTTTCCAATCAAGGAACAACAAAATTACATAGGCAGAAGATAATTTGTTTCAACTATTGTTATTGATATAGAGTTACAATTCCCTTGAAGAAACCGGGTTATCTACTCAGGGTACAAAATTGATGATGCATCAAAAATAATACATCAAAACAGACTACAATTAAGTATCATGACTTAATGAGATAGAAGAGCCTCAAGATTTTAGAAGATGGATTTCTCCATTTACAGGGACAATAAATTATTGCAACACTTCAATAAAATAAGATACATTGGATCCATGGGGTTATAGTTTCTTCAATAAAAGGAATTTTTTTGTAAAGAAGTATATCATATTCAAGACTTGAAGGACAATCATGGTTAGATGAGTAAGATGCAAAGAAAGTTACAATACACTAAAAGGAGATCCATCTTTTCAGATAGTCATGCTTTAAGAAGTAGAATCAAACAAGTATAGTTTGAAGACGAAAATCATTGTTTCAGTATGTTTAAAACTTAATGGTCAAGTATAGGATTTGAAACAATTTGTTATGGGACAAAATCAAAAGAAATGAACCAAGTTCGAATACCCACATCAACAAACATCAGATCAAGTGAGTTTTGGGCAAAAGGGGAATACCCATTTTATATTCAAAACATAATAATCAAGGAAAACCCCAAATACGAGCCGCAAGGAAATATTTTCACATTTTTAAGTGTTGGAGAGAAACTCAAAGTTTGGAAAACTTACGAGTTCCAGTTTGTTGAAAGCTTGAACCCTAAAAATCCTCAAGAATGAAGACAACCAGAAGCTTATTTAAGCTCAGAGATCAAGGTCATGTAAGAGATCACAAGAAACCAAGGTTTTTAAAAGTATCAGTGCTAATAAAGGCCAAAAAGGTCCAAGAAGCGATTACATTATTTTAAAAACAAGTAATCCACCTTCAAAACAATGACGGCCATCCTTTTGCTATAGAAGACCAAGACGATGAAACTTCGAGCTCGAATAAACAAAAGTGGTGGCTACAAGACCTCGCAGGACCTCACAGAGCTCCACAGACTTAGAAACCATTTCATAGAGGAAACCGAGCTTGAAGGTTACCTAGAAAACAACGAGCGTCGACCAAATCCACTCATAAAGCGAAGAAATTAGAAACAACAAAATACAGATGCGTGAGAGCTACAAAAGACCAATCTGGTAAAGAGCCAAGCTTGAAAGAACAAAAATGGTGGCTGAAACAAATTTACTGAGGCTTCAAAGTGAAATAAAAAAAAGTGTAAAGTAAAAGATGAGTTAGGGTTGAGTTGTTTTATCAACCAAACTCAACCTCATGTAGATCTAACTCAACCTGAGTTAAAGATCGATGGTTCAAAATTGTAGGTACATAATCCAATGATGTCAGTGATAACTCTAATCAACTACCCTATCAACCATGGGTACAAGATCGACGGCCTAAGATCAAATCAATACACAGATCAATGGCAAAGAATCAACGATCAAGAACCACGACAAAGTTCAATGCAAACCCAAGGGTTACCAAGAACTCAAGTAGAGTTAAAAAATTATCAATGTGGTATTGAATGGAGGAACCCTAACCAAGGGTGTAGTAAAATCAACGAAGGAGCATCATGTAAGTGGAGATCGATCAGGCAGTCGAGACACAATATTATTTCAATGCACAATGCCACGTATCAAACCATGCTATAGCCTTATTGATTATGTAATAATTACAACCAAACTCGATACCACCGAAAAGGAAGGGGTGAATCATCATGGTGAAGGGGACTAACCCCATTGAAAATTATTTACTTTGACCTCCTAAGGTCTAGAGCATAGTTGATCCATATAAATCAAAAATAATAATTGCTATCAACCATGCAAAATCTAACTGGTGAATTACAAGGCAATGATAATTGAAAAGGTGGCCGAGTGCATAAGATGGCAAGTGACCCCTTATTTTATTTTTTATTTTTAAAAGAAAACATAATAATGTGCTAAGTCCACAAGGGTGGTCAATCCAAAAGAAAAACAATGATGGCATCAAAAAGGTAAGTTAGTATATAACAATATGCTATGATCAAATGTTGAAGAATTATCAAGGGGATGTCCATGAAGGAGATAATCATAAGGATAAACTATATGTACAATGATGGGTCGATGTGGGTCAAAATAAAAAATCACAAAGACCAAGTATGCAAATAAAAAAGTGGTCCTCACACGTTGGATAAATTTGTTAAGTATTGCAAATTAATGAATTGATTTTGCTCACACACAAGGAGATAATTTTTGCATGTGCATCCAAGGAGGCAAGTGGATAAGGAAGTTATAGATGTCACATCAGGCACAAGAAGACAAAATTTGCATGCACATTAAAGGAGACTTGCTTATCAAACAAGATTTATTATTAGCAAAATTATTCACCCATGCTTTTTCTTAAAAATAGAATAGTCAACTGCAATTTGACTGAATGGTATTTTTGTAACCAAAGGCTATTAATGCCTCTTTGTATTAGCATGATTCTATGTATTCCTTTATTTATTAATAAATAAAGGGAAAAAAATAAGATGCATGGGTAAGTAAAATTTTAGCCTATTTTTAGGAAGGGTGGGGAAAATAATTATTGCTATATATTGTGTGCATTGGCAAAGCACATGGAGGACTTTTAGACACAAGAGCATTGAAGCAGATTTTGCTAGTTTTTCCCTCTGAATGAGAAGTATATTCTTCCTTTCGAATTATTTACAGTCTTGTGTATGTTCCATTAATCTTGTGAATATTGAAATTGCACGATTAATCATCTTACCCAATTACAAATTCAAGTAATTTGAGCATGATATTAATTTACATGATTAACTTAACAGTATTGTTGTGATTCTTTCCCCAATACATCAAAGTGTTTGCCTTAATATTGTGCAGAAAATTGTTAGCTTGTTCATATAAGAATTCATTCTCATATCAATTGTGCATGTACTCAGTCAAAGACCTCACATAAATTTGGTGTATCACCCCAGTTTTGAATCCATTCACAATCATCTTTTACCCTCAAACCCCATAAAATTAGTTTAGGATATATCAATAAGGAACTCGGCCTTAATACCGGAGACTCACCTCAAAATAGGTATACCCATAGACCTGAGGTGTTTCCATTGTATCTACGAAAGAGAGAGATCATTTTGTAAGCTTGGAAAACCTGCAACCATCTCTCTATAGGCACACTTTCGAGACATAAAAGTTTTGGCATGCCCGAGTGGGACAACGATTCAGATCTGTGATCTAATTAAAACCATTTACAGCATAATCATAGTAAGCAAAAGTTACTTTTGGATCAACAAGCTGCAACAATTTATTCTAAAGATTTAAATATTTATTTAGCGACTTCATAAAGTTGATTTTGACCAGTTTTGTAGCATGTTCCATGCCTAAAGTGACTACAAGATCATCGGTAAGAGGAATTCCTTATGATTTTATTTCTTTACCTTTGAATTCTACAAGAAGGAGAAGAGTTGGTAATACTTTACCTTATAATAGGCCTGGTTTTGGAAACCCTCCTCCTAATATTCCTTCACCACGTATCAATTTTTCGTTCTAGATCCCAGTTTTTCAAATGGCTATTCAACCACCTAGGAATTTTGTGACCTTTACTAATGGCAGCCCATTATTAATCTCGGTTTATCATGATATCCCTAATGTTTCCATGAAAATCTTTCCTATATTCACTGGTGAAAATTGGGTTACACCAATAGAGCATATCAAAGATGTTGCAACCCTATGTGCAATTCATAACATAACCCATGAAGATGTGGCCTTAAGATTTTTAGTTGCATCCTTTAAAGGGAAAGCCTTGCAATGGTATAAAAATTTAGAGATTGGAAGAATAAGAACTTGGGATGAGTTAGGTGGTAAATTGCTAAAACAATTTCAAGATAATTCAGATCATTTATCTCTCATAGAACAACTATCTACCATTAGAAGATCTCTTCATGAATTTATGTCTAGTTTCAACATTCATTTTTCCAGAACATGGGAAAGAATCCCAGCAAGTGTTAAGTCTCAAGTTGATCATGCTTTTCTTTATTATCTTAGAGCATTAAACAATGATATTTCAACTATGATTCAATCTATGGGAGGAGAGACTCTCCCAATAGCCTATGATATCGCTATCCGAGATGAAAATAGTCTTATTCAAGCTGACAAGTTAGCACCAAGGCCTTCAATGCCTTTTTTGGTAGATCTAGCACCTATCCCACAACCTATCACGATTATAGAACCTGCTTATTGCAGCCCCATCAGATGACATGTTTAAAGCTTTGCAAACTATGGGAAACAAGCTGAATTCAATTAAAAATAGACTTGCACTACCTAGCAGGAGCCTTATCAGCAAAACCAACAAAATAGGTAGCCTTACCAACAGAATCAAAATTATAGGTAGCCTTATCAGTAAAGGTAGTTTGATCCAAAGGATCCTACTCCATCTAAATCTTTAGTTCTAGTTAATATTGCTACAAAAGAATGGTGTCAACCTTGTAATCAACCTCATTCAATCTAAGTTACCCAAATGCTTTCTGAACATAAGTCTTGTTGCACAACCTCAACCGAGACATTGTTCATGCCTCAAATGGAGGGTGGGCAGCAAGAAACTCATGTTTAGAAAGCACCTGAATAGAACTTAGTCAGTTTTAGTGAGGATGATTTCATTGCAGTTACTACTAGGGCTCAGGAAAAGGCCCAGGAAAGTCAAAAATAGAAAAATAGGCCTGTTCTACCCACAGTCACTGATAAAACAACAACTACAGGCCAAAAATAAGCTAACATTTTGTTGTTCCACAAAAAATAGCAGGTGTTTCAGCTGGTAAAAATCTGCAAAAACAACTACAACCCAATCCAAGAAGATCATTTATACCTCAGATATCAAAAGCAGCTTAGCAGAATAAGTTTTTCGCTAAAGCCTATGCTAAAACAATAGAGTCTATTTCTAAAATTGTTGCTTCTTTTAACATTGTTGATGTAATGAAAAAGCATAATGTTAACATCTCAATGTGGGACACTTTAAGTATTCTAGGACAACAAGAGTTACTTTTTCACGAACTTGCTAAGTTGCAGATTTCTTCAAAAATAGTAGAAAAGGAAGTTCAGAAAACAGATATGGTCCTTGGAACAATGGAACATGACCGCATTAAGGAAGTTAAATGGATGGTTCAAAAGGTTTTAAATGCTTAAGATATTAAGAAACCACCACCATTTTATTTGTCACTAATTATTGGAGAACATCTTGTTCATAATTGTATGGTTGATAACGGTGCAAGTAGCACAATTATGCCAAAAGTAATTACAAAAAAATTGGGTTTGCATTATGAACCTACTAGAGAAGAGTGTGTTATAGCTTCATGGGACTACAACGAATACAGTTGGTGTCATTAGAAATCTGGAGGTAACATTGCATGCTTGCCCAAATGTTTCCATTTTGCAAGATATTATTGTTGTGGATTTACCTCCTTATTTCGCTATATGCTTATCTAGAGATTTCACAGCAAAAATAGGAGGTTATCTCTCTTCAGATTGGTCCTTATTTTTCACTACACGTTATGGAACCAAAGTTACTATGAATTTTGAACCGTTGGCCATATTTCACATTGAGCCTCATGCTTCTAATGCATTAGCTAATTATGCAACCTTAGACCAGTCTGATTTCGATAATATAACTCATGTTTTAGCATTAGATGGTGTTTCTAATCTGTTTATGGATGAAAAGACACATGAAGAACACGCTCATGATCCTTTCAAAGAAGTTGAAGAACATCTGTTTTGTGTGTATTTCCTGCATGAGGAAAACACACCAATTCCCTTACTGTCCAAAACAGAAAATGCAGTAGAAGGGATTTGGAAACTTCATTTTGATGGAGCTAAGAACAAGAAAGGACAAGGATCGGGTTTAATTGTCACTTCCCCCAAAAACAAAAGGTATTTCTCAGCTTTAATTCTTCAATTTTCATGCACCTGTAATGTAGTTGAATACAAAGCGTTAATTCATGGCTTACTTTGGGCCAGAAAGAGAGGTATTAGAATGTTAAATATTTTTGGTGATTCTAAGTTGGTTATCAACCAAGTAAGACATTTTAATGTTTGTAAGAATCCACTAATGAAGTCTTATAGACATAGAGTTTCAAACTTAATGGAATATTTCAATGCTATTAATATCCAGTCCATTCCTAGAACAGAAAATAAGCATACAAATAGACTTGCAACGATTGGTGCTAGTTTTGAAGTCTTTGGGACAGATTAAAAACAATGAGATTCAGTCTCACATAGAGCTAATTTTTAGGCCAACTATACCTGATAATGATTTAAATTGGTAGGTTTTTGAAAATGATGAACATATTTGTAGGTTTTGCGGTAAAAAGCTGAATTTTCTCATGATAAATCAAGATACATTACAACACTTATATGGTGACCAAATTGTTCAATTAAAAGACGGATGAACTACCTCGAGGCTTGGTCACATTGGAATACATCTTCAATAATGATGATCAGTTAAGGAAAGATAAAACTAAGATGTCAACACATTTGATAACTACGAGGAAATCTCGGTTGATGAAGGAAAAAAATTCGGAAAGGTATGTTCTCTATCTGAAAAACATTCCTTTATTAATCTTTGCAAGGAATTTAAAGATGTTTTCTCTTGGAAATACCAAGACCTGAAAGGGTTTGATCCCAGTTTGGCACAACATACTATTGAATTATAGCCAAATTCCAAGCCAATTAGGCAAAAACAGAGGCCTGTAAATCCCAAAATAGAGCCTCTAATGAGGAAAGAGTTATCTAAGTTGATCCAATCAGGTATTATCTTTCCAATTAAGCAATCAAGTTGGGTATCCAATCTTGTTCCAGTCTGGAAAAAGAATGGAGAAATCAGATTATATGTGGATTTAAGAGATCTTAATAAAGCTTCATTAAAATATCATTACCCACTGCCAAATATGGATCAGATTTTAAGAATAGTTTCTGGTTCAGATAGACTATCTCTTCTGGAAGGTTATAGTGGACACAGTCAGATTCTATTCCAAGAAGAAGATATTTACAAAACAATTTTTACCACCAAGTGGGGTACTTATGATTACAAAATAATGCCTTTTGGCCTTACAAATGTTGGTACAACGTTTCAACGTGTAATGGACATGGCTTTTCATAGCTTGTTAAATAAATGCATCTTGGTTTATTTAGATGATGTTACTGTATTTTTAAAAAATTCAGATGAACATCTAATACACGTAAGGCATACTTTTTAGTTGTGGAGGTAGTTTGGAATATCTTTGAATCTAAAAAACTCTATCTTTTCGGTACATCAAGATTTTTCATATTTTTAAAGATTGGTTAAACCATTAATAGTTATGTTAAAGAAAGAGAAGACTTTCTCTTGGACCAATGAAGGGAGAGAAGGGTTTGAAGAAATTAAAGTAGCCATCTCTCAAGCTCCTACTCTTGCAAATCCAAATTTTGATAAATATTTTACAATGTATGCACTTGCAGGAGCTAAAACAATCTCAGCCATATTAACTCAAGTTAATGATGAAAATATTGAACAACCAATTGCTTTCTTTGGACAAAGCTTGCATGACTATGAAACAAGGTACACATTTCTTGAAAAACAAGTACTTTCAGTAGTCAGAGGACTAAAGAATTTTAAGTACATGCTTTCAAACAACAAAATTCATGTTCTTGTTTCTCATCCAAGTGTAAAAGCTTTCTTGTTAAATAAAGAATTGAATGAGAAGAGAGTAGGTTGGATAACGAAGGTCATGGAATATGATGTTGATATCTGTGTTGCGAAGACAGTTCGAGGTAAAGGTTTGTGTGAGCATCTAATTGCTTATATGGAAAAATAATAGGTTGCAAAATTAGAAGATCCTAAACAACATACTGATGTTACGTATCAACAATCGAGACATCATGGTTCAGAATTTAGAAAATCAGCAACCTGAGCTTGTTGAAGAAGTTCAGGAATCAAGATGGATGACTGATTTAGTTAACTATCTACAACATGATACTTATCTAGAAGGTATGGACAAGAATAAATGAAGGTATTTCAGGTTACAAGTTATACCTTATGTTTTTATTGATGGTGTGTTATTCAAAAAAGATATAAACAAAATCTTGTTGCGATGTGTTGATTATGATAGAATTCAATAATTATTATATGAATTCCATGAAGGACCTGTAGGAGGTCATTTTTCAAAGCACGTACCACAGCCTTAAAAATTATGAAAGTTGGTTATTATTGGCCCAACATTTTCAAAGACGGTTTCGAATGGATCAAAAAGTGTAAGAAATGTTCTTTCTTTGTTGGAAAAGAATGTTTAGCTTTGCTTCCCTTACAACCTATTTCATTTGATCATCTTTTTATGCAATGGGTCTTGCATTTATTGGCATGATAAACCCACATTCGTCACAAGAACACAAGTGGATTTTGATTGCTATAGATTACTTTACATGAGGGACTGAAGCAATAGCCTTGAAAGATGCTAATGGAATTTCGATAATATCCTTTTATGAAGGTATAGTTTATAGATTTAGTGTTCCAATAACTATCATTTCAGATAATTCTTTAGCATTTCTTGGTGCAAGGGTAACATATTGGGATGTCAACCATGGAATTTATTTAAATTCGTCATCTAATTATTACCCATAAGGTAATGGGATAGCTGAAAGTACTAAAAAGAATATTTTAAGGATCATCAAAGAGCTCAAGTTCAAAATAATGGTAGTCGAGAACGCATAACAAGAGCTCAAAGGCTCAAAAATACAAATAACCAAAATCTATGTAAAGAAATGTAAAGAAACTTACCATTTTGACATAAAAATTGAATGAATCCTTGAGTACAAGGTCAAAAAGATGAAAATACGAGAAGGGTATTATTTTGCACATGTAAAAACTCTAAGGAAACGAGCTTCAAAGAAGAAAAGAATGGCAACCATGACAAGAAGGAGGTATAAATTCTATGAAGTGATAAGAAAAATTAACATCTCATCTACATCGAGTCTCAGAGGTAGAAAATCCATGGCAAGTAATTGCATCGAAACACATGCTTTGTTAAAAATGGTCATTCACCGTGCTCGAGTTTTAAACTCAAAAATTAGAATACTAATAATCCAACACATAACTCAAAAATGACAATATGGAAAGTTAATGGATAATCCATTTCCAAATAGACTAGAAGTTTACCTCAAATATGCCAACTGAGTAAAGCCAAAAGTCCGAAACAATCACACAAAATGTAAATACCCACATCATAAAAATACAGATCCGAACAAATGACAACAAATACACAGAGTAAAACCCTTGTTCGAGCCATGAATAGGGAAGAAAAATATAGATATACCTTTCAAATGACCCATTAGTAATGGTCCAGAAGATAAAATAGATCATTTCTTAGAATGTACAGTTAAAAAGAGACTGCTCATAATTATTGCTCGAAAGGAATGACATAGCCTTACCTTCAAAACCCTCAAAATGGCAACTTTGCTAAAGAAGTCAGAGGATCAATTATAGAATACTTAAATAAATCTCTAAAAAGGAAATTTGCAGACCTTCAGGAAGCTCAAATGGTTCTCGAGCTTCAAACCAGATCGAATGGTGTCACAATGTGTTAAAATCAAAGGCCAAACATAGATATCACATAGAAGCAGAAAACCAAAAGTTCAAATTTATGGCGGCTAAGAAAAATTCATAGAACTTTGCTAGCTCGAGGTTAAGCTTACCATAATCAACAAAATGGTTAGGGTTTAAAAATTTTCTCCCTTAACTCATGAATTTTCAATCAACTTAGCCAAGAGATCAAACAATGCACGTGGTGGCTACTACATGATGGAACCCTAACGAGAGTTGGGTTAAAAACCACTACACTAATGATTCATGGGTCAACCATCATGGATAAAGGGGACCACCCCAAATTTATTCTCATTTTTTGATTGTGGCATAACACTATGGTCTAAACAATATAATATATGCCTTAGAATGATCAAAAGACCCGACATTATCATTGTTAATGATTAATAAAAGCCATATCATTTGAATACTATAGTATGTGCCGACACATGGAGGGGCCTAATAATCAACATGATTATTGTTCAAACAATATTATATGCCAAAATCAAAGGTGGGAAAATAAACAATGATTATATCCCATGATCATTACTATAGGATCAATAAGATAAGTGAGGTAAAGTCAAGGTTTTCATTACCTTAATAAAAATATAGCAAGATACCTTAATATTGCCAAGGAAACCTCATACAGGTGGACCCTCTTTGCAAAATATTGATTATTTTAATCACTCAATTGGAGCTAAAGGTGATAAAGACAAAACATGCCTTTGTTAACTGTGTATCCTTATTTTTTTGTAAAAAGAAGGATATTATTATTGTGTACATGACTACAGGTGGTCCCCACATTGAAGGAATAATTCTTCTAAGTATGAAGCCAAAGGTAATTATTTTTCTTGCATAGAAGTATTATTTTGCATGTTATCACTACAAGACAAATCAAAGATAAAGACAAATTCACCATTTGCAAGTGGAGGAATACACAGGTGTCACATCAAGCAGAAGAAGACCAAGATTGCATGCACATTGGAGAAGACTTGCATAACAAGAAAGTTTTTAATATTATCCAAATTATTCATCCTACTTTATTAAAAATAATTTAGTCAACTACAGTTTGACTTAAATGTATTTTGGTAACTCAAGATTTTAATTGCCTCATTGTAATTAACATGCTTATTTTTATCTCTTTTATTATTTATGATAAAAGGATAAAAATAGGATGCATGGGTGAGTACAGTTTTTATTCCATTTTTTGGATGGATTGGGTGAAAAATCTTGTTATATATTGTGTACAATTGCGAGGAGCAAAGGAGGACTTTTTGGACATATGAATGCTGAAGCAATTTTTGCTAGTTTTCCCCTTGAATGAGAACTGATTTCTACCTTTCCAATTATTTACAGTTGTGTGTATATCTCATTACCTCTTGTGAATGTTAAATTCCCTGATTAATCATCTTACCTTATTACAAATTTAGTAATTTCTGCATAATATTAGTGTGCATGTTATCTTATGGTGTTGTTGTGATTCATTCCCTCAATACACAAAGTATTTTGCCTTAATATTCTGCTGAAAACTATTGGTTTGTGCATCCAAAATTCATTATCAAATTGATTATACATGTACTCATTCAAATCCCTCAACAAGTTTGGTGTATCACCCCATTTTCAATTCATTTACAGTCATCTTTTACCCTCAAAACCCCTAAAAATTAGTTTAGGATACATAAAAAAGGAACCGGCCTTAATACCGGAGACTCACCTCAACAATAGGTATACCCATAGACCTGAGGTGTTTCCATTGTATCTAAAAAATTAAGAGATATAGAGCAAGCTTAGAACACCTGCAGTCATCTCTCAACATGATGCACTTTTGATGATAACAAAGGGTATAGGGGTTTCAAGTGACATGTCTTAGTGATAGTTCTAGTTACATTGTCAAGGAGAAAGGGTATAAAAGATATTGAGTTAGGATATGGAATAACCATTATTAGTGTGTGATGCTATGAAAATAATTTGGAAAAGGATAAGTGATAATATGGGAGGAGGAAGAATGCCAAAATAGTCATGAGACTAATTATAAACATGAAAAAGTGAAACACAACATGACATGACGGGGATTCTAAGAACCGATCTTGTGGAATTGGGCACTAAAGATTTCTTGAATGATACAATGGTGCATATGGCATAAGGAGTATAAATACTAGAGTGGTGGGGGTGAATCATGACATTGAGTAGGAAGTTTGAAGGAAATAATTGTAATCTATCACAATATTCTTAGTTGATTGTAATTTTACTAGTCAAGAGGTAGAATACTCAATAATATACACTATTTCTGTATTAAACACTCACAATCATTAGACAAGTTTTGGACCACTTTAGCCTTTAAGTGGAATTCTTCCCCTACTTCTCTAGACTTGATATTAAGGACATTGTTTTAATTTCCAACTATCTCTCTACCAAAGGCACATGATCCACATAATCAACACACCAACTCTTCTTATGTTTTCCCTCTTATTAAGTTGTACCTTGCCTACTTTAAAGATCAATAGACTGAGCCCATGGTGCAAGGGATCCTTATTTTTCTGAACTGGTATTTACTAACCGAAGCACATACGTAACTAAATAGATAAAAGGAAAGCTCATCTAATTTTTGTGTTTGAAATGGTTAAGGATATTTTGGGTTCGAATTCTCTTAAACATGCCATATAGAGTCACATACTTCATTGTGTGAAAGAAAAATTTGGGCCACCCACCCACATGGAAAATAGAGGCCTAAAAACCATCATATCCATGAAGATGAATCATTCACCAAGAAGGAATAAAGTGTATATCTCATCCTTTTTGCGGCCTTGCTCTCTCGAAGAGTTACATCTAATCCATCAACATACCAATCACCTCCTTATAAAATATTTAGTAACATTAACCGTGTCCTCTCTCGAAAGGAATTATACTAGGAAGTGGAAAAATATATTGCCAAAAATAATTACCCCACTTCAAATTCATCATAGAGCCTAGTAAACCACAATCTTTGAGAATGGTCCAAATAACAACATCTTTACACACAACATTTTAAGATGATGGTTTTTCCTAAACCCATTATTTGCCAATTATTGTCCGATACCTACTGGATCAGTGAAAAAACCTCACCTTCCACCCAAAAGCGAGGTTACAATAAATCCACCTATCAACATAAGCATAACACTTAAGATCAGATTTTGATCTCCAAAAACACTCCTTGTAAATAGATAATGGATTGAATATTAATATTTATACCCTAACTCTCATTCATTGGACTAGATAGAGTGGCTTGGATCTTAAACATGATATTATTACTATTAAAGCATATGAAAATATGAAGCACAAATCAATCGGCACCATCTATTTTCATATCGAGTGTCAAGCTTGTCATTCTTCCCACCCTCATCCACGTTATAGACATCCAGTTCCCACATAATCTCTTACTTGGACAGCCCTAGATTCATGAGATGCATGCCGTACCATCCACACTACATCAATGTCTCAAATTTGAACATGCTGGTACAGAAGTTACTATCCACGGTGACCCCTAACCCTTCTAATATTGTCAAGCATTGGAAGCCAAAAGTTATCGGGAACCTTATTGCCCTATCATTGAACCTACACAATCATCATGACCACCATAAATCTGTCACTTCATATGTCTCACCAGATAGTCTTCCATCCTCATCTCATCATACCTCCATATCATTTTTTCCTATTATACCTACTCCAACCATATCCACTCCCCTTCTACCCACTCCTCCACTCAAAATAAAATCAAAAAGGTGTGGATAATATCAAACCTTCATCATCCACCAACTACCATTATCACCCAAACATCTCGGAAGGCCCGACATGTATCCAAAAAAAAGGCAAAAATATGTGTTGGGATCATCCACTTTTATCTATTTCGGGTGTCTTACTGATGATTACATCGAACCATTTGATGCCACATGGCTTATTGAAAATTTTATACCCTTTTACTTCTTTAATGATAAATATATAATTCCCAAAAGGATGATGGCTCATATGGGATACTCCGGATAAGGATTAGGTAACCACGGACAAGGCATCCCTGAACCCCTATCAAGATGGACACAGAATAGGGTACCCAACTCCTAGTGAGGATATTCATGATGACCTTAGTGATACTTCCAGTACAGCTGAGGAGGTCATTGATAACATCGCCACGTGTTCCGTCTATAGCCAATATGAGGATCTCTTTGCCACCAATCTCTTTCATGACACCTTTGTTCTTACCATCAACGTTTCCCTCACCTATCCATAACTCATTCAATGGGACCAATGATCAAAGCAAGGCCCTCTCAACTCATTTCATAAAGATGAAGCAATTCTTGAGTTCATGGAAAATTGTGACGATATACCCATTGTGAATCATAAAAATGGTTTCCAAATATGTTTGAATGCCAACACCTACTTCGGTGAATAGGAGCATCCTACTCCCTTTCATCCCAATCCAAATCCCCTCATCCCCACTTCTCTTATCAGCTTGACGAGGAAGATCCCTCACAAAATTCTTCCAAGAAACCCCGAATCCCGAACATAATCTAGTCATGGATAAACTTCTTTCATCTTTTGAACCATTGTAACATGGATCAACATCATTAATAGAGGAAACCATTGATATTAACATCGATACGAAAAAGATCCAAAATCCTTAAACCAGGGGCATCCTTATATGTAGAGTAAAAATCATCTTTACCATGCTTTTTAAATAATTTTTAGACATATTTGCATGGTCCTATGTGGATATGCCTGGTTTAGACCCTTCTCTTGTGGTCCACAATCTTGTAGTGCGTAAAGATGCAAAGCCAGTCAAACAAAATCTCCAAAAATGCATCTAAAATTCGTGTTGCTTGTCAAAGAATAATTACAAAGGCTTATTGATGTCGATTTCATCCGACCCATTGATTATTCCGAATGGATCTCTAATATTGTCCTAGTAGGAAAGAAAATTGGGGCATACACATCATCTTGATTTCGTGACATCAATAAATCTTTCCCTAAAGATGATTTCCCACCACCAAATATTGATATGATCACCGATTCTATAATTTTTCATGAGATGTTAGCTCTCCTATATGGTTTCTCTGTCTATAATCAAATTAAAATTTCTGAAGAAGATCAACATAAAATAAATTTTACTACACCTTGGGGCACTTTTTGATATCAAGTCATGCCCTTCAGACTCAAGAACACTGGAGCCATCTACCAACATGTGATGACTACCATTTTTCATGACACGATGCATGATATAGTTGAAGACTACGTCAAAAAAATTTTGGGAAAATTTAATACTCGCAAGGAAATCTTATGGTCCTTCACAAAATCTTTGAATGACTCGGGAATATAAAGTCCGTCATAATCCCAAGAAATGTGTTTTCGGCGTCACATATGACAAGCTCCTAGGCTTTATTGTTTCCAAACATGGAATTGAAATAGATCCAGATAAAGTCAAATATGTAATTGAAATCCCTCCACCTAACAATCTTAAACAACTACGAAGCCTACAAGGAAAAATACGGTCCATAAGAATATTTATATCACAATTAGAGATAAATTTCATCCATTCCATCATTTTCTCAAGAAGGTAAAAATGTTTCATTGGAATGAAGAATGTCAAACATCTTTTGATAAACATAAGGAATATTTAATGCATCATCTTATTCTAGTACCTCCTACTCCATGAGTGCATCTTCTCCTTTATATATTAGATACGCAATAGGCCTTGGGAGCTCTCCTCGCACAACATGATGTCCATAAAGGAACGTGCAATCTACTATCTAAGCATAACCTTAATCGCTTCGAGTTCAATAATACTCTAATGGAAATGTGTCTTGTTGTAGTCTTTGGCTCTCAAAACTATGTCATTACATTCTCAATAATATAGTAAATCTCATAGAAAAAGTAGATCCACTAAAATATCTACTTTTAAATCATCTTTAACAAGATGCATGGCCATATGGATCATGCTCTTGAGTGAATTTGACATTGAATATGTTAATCAAAAATCTATCAAAGGAAAAGTTTTAGTGTATAAACTGGCGAGAATCTCCAGTCTCTAATTCTACACCTCTTACTACATGGTTCTTGGATGAATCAATTTGTATAGTCACAAAATCAGATATGTGGACATTATAATTTGATGGCTCCTTCACACATCATGGCTCAGGAGTAGGAATTCTTTTTATCACTCCTAAAGGTGACCTAATTGCTAAATCCTTTCGGCTTACCTTTCCTTATACAAATAATATAATTGAATATGAAGCACACATTCTTGGATTAAAAATGGCTATTCAATGGAACATCAAGCACCTCAATGTCTTATAAGAAACCCATTTAGTAATTAAATAGGTTAATGATTAATATGTTACCAAGGATGATAAGATAATCCCTTAAAAAGAATGGTTGACGAGTTTCAAAGCCTATTTTCACCATATTCGATTCGATCAGTTCCACGTATAAGAAAAAAATCAGCAGATTCCATGGCTACTATCACATCCCTCTTCGATATGCCCTCACGATGCATCTAATTCAAAGTTTCTAGTCGAGAAATTAATGATCCCATCTTATGATACCCCGAGTCGGAGATGGTTTGTGAGATTGTTGGTCCCTAATTCCCCTGGTACCACGACATCTACACCTATCTACATGATCACACATTCCCTCCAAATCTCCCTCACAACCATCGCAAATCCTTCATCCAACAAGCCACCCACTTTAATATCCTCGGCAATACCCTTTATCATAGAAGCTTTTATGAAACTCTACTAGGTTGCTTAAACTCCCAAAAGGTAAATCAACACTCCAAGAAGTTCACGCAGGAATTTACAAAGCTCACACCGGTGGTATGGCCTTAGCCAAAAACTTCTACATACTAGATACTACTAGCCAAGCATGAAAAAGGACACATTTTCCTATGCCTATAAATGTGTTTCATGTTAAAAGCATGTCGGCCTCATCCATGCCTCGTCACAAGCCTTACATCCTATCACTACCCCATGGAATTTTTCCACATGGGGTCTCGATCTCATGGGAAAGTTATATCCTACTTCCTCAAACAGTCATAAATTAATTATCACCACCATGGAATACTTCACTAAGTGGGTCAAAGCCATGTCGCTTACCTATGTCACCAAAAAAAAATATCTAAATTTATCCTTGACCATATCATTTTCCACTATGGTATTCCATCTACTCTCATCATGGAAAATGGTAAATACTTAAAAATCATAACATTTGTGATCTTTGTGACCAATTCCACATTAATCTCAAGTTTTCCACTTCCTATTATCCACAAGGAAATGGCTAATCATAAACATCAAACAAAACACTAAAGTGCATCCTTCGTAAGATCTTGAATCAAGTCGGACACGATTGGCATACATAAATATATCCCACCTTGTGGGCCTATCACACCTCCATCCACACTCCCATTGGCGCCACTCCATGCTCCCTTATTTTTGAACTGAAGCTATTTTTCTGTTGAGATCGAACTCCCATCCTTACGCGTCTCTCTCCAACATCTCATCGATGAATTATACTACCATTTCCATCACCTTTAAGAACTCAAACTTCTCGATGAGAAATGCCTTCAAGCCCTGAACCATCTTAAAGCCTACAAAAATCACTCTCATTGTCATTATAGAAAACACATAAAGGATCATGAGTTTGAATTTGGTGACTTAGTCATGAAATAAAATCGAGTGTAACACTAACGTCGATCGAGAAAATAAGGACAAGTTCGAACATTACTAGTTTGGACCATATGTTGTGATCGCTATATTCAACTTAGGTACTTATATTGCTACTTTGGATGGATACGGGCTGGAGGATCCCATGAATATCATGCATCTTCGCCACTTCTATGCTTAAGTTCCTAATGCTCAACATTAAAAACAAAAAAATCCATCCAAAGGTGAAAAAAACTTCAGTGGCGCCTTGGGAAAGTACCATGGTGAAAACCGGTTTATGGCACTATGGTAAATCAGATCCTTCATCTACTAGAATTATATGATGCACCAACATAGAACATTGGGGAAACATACCCCTTCATCCCTACAACCCTCATATCCCTATTCACAATTTTCATCCTAATCTACCTATTCTATTCTCTAAAATGCACACTTCTCCGATCCTTCCTACGCCACATAGGATCTGTCATAACTAAGGTCGCATTGTCCACAATCATATCCCTGGGAAACAAATTTCAATTATTCTACGTCAAATCTTTGAGACATGCAACTCCTGAGGCCTTCATTTCTCTCCAACCCCCATTTACGCCTTATCGTTACTTGTTCCCCTGTCACTTTCCTTTTTCTTTGTTATCTGTCAAGTTTAATGTCATAGTTCTATTGTAAATATTTGTACAAATTCAAGAACATTTGACACCCATTTCATTTGTAAATACCGTATCTTACATTAATAATATAAAATAATAAAACACCATATGACTATTGTTACACATTCATTTATCCATGCATCAAGATCCATGACCTAAACTCTAATCTACATCTAACGTATAGTCATTATCTCATCCATAATCCACAATCCATAATCAACAATAAACCCTCAACTCGTCAATCAAAATTACTAGTCATATCAACATCCATCTCTAACATGAGATAACATCTAACACATTACATCATAAATAAACCATCTACATATCATATGCCATCACAATAACAATGAATAATAATTATGATCCCATTCACATTTTATCTTCATCACAACAATCATCTAATAATATTCATTACAAATTAATACCACCCATCATTAAACTACATCAACAATCATAAACAATTCAAATATTTACTAAATTTTCAAACAAATATGTGTTTTTATTTTTTTTTCTTGCTACATTTTCATTTTGGTCGATGATTTAAGGTTGCTTTTGTTTCTTTTTATTTGCACATACCCAATGATATGAGGAAATATTTTCTATGTTAATCAGTCCATTGATATGAGGACCATATTTTTTTCACTTTTTTGGTCAAACGATATGAGGACCATCATAACATTAATATGTCCAATGATATGAGGACAAGGGCATTTGGCAACTCGGTCATCATGGTCTTTATACCTTGGTGCATCTTATTTTATTAGACATTCATAACATGTTAATGATGATAATAGTGGGAAATTTTTGGTAGCACCCTCTTGTATCATCATCTTCGGATTCATTATCATCCAATTAACCATCTAACATACGCATGATCTTATCCAATCAATCTATTAATAAATCAATTAATTTCCACATATCCTCTCGCATCCAACTAACATCCTCTCATTCAAATCAATCCAACAACTAATCCTTATCCTCATCATCCAACATCCTATAATCCGTAATCCTTAAATCCTAAACCTTTGGTGGGGCATTCTCTTATCTCAATCCAAAATCTTCACCTCTTCATTAGGGGCATCCTCTTGTCAAAACATCATAAACTAAGGCACCATCGAATCTCACATATTCATATCCAAAACCTCTCAACTAATCCTTAACCTTATCCTCCTAACCCCTTTATTTGGGTACCCATCATCCAATATCCGAGAATCAAGTCCCTCCAAATTTTCAACTCTTATCTTCCCCTATTCCTCCCTCCTATTCTTCTTATCCCCTATTCCTCTAATATCCTAATCCTCTACTCTTCTTTTCTCCTCCACTTCTCTCTTCCCTCTTCTCCTCGTCCTCTCTTCTTGTCATTTTTTCTCCCTCCCCCTCTATCTTACTCTTCTCATATCTTTTCATATTTTCATCTTCCAAAATACTCCTCATTAACTAACTTTTGCCTCTCCTATTTTCGAGCGGGCACATGATTCTTCCCTTCTTTACCTCGACCCTCGAGGGGGCATCACCTCACCACCTAACCTATCTCCTCTTTTTTTAAAAAAATTGTCATTGCTCATGCAATAACACTTCAAAGAGGGAAAAAAGGTGACATGTAAAATGTCAACATAGTCATTTAGCAAATAATATGTCTATCATACAATAGTAATCCATTTTCATCATTAACTATATAATAACTAATTATAAAATTAATTAATTATTATATTCAACCATACTTTAATTATCTCCTTCCTCTATCCCATAATCCCATTATATCCTTACAATTATTAATACATCATTAATATTTTATTTACCACATTAACTAATCTTCATTAACTATTTTCTAACAATTTAAAAATGCTCACCCACCTACCACCTACCCTATGCCTACTCTATGCCTAGCTTATTCATCTAATCACTCCACTAAATATAATTAATATCACCTAACTATAGGTTAAATGACCCTCTAAATCTAGAGTATTCTATATCTAGAAGCCTCTCCATTCTTCCCTCCCATTTTAAAATATTCAAATAAATGTGCACTATTCCATTGAATTTGTAATTCAACGGAGAATTCTCCTAAAATCTAGAATTTTATAAATCTAGATAGTTCTCGATTATCATGGAATTTCAACCATTGATCTAATCCAACATGGTAAAATCTCAACCATTTATTTTTTCTTCATCCATCTATAAATAGAGGTGCCACCCTCCATGGAAAACACCTTAAAACTACTGCAAAATTATGCTTCCAAAACCTCTAAGTGATATGGAAATATTCATAGCATCTCGAGAGAGCCAAAATCATCATTTTATCAAGGGGAAGTGCTGCCAAAATTAGTCCAAAAATATGAAGCATTCTAAGTTCATCGTAGGAGAAAATCCATCACATCAAAGGAGGAGTTGTGCAATCTTGTAGGTAAGTGCGGGTATTATATTCTCTCTCCTTTTAATCCTTGCTCAATCTGAGGTAGTTTAATTATTGTGTTAGATTTTGTATTGATTTGGTTTCATAGTCATTTCATGAGTGCATGCTAACACGATTTTTCCTCTACACTAAGAATTCATAAAACAAACATTTCCTATGATATTCCCAAATACACAATCTTAGAGAAGGGGTGAAGAGAATAACAATTAGGATCTCCTTTTCATAATAAAAGACTTGATAAAATGTGTATCATATTGCATGAAAAATGCATAATATTTTTATGAAGTTAAGAAAATGGTATAGGGGTTTGGAAGTGACATGTCTTAATGATATTCCTAGTTACATCGTCAAGGAGAAAGGGTATAAAATATATTGAGTTAGGATATGTAATAACCATATAATGTTGTGAAAATAATTTGGGAAAGGATAAGTGATAATATGGGAGGAGGAAGAATTCCAAAATTGTCAAGGGACTAATTATAAAGATGAAGAAGTGAAGCACAACATGATAAGGATTATAGAAACCAGTCTTGTGGTATTTGGGCACTAATGATTTTTTGAATGATTCAATGGTGCATATGGTATAAGGAGTGTTGAAATCCTACAGAGGTGAAGGGATGAATTAAGAAATTGAGTAGGAATATTGAAAGAAATAATTGTAATCTATCACAATAAAAGATTAGTTGATTGTAATTTTACTAGTCAAGAGGCAAAGTACTCAATAATATACACTATTTATGTATTGAACACTCACCATCATTAAAAATGTTCTAGAGAACTTTAGCCTCTAAGTGGAAGTCTTCTCCTACTTTCCTATACTTGAGATTAAGGAATTTATTATTAATTTCCAATTGTCTCTTTGCCAAAGGCACATGATCCACATAATTAACACATCATCTCTTCTTACGTATTTCCCTCTTATTAAGTTACACCTTACCCAATTTGAAGATCACTAGAGTGAGCCCATAGTGCGGGGAGACTAGAATTTCTCATCTTGGTATTTACCAAGGGAAGCACATACAAAACCGAACAGATAAAAAGGAAAGCTCATCCGATTTTTGTGTTTAAAATGATTAAGGATATTTGGTAGGTTTGAATTCTTCTAAACATGCCATCTAGACTCACATACTTCATTATGTGATTGAAAACTGGGGCACCCACCCACATAGAAAAGAGAGGCATGCAAAACCATCATATTAATGAAGATGAAACATTCACTAGGAAATAAGAAAGTGTACATCTCATCCTTTGTGTGGCCTTACTCTCAAGAGTTACATACCATCCATCAACATACCAATCATCTCCCGATAAGATTTTTAGTAAAATTAACCCTCACCCATCTCGGATAAACAAAGGCATTATACTAGGAAGTGGTAAAATCCACTGCCAAAAAAGGATCACCCCACTTTAAATTCATCATAGAGCTTGGTTAAACCCCAATATTTGAGAATGGTCCAAATAACAACATATTTGCACACAACAATGTAAGATGATGGTTTTTCAAATTATTGTCTAATTCCTACAAATCAAACTGAAAAAACCTTCACCTTCCCCAAAAAAATGAGGTGACAAGAAATCCACCTATCTACTTAAGCATAACGCTTAATATGGGATCTTGATCTCAAAAATACTCCTTGTAAATGTTACACGACTTGAAATTGATTCCCATGCTCGTTAATGCTCTTTAATGAAATTAATTCTCATGCTCTTAAATTATTCTCCTCCTTGTCAACTAAAGCAAAAATACTCTTCTAGAATTTATTCCTAATAATATTGTGAAGCATGAAGAATTTAGCATTCTCAACGAACCAACTACTATGGAAGAGCTTCAAAAGGCGGTATTTTCTATGGAGGGAGACAAATCACTAGGGCCCGATGGTTTTTCTACTTTTTTCTATCAATTTTTTTGGGATATATGTCTTGATGATCTCCTCAAAGCAACCAATGAATTCTTTAGGACATGTAGGCTTCTGAAATAAATTAACAATACTTTTATTGTTATTGTTCCTAAAAATATTGGGGCCAAAGACTTCAAACAATTCATGCCTATAAGTCTTACTAATGTCCTATATAAGATCTTTACTAAAATTCTTACTTCTAGAATTCAACCTTTCGCTCCTCGCATCATTTCCATCCAACAAGGTGGATTTGTGAAAGGAAGGATTATTCAGGATGGAGTGGTTATGGTTCATGAAACCATACATTCAATGGAAAAAAGTAAGAAAGTGGACATGGTATTAAAATTGGATATGAACAAATCCTTTGATAGGGTTTCATGGATCTTCCTTGATAAAGTAATGGAGAAATTTGTTTTTGATGTCCACTTGAGAAAAATCATTTACACTTGTATCTCTTCCTCCAGATTCTCAGAATTGTTAATGGTACTCCAACGGGTTTCTTTCCAAGCAGTCGAGGCATCCACACAGGTGATCCAATTTCTCCCATTTTTTTCATTATCATGGTAGATAGTCTTAGCCGCACCATAACAAGAGTTATTTCCCTAGGTTTTTTGCATGGATTTAAGCCTACATATCTGGAGATTACGGTCTCTCATCAAGCAATTTGCAAATGACAATATTTTCCTTCTTCTTGCTTTGATTCTTGAAGCTAAAATGATGAAGCATATCCTTCAACTCTATGAAGAGGCCTCATGACAATAGATTAATTTTGATAAAATCTTTCTTTACTTGTTTAACACTCCACCTGTAAGACAAATGAAAATTGCTCAAATTTTGGGGTGTGATATCAAATATCTTCCTACTACTTACCTTGGTCTTCCTCTTTCTAGTAATAAGGTCACCTTAAGTGTTTGGAATGCTTTTCTTGATAGGTTTCAAAGAAATCTTGTTGGTTGGAAGGGAACTACTCTCTCTAGTGCGGGAAAATGTCTACTTATCAAAAGCATGCTTCAAAACCTTCCAATTTATATCATGTCTCTCTTCTTCATTCCTACGGCCATTGAGAGAAAATTGAGAGAATTCAAAAAAACTTTCTTTGGATAAGTACAGAAGAGAAAAAAAAATTAACCCGATAACATGGGATGAGACTTATAACAACAAAAAAGTAGGAGGTATTGGAATAAAAAAAATCAGGACTATGAATGTAGATCTTGTTTCAAAAATGGGATGGAGATTAATCAAGGAGGAACATCCATGGGCAGACCTTATTAAATCCAAATATCTAAATCAAGGTAATATTCAAGATTTCTTCAACAATGTTGCTCATCCCAATGGCTCAAACTTTTGGAAAAATCTGGTTAAGATAAGAAAATACCTTGAATTAGGTTGTAAATGGATTCTTGGTAATGGTGAAAACATAAATTTTTGGAATGATAGATGGGCTGATTTTAGTAATCTGAACAACAATGGGCAATGGGATCAGCTAAAAAGTAGCCTTAGGACAACAGTAAATGGATATATTCAAAACACGGAAGGCGTAGACTACATTAGAGAGATCTTGAATCTATTCTTCCAGATCAAAAGGACATGGTTTTGGACCTGAAAAATATAGGGCATATCCCTATCAGTCAAATACAAGCCAAGGATGATTTTATATGGTCTCATTATTTTGATGGCAACTACACGGTGAGATCAGGTTATCAATTATATGTTAATGAACCCGCTTGCAACTTTCCTTGGAGAAAGATCTGGTTCAAAGAAATCACCCGAAAATAAACCAATTCATGTTAATGGTTATGAATAATGGCATCCTAACCATTAATAACCTTATCAAAAGGGGATCCACCATGCCAAATATATTTTACTACTGTAAAAATGATAATGAAATTATCCAGCATCTCCTTTTGTAATACCAGTAGTTGATGCTATTTGGAAGCTTATTTTCAACAGGTTTGGTATTGTTTTGTCTTTCTTGGATGACATCATACAAGCCTAGATTCAATGGCAGCCTCCTTTCAAACATTTTTTTCTTTGAAGGTTTTGGAATCTCATCTTCCCTCATACTATCTTCTCATCTATTCCACAACCTTTCGATGAAGTTTCTCGTGTGATGGTTCATTACATAATGCTTGAAGGTAGGTTCTCCAATCTTCCTCTACACCATTTGGTTCTTCTTAATAATTTAGGCGTGAAGCAAATGTCAAGTGTTCCTATTGCATTTTGCATTCTTTGCAAAAAACTATTTTAGAGGTTTAAGGTCATAAGAGAGTTTTGCCACTCCATCAGGGATTCATCTTCCTTATCCATTAGTTTATCCATGATGTAGTGGCAAATTACCAAGCCCTCTTTTGGCTCCTCCACCTCCCCAGTAACCCCATATTATATCTAAGAATCCACTTTTTCATGACCCTATTTCTAAACCTCCACCTAAGAGGATTCTTAGAAGAAGCAAGAAAGATAAGGAGATAATTGGTGAAGAAAGCCTTCCAGAGATCAGCCATGTTATTCCTAGTGCTTAGGTCACTCCTTATGTTATTAAAAAGTTTAAATAATAGTGATGCTTTGAAATTTATTGAAGATAATGTAGACTTTCTCCTTAAGACTTGTAGCAAGACCACAGACCGTGCCTCCATTACTAGCCTTCAAGAGGAACTAAACTCACTGTGTCAAGTTAGAGTACTTGAGGAAAAATATAAAAATAAATTGGCCATTCACAAAGCAGTTCTTGATCTCCTCCAGGTTCATATTAACTAGATTTTGATGTTAGTGGGATTCCTACATCATCTTGGAAGAATGGGAGGATCACTAAGAAGTTCTTCAAAGAGACCAATTTGGACCCTAATATCAGGGCAGCCATGAATCTTTATAAGGAACTTAGGGTAGCACTTAAGGTGTATAGCAAATATGTGAATTAGTGCCTTTTTGCCTCTATGTTCTCTGTGTGGTTGTTATTGTGTTGTATATGAGTTGTTTTTTTGTTGTTGTCAGTATGTTGTTGGGATACTTGTAGGAAGTTGGCCCCTGCCTAGTACTCTTATAGTTTTATCTATCTTTTTGGCTTTTGGTTGAGGTGTGGCCCCCATGTATCAAAAAACCACTTTGTTCTCTCATGTTTATCTTGGTTGTTGAGCCTTTTTGGTTGTACTTCAGGGTATGGTCCCTTCAAAACCATTTACCTTTAATAAATAAAATATCACAAACAAAAAAATTAATAAATTATAAATCGGACCATTGATTTTTAGTGTAAATCTCTACACCATAGTTTGTAAGAATATCCACACTATTATTACTGTAATGATACACATAAGCACATAACACCTCCTCAATCCTAAACAATTTTTTTATGTCCACCATTAAATTATTGATATTATAGCTAACTATATATTTTTCATTCATACCTTTGATAATATTAAGATATTCTCCTAGATTATGAGATTAGGAACATTCGGGTACACAATAAGGAGAATACCCCATAGGGCCACACTTACCTCAGCCACATGATTAATATTAACTCATAGAGGAACAACATCGGTAATCAAAAATTCTCATTAGAATTTCTTATAAGGTCGTACCCTCCCGAATCTCTGGATTACCTTTAGAGGAACCATCAAAATTCAGCTTCATCCAAAGAATGGGAGGTCTCTTCCATTTAGTTGAATTCCTAATACTTTTCATTCATGATAAATGGGTATTAGTTTCACTAATTAGATCCAAGGATTTTAGGATTTTAGGATTTTAATTTCATGACAGGTTCATCTCTCAAGAATCTATAAAGTTATCCAAGGAAAAAAATTCGTTATAGCCTAGAGAACTTTCTTTCTAACCTTCTTACCTTCATTACCTATGTTGTTTCTTTCTTTCCAAACTCCCCATAAGAGATGAGAAAGAGAAATTTTACATGATTTCCAAAGACGAGAGGAGAAAAAGGAGGAATTCCATTGAGTAAATAAGTCAACAATAGATCCTTGAGAGACCCAATCGAATTCAAAGAGGTTAATTGAAGAATTAAAGACAACATGAGCATAACTATAGGGTCAAATTATATAAAAGTGTCCCACTTTTTGCCCTTTTTCTACCTTAAAGAAAATATTTTCCACGATCATAACATGAGAAAACATGTATTTTTAAGAGATTAAACATTCCAAGGTGGAGGGCATCCGCAATTTACACAAAAAATTTAAATTTTAATAGTATTTTTAAAGATTAATTTACTAGCCAAATTTGAAAAAAAAATGGCTATCAAGTGGGACATAGTTATGTGATATTTTATCATGTGGAGAGTGATTTCATTATCTCTTTCACAGAGCACACATCTATTATGTATTAGCATACCTAATTTTTGAAGATTTTCCATAGTAAGAATCTTGTCTTGAATAGAAATATAAAAGACAATATTAATTTTTGGAACAATAGACTTGTCTCATATATCTTTCTAAGGCCAAACAAGAATATGTAGATTAGTTTTAGTATGTTTATTAATTACACGTAGTGAATGATTAAATAGATTATGATGTAGAAATTATAAAACAACCATCAAAGAGTTAGCCAAGAAGGAAACCGAAGATTATTGTAATGTTTTCTATGTTAATTTCTGAAAGTACGTAAAATTTTAGTGTTGAAAGAAGTTTGGGAAATGTATGACCCATTGTTGGATGAGGGTCATTTTATTTCTTAATTAAAATTATTTGAATATTGATTAATTTGAATGATTTTATAATATTTGATTTAAACTAAATGGTTAGTTCTTTAAGGGGGTGGTAACCGATCGTAGATAATCCTAATCAGTATGTTTCTAAGGCTAATTGCATTAATATCAATAATAATCATTGAATAATGATAGATAATGATGCATATCAATAGAAAAAATAACTTTCAATGTGTGAGAGAGGAAGACTTAGTTGATATCTTGATTTCTAAGTTGATCCGGGGTAATTTGATGATGGAGATGGATGGAAACAATCTGATGTAACTTTATCTCCAAAACTATGCCCTGAAACTATGTATAGGCCAAATCGTATGGCTGTAATGGTTGTTTTTGTACACTTCCATCCCTTTATACTATGTAGGTTTGGTTCCTATGTAAGTTAATTTGATGATTCTGCTTCACACTTTTATCGCTCGACTTAGATTTCTAGAAAAATCCAAGATACATCTAAAGGCATGTATTTTTAATGGGATTGTTTTATATTATAGATATTTTTCTATTTTAGAGTATAATACTTTTTCACATTCACCCTAAAATATAAAGAATTGCATATATAAAAATATAATATCCTTTCTCGATTTAAAATTAATGTAATATTATGTGTTTTATTTATTTCTTACAGTAATGTTTCCCAAAATAACCTCCTAGAATATTTTGGTAACTTACAATTTCATTCTCTTTGGAATCATGTTTTAAGGTTGCATGCACTTCGTATTCCCCTGTGGTGAAGTCTTCATGGTTGTAGTATTTTTTTGTGCTCTCCTTACTTCTTCCCCTTTTCTTCACTTTCTTTTGCATATATTTAATGTGCTTCCACATTCCTCCCTTTTACTTCCACAAATTTACTTCCTTATGTGCTTACTTCTTCTATCATGGACTTTGTGCATCCACTCGTGTGCACTGTGGGTTTCCCTGCATCTTAAGTCCTCGAAATTCCTCTTGCGCACATGCATTTTCCTCCCTAAGTCTCACACTCCCTCGCATGCACTCTTGGCCACTCACACATTTTCTTATCTTTTCACAATTACTTTTGCACTCCTCTCCTCGTGTGCTTCCTTTATTTTCGTAGCATGCTTATGCACATGCCATTTCGCCATTACGACTCAGCTTCGCTTGGTGGGATTTGAGGAATATTCTACACTTATGCATGTTATTGCAAACAAGAACCCCTCTCCCTAAGCCACTTCTCGTGTCCTTGTGCACTTATTCTCCATCCTTGCATCCTTGTTTGCAACCTTGCCCTCTTACTCTTGAATTATGTGTATGCACCTCAAACATCAACTCTCGCGCTAATCCAAGTGTGACACATGTCCAACTTTAGGAATTGGTAATAAAAATGCATTTTCAATGACAAATAACATGGTACCTTTTGTGATCAAATAATTGTAATGAATAAAAACTTAATGTCTTGCAGAGACCCAATGCTTATAGTCAAATCTTAGATCTCTGCGACAAATAAAATGATTCCACGTGTTTGGCATGTTGCTCTTGCACCGTAGATCTTCAAACAACCATATCTTTTGACTCAAAGCTCTAAATCATGTGTGGTTGGTCTCGTAGGAGATATCTTGGCATGTGGTACTATTTAAGATCTTGAAAATATTATTTTCGTAGGATTTGGTAGGTGAAAAGTGGGAAACATGATTTGGGCAATTAATGTATAGATACGGGTGACTCAACCACCCATATTTAATGAAGCATGGTATCTTTCCTTCTTCTACAAGCAATCTGACATGGGGGGATGGGTTTTACATAGTTCCATGTTGTTTTACAAGAATTGAATGCATCTTGTTGGTGGTTATAGCCTTAAATCTAAGTTTCCCTTTATTTTTCCTCCAATCACTCTCCTCATTTCGCTATATAATGTAAAATAATTCCATTTGTATAGGTTGGACCCTCTTGGAATGCAAGGGCTTTATTCATAGTAGTGCATTAGTTCTTTGAGTTGAATAAATAAGATTTTGAACATTACTGGGGATTTTTACCTCCTGCCTCCATTGTTATAGACTACGTATCCTCTTAAAGTAATAAAATATGTCTTTTGTGGCTATTCTCGCCATATCCCGTGTTTATTGCATCTTCATTCCTCTCTATTATAGTTTTGGTGTGTTGTGCATGTTTTCTCTCTTTGCACGGGGTTTCATTTTTGTTGTGTTCTATGAGAATGGGAGTTTGAATGTTGTTTTGGACTATGACACTCAAGTATGCCCTTTCCTACCCCATTTATATCCTTTTTCACTCATCTGAGAGTGTTTTCCCCTTCTTTATGGTGTTATCACCCCTTAGCTTAGGATTTCCATTTTTCATTCATCTTTCTCTTCCCATGGTCTTTTGGGTTATTAGAGTAGGATTAGAAAGCTCCATTTCCTTCCTTAGGAGTAGTTTTAAAATTAGGAACAAGAAGAGGAATTTGTCCCTCGGGAGGAGGTCTATCTCAAGTGCAAGTCCCTCAACTTGGAGACAGTCCCATGTTTCCTCAAAGCCCTAGATCTTCATGATTGGGGTGTAGGTGCAAATTTGAGCTCCAATAGTTTTGGAATACCGGTGGGACCACTTGATAAGGTTTAAATTTCATTATTACTAAGTTTTGGTGTGTGACTTAGTAATTTCTATCCTTTAGAGGTTGATTTCAACACATCTAAAGCAACTTCAATATATGTATCTAATGGTTTTATCACACAAGATACCCATTTTCATGAGAATGACACGTATAAGATAAAGATCAACAAGTGGCAAAGCTTTTGAATACTTGCAGTTATAACAGAGGATAAGAAGAAGAGGTAAAACAATTCAGTAGATTTTCATCTCATCCAAACCAAACTATTTCAACACCTCCTCTTGGTAGGCCTTTTACGTGCTCTATAAGAGTCTTAAGACACATTCTAATCATGGTGCATCATATAAATATTCCCTTTGTCGGTTTTTTTAATGGTGATAGTGCTTTAATACTAAACACACAACATGATATACTAGTGGTTACACTTAAAATCATTCTCTTTTTCACCGGTATGAATCACACAACTCATGTTGATCATATTCAAGACATTGAAAATATATGCTCAGTTCACTTAGTCACAAAAGATGATCACGATGTTATTGATATGATCCTCACTTCTTCACTAAAGGGAAAAGAAATGCAATGGTACATAACTTTAAGACTTGCATCCATTCATAATTGGGATGACATAGGCACATCCCTCTGCAATCAATTTGAGGAGAAAGATGATAATATATCCTTGTTAGAATAAGTAACAACCATTAAGATAGCTCTTAATGAACTCATGGCTGACTTGAAATTTAGATTTTAGATAACATGGGACATAATTCCACCTCTTTTGAAACCAGCCCAACAAGGTGATTTCCTTTACTTATTGAGAGCAGTGAAGTCTAATGTAGTAGTAATGATACAATCTATGGGTGTTATCTAATTTTCTGAAACTTATCCAATAGCCATTAGGGCTGAAAATTATCGTATATAAGCTAGAAAGATATCCCCTAGATTACCTACGCCTTTGTTACCTGAATTACTTCAAACTTCTTAGCCTTACATTGCTCCTATTCCTTAGAAAAGTTCCTAATTTTCTCCCTCTACATATTACTCTCCCAAGATAAAAAAGAGTGATGATGATATGAAAGGCCTTGATCCAAAATCTTTCAAATAAGGTTATATATTTGGAGAAACAACAATCTTAATCCTATAGAAATTATCCAAATCATAATCAAGGACATCGTAATCAAGGTTATCAATCCTATAGAAACCAATATCCAAATCAATGATATGGGAAAAATCAAGAAAGTGATAGATGACATAATCAAAATCCACATCTTCCTCTTCAAACAGTTCCTCCTACTCAGGCAATTCCTACTACTAGCTCAAGTAAAACATTGGTTCCAATGCAAAATAATGTGATACAAGAAACAAAGTGGTGTTTTCCATATAATCACCCACATAATCAATATGATTGTGCAAATTCTTTGCATGTGCAAGACTTGATTATTCAAAATTAATCCACTCAACATGAACCATCCATGGTAGTGCATGAGCCTAACAATGTAGAGACTTAAGAGATCAATCTAGAGACTAATCTAATATCTTTTGGTGCTATGAGTTCTACATAATGAATCAAGTAGTTGAGGTCATACACGAAGTTACATACTGCAAGCCTAATGAGCATATTATTGATAACATGGGGTCTAAGTGAAGAATGTTGGATTCTCAACCTTCTTCTTCCACTCAAGCTGGTTCACTTCATAAAGAAGGTCATGTTGGGACAGATTTGAATAATAGTTCACCCATGATAGTGCGCGAGACTGCGCAGGAGGTATCACACAAGGTCACGCGCATGCATAACTTGACAAATGAATTTTTCATGTAGCCAAAGGTACCTGTATCAACATTGGAATAGTCAAGAAAAGAGAGCATGGTGCCTTAAATGCATAAGTCTTTTGGAATTCCTTTCAACATTATTGAGAAAATGAAGAAGACAAATGCAAATGTATCAATGTGGGATGCCTTAGTTATTCCATCATAAAGATATCTCTTCGCATGAATCTCTCAAGTAGATCCCTCAAATTGGTCTAGTTTTTAAAAGACTCATGTTATTGTTAACTTGTGTTAAATAGAGGAGGAAAATAAGTAAGCAAATTTGTGAAGACTCCACCCTTCTATATGGATTTGATTGTAGGTGAACATTTAGTTCATAATTGCATGACTAGATCAAGGGATAGTACTTCTATGATGCTTAAAAAGATGGTATATATCATAGGTATTAAGTACAACCATGTTTCTAAAGGTGTTTTATAGCTTGATGGCTCAACGTTTGCCATCCTATGATTCATAAAAGATCTTGAGCTGACCCTTTATATTTGTGAAGTCTAACTATAACTCAAGATGTATCAGTCTTTGATTTGCCTCCACTATTTTCCATTTTCCTATCAAGAGATTTTATGGTGAAGATGGGTGGCTACTTGTCTTCAAATTGGTCTCATAAGATTCTAAGAACCAAATATGGCACTATATTTACCATTCAAGTTGAGCCTATATTTTCCTACCATGTTGAGTCTTATGACCCTTATCCTTCCTAATATAATTGTCTCATACATGAAGAAAAACAACATGATTTAGTCTCAATTGAGAATTCTATCCCTCCTCTAGTCCCTGATCTTTTATTAGATGAATGGGCTAAGGAGGATCATGAATTTTATCGTTATGATATAACTATGGAAAATAGACGTGGAACCTACTACATTGATGAAAAAGAATCTAATTTCCCCTCACCAATCAAGTAAGAAAAGGTTGGTGCTTATGGATTATGTAAAATGTTCTTTAACAGTTTTAGAAGTATAAGTGACACATGGGTAGGTGTTATATTAATTTATCCAATGAATGATAGATTCTTCTTTGCTCACGAGACTAAAGTTTGTATGTTCTAACAATGTGGCGAGTATGAGGCATTGGTGCATGGTCTTTTAATTATTTCTGAAAAGAGAAAAATCAAAGTATTGTAAGTCTGGAGACTGAATTTTTCATCCATTAGGTTAGAGAGAAGTGTTCCATGAAGAATAAGTTTATAAATGCTTAAAAACACAAACTTTGGAATCTATTGGAGAGTTTTAATGCTCTCAATATATAATTGGTGCTTGAGGAAATTAAACGAATAGTAAGACTATATGGTATCCCTTAATTCACAATTATCACCAGCCCAAGGACTTCATTCAAGGTAATAGAAAAATATCAAGGTTGTAATTACACCATCGGTTCTAGATAATGAAAACATATAGCAGGTATTTTATAGTGATGAACAAATTGTGCAATTCACCCAAAATGAAACCGAGTTTTCTTTAAGAATCTAATTTGATTTGTATGAAAACTATGGTGACTAAATTATTCAATTAAGAAAAAAGTTACCTAAGGGATTAGTCACTCTTGAGCATGTTTTTAGTCTAGAGGATGAGTGTAAAGGACAAGAAAAGAACACAATAGGAAAGTAAGAGGACTACCAACCAATTACCATTATGTAAGGCGAGGAGTTGTTGCTTTGAAAAGTTACGTAAAAGGTGAAAACGGGCTTTTATCTCCTTTTTCAAAAATATAGTCATATATTCTCATAGGATTATGAGGACCTTAAATTAAACATTCCATTGATTTTTATCCTAATGTCAAGCCAATTAGATAGAAGCAAAGGCATGTCAATCCCAAGATAGAGCCCCTCATGAGGAAGGAGTTGTCCAAGCTGATTGAGGCAAAAATAATATTTCATATCAAATACTCTACTTGAGTGGAAAATACTGTTCTAGCGAGGGAAAAGAATGGAGAAATCAAACTTTGTGTTTATTTCAGAGACCTTAAAAAGATTCATTGAAGGATCACTATCCTCTTCCTTATATGGAACAAATTATACAAATTCAATAAGAGCTGAAAGGTTTTCCATGTTGGATGGCTACTCAGGTTTCAATGAGATCAAATTCAGGAAGAGGATCAATTCAAAACTACATTCATAACCAAATGGGGAACATATGCTCATAAAAACATGCACTTTGGTTTGTCAAATACAGGACCTAAATTTCGAGAGAGCAATGGACATTGCTTTTAAAGGATACATCAATGAATTCATCCTTTTCTACTTGGATGATATTACTATTTTCTCAAAGTAGAGTAAATATCATATCAATCATCTTGATAACATGATTGATAGATGTAGGAATTTTAGGTGTCTTTGAAACCCAAGAAGTATAGATTTGAGTCCCAAGGGAAAGTGTTTAAGGCACATTATTTCAAAGGATGACATTGTCATTGATCTAGAAATAAATTCATCTATCTTGTCCATTTCTTTGCAAACTCATACGAAAGCCTTGTAATAATTCCTTAGAAAGATCAACTTTGTCAGGAAATTCATTTCTAAATTTACAGGATTGGTTAGGCCTGTCACTCTAATGTTGAAGATGGATTCAATTTTCAAATGGACAAGAAAAAGAAAAGAGAGCTTTTACAAGATCAAGAAAGAAATTACTTAGGATCCTACCCTCATCAGCCTCCGACTATGCCAAAGATTTTATCCTATATACATATGGAGTAGATATATGTGTTGTTGTTATTTTGACATGATAAGATGATTGAGGTTTAGATCAGCCATTGGCATTATTTATTCAAACACTAAAGGATTATTAATTGAAATACAATCACATTGATAAATAGGTCTTGTCCATCATGAGCATGTTGAAGAAATTCAAGAGTATGTTTGTCACCTATCATGTAAAAGTTATAGCTACACCACTTTAGTGTGAAATAGTTCATTATGGGACAAAAAATTAGTGATGAAAGAGCTAGATGGATAACCAAAATATGGAGTAGGATGTGACTATCAAAGCCAAAAATATGGTAAGAGGAAGAGCAATTTGTAAACAACTTACTTTGGATGCACATAATGATCATGAAAACTCTTTCTTCATAGAGGAGGAACTCTTGTGGTCGTTGAAATCAACAAGATGGAATTATATCAAATGCTCATAGGTAGTCTGATGATATGTTCAAATTTCCATCTACTAGCACATATTCTCATGGCCTAAATAAATTAAAAAGAAAACATTTGAGGTTTCAGTCCATTACTTATGCATCGATGATGGAATTCTATTCAAAAGGAACATTAATGGACTGTAGCTGATATGTATCGAATGTACGCATGCCAATAAGATATTGGAAGAATTCCATGATGGTTTTTTAGTTGGAAACTTATCTACCAAAGTAAAAATAATGAAAATCATCAAGGCATGATATTTTTGGCCTACACTATTTATTTGTTGATGTCTACAAGTGGGTCAAAAACTTTGAGTGTGCTTTCTTTAGAGGTAAAAAGGATTTATCCACCCTTCCTCTCCATCCAATTCAAGTAGATCATTTGTTTACATAATGGGGCCTTGATTACATTGGCATGATTAATCGTCCATCAAGTGTTGGCCATAAGTGGGTTTTAACGAAAACATATTACTTTACCAGTGCATAGAAGTTGTGGCACACAAGGAAGTAACTAGATTAGTCATTCTTTAATTCCTTGAGGACATCGTGATAAGGTTTGGGATCCCTCAACCAATCATTTCTGATAATGCAAAAGATTTCCTTAGATCCAAAATTTCTGATTGGGCTCTTGGAATTGGGATTTATTTGAAAACTTCTTCCAACTACTACTCCTAGGTAACATTTGGCAAAATCTACTAACAAAACCTAATTAGTATCATGAAAAGACAATGGATATCAACAAGAGGAAATGACGTACAAAGGTCTCATGTGCACTCTCTCGATAGGGTAATAATTAAGAAGGAAATTTCCACTTCTTCTTATAAACTTGTTTATTGTAGAGAAATTGGGCTTCCTCTATCACTTGATTTTCCTTCATTAGAGTTGGTCCAATAGCTGAAATTTGAGGGCACAAATAAAAGAGAAGTTAGAATGACAAAGCTAGTTTAACTTGAATACTTAATAAATTATGCCATGATAAGACTAGAGTAGCATCAGTTCTCAACCAAAGAGTGGTAATATAGGAATACTAGAGCTTAAAGTTTGAGGATGGGTGATATATTCTTGAAATGGGATGTTGATAGAATTAAACAAGAGTGACAATCTAAGTTTGATGCACTTTGGAGTGGGCCATATATCATTAGTGCTAATATGAGATGATTTTTACACTCATGTAAAAATGGGAAACTTGAATTTTTTATGATGAAAGGCATTGATGAAATGGAGCTACCTAGGGGAAGCATTACAGTTCCTATTGTGTTTTCAATTGCAGCAATTGATTAACTACATGTAATCTGCAATTATGTGTGTTATTACAAAATGTAACACCTCACATAGATTTTCATTCCATGTTCATCTTTAGCAAGGAAACAAAAATCCTCGAAGGACTAATGCATTGCCTTGATGAAGGCGGGAATCACAAGTTTAGGTGAAATGCTAAATTTGGGAACAACAAGTAGAGTTACAATTTACAAAAAGAGAGTTCATTATTAAAGTTACAGGTACTTCAAAACTCATTATTTATGCATGTTAAATACATTTAATTATGTGATTGAGTTGTTTATTCCATTATACAATCAATATCCATCATAAAAGTGAATGTAGAAAGAAGTATACAACTTAGTTATAGAAATTAATGTTATTTATTCATGAAGAAATACAATGTTTCCCACACAAGCCGTGGGATGTAACTCATAACTACTGAAAAAGAAGTACATATGTATGAAGTTAGAAGTAAAAGATTATAGTAAGAAACCCATGACTACCTTGGGCATTCTTGCAATCTTTTTATATCTAGTTCCAAACTCTATCTTTCTTTCATGCTCCAAATAGCTACAAGTATACTTGAAAAAGTGAAAGAAAAGGCATCAATATTGAGCTCATGGTTTGATCTGTACTCATGTACTATCTAACTACATACAGATGGATTTCTAAATATCAGAAGCATAAGGTACATCGAGATGATATATAGTTGATAAAGCAAAGATTCTACAACAAAGCACATATGATTCCCTAATCATAATAAGAAGAAAAAACTATGGAACATAAGAGAGGCCAAAAAGCCTAATGTTTTCTAACTAGTTTATCTAAATGTGCAGTACATGTAAGAAGAAGGAAATAAACACTAACTGTTGTGTTTACATATCAAAAGTATTACATTCTACAAGTTGAATCAAAGAAGTGCATTTATTTCAGCTCAAACCGAAGGATGAATATATAAAAATATAGTTGTACCAATCCATAAAAGAAATACAAGTTCATTACTACAGATTCTAACAAATGGAATGCATACAAAAAGTGTAGATAATGAGGTTGATCCATCTTCAGAGCTTCAATAGAATACCAAACTGAATCATACATTAGAATAACTTAGAGAAAGGAAGAAGATTGTACATTGCGTAAATCAAGGATACATATCCAAGATACCATCAAAAGTATGATATAGAAACAAATTATAGGTGCTCAATTTCATTAGTTAGCATGCTTTAAGATAGAATATTTCATTCACACCTTACACAAATGATAAAAGGTACAAAAATACAAGTATAATCAAGCTACTAGAAAGTAAAACTCTACAAACAACTTCACGCATCATAATTGCAAAAGTAGATACAAGTTTTCATACTCAATAAGAAGATGAAATGATATTGTTTTCAATCAACTCTGCAAAGTACGAAATGAGTATCAAAATCTACAAAAACTCGCTCAAATAAGGTATGATTTAAAGGAAGAAGGCATTGGAACACTAAATCAAAAAGAAATGATCAAAGAGAAAAAAATTCTGATTTTAAATGCACGAGCTACAAACCAAGGTATGAAAGCATTGTTCAAATATACATTTTCAGAATTACTAAATTTCTATCAAGGCAGAGCTGAGCAGCTCAGTCATCATCTCAAATCAAATGAAAGATAAAGTTTCAAGCTACTAAGTAATGATTACAATCAAAAACTCAAACTAGTGGACCCACTCCTCTATTTTTTATAAGGAGTTCCATTGGTTACATTAATCCTGAAAATACAATAGCATCGAGGCTAAATGAGAAGTCCAATGTATAACAATTTTGTTTTTTATTCTTTGGATTCACCAAGGAAGCCATACAATAAAGGAGATACCACAAAATGAATGAAGAACACCTCTAGTTATGCAAATCATAGTGATTTAGCTCAAGGATTAATAGGTCAACGTGCATCTATAGCTATAAAGGAAATAGTTTCAAGATATAGCTATGTGAGAATTAAAAGTTTTCAAAGATCATGAACCCATAACATGTATATATCAAATAAGCAATCATAGCATGTTCCTTATGTAGTACATGCTGAAGTTATAAAGTTTATTACATCATAAGTTTTGAAAAGACATTAGATTGATCAATAAGTCCTTCAAATCTTCTAGAACAAATGAACTCTTCTACAAAAGGGCATACATATTACTAGAATTAAATGAGAAAAAAACATATTTTTATAATCAAATTTAAGGCCAAATCCTTCCAATAGTATGCAAGATTCATCAAGTGACATGAAGATTTAGGAAGAATTTACAACTATGTGGAACGATATTAAATATGATAAGTAAAATTTTAAATCATGCATTTGCTATACAACATGAAAGCGGATTTGAGAAGCAAATTTCATATTTTTCTAGATTCAGAGGTAACTATGCAAACTCCAACATGTGCTTCACAAATGATAATTAACAAGTCAATACAGAGTTCAATCAAGCATATCAATACACCAAGTTGTTAAAAAATGATATAATGGTATCAATATTGAATAAGGTACAGTCAAAACCAAGTGCAAATCAAAATAAGAGCCACCCATACTCATACCTAGGATGCATCGGGTTGCACTTACTAGAAAGTAAAACTCTACAATGGCAAGGGCCTGAAAGGAAGACAACAATGAAACCTTAGCCAACAAAGATTCATGATGGCATAAAATAAATTAGAGCTTGACCCAATTTAAAAAAATCAACAAGACATAGTAGCCAATTGACAACAAAATATCAAGAAGTGCAAAAAAAATCATAGCCCATGATTTGCATTATCAACAAGAGCATTGAGTTCATTGCACAAATCAATAACATGGTAAGTTTCAATATCTACATGGCCAAGTCTATTCAAAGACAAAAATACGAGTTAAAAGAGATCCCCAAAAGCAAATTATAGCTCATTTTTCATAAACTTTCAAAGTAAATTGTTTATGCCAAGAAAAAGGAAAGATAACAAATTGTCGTATTCATAGAAGGCACCCAAAACATGCCATGTTTGATCGAATGAAATCAACAGAGTTCACTATGAAAACCCAACACAAAGCTCCAAGCGAGCCGATCAATAAGAATGAGCAATTTACAAGTAGTGAGCTCGAAAAAAGAGTTATTCATCATAAATAGAGAGTCATTTTGGACAGAGAAAATACAATAGAAGTTCCCCATTATGAGCTCAAATCAAGTTGTACAGTCAATGGTAGAAAGGAATCATGACAAACCCAGATATGGGTAATCTCAAATAATTCAAAAATAGCTTTTAGTTCCACGACCATTAAAGGTTTGGCAAAGTTTGCAGAGATACTTGAAGAGTAAAGTAGGACTTCTTATGCTTTCAATCATTCAAAGTTAAAACCCTCATTCATATTTGAAAAGCCACAAAATAACAAACACCTAGAACCAAATTTAGGCTCGTAAGGGTACATAAATCAAAAAATTAGACATAGTTATGACAACATATGAGCAATAGCCATAGGAAACAACAAACCCTTATCTCAAATCAAGCTACTATAAGAAAAACAAGAAAATACCTAGCTGCATAGTGATTTTCATCAAAATAATAATACATCGAAAATATGTTTACGCTAGTAAGCTAAAGGAACCAACTCAAAAAACTCTACAATAACGACTAGAGTTCATAGATTTAACAATGTATTACCGAGAATAACAACAAAGTCAATGTCTCAAAGGCATAATCATCGAAGAAATGGTGTTAAAACCCTCACCACAAGATTTAGAAGACAAATCGAAAAAATGGCTACCTAATGATCTCGGGTTCCTGTGTATCCACCAATCAATGTTGTCGTTATGGTTTAGAGAAAAGAAAGGCCAACTAGAAAAATGAAAGGTTAGATCTATATCAAAATGGAAACCTCATTAAAATAAACAAATAAAAAATACGAGCTTATCTTCTTTCCGGGGTGGCCATAACAGAGATGAATACAAAGCTCAAAAGTAGCTCGAGAATGAATAAATTGTGACGTCACGATCTAATGAGACCTCCAAGAAAACAACACAAAAGCTCAAGTTTTTGGAAAGGCAGAGAGATATAATGCTTAGAACTTCACAGATGAAGCAAGATGAGCTCAAAGAGATAAATGGAGGTGAGTGAGGAAAAATGCTAGGGCTTCACCATGTTAAAAGCTTCCAAATGCGAATGACCGAATGATGGGTCAATTTTTATTTTGTTTCATTAACCACAATGTCGAGTTACCTAACTCACTAGGTAAGTTCAAATCTAATGCTTCAAGTCAAAATATTATAAAGATCGATGGTCCAAATCAAAATAACCTTCTCCAATGCTAACCACAAAGCTTACCAAAGGTTCCTCTAACTCAACCAAGGTCAAAAGGAAGTGGATGTCTCAAGCTTTGAAGAAACCCTAACCCCTTTGGTTAGGTTTGAAGTTAGTTTCACACCGACAAAATGGAAGGGTTGGGTCATCATGTGGATGGGAACCAACCCCATTTTAAATAATTATTGCATTGACCTTATTTAAGGTCTAGATAATAGTTTCATTGATGTCACAAACTATACAAAGGAGCCCGAAAAATAATATGTGCAATGATGGGTCTAAAGATTAGAATCAAAGTAGGTCGAATAATACAATGATGTACATGACAAGGTGTCCAAGTGTTTTGAACTATAATACATGCTAATTACCAAGTTCGAAGATAAGCCCATGATGGATAAGTCAAATAAAGTCAAGGAACCACCTTACCTTAAAATTTGCTAAGGAGAAGATATTATTTTGCACATGTGCACATGTGGTCCCACTAGTGGGAGTAATTTATTCTTACCAAGTGTAAAAGACAAAAGCATTATTTTTACTTGAAGAGAAGTAATTTTTCATCTCATCCACTAGAAGACATAATAACAGAGGAGTGTAAGGATGTCAACATCAAAAATCAAGAAGAAACCTTTTGACATGCTAATTACCTTATTTTTACAAATAATGGTATTATTTCTTGCACATGCTTACAGGTGGTCCCCACATTGGGTGAATATTTTGCAAAGTAATTAAAGGCAAAAGAATTATTTTCACTCACACAGGGAGATTAATTTTTACATGTGCATCCAAGTGGGGAAAATTAAAGAATTCCTAAATATCATCAGTAAGACGATCAAGTTGAAAGTGTCACATCAAGCAGAAGAAGACAAAGATTGCATACACATTGGAGAAGACTTACACAACAAGCAAGGGCTATTATTAGCCAAATTATTCATCCTATTTTATTAAAAATAGATCAGTCAACTGCACTTGGACTGAATTTTATTTTTGTAACTAAGGATATTAATGCCTCATTGTAATCATCATGTCTATTTTTATTCCTTTATTTATTCATGATAAAGGGGTAAAATTAGCATGCATGGGCGAGTAAAAATTTAGTCTATTTTTAGGATGGGTTGGGTGAATAATCTTTATATATATTGTGTGCAATTGCAAGGAAAAAAGAGGAATTTTGGACATAGGAGTGTTGAAGATAATTTTTCAATTCTTCCCCTTGAATGAGAATTGATTTCGCCTTTCCAATTATTTGAAGTTGTGTATATCTCATTAATTATTGTGAATATCAAATTCCTTGATTAATCATCTTACCTTGCTACAAATATAGTAATTTTTGCATAATATTAGTGTGCATGTTTATCTTATTGTCATTTTGTGACTCATTCCCTCAATACATAAAGTGTTTTGCCTTAATATTTCGCAAAAACTATTTGTTTTTGCATCCAAAATGCATTCTCAATTTGATTTTGTATGTGCTTAGTCAAATCCTCAATAAGTTTGGAGTATCACCCCATTTTCAATTCATTTATAGTCATCTTTTTACCCTCAAAACCCCAAAAATATTTTGGGATACATCAAAAGGAACCGACCTTGACACGGAGACTCACCTCAACAATAGGTATACCCACATACATGAGGTGTTTCCATCAGTATCTACGAAAGTGAGAGATTCAGAGCAAAATTAGAACCCCTATAGCAATCTCTCAATAAGGGTGCACTTTCGAGAGATAACAGAACCCAAATCCTTTTAGTTGGATGATCTTGAGGAAATAAATTACAAATCCCAGTTAATGAGATTTATATTTATCAATTTCATTAAGGTGTTCCATCAGCATCTTGTACATAGTATATTAGTTTCAATTATTTCAAGTGTGCCTCGCATGTAGTGTTTTATTAGTAGTATAGGTTTCCTTTAGATCGCGCGCTCTTGTACACACTTTTTGGTTCTTTTGGGATGACAGCTTTCTATTGTGTAGTGTTAATTCATGAAGGTTTCAATGGAGGATATGTCTCATGGCATCATTCATATCAGTTTGCGTGCTTTATCATATTGGGAGTAGCATCTAACATTTTCTTATACGTGTTCCCCGGATTTTAGTGGTCAATACAAATTCCAAGCATTGTTTCACCCTTATTCGGATTCTCGGGGTAAATTCTTCAAGTTGTAGATCAAAATTTCAAGTTTTCAAGATGAATCCATACCCAATGGATTCTTCAAGGCTACTGGAACTCATATTTAGTAGGAAAATATCCTTGAAAATCACCAAACTATTTCCCAAAATAACCCCCTAGGATATTTTGGAAACTTGTAGTTTCATTCTCTCTAGAATCGAGTTTTGAGACCGCATGAGCTTCTTTCTTCCCATTTGGGAAATCATCATGGTTGTAGTACTTTTACACAACCTCACGTGCTCTCCTTGTTTTTTCTCCTTTTCTTCACTTTCTTCTCGTGCATGTTTTACGTGCTCTTCCATTCCCTTTTATTTTTCAATCATTCTTCCCTTGCACACTTGATTCTTATATCCTAGATGTTTTGCATACACTCACACACATGTGCGGAGTTTTCCTTCCATCTTTGCAAGTCCCCGACATGCCTTTTATGTGCATGTTATTTCCTCCTTGATTCTCACACACTCACTCGCGCACAATCTTATACATGTGCATTTACTTGTCTTTACACAAATACTTTTCTCGTACCTTTCACCGCATGCTTCCACTTTCTTCTTGGCATGCTTGAGTGTGCTCCATTTCTCGCCCACGCATATACACCTTCCATTGGCGGGCCTTCGGACCTCTTCTACACTTACACATGTTATTACAAACAGCAACTTTGCTCTCTCCCCAATCCATGTACATCTTCTTGTGTAATTGCATACTTCTTCTACATCCTTGCATATTTTTGTGCAACCTTTCTCTCTTGCTCCAAACTTTCATGCATGTACCACATACATCAATCCCACTCCAATCAAAGTGTGACACATTTCCAACTCTAGGGACTTGGCAATAAAATTGCATTTACAATGGCGAATAGTAAGGTGCTAGCTATGCTCAAATCTTCATAGAGAATAAAAATTAACACATGGTGGAGATCCAGTGTTTACAAATAACCCTAAAATCTCCACGACTAATAAAGTGATGTCATGTGTATGGTGTGTTGCTTTTACACTGTAGATCTTCAAACAACCATATTTTTTTGACACATAGCTTCAAATCATGTGTGGTTGGTCTCGTAGGAAATCTATTGGTGTGTGCCACATTTTAGGATCTTGAAAATCATATTTTGATGGGATTTGGTAGGTGAAAACAAGGAAACACAATTCAACATTAATGTGTAGATAAAGATGACGTAACCAACCATATTTGATAAAGCATGGTCTCTTTCCTTCTTCTACAAACAACTTGACATCGGGGAGTTTATTTGACAAAGTTACATGTTTTTCTATAGGCATTGAAAGCATATTGTTGGTGGTTACACCTTGAATGAATTTCCCTCTAGTTTCCCTCCTCTCTCTTCCTATTTCTCTATATAATGTAAATTAATGCCCATTTGTAAAGGTTGAACCCACTGGAATGCAATGGAATTATTCATAGTAGTGCATTAATGTTTTGAGTTGTATTCCTCGGATTTGGATCATTACAAGGAAAATTTTACATCTCACTTTTTACCTCCCACCTCCATTGTAATGGAATGCACATTCTCTTCAAGTAATAAAATTTGTGTTTTCTAGCTATTCTATGTCCTAAATTATGTTTATTGCATCTTTTTGCCTCTCTATTACAGCTTTTTGTGTGTTTTTCATGTTTTCTCTCTTTGTAGTATTTTATTTCTATTTTAATCCATGAGTTTGAGAGTTTGAATGTTGTTTTTGATTGTGGCACTCAAGTCTTCCCTTTCTTGCCCCAATTATCTCCCATTTTCACTCATCAAAGAGTGTATCTCCACCTTCTTTGTGGTTATATCACCCCCTTAGCTTAGTATTTCAATTTTTCGTGCATCTTTCTCTTCCCCTGGTCCTTGGGTTGTTAGAGTAGGATTCGATAGTTGCATTTCCTTCCTTAGGAGTAATTTTAGCATTAGGAACAAGTAGAGAAACCAACCTTCTCTCGGAGGTCTATCTCAAGTGCAAGTCCCATAACTTCGAGCACCCCATGTTTCCTCAAAGCCACGGATCTTCATGATTCGAGTGTGGGTGTAAATTTGAGCTCTAACGAGGTAATAAGCATTTTTTCAAACTAGAGTGAAATAAGCAAAATATGAAAAATTTCAAAGATGTTAGTGATGATGATGCATTTAGTTGTTTATTGGTCATTGATGATGTATACTATGAAACTTATTAAGGAATAAAACCTACAAAATTGGCCTCTTTATCTCTCATAAGTGCGCCTTGATTGAGCGATAAAAACAAGTGTTCTAAGATTTCTCTTCCCTCACTTATGCTGATACAATGTTAATGCCCCAGGTTGTGGGTATCCCTATGTTGAGGTGAATCTCCAGGATTACAAGGCTGGTTCCTTATTGATGTATCCTAAACTATTTTTTTGGGGTTTTAAGCGTAAAATATGGCTGAAACTCGATATTAAAATGGGGTGATACACCCAAATTATTGAGGGCTTTGACTGAGTACATGCACAATTTTCTAAGTGCATATTAAAGGAGCACAAACCAATGGGTTTCAACTAAATCCTAAGGCAAAACACTTTTGTGTTGAGGGACTAATCACAACAACACAACAACTAACATGCACACTAAGACTATGCGAAAACACCAAATTTGTAACAAGGTAAGCTAATTAATTCAAGGAATTAACATTCATAAGAGTTAATAAAATATACACACCACTGCAAATAATTGGAAAGGCAATAACTGGTTCTCATTCAAGGGAAAACGGAAATAAAATCTTCAACACTCATTACATCCAAAAAGTCCTCCTTTGTGCTTTGCCAATGCACACAATATATAGCAAAAATAATTCACCCAACCCTCCTAAAAATAGTCTACAATCGAACTCGCCCATGCATGCTAATTTTAGCCTTTATCATGAATAAATAAAGGGATAAAATAAACATGTTGTTTACAATGAGGCAATAATAGCCTTTGGTTCCAAAAATACACTTTAGTCAAAGTGTAGTTGATTGACTTTAATTATAAAATAATGAATAAAATTGGGTGAATATTTTGGCTAATAATAACCCTTGCTTGATGTGTAAGTCTTCTCCAATGTGCATGCAAAGCTTTCTATTTGTTGTTGATGTGACACCTATTCTATTTTATTATGATTGCACGCAAAATACACTCATGTGCAAGCAATAATAATGTTTTTGTTTCCAATAATTATCAAAATATTCACCCATGTATTTCATCCACTGTGGGGACCACCTGTAGGCATGTGCACAATAATAATTCCTCCCTTTGTGAAAAATAAGGTAATTAGGACTCCATTATTTGATCATGTGGTAGCTCTGATTTTTAACCCCTTTTGATTTATCATAACACCTATGATAAGGTGTTAGGCTCCTTAGATTATATCTGTGGCATATACTATGTTTTTGACCTCTTTGAATATTTGATCATATAACATGATTTAGACCTTAGATAAGGTGAATGCAATGATTATTTGAAAAGGGGTTGGTCCCCATCCACATGATGACTTGACCCTTCCATTTTTTTAGTGGCAAACTAACTTCAAACCTAACTAGGGGGTTAGGGCTTCTTCCAAATATTTACACATAAACTTCCTTTTGACCTTGGTTGAGTTAGAAAAACCTATGATAAGCCTTTGGTTGGCATTAGAGTTAGTGATTATGATTTGGACCATCGATCTTTGTACTATTAAAACTGAACCGTCAATGGTTAGCATAGTGGTTGAGTTGTGGTTTGAATTATTGATCGTTGATCATTTTACCATCTTGATCTTCACCATCAATCTTAACTCAGGTCGAGTTAGGTTTCTTGGTGGTTAGTTTGGCAAGTAAAATATCTCAAACCCTATCTCATTTTCATTTTTTGTCGTTTAACTTTGGGCGAAGCCTGGAAAAAAATTCTTGTGACGCCATTGTCAATGATTTTGAGTTTTAAAAATCTGAAAATTTGGCCTTCTGAGTTCGATTCTGTGCATTTTTTAGCTCTGTGAGGCTCTGTGACTTTGAATACTTACATCTCTCTAGCCATTTTTCTCTTTTTGAGCTCTCCTATGAATTTTTGGTCACCATTTTTTATCCATTCTCAAGCTTTGAAGCTTGGAATATCAATCTCTTTGAATTCATGCCATGATTGATGAAGAAAAGGTACATTTTTTTGTCTAAGCACAAAATTTGTTCATCCTTTCTACTCTGGTTTTAACATACACGATGATACTTCATTTTTTCCTTCGCATTTGATGTGTTCTATGCTATTACGAGTTTGAAACATTCTAGGTGTCACTATTTTCTTTGCATTTGATAAATTTAGGGTTTCAAAGCTCGATTCTAAACTTGTAAGTTCATATTTCTCTTTTGAATATCTCTCGTGAAATTTCTATGAAAACCATGGATGGTCATAAAATACATGGCATTTTTGATGAAAATATTGTAATGGCTCATATTTTCATCATTTTTTATTTATATTGCAAGGGTTTTGATATCCATTATGTGACTATTGGGTATCAACAAGGCTTTGCTTACTTTTGTTCCCTTATATGTCGTGACTTAGAAACTTGAGGCCCAGGTTGTAAACTTTTGCGGCATACTTGATTGATTTTGAACTCTAGTTCAAAAGCTGTTGAATCTACTTGCATAAGGTTTAAAATTCTACTTTGATGGGTGACTAAATTTTGTCAATATATATTTATACCCAAAACTTGGTTTTCCTTTTCTTGAATGCACTCTGTCAAAATTTTGTCGATCCCTTAGCTGAGTTTGCATCATTTGACGTTTCAAATAACTCTGAAGTGGCATTTGGACAAAATATTTCAAACTCTTAAACTCGAAACCTTTCTCGAGGTGATATTTGTATTTTTTTTAATTATAATACCCAAATCGGGGTCTTATTTTACTATCTTGGTCCTTTTCGAGATTATGTAAAGTCGATATAACCTCGAAAAATCTAGAAGATGAAGTTTACCTTGATGGGTTTGCATAATCCCGATATGTAACTCTGTATCAATATCAACGAGTTGAAAGCTTGGCATTTTCTAAATTATCTATCTGTGTTATTTTGTTGTTCCTTAATTGGAAACCTTGTAGAAGTAACTTTTGCTTACTCTGTGAAAACACTTTTTGCTTTAATACTTTATTCTTCTTTCATAACTCCATTAAATTTGTACTCTATCCATCTTTTCAAGTTAATCGTGCTTGATAGTTGATACTTAACTTGTTCAAAACTGTGTTGATTACATTCTTTTGAATTTTTGTACTTAAAGCTTATTTGAAGCTTAAGAAGGTTGTTTATTGATTTTGTTTTGAATATGATAGTTGTACTTCTTCACTTAGTCACCTTGATTTGAATTGAATTTTGCAATCTGAATTTATCATGGCAAACTGAAACAACTTCTTTGTAGAATGAAATAGGGAATACCTAGAGAATTTCACCTCCATTTGTTGAATAATGATTTCACAGTTAACTTCTTATTGTAGCTTGGTTTCATTTCCTTTGATTTATACCCTTGAGTTCTGAAACTTCAATCACCAGTGTATTGAAACTGTATATATCATTGGAAGTAATTACTTAAGTTGAATTCTTGAATGCTTGTAGCCTAAAATGATCACTTAAATACTTGTAGCTTTATCAATACCTAACTACAAGTCATGAAGTTTTCGATATGAGAACACTTGACTTATTTTGATGAGTGCATACTTCTTCATTTACTTTTTTGTACTTCAGTCAATTTCTTCAAAACAACTCATAGAGCAAGATCATACACCACTGTTGCAACTTGCATACCTTGATTTAAATCCTTCAGTACATCTTAAAAAACAACTTGATTATCCTTCAAATGTTCTAAGACTGTACTTATACCTTTGATGCTTTAGTCACTTAATGAAGCTAATAACTTTAGTCTTTTATCTTTTCTACTCTAGTGTCATTATGACTGTTATGAGTCATTCTTGATGAATCATTTCTTTGTCTTGTCAAATAGTCCTTGTACTTTGATTGCATCATAATGCATGAATGATGTTTTATTTTCTGAAACATATACCTGCACACTTAAACAAAATAGTTAGAAAACAATAGGCTTTATCCTCTCTTGTATTCCATAGTGACTTTCTTTTCTTCCTTTCTATCATGATTCTGAGAATCACATGTGCTTCTGCAAGATAGTACTTTTCATTTATACATAAACTTTGATGCACCTTATTCCTATTGATTTCAAAGATTCATTTTCCTTAAGCTAAATAGCACAAGTATATAGATTAAACCTTGAGCTCAAATATGACATCTTTTCTCTTTCTTTTCTCGGGTACCATGATGCAAAACAGAATGATGATGCGAGAAGAAGATGATGGAGATGGAACTAGATGAAGACCAAAAGAATAACCAAAGGTAATGATGGGTTTCTTCTATATTCCTTTTCTTTTAGCTTTGTGTACATGTATCTTTTGCTTCAATAATCATAAGTTACATCCCACGGCTTGTGTGGGAAACATTGAATTTCTTCATGAATAAATGATATTATTTCTATAATTGAGTTTTGCACTTCTTTTTGCATTCAACTTTTATGATATGTATTTATAGTATAATGAACTAAAAAACTCAATCACATGATTAATAACACTTAAACATAAAGAAATAATGAAATTTGATGTACCTGTAACTTAATAATGAACTCTTATGCATGTAAGTTGTAACTTTGTTTGTTGTTTTAGAGTTTAACATCCCACATGTATTGTGATTCCCGCTTCATCAAGGCTATGCATTGGTCCTTCAGGGCTTTTGTGTTTCCTTTCTAAAGAATAACATGGAATGACAACATATGTGAGGTGTTACATTCCGCAAAAGCACACATAGTTGCAGATTGCATGTTGTTAATCAATTGTTGCAAGCTAAAACACTTAAGAAAATTGTATGCCTTCCCTTAGTTAGGTCCATCTCATCAACACTTCTCATTTGAAACAAAGTTTCGAGTGGGCATTTTTGTATGAGTGCCAAAATGTCAACATGCCTTTATTTGTAGGTCATATGAATTTTCCTACAACAATTCAAAGCTTATCCAAAATGGTCATCAAATTGGGATGAAGTATGGGTTTGTTTCCTCCATCTAATTTTGTAAAATCTGTGAAAAGATATGAAAGGCGAATAGCCTGCTCTAAGAAACCATTTCTAGTGGAAGGATCCACCAAATTATAGATGTTTTCTAGTTTTTGGTGCTCATTCCACTGTGCCCAATGATTACAAGAGCCATTTTCTTCTTAAGAAGTTGAAGAAAAATGATTTAAAGGATGTTAAAAACTTATTTATGAGTGAATTATACCATTCTCAAGTAGTATATATCCATGTAGGAAAATGTTCCTTTTAAATATATTTCTATAAGAAAATAATTAGGAAGAAATCAAGCTTGATTGAAGTCACTTATCTTACTTAAATAGATTTTGTCTAGCAAAATGTTGTTAGGATTCGAGATCATGATGAATGATGGTAACTAGGTTTAAATTATGAATAAAATTTAAAGCGAGTGGACTTCATTGGTAACGTGAATTCCAACATGCCACGAGAGAAATCATATGTCAATGTTACTAGAGAGACAATTTGTGAGGCATCCATTGGGCATATACTCATAAACTATAGTATAACCTCACTTTAAATAGGCTCCCACAACACGCACCAAATAAGGATGCCTTATGTACTTCAATAAATTGATATGCAAAACATACAATTGTTATGAGATAAAATTGAATTAGAAACATATATTACTTATAAGGCACCATAAATCGAGAACTATAGAATTATTTTTCTTGCTATTAAGGAATTGTTTTTATTTGAAAATAAATAAAATATACTTCAAATGCCTTAGATATATGTAAGAAAAATTTGGTCGAAATGCCTTACTACCTCAATTTGGATATAATTATTCATTGCATTTTGGAACTAATTTTAAACCTTATAAAGTAGATATTATCATATATTTTTGTTTCTTTGAAAATTTGTGATAAGATACGACAAAAGGAATTATGTTGATAGATTTACAAATTTGTAACAAGGGAGAATGAATACGACATTGCATATCAATGACATATAAAATGCCCTTATTTGTACCGAACTCAACTTTTGTATCTCCCCACTCTCTCATTGTTCTCTCTATGTTTGATTGTAAAAGTGACATGTCATCCTTCCGACTTTTGAAAAAAGAAGAAAATCGCCTACTTTCTCCAACATTTTCCATTCCCTTGCAATGATCCTCCCTCCATCCACTTCTTCATCTCCACACTTCCTCCTACATTATTTCTCTTTGGTGTTCCCTATCAATGTATCCATTGCACTACACGTGTGAGTTCCAGTTTATTATCAATTTTTTATTCATTTAAAAAAATTCAATATAGTACAAATGTTTTTAAATGTTTTTTTGATGTCAAATTCTAAAATATATAGAATTACATTTAAGAAAAATATATTAGCAATAAGAAAGTAAAAAAGAGTAAAAATGCATCATCTATTACTTGTGTGAAGGATCCGGAGTTTACTAGCAATGTCATTGGCGAGGCCTTGACACTATTGTCAAACCCTAGGGTATCCGGTCATATCAATTCTTTTTTGTTTTGACATGACCGTAAATTTTATTTGTGATAAGGATTTACTTTCCTTAGGAAATGCACGATTTTTCTTTGTGAGAAGTCCTATTTGTTGATGTCATCCCAAATGAGCGAGAAAGGTTATCACGCCATACAAACCTTAATCATTAGGCATAAAGAGAGGATGGATATTGATATTCATCCTTCACTTAAAAGTATGCATCAACAGAGTAACATGTCTCTAACGATGACCAACTTTGCATGTAACAACATTGATCATCATTAAGAAGGTAAGGCCTTTGATTTTTAAGCTGTCTAATGAGTTTTCTCTATTTACCAACTTACAATTCTCATTTTCCTTATATGTATTTCTTCATAAAGATATTTTTATAAATGGAAACACCAAGTTTGGAGGAGACTAGAGGGTGGGAAATTTTTTTGGAAGGAATTTGGGTAGAGGTTATGTTTTTCGTTTTATTTTTCTTCTCCTATTTTTCCCAGAAACCGTTAAATATCACACATTGGTTATTTGTGTCCAGGTTTTCTATCTTAAGGAGTGAAAGATCAATTTTCAACCTAAAGGGCCATCCCTCTCATAATATCCAATGTGGGTTTAATTTCCCTTTCTCAACCTAACTTTCAAATGTTGTTTTCACATGGGTTAGCAAACTATAAGGTAATTTTATCTATTGTAAATGTGATAAGAAAAAGTATAGTCCTCTAAAACCATCCTAAATTTTCATTTAAAAGGATCTCTCTCAGCCATTGCCAACTTCATTTCAGTTTTTGAGTCCAAGATTTTCTCCACTTGACCTATTGTTTACCTTAAAAACCTAATCCATGCTTTTATTTTTGGGAAGATGGACATTTAATTCATGACTTACCAAAATGCAAGCTCGAGCAATAGGGGTTAGATGAACTTAATACAAAGAAGTATGAAAATTATACCATGGTTTCACCTTAAATGCCTTCTATACCCCTAGGGGACCTCTGTTCCACTATCATTAACCCCAATAAAATGAATGATGACACCCAACTCCACTCTTCTTAATCTACTCTTGATTGTTTTCCAAAAACTAAAGTCAATGACATTTATCTTCCGACATATGAAGAATAGTGGAAATTGAATTAGATCTTCCTTAGAAGGAAGGGTCTCTACTCGGGGTCCTAATGTAATGGTAAAAAAATTATTGGGGACTCTCATAAAGAAAATAAATTACAAGCCAATAGGGGAGAGAACTTGATCAAATAAATGTTATAAAAGAACTCCATCTTTCTCCCCTAATCCCACTCTTGACTCTAATTACCTCCTTGATTGCTAATAATGAGGTTGAGCAACCTCTTCTTGGTGGTGTCTAATGAAGGTTTTTTTATTCTCATGGAATATTTTAGGGCTCACACTTTTTGAATGAAAGTTTCAAGTCAAAATAGTTATACAAAATCACCTCTAAGGTTATCTTCCTTTAAGAGGTTAAATTTAGTGTCTCTACTATGCTATTCAACCTATATTGCTTTTACAAATTAATTTAATAAAATCTAACTATTTTATTAAAATATGAATGTAAAGATCTACTATAAATGATATATAATGGAATATAAATGTTAAACAATTTATTTAATTTTAATTATGAAAGGAAATAAGAGGAGTAAGGTACTTATCTTAATTTCGATTATCATGCGGTGATGAGTCATCATGACAAGACAATATGATGAAATAAAAGCATAGACCGTCATAAAGAACCATAAAAAATGAAGTAGAGGTGGAAATGGCTAGATTGGGGCACCTGGAGAGGGACGGTGGCACCCGCGGATACCCTAGGCTTGTTTCTTAATGCTTGATCTGCTAGAAAAGTTTGGAACCTAGTTACGATATAGTCACTAGGGTTTTGCACTTGTTTACCTTGATTTCCCGCATGTTGCACTTGGATGGATGAGGTACATGTATACCTACACACAACTATCCTCCTACAAAACCTTTAAAAAACATAATATCCTAAAAAAATATGTAAAATTAGGGGTCGACTGTCCTCGGTTGTCACAATGGTGAACGTATGGTGAGCAATTCACAACATCTCAGACCCAATGTAGTTTTGTGTTCTTATGTGTGCAATAGTTCTCCTAGGTCACCCTCATGCTAATGACGCCAAGATAACAGTGGTAGCTAGATAAAATGTAAATGTGTGGATGGAATAGAATGAACTCCCCTTCCTATACATTGTGTATGTAAAATAATGTGCCCAAATACAGTCCCTTGATCTATGTAGATAGTGAGCCCTTTATAAGAATTTCCATCCCATATAATGGTATGTATGTTATGTTTAAATAAGAATATCTTGCTTGAATTTCACCACTAATAACTTGACATTTCGACTAGTACCTTGAGATATGAGAGGTAAAACAAAAATGATAGACCTCAAATGTCAAAAACAAAGAGCACTGACGCTAATGTCCACTCCTAGCACTACTATCTAGAGACAAATGATGATAAATTAGTGAGGACTAAGACGAGGATCCGGTGACCTAACGAGGAACTATGTGCATGAATGACAAGTTTGAAAGATAGCAATAAAAACCAATAAGATAAGGGATGGACTATGGGATGGATCATCAATGAATACTTTTCTTATGCAAGATCCATATATAAAACAACATACTTGGTGGTATAGTAAATAGTAGTAAGTACGTGATTTTATGTCTACATTTTCCCCACTTTATGTTGGTGAGCGAAATCTCGGTAACATAAAGTAGATAGAGATACATACCTGAGAGAAGTCCGGAGAAGCCCATCCTACGAAGTTTGCTCATATGTGTTAGAAGTATGTGCCGAATGAGAACACATAGTGTGGTGAACCATGGATCAAAGCATGTTGAACCATACGGCGTAACAAGAGATGTGGGACCATTACAAGGAGTGCTAAATGAGACTAATGATTGCGGTGTTGAATGATTCAATATTCTAATTTTTGTTGAATGAGATATAATGGGGTAGGGAGTGATCAGCTTCCAACCTTATTGCGTGTCTATGAAAAACTAAGGATTTGGGAATCCTCTTGCCCAGAGGAAGAGGGTAGGGAGAGAGGTCTAGTTTTACCCTTTAACTTTAACTACATCCTCAAAATATCTAGCCACTACATATAAATAAAGATAATTTTTGTTGATTTTGATCCATTTTTTTATCAAACGTGATAGCCCATATGGGAGCGGTATAGGAAAGGAAATAACATCTGATTTCCCCCACTCTAGGGGTGTTTCCATAACAGGTATGTGGTAGCTTCCATGTTAGGTCATCGGAAGCAATCACATAGTGTAGAATAACATCCCATGTTAGGTCATCTAGGAAAATGGTGATATAAATCCCAAGATAGGTCATTTGTGAGGGTAAATACGTTGTGTTCATATTGATTGATTGATATGATTTGATGTTTTGGAGATTTGAGTGTATTTATTAATTGATTGGTTACTCGTGGATATGTTTTACGCTTGTTTCCGCCAAGTTAGGTCATTAGGGGGATCCCTAGAAAGTGATGTGAAATTTCACATGGTGTATGAGAAAATGTTCTATAATGATGAGTTATAAATGTAGAATGATTGTGTAATGGTGTAAGAGGAATTATAATATGACCCCTAATTATATGCCCCCTTTTGGTGAAAGGGGAGCGATAATGAGAACAAACGTTGAGCCAAAAGTAAGCGTGTAATGATGTAATGGATAATGTATGATAGATATCGTAAAAGTGTGTGTATATCGAATAGAAATGATGTCAAGGCAAAATATTATATGTGAAATGTGTATAATATGGTAGTAGGTGGGATTATTAAAAGAATGACTTGAACAAAATAGAAATCGGGATAAAAATGCTCAAAATATGAGTGAAATTGTGTGATGTGTATTAGTTAAGAAAATGGGTGCGAATAATGACTATAGTAAAGTGAATAATGGAAAGTTACTATAAATAGTAATGTGCAAATTTGAATAGGCGATTCATTTTACTTTTTGCTAGTTTGGTAGTGAGCTCAAGGTGTGTGAAGATGTCGTAAGTGAAATCTGCGATTGAATCAATTTGAAATGGTGGCAACATCCATGGCATCGTGTACGGCAGTGGAGCTAGTAAGTGTGATTTTTTCAAAAAATGTGTTGATAGTAGTCGTTTTTGATGATTTTTGCAAAAATTTGTTTTTAATTTCTCAACATTTTGGACCTAAACAAGAGCGGTGAAGGTGCTAATGACCTTAGGGACATTTGTGTCCATACATGGGCACTAGTGACTTGTTCTGGTGCCCCGGTTCAACTTCCGGACGCTAACGTGCAAGAAAACATGGGTTGAGCGCAGAGTATTGTAGATGTGAAAATTGACATGTGTTGATGTTGTAGATGGGTATGTTTGCATGTATATGATGTTGTAATGACGTGTTTGTTGTTGTTTTGCGGTGTGCGAGAGGGACATACATTCAACAGAGTTTTGTGGTTGCCACCATTTGAGTACATTGCTAGGGTTGAGGTTATCGGAAGATGAGTGGGTTGTTATATACCATTCCGACTTATGGAACATAGCGAGGATGGAGGATGTGGGCCATAGTATGCCTATGATCAAAGCTTTGTGTGAGAGGTGGTGTTCGGATACTTCCAACTTTTGGTTACTCTACAAAGGAGATGACGGTGACTCAGAGGATGTGTATTGGATAATGTGATTACCTATTGTGGGTGAGAGGGTTGAGGTTATCATCGTGGATGATGTGCGAGAGACAAATGAGGGTCGATAGGAAGTATTTTATAGGGACTTGTTGACAATTGTTGTACTTGTGCAAAAATGGAAAAATTGAAACTTCGTTACGATGGATAGCATTGGTGAAGTGAACCTAAGCTATGGGAGATTCTTTCGGTTTAATATTTTTCTGTTGGATTAATTAATGACTAAATGTAATAGCTATGTGTGCTGTTACAAAATGTAAAAAATCACATAATTTGTAATTTCATGTTTGTCACCAAACTAAAGAACACAAGGGCCTCGAAGGACATATGTGTTTTCTTTATGAAGACATAAAATACGAGAATATGTGAAGTGTTAAGTTTTGGAACAACATCCAACGTTGGAGATTGCAGCAATCAAAGTTCATTACTAACGTTACAGGTATTTTAAATTTCTTTCCTTCATGATTAAATACATTCAATTATGTTATTGAGTTGTTTAATTCATTATATAATTCATATGCAAGTTGAAATGTAGAAGGAAGTACAAAACTCAGTTTCAAAATTCATTTTTTTATTCATGAGGAATTTCAAATGTTTCCCACACAAACCCGGGATGTGACTCAAGTAAACATCATAACTACTGAAATAGAAGGTGCATGTGCATGAAAATAAAAGCAAAAGAATATGAATGAAACCATCATTGCCTTGTTTCTTTTGTCTATGTTTCTCCACTTCTAGCTACAACTTTGCTCCATCTTCATCCTTGTTATTCAACATTGACTTTGTACCTAAAAAACAAATAAAGAAAAATTATCGATCCACGAGCTCAAGATTAAATCATGTTCTTGTACTATCTATCTTCATGAAAATGAATCTCCTGATATCATGAGGTATGATTATAGAAAATATAAATGCATAATAGACAAGCAATAATATTCTACATCAGTACATATGATTCTTACAATCATTTTAGAGAGCAAAGATAAAGAGAAAAACTCTGGAACAAAATAGAGGCCAAAAAACATAATGTTTTCTAACTATTTTCAAAGATGTGTAGGTATAGGTTGCAAACAAATGAAGAAATTAATCATGTCAAGAAAGGACAAAATAGAAACTTCAAGATTGAGAAAATAAATGAACAAGAGATATGGAAGGTTTTCAAATACAATGCATCTTTGAAAGGGAACATATTTTCGGGACAACGGAATTATATAGAAGGGAAGCTATGTCTTTCATCAAATGTAGAATTAATTGAAGGTCTAAAAAGCTGAAACAATCATTTTTAGGAGAGATTACATCACCAAAGTGCCATACCTTATCAAGCAATTTGAAACAAAATGGGAAAGGAAAATCTAAGAAAATTTATACGAGTATTTCGCCAAGTAAAATGGGCATTTTACATATTTCCATGATGTTATTTCACAACTAATACATGCTTGAAAGTTTGTGACAAAAGATAAACTATTTGTGTTGATCAAATAGTAATCTGGATAAGGAGAATTATTTCATAAATTTAACTCAAATTGAACAACGAATAATGTAGCATGTTCATATTTATAAGAGCAGAAAGGAGAGTTACAAATGTTTTCAAATTGCATAACTTATTAAGTAATGCTATGTAAGAGTTAGAGAATATTCAAATTTCACTATTCATTACAGAAACTTACTGTTCATTTCAGAACAAATTAAGGAAATATGCCATGTATTATAGAGAATGTTTCCAATTAATAATGGTGGCAATGTCTTCTTCATATAAAGTTGATCAAGTACAAAAAGGAATTCATAAGCAGAATGTATTTTTAGAAATGCATGACAAATGAAACAGATAATCAAGTATAATGAAATCAAAGGGACAATTGCTTTTAGAGGACCACTGTACATGCTAAAGTATGTTGATATACAAATTTTGTAGATGGGTCAAAGTAACAAAAGGCATAAGGTTACCAGACAGGACCAGAATGATCTTAGATATCACACTGGATGTGAATAAATAACACAAGTACAAATATAAATCTAAAATGCTACAATCAAAGATCTAGGTGCTAGGAAAGTAAGACATCAGGTAAAACCTTCAAGGCTACAGACTAAACTGAAGGCTCATTCATGACAATTCATAATGATCAAGAGACAAAAATAGGTATAAGAAGTCTTTCAAAAAAATTGCCTAAATTTGAATAGATAAAAGATACACTTTGAGGATGAAACCCTATAAAATAAAATTGCATAGATGAGCATGCAATTAAGTTATGTATGTTGTTTGTCTACTCAAAAGAAAAGTTCCAATGAACAAAGTAGATAATTCATCAAAGTTCCAACAATTATCAACAAGATTCTAGAGGTATATGTTCAAATAGAATAAGAATTAATGACAAGATGTGCATCAGTTAAGTGCACTCAAATTACAACAAAATTTCAGATTGGAAGAACAAGTGTTACAGAGATCAATACAAAGTATGCATATTTCACAATATAATTTTTATATTTTTTTGTTCAAGGATCCTTATACAGATAAAAGTAAGTTTTCTATAGGTATCACTAATAGAATCATTGTTCAACATCATTGTTTCACTAATAAATGATGACGTACAGTATTTGAAACAATTTAGCAATGGAGCTACAAAAGAGAGGAAGTGAACCAGTTCAGAAAGACAAGCTTTTCAAATGAATTTCATACACTTCTCTAAGAAGATAAGACAAGATTTATGGAGATCAAAGTACAGAGCTTAAAATTCTTACTACCATGCAAATATTAATCATATAGAACTTTAGGAAGATATTTTAGTTTAAGATGATCTTTAGAATGCACCATAGTTATAGAAATTCAATTCAAGTTTGGGTATGAATTATATTTTAAGTAACTATCTTAAGAGTAGTTGAGGAGCCAAAGCACAACAAGACAACTCAGAGGACCTCATTAAACCTCAAAGTATTAAATAGTAACAGTTTCTCAGAGATATTTCAACATCTGCATTAATTTCTCATCAAATATAGAATAGAGCATGAAAGTGAGAACATCATATCAGGTTAAAGTTGCAGTAATTAATAGAAGTTATGCTATGCAAACTCATGCAAGTTATCATGACACAAACTAATACAAAATAAACAAGTCATTGCCTTTCTTAAAAGTAGCAAATAAGACATCTACAAGAGCTCAATCAATGGTAATTAAGGATGAAATTCATTAACTAAGTGGTAGAAGTTGAGAAAGAAAATAAAGAGCTTCAAGAGTTACCCGGCTTGAGTGTCAAGCAATGGAATATGTCACCTACAGTTCAACTTAAGAAGCAATATCACTTCTTGAAGTCATGAAACCGATATATTCACGAACAGTATATATCAAATATTCAAATAGTGAGACCTACTGAGATCTTGGAGGTTACATCAACATAGTCAAGCTCAAAAACGATGCAAGATGGTCTAACTCTCTTCAAGTGTGAAATAGAGCGGTGAAATAGAGTAATAAAAGCCTTCACAATCAATTTCTAAGCATCAAATAAAATCTACAATCGGTGAGCAAGAAATATCTTAAAAGTACAAACCAAGAAGGAAGATACAACTAAAACCGAGCTCTAACGCTCAAAAATGGTGAAAAATAGTACAAGAAAATCTAAAAAAGGGTGGTGAGGTTTACAAATTAACATTTGTAAAACCATTAAAGACCAAACAGAGCTCAAATGCATAGAATGATAGCGGTAATTTTTATGAGAGGTTGTAAACTCACGAGAAAATGAGTTAAAGACTCAAGGACTTATCGATTTTTTTAGTTAAAACAACTGAAACCCTCTTTGTAAAGTTCCAAATTTGGTGATATCAACGTTAGATAAGAATACTCCGATCAAAATTCTCTAAAAATCTGGTACTTTTGATCAAAATATTAATACACATTTTGGGTTATTAAAAAACAAAGCATTTTCGAGTTCTAAAGAAAGTCGAGAGAGTGCAGAAGTAGCGAGTAAAAAGAAAACTTAACCCCCAATGCCGAAAAATTTAACAAATTCAGTATCAAGCAATGGAAAGTAGATATTAACTTATCTAACAAAGTAAACAACTACTAACAGAAGGTCAAGCTCAAAGGGTATCAAAATGGCGTTCACATTCAAAATATAGAGTGCTCGAAATAGCCAATATTGTCAAGAGAATAAAGAATGAAACCCTTATTCAAGCCATGAGTAAAACAGAGATCAAATTACCAAAAGGATGGAAACCATGTTCTCAGCTCTCCAATAGGGAGAATTTTAGGTGAGAAAGTTATTTGATATATCTCGCAAAAGAGTAGAAGACCCACATCGAACTCTCCTTCAGAAAACCCAAAAGCATTAAGTAAAACCAGGCTCAAAACTCATCAATGTGATCTGGTAAAGCTCGGCCTTCCACGAAAGCTTCAACAAACCAACCTTCAAGCTCAAGGAGAAATGATCAATAGAACCAGAATGCACCAATGATGGTTTTAAAAACCTTTTGTAGAGAAGTATCAAAGCAAGGGCCATCTCTGAAAGCTACAAATAGTATTTCACAAGAGCCCAAGATCTTCGCGAATAGCAATCACCTCTATCAAAGAATTCATGTGAGCTCACTTTGTAGATGAAAATATTGATATTGAGAGTCTATAAAATGGATTTGTAGAAGAAAAATGAGCTCGAGCACATGAGAATGGCGGTGAGCTAAAAATTGGCTCGGAGCTTCACCACTCGAACGAGAAAAAGATGACAAAGTGATAAGCTCGATGATCTTTTACCCAACCTAACTCATCCAAAGTTTGATCTAACAGTGGAGATCAATCAAGTACCACAATCAACGATCAAGAATCAATCACCAAATTCAATGTAACCACGAGTTGGCCTAACCCGTCGGAAGGTTAGCAATTAATGATCCAGTTAAAAAGTACAAAGATCGATGGTAGGGATGAATTCCCAACTTCTATGCAAACCACCATGGTTACAATGTCACGACCGTATTAATTGCAAGATCAAAACCCTAATCACGGATCAAAAGATAAATGATCAAAGATGAAGTAAGTATCGAATCAATGGCTATTGTTTGATTTAACTTACCATTGTAAACCGAAGTACAATGTAATATAAACCAAATTAGTCCAATTACCACCGAAAATCAAAAGAAGGGTCGAGTCATCGTGGAGAGGGGACCAGCCCCATAATAATCCAAATTATTACATTGACCTTACTAAGGTCTGAAACCATATGATGTCGATTAGTCAAAAGGAGGTAATAATTATTGATCAAAAACCCGAAAGCTATAGCATTTGTAATGATTTTTAATCAGAAGGGGCCAAATCATTTCCATCAACTATGTAAAAGGTCAAACATCATTATAGATGTAATGATATACCAAAAGGAGGGTCTTAAAACATTATGACCATGAGAATCAAAAGGGGCCTTTTCAAAACATGATTTTTTGATCAAGTGTATGCCGACCAAGTCAAGCTAAGGTCCTTATTACCTTAGACAAATTAAATAACCTTAGTATCTTTGAAGGACAAAAGTAAGTACAAGTGGTATAGGAAATAAAAGAAAGTGTCTCTACACCATGGCATGATGGTCCCCACATTTGAAATAAAGTATGACATGATAATAAGAGACAAATAAAATCATGCAATATAGAGGTCAACATCATAGTACAAAGAGCCATTATAGAATCCTATTACATTATTTTCCACAAAAAAATAAGAGTATTATTTTATGCACATGCCTATAAGTAACCCCACGGTGAAGATGATTTATTTTACTAAGTGTTGGGAAATCAAAGGCATTATTTTTACAGAGATATTATTTTACATGTGCATCCAAGGGGGCAGAACTAAAGAATGTCAAATTTATCATTACAAGTGGGTCAAGTTGTAGATGTCACATCATCAGCTAGAAGATGAAAAATTAATATCATAATTGCATAAAGAAAATTTGAAATCTTACTCTTTATTCTTGCTTTTTCATAGGAAGTATTACATCCATTTAAATAGGAGATGTTGTTCCTATATTTAAGGAGATATAATCTCCATAAATATCTCCACACATAACTCCTAAAACAACTCCATATTATTTTACGTGAGATTTTGTTTTCTCACAAAACTAATATTGTTAATGATTTGTTTACTCAACAACTCATAACAATATTTACTCACCCACTCATAATTACATTTATAATAATGTAATTAATTATTACAACACATATTATATTATCCTAGATAAAATAATCACTTACATAATATTATATGTTCACACTACAACATAGCTATTCCTAACATTCGCCCCCTTAGTGTGAACATGGGGTAAGAGCTCTGAAACATCAAACTTATCGGAGTAGCCATTTCTACTAGATCTTGTTATGCGGATCTTCTTCGCTAATGATCATCCTTGTTGTATGAACATCTTCATCGACTGATCACCTTCCAACGAAGTACCTTCCACCGAAGTATGGCAGTCAGAGGACCGTACGACAGTCAGAGGACCATACGTAGATGATTTTCCCCTGTAAGCTGAGTCAAGCAGTTTGCTTCTTCCACACCAAATAGACACTCAGGAACTGTTGTTAGTCTATGTGAACACATTAAAATCAAAACATGAAACTAGTTTCACCCCCTTGTGTATAAACACACCACATAACTGAAATAAAATATCACCACATCTGTCTGCGACCCCATCATTGGTGAATGACGAGAGGACGTTGATTTTCCTCCTTCCTCCATTGCCTCCTTCCTCCAACAAGAAAAGAGTCTACCATAGGAAATCCTCATCACTAGGACATGAAAGTTCTTCATCAGTTGAGTAGACTTCCCAAATTTCTTTTGCAGATTTTGTGAAATCCACATGATGTAGATAGGCTTTTGATAAGCCCAGACCAATGGTACCCAATGCTCTCTGATCTTTTGCATTCCACTTTGCCAATTCATTTCCTCTAGTGGGTGGAGTTGAATTAGACTTCACCACATCCCATAGATCCTTTTCTATTAAATGTAATTGCATCTGTAGTTGCCATGTATGGAAATCTTGTCCTTCAAACTTTTCAATCAGATTTAGTTTCTCCATTATTTTGTACAATATTCTTTGAGACGGATTTGATCATGAAAGCACTTTGAAATTTCTTGCATCAAACCGCTCTGTTACAAATGAAAAATTAATATCATAAGTGCATAAAGAAAATTTGAAATCTTACTCTTTATTCTTGCTTTTTCATAGGAAGTATTACATCCATTTAAATAGGAGATGTTGTTCTTATATTTAAGGAGATATAATCTCCATAAATATCTCCACACATAACTCCTAAAACAACTCCATATTATTTTACGTGAGATTTTGTTTTCTCACAAAACTACTATTGTTAATGATTTGTTTACTCAACAACTCATAACAATATTTACTCACCCACTCATAATTACATTTATAATAATGTAATTAATTATTACAACACATATTATATTATCCTAGATAATATAATCACTTACATAATATTATATGTTCACACTACAACATAGATATTCCTAATGAAGATAGAAATTGCATGCATTAGAGAAGACTTCCTCATCAAGAAAAGATTATTATTAACCAAATTATTCATCCAACTTTATTAAAAATAGAATAGTCATTGCAGTTTGACTGAGTTGTATTTTTGTAATCAAGGATATTAATGCCTTATTGTATTAGCGTGTCTATTTTTATTCCTTTATTTATTCATGATAAAGGATTAAAATAGGATGCATGACCGAGGAAAAATTTAGTCTATTTTTGGAAGGGCGAGATGAATAATTTTTCTATATATTGTGTGCATTAGCAAAGCACAAAGGAGGACTTTTGGACACATGAGTGCTGAATCGATTTTTGTCAGTTTTACCCTTTGTATGAGAATTGATTTTCGCTTTTCCAATTATTTGTAACTTCGTGTATACCTTATTATTTCTTTTGAATGTCAGAATTCCCTAATTGATCATCTTACCTTGTTGAAAATTTAGTAAATTCTACATAATATTAGTGTGCATGTTTATCTTAACAATATTGTTGTGAATCTTTCCCTCAATACATCAAGTTTTTGCATTAATACTCTGCTAAAAACTATTGGTGTGTGTATCCAAAATCCATTCTCAAATATTTGCGTATGTACTTAGTTAAAGCCCTCAATAAGTTAGGTGTATCACCCCTAGTTTTTAAATTCATTTAAAGTCATCTTTTTACCCTCAAAACCCAAAAAAATTAGTTTAGTATACATCAAGAAGGAACCGGCCTGATATAGGAGACTCACCTCAACAATAGGTATACCCACGGACACGAGGTGTTTCCATTGTATCTACGAAAGAGAGAGATCCGAGTAAGCTTAGAACACATGCAACTCATCTCTCTATATGGTACACTTTTAAAGAGATAAAAGTTTTTTTGGCATGCCGGTGGGACAACAAATTAGATTTACGAGAAAATTACAACAATTTACATCAGACTTACAAAGAAAGAAAGGTTACTCTTGGATCAACAAGCTACGACAACTTATTCTAAAGATTAAAATATTTATTTGGTGACTCCGTAAGGCTAATCTCATACCAGTTTTGCAGCATGTTCCATGCCTAAAGTGACTACAAGATCATCGGTAAGAGAAATTCTTTCTATGTTTATTTCTCTTCCTTTGAATTCTACAAGAAGAAGAAGATTTTGTAACACCCTACCTTATAATAGGACTAGTTTTAACAACCCTCCTCCTAATCCTCCTTCACCACATATCAATTTATTTGTTTAGATCCTAGTTTTTCCAATGGCTATTCAACCACTTAGAAATTTTGTGACCTTTACTAATGGCAACCCATTAGTAATCCCAGTTTATCATGATATTCCTAATGTTGTCATGAAAAGTTTGCCTTCATTTATTGGTGAAAATCAGGTTACACCTACAGAGCACATCAAATATGTTGTAGCCCTTGTGTGTTGTCCATAATATAACACATGAAGATGTGGCCTTGAGACTTTTAGATGCATCCTTTAAAGGGCAAGCCTTTCAATGGTATAGAAACTTAGAGATTGGAGGCATAAGAACTTGGGATGAGTTAGGTGGTAAATTTTTGAAATAATTTCAAGATAATTCAAATCATTTATCCCTCATAGAACAATAGTTGTCTACAATTAAGAGAGCTCCTCATGAATTTATGGCTAGTTTTAATATTCATTTTGCTAGAACTTGGGAAATAATTCTAGCAAGTGTCAAGCCTCAAGTTGACCATGCTTTTATTTATTATCTTAGAGCCTTAAATAGTGATATTTCAACTATGATTTAGTCTATGGGAGGAGATACTCTCCCAGTAATTTATGATATTGCTATAAAGGCTGAAAATAGTCTTATTCAAGTTGGTAAATTGGCACCAAGGCCTTCAATGCCTTTTTTAGCAAATTTGACACCTATCCCACAACCTATTACCATTATAGAACTGTTATTGCAGCCCCATCAGATGATGTGTTTAAAGCTTTGAATACTATGGGAAACAAGCTAACTTCGATTGAAAATAGACTTGCATTACCTAAGCAGACTTATCAAGCTCCTTATCAACAAAACCAACAAAATAGGTAGCCTTATCAACAGAATCAGAATTATAGACAGCCATATCAGCAAAGGCAGTTTGACCCAAAGGCTCCTAGTTCATCTAATGCTTTATTCCCAGTTAATATGGCTACAGAAGAATGGTGTCACCTTGTAATCAATCTCATACAATTGCAAACTACCCAAATGCTTTCCTGAATATAAGCCTTGTTGCACAACCTCAACCTGAGACATTGTTCATGCCTCAAATGGAGGGTGGGCAAATAAGAAACTCATGTTAAAAAGCACCGAAAAAACTTGGTAACTTTTTAGTGAAGATGACTTTATTGTGTCATTACTACTAGGGCAAAAGAAAAGGCCCGGGGAAAGAAAAACAAAAAAATAGGCACTGTTCTACCCATAGTCAGTCATAGATATAACAACTACATGTCAAAATCAACTAACAATTTTGTTGTTCCTAAAAAAAACAGTGTTTTAGTTGGTAAAGAACAAAAAAAATAGTCACAACCTGATCCAAGAAGATTTTTATACCTCAGATATCAAAAGCACTTAAGCAGAGTCAATTTTTGCCAAAGCCTATGCTAAGACAGTATAATTTGTTTCCAAAATTGTTGCTTCTTTTAATATTGTTGATGTAATGAAAAAGTATAATGTTAATATCTCAATGTGGGATGCTCTAAGTATTCCAGGACAACAAGAGTTGCTTTCTCATGAACTTGCTAAGCTACAAATTTCTTCAAAACCAACAGAAAAGGAAGTTTAGAAAGTAGACATGGTCCTTGGAACAATGGAACAAGACCACATTAAAGAAGTTAAATGGATGGTTCAAAAGGTCTTAAACGCTCATGATATCAAGAAGCCACCACCATTTTATTTATCTTTGATTATTAGAGATCATTTAGTTCATAACTACATGGTTGATAGTGGTGCAAGTAGCACAGTTATGCCAAAAGCAATTGTGAAAAAGTTGGGCCTACAATATGAGCCTACAGAGAAAAGTGTGTTGTAGCTAGATGAGACAACAACTAATACAATTGGTGTTATTAGAAACTTGGAAGTAACTTTACATGTTTTTCCCAATGTTACAATTCTACAAGATGTGACTGTTGTAGATTTGCCTCCTTATTTTGCCTTATGTTTATCACGAGATTTTACAACAAAAATAGGAGGTTATCTTTCTTCAAATTGGTCATTTTTGTTCTTTACTACATGATATATGGAACTAAGGTTACCATAAATTCAAAGCCTTTGGCTAGATTTCATATTGAGCCTCATGCTTCAAACATGATGCAACAAATTACTCAATTCTAGATCATTTTGATTTGATGTTATAGCTCATGTTTCCACACTTGATGGTGTTTATAATATATTCATGGATGAAAAGACTCAAGAAGAACATGCCTATGACCCTTTTAAGGAAGTAGAAGAAGATTTTTTCGGTGTTTATTGCTTACATGAAGAAAATGCACCAATTCCCTTGTTGTCCAAAATAGAAGAAGCAACAAAAGGGCTATGGAAGCTTCACTTCGATGGAGCTAAAAATAAGAAAGGACAAGGTGCAGGTTTAATGCTTACTTCCCCTTCAAATGAAAGTTATTTTTAGCTTTAAGTCTTGTTTTTCTTGTACTTGTAATGTAGCTGAATACGAAGCATTAATTCATGGCTTGCAATGGGCTAGAAAGAGAGGTATCAACACTTTACAAGTTTTTGGAGATTCAAAATTAGTTATTAATCAAGTAAAAAACTTTAATGTGTGTAAGAATTCATTGTTGAAGTCTTACAAACATAGAGTTTTAGACTTAATGGATGATTTTGATGCTATTAACATTCAATCTATCCCAAGAGCTGAAAATAAGCATGTAGAAAAACTTGTAGTAGTTGGTGCTAGCTTTGAGATACTAGAACAGATTAAAAACAACAAGGTACAACCACATATTAAATTAATTATCAAACCTTCAATTCCTTGAAAATGAGAGAATTGGAAGGTTTTCAAAGATGATAAACAGATTTGTAGATTTTGCACAAGTGAGAAGATGAATTTTTATAGTAAATCAAGAAAAACTACAACACTTCTATGGTGATCAAATTGTTTAGTTGAAAACAAATAAGTTTCCTCAAGGATTGGTCACTCTAGAAGACATTTTCAGTTTTGATGATCAGTTAAGAAAGGACAAAGGAAAGATTTCAACTCACGCAGATAACTATGAAGAAATCTTGGTGGATGACGAAAAGAAACTACTTATTGGAAAGGTATGTTCTTTAGTTGAAAAACAATCATTTATCAAATTATGTAAAGAATTCAGAGATGTTTTTTCCTAGAAGTACCAAGATTTGAGAGGGTTTGATCCAATTTTAGCTCCACATGCATACATTGCACATAGAATTACAACCAAATTCCAAGCCATGTGATAGGTAGAAGTAAAGACCTGTAAATCTGAAACAAGTAAGGAAAATTGAGTCATTGATGAGAAAAGAATTATCCAAGTTAATTGAATCGGGCATTATGTTTTTCTCGGTCAAGCATTCAAGTTGGGAGTCTAAAGCGGAGACTCAAACTTGTTCTAGCCCTCCAAAAAGAATGGAGAAATCAGATTATGTTAGGATTTCAGAGATCTTAACAAGGCTTCATTGGTTGTAAAAGATCACTATCCACTACCTAACATGGATAAGATTTTGAGAACATCTCGGTTCTAATAGACTATCTCTTTTAGACGGTTATAGTGGATACAATCAAATTCTAGTCCAGAAGAAGATAGATACAAAACAAATTTTACCACCAAGTGGGGTACTTATGCTTATAAAGTAATGCCTTTTGGCCTTTCAAATGTTGGTGCAACATTTCAACATGCAATGAACGTGGCTTTTCATACCTTACTAAATAAATGCATATTGGTTTATTTGGATGATGTTACCATATTTTCAAAAGAATCTAATGAACATCTAATACATTTAAGGTAGATTTTTTAGTTATGTAGACAGTTGATTTGGAATATCATTGAATCTGGTAGGGAAAAAGTCTATATTTTGGTACATCAAGGTAAATTGCTTAGTCATATTTTTCTAAACAAGGTTTAGAAGACTTTTTGAAGCCATATCACAACTATCATTACCTCATCACAAGAAGGCATTATAATAGGATTTAGTAGGAAAAATCAACTTTGTAAGAAGATTTGCATGCCATTTACATAATAGCATTGGTTAAACCATGAAATTATTTAAAGAAAGAGAAGAATTTCTCTTAGATGCCCAGTGAAGGAGAGAAGAGTTTGAAGCCATTAAAATAGCTATTTCTCAAGCTCCTACTCTTGCAAATCCTAATTTTGATAAATATTTTACAATGTATGCACTTAAATGAAACAATTTTCAACCATATTAACTCAAGTTAATGATGAAAATATTGAGTAACAATTACTTTCTTTGGACAAAGTTTGCATGACTATGAAACAAGGTACACTTTTCTTGAAAAACAAGTACTTTAAGTAGTCAGAGGACTAAATAATTTTAAGTACATGCTTTCAAACAATAAGATACATGTTCTTGTTTCTCATCCAAGTGTAAAAGCTTTCTTGTTAAATAAAGAATTGAATGAGAAGAGAGCAGCTAGATCCTTGAAGGTTATTAAATATGATGATTATATTCATGTTGCAAAGATATACGAGGAAAATTTTTATGAGAACATGATTGATGATATGGAAAAACAATGGGTTTTGAATTAAAATTTCCATGAACAACATGTTGAATTTTGTATCCACCCTCAGATTTCACCTCTCTCGAGAATTAGAAAATCAACATCCAGAAGTCATTTAAGAAGTTCTAGTGAATCAAAGTGGATGACTAATTTAGTTAACTATCTACAACATGACACTTATCCAAAAGGTATGGAAAAGAAAAAATGAAGGTATTTTAGGTTACAAGCTCTAACTTATGTTTTTATTGATGGTGTGTTATTCAAAAGAGATATAAATGAAATCTTGCTGCGATGTGTTGATTATGATAGAATTCAACAATTATTATCCGAATTCCATGAAGGACCTGTAGGAGGTCATTTTTTAGCACGTAATCTACAACCTTAAAAATTATGAAAGCTAGTTATTATTGGCCCAAAATTTCAAAAAAATCGAATGGATCAAGAAGTGTAAGAAATGTGCATTATTTGTTGGAAAATAACATTCAGCTTCGCTACCCCTATAATCTATTTTAGTGGATCATCCATTCATTCAAATATGTGGGGTCTTGACTTTATTAGCATGATAAACCCACCTTCGTCACAAGGAAACAAATGGATTTTGGATGCTACCAATTACTTTACATGCTAGACTAAAGCAATAGCTTTGAAATATGCTAACGAAACTTCAATGTTAGAGTTTTATGAAGGTATAGTTTAGATTTGGTGTTCCAAACAACTATCATTTCATATAATGCCTTAGTTTTTCTTGGTGCAAAGATAGCATATTGGGCTATCAAGCATGAAATTTATTTAAGTACGTCATCTAATTATTACCCACAAGGTAATGGGTTAGCTGAAAGTATGAATAAGAATCTTTTAAGGATCATCAAAAGAACACATAAAGATAACCAAATGAGCATGGCATCTAATGTTGAATTCAACACTTTGGGCTGACATAGTATCTCCTAAAAGATCAGTTGGAAATTCACATTGGATACAATCTTGTTTATGGAAGAGATGAAATAATACCTATTTTAGTTGAGTTACCTACTTTAGACTTTTGCTATTTCAGATGGAGCTACCGAGAATGAACCATTGCAAGTTCTTTATGTAAAGTTAATGGAGTTAGAAATAATATATCAAGTCACTCATCCGAACATGGAAAAGAATCAAAATAGATCAAGAAAACTTTTTATAGAAGGCTAAGTTCAGAGTCTTCAATGAAGGATGCATTTGTTCAATAATGGGATGTTGATGGTGCAAAACTAGGAAATCACACAAAATTTGACACACTATGGAGTGGTCATTATATGATTTCAGCTTGTAAGGAACATAATATTTTTTAGCTTTCAAGGTGAATGGAGAGGAACTTCCCATTCTATGAATGGCATGTTTCTCAAACTTGTTATTGAAAATTACGGTTTTTTTAAAATAGGATTACCTTTCAATAAGTGTAGTTCCTACACATTTCAATGTTTTTCAAATTCAATAAGTGCATTTGTGCACGTGATTTGGTTTAATAAAATTTTGTTTTAGTTCATTTTTAAGGGTATGGAACTTCATAAGATGAGACTTTGATTACATGCTTTGGACTCATGCTCAATGGACAAGATAAGGCATTTAGTCTATAAGCTATATGAGGTAGCTTTACCCCATAGGATCGATTGGTATCCAAATTTTTCTCCATTTCAAGTTGAGCAACATCACAGATTGGGCATGGAGCTTAGAGATAGATTAATCATAGTGTGTTTCATTTTGTAGTCGCGGATGAGATATAACTAGCCCTTTGTCACTTAGATTTGTGGAGAGATGGATAGCACCTTCAAGAGGATTTGACCTATCCTCACTACTTTAGGTCATGCCTTTTGACCAGGTGAGAGGACCCTTAGTGTAACCTCTGTTTGATGAAGGAGATGGAGATATCCTTCTTTTGGACAAATTTTATGAAGAAAACCTTGGGAAATATATGTCAATACTCCATAATTTAACTCTTAAGAGTTGTCACTTCTAAAAGATGGAGATACTTTCAACACAAGGCTAAGGTTACTGAAGACATTAAGAAATCTTGATTGTTCTACATATTTTAGTAAGTAGATTTTGTTCCTTTGTTGATATACAGGGAAAACAAGGGTAGTTAGGATGGATTCATGGTTTTTGAATAATTTTGGTGGGAGATGAAGCAAGATAAAGTTGATTATACCATATCTTTCAAAGGGACTTCACAACAATGAACAACTCAACAATAGAAAGCTTTAGAATAGTTAATACATTCCTTCAACTAGAAGGTGTGCTTCAATGGAGGCCCAAGATCAGCACGTTTTCACATAATCTTTGAGAATCTAACACAAAGGCTCAAATTGAAAGACTCAATTAAACACCAAAGTCTCTGATTCAATCATGCCTAAGGTACACCCAAAGACTTACAGAAAATCTTTATCAACAAATGATAGTGAATTGATTTTAAATTTGTTTATCTCATCACAAGATGAAGGATCTTCTTGAAATGAAATTGCAAATACCATTAAACTATCACAAGGATGAGATCTTGTGTGATTTCACAAATATTTCAATGTAAGATTGCAATAGGAACAAAAGAAACTATTTGTAGACATTTTGAAACAAAGAAGACACAAATTTCTAGAGATTGACACAAATTAATTTCAAAATTGCTTAGATTCATCAACAGGGAAAGCTTCCAGAGTAATCTCAATGCTCGTCAATGGCTATACATCTATAACCAACTTGACATGATAGAAAATCTAACACATAAGAAAATAATAGGTTATCTTGGATTGGTCTCTTAGGAAGATGGCTTTCTCAAATTTTCTCTTAAGAATTCAACCCCGACCATTTGTAAGAGTATTCTCATTGCATTTATACATTTTACTCACTCAATTTTCCCCCAAAAAAGAAGAATATTCAAGGGACCTTTTCTTGTTACCAATTTGTCTCAGAAAGTGACATTTAACAAATTCACATCCGAAAATTTGCCAGTGGACCAATTATGAACTGATCACATTTCTTGGGCCCTCGACTAATGACTAGGATGCCATGCCACAACCTTTTTGGAAATCCTTCTAATCATTCTGATTTTGTCATGTGAGAAATCCCCATTTTAATCATTTTTCGGAGGCTCTGCACAATAGTTGGATATGACAGGTAATCCTTTTTCTCTCGAGGCAACACCTTTTTCATCTTTTGTGCCTGTAACTTTCATCATTTCATCCTTTTCCTTTCTTTCCTCTGCAACTCTATCCCGCATCCATCTTCTCTAGTAATTCCCATTTTGCAAGTTCTGAGCAATTCCAACTTCAAAATATCGACCTTAACAATCCTTGGACTCACAAATTAAGTTTTGAATCCATTCAATGGCACTTTACAGATAGAGATGACAAGGAATTTCATCAAAAATGATGAAAAATAGTGCGTATTCACATCTCTAAGAGTCTTGGAGAAAAAATGGGAAAAAACAGATGCAATGCACAACAACCATTGATTCTTCCCCTTCTCCACTTTTATATTATAGTCATCCACGTGTTTCCTTGGCACAACCACAAAGGAGAAGTACAAGAGGCAAGTTTCCAAACAAGTGTGGGCCTTCCACGTGCCCATGGGCCCAAGAAAAATCTTTTGGCCTTTGAAAAGTCTCAACAAAAAAGGAGCCAGTGGAAGCCTCCACGTGTCTCAATGGCACTTTGAGATGGTCCCAAAAGTAGAGACCCCAAACAAGCGTGGGCTCACCACATGTCTAGTCCGAAAGAGTTGTTAAAAAATTTGAAGGATCAATAGAAGGCACCATGTGTCTAGGGTCTGAGACAATTTTCCTTGGCCGTTGAAAAGTCCAAGAAAGGGAAGAGTGAGTGGAAGCCTCCAAGTGTCCTCCGACACTTCTTCAAAATAAAACTTAGGGTCGGTCCCCAAATAGGTGTGGTCCCTCCATGTGTCCTAGGCCTTAGAAAATTGCTTTGAAAATTTTAAGTATAGAGCGGAGCCGATGGAAGCCTCCACATGTCTCTTTGTCACAATTGTTAAGGTGGGACCCTGAGGCAGATCCTCAAATGAGCGCATGCCCTCCATGTGTCCATGGTCCGCTAAAACTATACCGACCACATGAAAAAATTTTGTCTAAGTCTGGGAAAGGCAGTGGAAACCTCCACGTGTCTCCCCTAGCGCAACTCCAAGGCCAAACCAAAAGGTGAATTTTCAAATGAGCATCGGCCCTCCATGTGGACTCCTTGGTTTGAGTTTAATGTAGGAGCCTTAGATTTTTCAAAGTGATCCTCAAATGAGCGATCCACCTCCAACTAAAAGGGCCATGTTTCCACTTCCGTTGAGATGTAAATTTGATGGGAAAAATACGCCCTCCTCATGTCAAACCGTAAAATGCAGGAAAATCACCATTTGAGCCGGAAATGAATCTTTCTTAAGGAAAGAGAATTTGAAATGATATAAGGCCCAAATATGATCTCTAAGTCACATCCAATCATGTTTCCATAGATATTTGGGACAAAAATGATAGGGACAACAAAACGTGACTATGGAAAATGGAAGGAAAGAAAAACCCGAGTTTTACACCCAAGTTACAACTCTTTCACATGGACAGAGGAACAAAAAAAAAATTTTGGATTTTAAGTGATCCTCGACCAAGGAAGGGACTGATCATGGCAACCAAATGGAGGAAAATTTTCAAGCATCAATACGGGGAGATAGAAAACATGAAAGAGGCCGTAAACTAAAGAATTTCAATGAAAAATGGGGCGAGACTAATTTGAGCACCAACATCGGCTCCGACTTCGGGGATGGGCACTCCCGTGAGTGCCACAAGAACAAATAGCAAACCAAGTGCCAAAAAAAACCATTGGGAAATGGAGTCAAAGAATAAGCTTGCAGAGAAAAGAAACCATAACCATCCAAAAAATGAACCAAGAAACTAACAAAACCAGGTCACCAAGGACCAAAACAAAAAAAAAACAAAAGTAGAATGAAAAAACAAATAACTATACATTATACAATGGAGTATACCTTGATTATGAGAAATCAATCAAGGAAATGTTTCAAATGCCTTGCCATTAACAGGAAATTCAAGTAGTTCCCCATCTAAGTCTTTTAGGAAGAAGGTATTTTCACCAATTCAAATATCAATTGAATAAGGGCCCATCCACAATGCATCAAATTTACCATGCTTTCCCCTTATCTTCATGCTGCTATCCCATAAAAGCACAAGATCCCCAATGTTGAAAGCTCTTGGAGTCACCTTCTTGTCAAATAACTTCTTCAACTTTTCTTTCTGAACTTCACATGCCGCTGATGGGATGCCCTTCTTTCTTCATCTAACTCAATAATCTGATTGATTCGAGCATCATATGGACTAACTTCTTGATCTTCAATTTTTGAACAAACTGAAATGAAGACAATTGCAAATGAAGGGGCAACAAAGCTTGAGTTCCATATACCAACTCAAATGGGCTCTTACCAAGTAGCTCTTTTGACAGTGATTCTGTCAGCCCAAACAACAAACTTTAGTTGCTCACCCCACTTCTTTTTGTTCATCTCCAAGGTTCTTCTAATGATCTTCAACAAGTTTTTATTATTGGACTCAGCTTGTCCATTTCCTTGGGATTGTAGTTAGAAGCATATGTCAAATTGATTCCATACTCTTTGCACATTGCCACCAAAGGTTTGGCTCTAAAACTCATGGCATTATCAACAACAAATCTTAGCTGGCACTCCAAATCTGCATATGATTTGATTCAACATGAAGTCCATGATAACTTGGTGTGTTGCCTTCTTGGTGGGGATTTCTTCCACCCACTTAGTGAAATAATCAAGTGGCTACAAGAATCCATTTATGACCAGCATTGGAAGGATCAAAAATTTCACCAATGAAATCCATTCCCCATTTCTTAAATGGGGCTTCAATTGACACATGATGCAAAGGAAGGGAGCCTAAAGCTTTCATTCTTCTAGAAAAATGCTGGAAAACTTTCACATTTCCTAACCAATAGAGTTGTATCCTTGAAGAGATTTGGCCACCAATAACCAGCCCTCAAGATTTTATGTGTTGTAACTCTTCCAAAAATGTCCCCCACAAACTCCTCCATGGAGATCAACAATTATTTTGGGGGCCTCATCTTCAGTAATGCATCTTAAGAGCACTCCCTCCGGGGTTCTTCCAAGCTAACCCAAAATCAGTAATGACATATTTTTGAGAGGCTAACTTAAGAGCTCTTTTCTGATTTTTACTCAAATATTCAGGAAACATAGATGTCTGAGATAAAATATTATATCCTTGTACCATTCAGAGCTTACCAACTTTTCAAGGACATCCACCCTTTCTCCTTCTACTTCATTCACCTCAATAGTTTGCAAGTTTCTCTCAGCCATAAGCTTAGCTAGGCCCAAACCTCTTACCAATTTCATGGTTTGGATATCCATGTCATATTCCTACAACTTGTTTCACCCATCTGCATCTTTTTCTTGAGACCTCCATCTCTGATAAGATGTCTTTCACCATGGTGTGGGGAACATAAGCAACAACTTTAGAGCTCAAGATGTAGGGTCTGAAAACCTTTTTTGCTTTCACCAAGGAAAATGCTTGCTTCTCCATGATGGTGTACTTTAACTCAGCTCCTTGCAATGCCTTACTGAAAAAGGCAATTGGTCTCTCAGCCCCTTCATCATCCTTCTGCAACAAAACAGATGCAATGGTGTTTTCTGAAGAAAAAGAAAACATTTGAAAAGGCTTCTTGTAATTTGGGGCTGCCAAAATAGGGGCATGCTTTAGTGCTTCTTTGATCCCATTGAAAGCTTGAATGGAAAATTCTTCCCATTTGATAACTTGGTCCTTCTTCAGCATGCTAGTAATGGGGATGGTCATCTCAACAAAGTTAGACACAAATCTTCTGATAAAGTTTATTTTTCCAAAGAAGGATTGAATTCCTTCTTAGTTCTTGGAATTGGAACCTTGTTGATGGCTTCCACTCTCTAGATCTATCATGACCCCTTCTTTTGATACAATATGACCAAGCAGCTTTGCCTTTTGCACTCCAAAGTGGCACTTCTTGGGATTCAATGATATGTCATACTCTCTACACCTTATCAACATTTCTCCAAGTGTTGTAAGTGATCATTTCTATTTTGGAAAACACAGTTACATTATTATAAACAACAAAAATCATTAATATACCCTAAAAATGCTCATTTGCTTTTCTAAGGCATTCATTTGGTGTGATTCCATAACATTGAAGTTTTCCCAAAGTGTGGGACTTCGCAAAAGGAAAAAATCTCCAAATTAAAGGACATAAGTTCCTATTCCTCTACCTATTTAGGAGTGGTGTGGAAAACTTTAGGGCCTTTCTAACTCCTTCCAACAACTTAATTATTTTAGAAAAACCAAGAGTGGATAAAAATTAGAACTTAAGAAATCAAACTAAGCTATAATGATTCTCCATGTTTGGTGAACATTTAATTTTTTAGCAATGATGCTTTATTAAAGTAAAAATACATAACCTTATATCACAAATATTCTATTATAATGATAGGGGACCAAATGACAACCCAAAAATATACAAGAAAGGATCTAAAATTGATCCACCTCTACATGTTTTATTGCTCTTGTGATTTCGATGCATTACAAAATGGCCAAAATTTTTAAAAACATATTGGCATCTAGTTTGAGAAACGCTTGAAAACTCCATGAGTTTCTATTTCCAAAAAAGAAAAAGCTGGCATTTTCCTATTTCTTCAAAAAGAAGAATGTCCAACCATTTATAATGATTCCGAACTTGTATTTATAGACTCAATCAAAGAGAAGAAAGAAAGAGAAAGAAGTGGAAAAAAAATCAAAGATTCTCTTAAAGCTCGACCAACATTTATCAAAGTTCTTATTAATGCCTCCTACAAAATCTACTCCCTAAAATTGTCTCTTGATCAATCAATTCCTTTTTGCACTCAAGGAAGAGACAAATGACGGTGGAATAGATCAAACCGATCACATTTTTGTTGAAAAAGGCAAAAGATCCGCATTTTAATGGCCTTGAACACATTTTCTCAAATTTTCTTTATGTCATGTAACCTCCCCAAATTAAAGTTTCAAAAATGATCTCATGGCATGGGCATTAAAAAATTCAAGCCGAGATCTTTCACTCTGAAAAGCAAATGTTACATTTGTAATATTTGAGAGCCCCGAGTCGAAAGATATGCCCCTTCAAAGTTTGTATTGGGTCCGAATTCAAAAGGGCAGGAAAACTAGTTTAAAAATAGGCCTGAATTTTGACCTCTTGGGGACACATGGAGGGAATGAAAAAATTGTCTAAAGGTGGCCTCTATATTTTTCTCTTGAATAAGCGTGAAAAATGCTTTACACGTGGCTTCCTCCATCGACTCACTCATTTTTCTTTTGTTTTTTAGCCTAACTCTTTGCTCATTTGGGGTCATATTTTTGACAAGGACACATGAAGTCTAGCACTTGTTTGAGAACCCTCTCTCAATTCAATTCAATGAATTAGCACCATGTCAAGACACTTGGCGAAGAAATTTCCACCGGTCTACCATCATAATGACTATTCAACTCATCTATGTCCCCTTTTAAAGATTTTTGGATGCATGGAGGCTCTGCTTTTGAAAATCCCGATTCAAAATTTTTCCTCGAGGAGGTCGAGTTGACACTGGAAGCCTCAAGAGATTAAAAGTATTTAACTTTTCAACTCTCTTTCCTTTCGGGGCTCGGGGTTACGTGGCAATAGTGCTGCATTTGAGTCTCTACTTTTAGATCTACCTCGAGATACGCCATTTATGGACACGTGGCATCCCCGCCAACACTTCTATACTTATCCTTTTTGAGGTTTGCTTCAATGCTTACCTTTTGACCTTAGTTGACCATTTCTACTTGGAGTTTTGGGCATGAGTTTGAGTCTTATTTTGGACTCCCATCTTGGATTTTTAGAGCCTGAGCCCACACCCGGCTTCTTCCCGAAATTATCTAGCCAAGACTTTTCTACTTTGGATCTGCACAACTTTTGGGGCTCTAATGCATGATTTAAGCCGACACTCATTTGAACTTCCTTTCTTGGATTCAACTTTAGAAAGTGTTTTTGGACATGTTCATCAATATATAAAAATTTGAAAATATTAATTTCCATACTTATCATGATTTTTGGACTCATGCTTTAGAACTATTTTGAGCCCTTGACTTCCCGAAGAAATATTGAATGATCATTTGATTTTTTCTTAAGAGTTGGCCTCTCGTGAGTATTACTTCTTCTTTTTTCCAGTTATTTAGATCACAAATTTTTGAATAAAGTATCTTGTAACCCATAGAATGGATTTAGGTTACAAGGTATTTAAAAGAATGAGCCATTTTCTAAATTTATCCTACAATGGTTGTTTGAATATGAAATCATGACCCCAAAAGATACAATCTGACCAAATTTTCCTTTTGCACTCCTCTTGCACTTCATCTATTCAAGGAATCAAATGTGATTCTCTATACACCTCCTTAGTGTGGGATCATTTCTCCAATATTTTTCTTGAAAAGGAGGAAAAATATGGATTGGAAAACAATTTACATCATCATGATAAACAACTTGCAATGAAATCATTAATATACCAAGAAAATGCTACATCCATTGCTCTTTGGATTTTTTCTCATGCATTCATTAAGCCAAAAGGCATCCCGACATAGACATAAGTTCCCAAGGAGTAGTAAAGGCATGAAGTGTCTTTATTATTTGACTCCTTCACAACAACTTGATTATAGCCAGAGAAATCATCCAGAGTAGATAACAATTCGTAACTAGTTACCATTGTAGCATATTCTCCATGTTTGGCAAGAGGGTAATTATCTTTCAATGATGCTTTATCCAAGTTCCCGAATTCTACGCATATCCTTATATCACCATTTTTTTTTCGATAGGCACTAGGTTTACAACCCAAGAAGAGTACCTTGTGGTTGAATGATCCCTCCATCCCTCAACTTCTTCAATTGGGGATTGCATCTTGAAAAGAAAAGAGATGGATTGATGGGCCTCTATTTTTTCCTAAAAGGCTTGGCATTAGATTCAAGAGGAATCTCATGTTGGAACAAATCTTCCATGTATGCCTTCAACTCAGAGTAAGACCAAGCTAGGCAGTCTTGATATTTCTTCAACAATTGAACATAGGACTACTTCTCTTCCTTGTTGAGATTGCTTCCTAACCAGATTTTACGTGGCTTTTCCTTTGTGCCCAGGTCATGCTCTTCCACATCTCTTGAAACTGACATACTCCTTTTAATAATGCAATCAACATTATCAAAGTTTGACTCAAGAGCCACCAAACCTCTGGGAATTGTGTTTGTCTTCATTGGATGATCTCTTTCCAAATAAAGTTTCCTTTCCTTCAGAAACACACACCATTGGTTCCTAATCTATATTTTGGTCAACAAACTCACCTTGGTTCTACAGAAACCATTTCACCTGGGCATCATCATCAAACACTTGCCAATTTTTAACGTTATCAGGGACAGATGGCCTTGTTAGTATTTCAACATCATACTCACAAAATGGAGACATTGTACAATTCCCAAATCTGGATCCTAGCACTGCTAACTTGTCTGCAACAACATTAAACTTTCTATCATGGTGCACAATATTAAAAGAGTCAAACATTTCAATCAAATCCCAAACTGCATGCTTGTATTGTTTCATTCTCTGATTTTTAGTAGCATATAGTTTTCTAATTTTTTGACAATCAATTCTGAATCCCCTTTGACAATGATATCCTTTATACCATATTTCCATGTAATTCTCAAGCCTAATAACAATGCTTCATATTCAACAATGTTGTTAGTGCATTCAAAGTTAAGTTTGAAAGAAAAGACAAACTCTTCTTGGCCTGGAGAAATTAGAACAATGCCAACACCATTTCCAAACTTGGAACAAGCTCCATCAAATAACAAGGTCCAAGGTAAACCTACTTGTTCAAGACATTTACATTGATCAATCTTATGCTCTTTGCCATCAGAAAACCCAACAAATTTTATCACATCTACATCAACATACAACACTTCATAAGAAGCATTATTGGGATCTTCAATGAGGTGCAACATCTTTTTCTCTCCATACAACTTTACAAGGCTACCTTCAATTGGAATGGTGGCAAAAGACATATCCATCTGAAACACTTCCACCAACACTTGCAGCCCACTTTCTTGATAACAACATGCCCCATTTGGTAGGGCAATCAACAATGACAACATCAAGTTTCAAGTTCTTACCCGGATAAGATGCAAGTTGTACCACCAAACCTTTACACATCCTACAACAGGCACCTCTCTAGAATCCATTATAGTACACTTGCCATAAGCTACTATCACTTTAATGTTCAATTCATTCATGACTTCAGAGGCATAACATTGCATGATGCTCGGAATCAAACATACAATTGTGTAGCAGTCTATCTTTAATAATCAATGTTGTAAAAATGGATCAACATTTAATTGAGACTCAACAAAGATGTTCCCAAGTAAACTTCAAGTGGTTCACCTATCTCCTCTAATGTTGGTGGTTTTTCTAGGTCTGTAATGGTTGGAGGAGGAGTATTTACATTATTTATATTTCTACCTTGGGCACTCCTATCTTCTTCCAATCCCAAATACTCAAAAGCCCTCTTCTTGTGCTCAGGAATCCTAAGTAGTTCAACAATTGGGATAGAAATCTTGATCTGACTCAAGACTTGGGAAATGTCATAGGGAATGTATTTGGGCAAAGCAACATTTGGAGAAAGATTGACAAACTCATCAGATGGCACAAGATTTTTCACATTTTGGGCATGGGTGGGAACACCAGTTCTACTTGAGACAACAAGGCCTTTTCCAGATGCATCTTTCTTTGGAGCCTCTTTTGGGACATTGGTGAGAACTAGGGTCTTTGGTTTGGCTTGAGGCCCTGCCCCTTTGACAACTTTACTTCTTGTGTTATACTCTTTTCTTGGGCAACAACAACATTCATTAATAGTTTTCTATCCTCTTCTGATGGGATTCCTCCATCGTACTTCTTAATCATTAGAGCTCTTAGGTACTCAAAATCATTATTAGGAAGTTCAAATTCTTGTACCATATCTATTTCTAAAGCATGAGAGGGAGGAAGAAGAGGTACCCGGTGAATGCAAGTCCCAAAAACTTGCAGCATTCTTGCACTTATTACCTTAGTTGAAGTTGCTCCTTGTTGTGAGCTTATAGAGCAATCCACCATGCATGCATCATCATCAGTGTTATCATCATCATCAGCTTCTTCAACTTGCTGATCTATTTCACATGGTGGGTGGGGTAAGAAGCATTTGTCACACCAATCCATTTGATTTGTCTCTTCAACAACAACAACTCTGGCATTTAGAGGATCAGAACTACTCTATTTTCCCTAGCTTGGGGTTTTCTAGCTCCCATGGGTCCTTTACCTCTGTCATCAAACCTTTGATCATTTCTAGGATGATTTGAAAGTTTTTCTTGTCCTTGTTGCCTATGCTGACCTTGAGAACCTTGTCCAATTCCTTTCTCTACCCTAGCTAGCTTGTAAGAGATTTCTTTGACAGCCCCGCCAAAGTCCTTACAACTTCCTCAAGATCCACAACCTTACTTGATTGAGGCTTCTCAGGGTTGATCAATTTAACACCCTCCCTCTTAGGAGGTTTTCCAACTACTTTAATGTTGTTCTCAATTTGTAGAGCCATGGTAAAGGCCTGCCTCAAAGTTGTTGGGTTCTTATCCCTCAAATAGTAAGCATCTTTCTTATCAAATGCATCTAAATACTTTATCAGACATGATTCATCACATGGCCTCAAATTAACAGGTAGTCTTCTCAATGTTTTGTTAAATCTTGTATTGAAATCATGCACTGATTCATTAGGATTCTTTTTATATTTTCAAACTCTGATAAAAGAAACCTAGGGTCTATTTTATCACCATACTGCATTCTAAAAGCATTCTTCATCTCTTGTCCAGGAGTCAATGGAATTATCTGGAAGAGATTTATACTAGTCCCTTGCATCTTCTTCTAGAGTATGGATAAATAATTTAATGTATACATCCTCAAATTCTATTTCAAAGTCCTCCATCATATTGATAAAGAGCTTCAAGTGCTGATCACTAGTGATTACATTATTTCCTTGAAACTTAGGCAATCTATTTCTTACATCTTGTGGCACAACATTTGGATAGCCAGCCATACCTCTAAAATTGATGGGACCAAAAGTATTAACAACAAATGGAGGTCTGGGTGGAGGTTGAGCCATATTATTTTGAGGAGGTGATCTTACAGGAGAGAAATAAAATGATGAGGAGTGAGGGGTCTATGTGGTACAGGATGAAATTTTAGAATGACTGCCCTCTAAAGGCTCTATTTCTTGGAAAACTCTATTAGATTTGGAAAATACAGAGGTAGATTGAGAAGAAAATTTTCAAATACAAAATAAGGACCCTCTCCAAATGGAGAATTCAATTCAACAAAGAGACTACCTGATTCAGAAGCACTTGAGGAAGTATTGCAATCTTCAATCACAGGCTGATCAGTTTCACCAATGGAGATCTCTTTTCTTGATGCTTGATCTCCAACAACCTTCCAAATTCTTCTTCCTTCTAAATTAGACTTTCCCAACTCTTAAAACAACCTTCTACTAGGGTCCCTGGTGAAGAAATATCTTCTTCCTTCCAAGCTTTGTAGATATTAATGACAAATATTACTTGATATATGTTAAGACACTAGTATTTATAAAGAATTTAAACAACATGGAGTCGCCACTAAGGATTTTCACCTTAGTTTGTGCAAATGCACTATGAAAGACCTATCAAATGTCTATCAATACCAAGATTCATGCAAAGCTTACAAGATCTACTCTTCTTTACCCAAATTTATCAATGATGATACAAATCTTAGTGCAATAACTATATAAGCTGGAAATATTGCACACTAGAACTCACAACTTTGAATAATTCTTATAGATCTGAATAGATAATGATGTTTCAACAATGTATTAGCACTTTAAAATTTATGTAAAAGTATTACTAGGGTCTATACGTGTATACCTCTGTTCAAATACTTTAAAGAGTCACCGTATGTAAACACCATGAGTGTTTTTTCAAAATATGAAAGAGTCCAAATCAGCCTCAACAATGCAAATTAGGTCCCCACAATGGTGCCATGAGTGTTGGTATCCAAATTTTTCTCCTTTCAAGCCGAGAAGCAACACAAATTGGACATGGAGCTTAGAGATAGATAGATCATAGTGTGTGTCATTTTATAGTTGGGGATGAGATCTAACTAGCCCTTTATCACTCAGATTTGTGGAGAGATGGATAGCACCTTCAAGAGGATTTGACCTATCCTCACTACTTTAGGTCGTGCCTTTCGACCAGGTGAGAGGACCCTTAGTGTAACCTATGTTTGATGAAGGAGATGGAGATATCCTTCTTTTGCACAAATTTTATGAAGAAAACCTTGGGAAAATATGGTCAATACTCCATAATTTAACTCTTAAGAGTTGTCACTTCTAAAGATGGAGATACTTTCAACACAAGGCTAAGGTTACTGAAGACATTAAGAAATCTTGATTGTTCTGCATATTTTAGTAAGTAGATTTTGTTCTTTGTTGATATACAGGGAAAAATAGGGGTAGTTCAGGATGGATTCATGGTTTTTGAATGATTTTGGTGGGAGATGAAAGGATAAAGTTGATTATACCATATCTTGAAGGGACTTCACAACAATGAACAACTCAACAACAAAAAGCTTCAGAATAGTTAAGACGTTCCTTCAACTAGAAGGTGTGCTTCAATGGAGGCCCAAATCAACACATGTTTTCACATAATCTTTGAGACTCTAACATGAAGGCTCAAATTAAAAGACTCAATTAAACACCAAAGTCTCTGATCAATCACGCCTAAGGTACACCCAAAGACTTACAGACAATCTTTATCAACAAATGACAATGAATTGATTTTAAATTTGTTTATCTCATCCAAGATGAAGGATCTTCTTGAAATGAAATTTCAAATACCATTAAAAATCACAAGGATGAGATCCTGTGTGATTTCACAAAGATTTCAATGTAAGATTGCAATAGGAATGAAAGAAACTATTTACAGACATTCTGAAACAAAGCAGACACAAATTGCTAGAGATTGGACACAAATTAATTTTAAAATTTCTTAGATTCATCAAAGGGAAAGCTTCTAGAGAAATATCAATGCTCATCAATGGCTATACATTTGCAACCAACTTGACATGATAGAAAATCTAACACATAAGAAAATAACATGTTATCTCGGCTTGGTCTCTAGGAAGACGGCTTTCTCAAATTTTCTCTTAAGAATTCAACCTCTAACATTTTGCAAGAGTATTCTCATTGCATTTATACATTTTACTCACTCAATTTCCCCCAAAAGAGAAGAATATTTGAGGGACCTTTACTTGTTACCAATTTTCTCAGAAAGTGACATTTTACCAAATTCATGCCCGAAAACTGCCAAGTGGAAAAATCATGAATTGATCATGTCTCTTGGGCCCTCGACTAATGACTAAGATGTCATGCCACAACCTTTTGGAAATCCTTCTAATCATTCTAATTTTGTCATGTGATAAATCCCCATTTTAATCATTTTCAGAGGCTCTACACAGTTGGATATGACAGTAATCCTTTTCACTCTCGAGGCAACACCTTTTCATCTTTTGCGCCTACAACTTTCATCATTTCATCCTTTTCCTTTTATTTCCTTTGCAACTCTATCTCACATCCAGCTTCTCTGGTAATTCCCATTTTTGCAAGTGCTTAAGCAATTCAACTTCAAAATATCAACCTTAACAATCCTTGGACTCACAAATTAAGTTCAATCCATTCAATGGCACTTTACAGACAGAGATGACAAGGAATTTCATCAAAAATGATGAAAAACAGAGTGTATTCACATCTCCAAGATTCTTGGAGAAGAAATGGTAGAAAAACAGACACAATGCACAGGAACCATTGATTCTGCCCCTTCTCCACTTTATTTTATAGCCGTCCATGTGTTTCCTTGGCATAACCGCAAAGGTGAGGCACAGAGGAAAGTATCCAAACAAGTGTGGGCCTTCCACGTGCCCTGGGCCTAAGAAAATCATTTTTGACCCTTGAAAATTCTCAAAGAAAAAGGATCCAATGGGAGCCTCCACGTGTTGCCATGGTGCACCTTTGAGCATGGCCCTAAAAGCAGAGACCCCAAACAAGTGCGGACTCACCACGTGTCCTCAAAGCACGACAAAGTTGTTTTAAAAAGTTGAAGGATCGGTGAAAGGTGTCATGTGTCCGGGGTCTAAGACAGTTTTCCTTGGCCGTTGAAAAGTGCAAAAAAGGGCAGAGTGAGCGGAAGCCTCCAAATGTCCTCCTAGTGCTTCTTCAAAATAAAACTTAGGTGTTGGTCCCCAAATAGGCGTGGTCCCTCCATGTGTCCCAGGCCTTAGAAAATTACTTTGAAAAGTTTAAGTATAGAGCAAAGCTGGTGGAAGCCTCCACATGTCTCTTTGTCGCAATTGTTAAGGTGGGACCCTAAGGTGGATCCTCAAATGAGCGCCTACCCTCCACATGTCCATGGTCCACCAAAATTGTACTAACCGCATGAAAAATTTGTCTAAGTCTGGGAAAGGCAGCGGAAACCTCCACGTGTCTCCCCCGGGCGCAACTTTGAGATGGTGCCCAAAAGTGGAGACCCTAAATAAGCACGAGCTCACCACATGTCTCCTTGGCGCAAGCTGTTAAGGTAGGACCCAGATGTGGATCCTTAAATGAGCACCGATCCTCCCACGCACAAGCTTTCTTCCTTCTTTCGGTGCACGCACCTTCTTTTCTATCCCCTCTTTGCACCCTTCTTGTGTGCACCCACTTTCTTCCCTTCTTCCCGCGTGTGCACCTTTTTTTCTATCCCCTCACACCCTCCTCGAGTGCTCTTCTGCAGACACCTTAAAAATGGTCATCCTTGCTCTTCCTCTTGCGTGCCCATGTACATCCTATTGTGCCACAAAATGTGACTGTGGAAAAATGGAAGGAAGGGAAAAACTCGATTTTACGCCCAAGTTACAAATCTTTCACATGGACAGAGGAATGGAAAACAAACTATGGATTTAAAGTGATCCTCAACCAAAGGAAGGGACTGATCATGGCAACCAAATGGAGGACAGAGTCTTCAAGCATCAATACGAGGAGATAGAAAACATGACAGAGGCCGCAAATTGAGGAATTTCAATGACAAACGGGGCGAGACTAATTTGAGCACCAACAGATCACAGAACGTTGATAATTTTTGCACTTATGCAAAACTGGGAAACTCAAAACTTCGTTATGATGGATGGCATTGGTGAAGTGAACCTAAGCTAGGGGAGATTATTTCAGTCTAATATTTGTTTTGTTAGATTAATTAATGACTACATGTAATTTGTAGTTATGTGTGTTGTTACAAAATGTAACAAATCACATAGTCTACAATTTCATGTTTGTCTCCAGAAAAAGAACACAAGGGCCCGAAGGACAAATGTGTTATCTTGATGAAGACAAAAATATATAATAGATGAAGTGTTAAGTTTTGGAACAACAACCAAGGTTATATATTGCAAAGTAATCAAAGTTCATTACTAAGGTTACAAGTATTTTAAATTTCTTTCCTTTGTGATTAAATACATTCAATTATGTTATTGAGTTGTTTATGTCATTATACAATCCATATACAAGCTTAAATGCAAAAGGAAGTACACAACTCAGTTTCAAAATTCAATGTTTTATTCATAAGGAATTTCAAATTTTCCCACACAAGCCGTGGGATGTGACTCAAGTAAACATCATAACTAATGAAATAGAAGGTGCATGTGCATGAAAATAAAAGCAAAAGAATATGAAGGAACCCATCATTACCTTGTTTCTTTTGTCTCCGTTGCTCCATTTCCAGCTCCAGCTTTCCTCAATGTTCATCCTTGTTATTCAACAATGCATTGTACCTAAAAAACAAATAGAGAAATACTATCACTCACGAGCTCAAGATTAAATCATGTTCTTATATTGTCTATCTTCATGCAAATGAATCTCTTGATATCATGAGGTATGATTACAGAAAAGATAAATGCATAAAAAACAAGCAACAATATTCTACATCAAGTACATATGATTCTTACAATCATTTCAGAGAGAAAAGATAAAGAGAAAAACACTAGAACATAATAGAGGCTAAAAAACCTAATGTTTTCTAACTTTTTCTAAGATGTGTAGGTACATGTCAGAACAAAGAAAGAAATTAATCATGTCAAGCAAGCACAAAAAGAAACTTTACAAAAAAGAAATGAACAAGAGATATGGAAGGTTTTCAGATATAATGCATGTTGAAAGGGAACATCTTTTTAGGACAAAATGACTTATACAATAGTATGGGAAGCTATGTCATTCATCAAATGCATAATAAATTGAAGTTCTAAAAGTTCAAAACTATGTTCAAGAGAGATTACATCACCAATGTCATACCTTATCAAAAAGCTAAAACAAAATGGAAAAGGAAATCTAAGAAAAAATTTATATGGCTTTGCCATGTAAAATGGACATTTTACATATTTCCATCATGTTATTTCACAACTAATACATGCTTGACATCTGTGACAAAAGATAAACTAATGTGCTGATCAAATAGTAATGTAAATAAGGAGAATTATTTTTACAGAAATTTACTCATATTGAACAATGAATAATGTAGCATGTTCATATTTATAAGAGCAAAAGGAGAGTTACAACTATTTTCAATTTGTAGAGGACTTATTAAGTAATGCTACATAAGAGTTACAAAATATTCAGATTTCACTAGTCATTACAAGAACTTACTATTCATTTAAGGCCAAATTAAGGAAATATGCCATGTATTACAGAGAACTTTTCCAATTAATAATGGTGGCATTGTCTTCTTCATATAAAGTTGATCAAGTACAAAAAGGAATTAATAAGCATAATGTATTTTTAGAAATGCATGACAAATGAAATAGATGATCAAGTACAATGAAATCAAAGGAACAGTTACTTTTAGAGGACCACTGTACATGTTAAAGTATGTTGATATACAAATTTTTGTAGATGGGTCAAAGTAACAAAAGGCATAAGGTTAACCAGACATGACGAATGATCTCAGATATCACACTAGATGTGAATAAATAACACAAGTACAAATATAAATCAAATATGCTATAATCAAAGATCAAGGTGCCAAGAAAGTAAGACATCAGGTAAAACCTTCAAGGCTACAGACTAAACTAAAGGCTCATTCATGATAGTTCATAATGATCAAGAGACAGAAACAGATATGAGAAGTCTTTCAAACAGATTGCCCAAATTTGAATATATAAAAGATACACTAAGGATGCAACCACTATAAAATAAAATTGCATAGATGAACTTGCAATTAAGTTATATATGTTGCTTGTCTACTCAAAAGCAAAGTTCCAATGAACAAAGCAAATAATTCATCAGAGTTCCAACAATTATCAACAAGCTTCTAGAGGTCTCTGTTGCATATAATAAGCATTAATGACAAGATGTTGATCACTTAAGTGCACTCAGATTACAACAAAAGTTCAGATTGGAAGAACAAGTGTTTTAGAGATCAATACGAAGTATGCATATTTCACAATACCAGTTTTAGATTTATTTATTCAAGGATCCTGATACAGATAAAAGCAAGTGTTCTACAGTATCACTAACATAATCATTGTTCAACATGGTTGTTTCACTAATAAATGATGAAGTACTAGTATTTGAAACAATTTAGCAATGGAGCTACAAAAGAGAGGAAGTGAACCAGTTTAGAAAGACAAGCTTTTCAAATGAATTTAATACACTTCCCTAAGAAGATAAGACAAGATTTATGGAGATCAAAGTACAGAGCTTAAAATTCCAACTACCATGCAAAGTTTAAGCATATAGAACTTCAAGAAGTGATTTCATTTAAGATGATCTTGAGAATGCACCATAGTTATAGAAATGTAAACCCAGTTTGGGTATGAATGGTATTTTAAGTAACTATCTTAAGAGTAGTTGAGGAGCCAAAGCACAACAAGACATCTCAGAGGACCTCATTAAACCTCAAGGTATCGAAGAGTAATAATTTCTAAGAGATATTTCAACATCTATATTAATTTCTCATCAAAATCCAAAATAGAGCATGAAAGTGAGAACATCATATCAAGTTAAAGTTGCAGCAGTTAATAGAAGTTCCACTATGCAAACTCATCAACAAGTTATCATGAAACAAACCAATACAAAAGAAACAATTCATTGTCTTTCTTACAAGTAGAAAATAAGACAACTACAAGAGCTCAAGCAATGGTAATTAAGGATGAAATTCATTAACTAAGTGGAAGAAGTTGAGAAAGAAAATATAGAGCTTCTAGAGTTACCCAACTTCAGTGTCAAGCAATGGAAGATGTCACCTACAATTCAACTTTAGAATAAATATCACTTCTTGAAGTCATGAAACCGATATATTCATGAAAACAGATAGATAAAAGTGTTCAAATAGTGAGACCTACAGATCTTGGAGGTTACATCAACGTATTCAAGCTCAGAAATAGTACAGTACAATTCTAACTCTCTTCAAGTGTGCAATAGAACAACTGAAATAGAGAAATAAAATCCTTCACAGTCAATTTCTAGGCATTAAATAAAATCTACAATCAGTGAGCAAGAAATATCTCAAAAGTACAAACCAAGAAGGAAGATATAGCTAAAACCGAGCTCTAGTGCTCAACAATGGTGAAAACAATACAAGAAAATCTTAAAAAAGGGAGGTTCATAAACTAACATTTGTAAAACCATTAAAGACCAAATAGAGCTCAAATGCACATAATGATAGTGGTCATGTTTATGAGAGGATGCAAACTCACAAAAATGCAGAGTTAAAGACTCAAGGACTTATCAAGTTTTTTTAGTTAAAATAATTAAAACCCTCAAGGCAAAGTTCCAGATTTAGTGATATCAAAGTTAGATAAGAATACCCGATCAAAATTCTCTCAAAAATAGGGTAATTTTGATCAAAATATCAATACCCATTTTGGGTTATTAAAAAACAAAGCATTTTTGAGTTATGAAGAAAGTCGAGAGTGTAGAAGTAGCAAGTAAAAAGAAAAATTAATCCCCAACATCGAAAACTTCAAAAAATTTAGTATCAAGCAATGGAAAGTAGATATTAACTTATCTAGTGAAGTAAACAACTACTAACATAAGGTCAAGCTCAAAGGGTCTCAATAATGGCGTTCACATTCAAAAGGTAGAGTGCTCGAAATAGCCAATATTGTCAAGAGAATAAAGAATGAAACCCTTGCTCAAGACATGAGTAAAACAAAGCTCAAATTACTAGAAGGATGGTGACCACGTTCTCGGCTCTCTCCAACAGGAGAATTTTAGGTGAACAAGTTATCGATATATCTCACAAAAGAGAGAAGACCCACATAGAGATATCCTTCGAAAACCAAAAGAATTTAGTAAAATCAAGCTCAAAACTCATCAATGAGATTCTGGTAAAACTTGTCCTTCCATGAAAGCTTTAAAAAACCAACGTTCAAGCTCAAGGAGAAATGATCAACAAAACTAGAATGTACCAATGATGGTTTTAAAAACCTTTTGCAAAGAAGTATCAAAGTAAGGAACATCTCTGAAAGATACAAAAAGTATTTCACATGAGCCCAAGATCTTCACCAATAGCATTCACCTCTATTAAATAATGCCTACGAGATCATTTTAGATGAAAATAGTGATATTGAGAGTCTATAAAATGGATTTTTAGAAGAAAAATTAGCTCGAGCACATGAAAATGCGGTGAGCTAAAAATTGGCCAAGGCTTTCTGCTTAGAATGAGAAAAATAATGACAAAGTGATAAGCTCAATGAGCTTTTACCCAACCTAACTCATCCAAAGTTTGATCAAATAGTGGAGATCAATCAGTACCACAATCAATGATCAAGAATCAATCACCAAATTCAATGCAACCACAGTTGGCCTAACCCATTCAGAAGGTTAGCAATCAATGATCCAGATTAAAAGGGTACAGAGATCGATGGTAGGGATGAAGTCCCAACTTCTATGCAAACCACCATGGTTACAATTTCATCAACCGTATTAATTGTAAGGTCGAAACACTAATCACGAATTAGAAGATCAACAATCGAGATGAAGTAAGTACCAGAACCAATGGAAAACGTTTGATTTAACTTATCAATACAAACCTGAGGTACAATGTAACTTAACCCAAATTAGTCCAACTACCATCGACAATCAAAAGAAGGGTCAAGTCATCGTGGAGAGGGCATTGACCTTACTAAGGTCTGAAACCATATGATTTCGATTAGTCAAAAGGTAGGTTATAATTATTGATCAAAAACCCAAAAGCTATAACATTTGTAATGATTTTGAATCGAAGGGGCCAAATCATTACCATCAACTATGTAAAATGCTAAATATCATTATAGATTTAATGATAAATCAAAATGAAGGTCTTAAAACATTATGACCATGAGAATCAAAAGGGGGCCTTTTCAAAACATGATTTTTTGATCAAGTGTATGCCGACCAAGTCAAGCTAAGGTCCTTATTACCTTAGACAAATCAAATGACCTTAGTATCTTCGAATGAAAAAAGTAAGTACAGGTGGCATAGGAAATAAAAGAAAGTGTCTCTACACCATGGCATGATGGTCCCCACATTTGAAATAAAGTATGACATGATAACAAGAGACAAAGAAAATCATGCAATACAGAGGTCAACATCAGAGTACAAGGAGCCCTTTTAGAGTCCTATTACCTTATTTTCCACAAAAATAAGAGTATTATTTTATGCACATGCCTATAGGTGGTCCCCACAATGAAGATGATTTATTTTACTAAGTGTTGGGAAATCAAAGGCATTATTTTTATACAGAGATTATTTTGCATGTGCATCCAAGGGGGTAGAACTAAAGAATGTCAAATTTATCACTACAAAGTGGGTCAAGTTGCAGATGTCACATCATCAGCTAGAAGATAGAAATTGCATGCATTAGAGAAGACTTCCTCATCAAGAAAAAATTATTATTAGCCAAATTATTGATCCAACTTTATTAAAAATAGAAAGTCAAATCCAATTTGGCTTTCGAGTTGTATTTTGTAATCAAAGGTATTAATTCCTTATTGTATTAGCTTGTTTATTTTTATTCCTTTATTTATTCATGATAAAGGATATAAATAGGATGCATGGGAAAGTATAATTTTAGTCTATTTTTAGAAAGGGTGGGATGAATAATTTTACTACATATTGTGTGCATTGGCAAAGCACGAAGGAGGCCTTTTTGGACACATGAGTGTTGAAGCAAATTTTGCCAGTTTTGCCCTTTGAATGAGAAATTTTTTCCAATTATTTTCAGCTTCATGTATACCTTATTATTTCTTATGAATGTCAGAAATCCCTACGTGATTGATCATCTTACCTTGCTGCAAATTTAGTAAATTCTGCATAATATTAGTGTGCATGCTTATCTTAATAGTATTGTTGTGAATCTTTCCCTCAATACATCAAGTGTTTTTCCTTAATAACCTATTGAAAACTATTGGTTCGTGCATCTAGAATCCATTCTCAAATATTTGTGCATGTACTCATTCAAAGCCCCCAATAAGTTTTGTGTATCACTCTAGTTTTTTCTAATTCATTTACAATCATCTTTTACCCTCAAAACCCAAAAAACTTAGTTTAGTATACATCAAGAAGGAACCGACCTTGATACCAGAGAATCACCTCAACAATAGGTATACCCACAGACTTGAGGTGTTTCCATTGTATCTATGAAAGAGAGAGAGATCTAGAGCAAGCTTAGAACACCTACAGTCATCTCTCTACAGGGTGCACTATCAAGAGATAACAGGACCTAAGTTCATACTGACGACCATATTATCCTGGATTTATTTTGAGATCAGGTTTTCTAGGATTTCAAAAGTTTATTGCTTTTGTGATTGCTGCATTGATTCTAGTGGAGGATGGTGGTGTAGGAATCTTATATAAGATACATGACATCATCGTTGTCGGATAGTGGAGGAGAGTTCGAGGTATGCCTAAGCACGATGTGTATTGGCCCACCTGCACAAAAATTTATACATATTTACACATGAGGAGTATCGAGGTGGTATTGGAGCTATGAGATTGTTACATGTATGGTCATATGAGAATATTGCGTTATCGAGGCCATTTGGTGGACCATGAGGAGAGTAGGTGAGGTCGGGTATATTTGCGGGTAAATGGGTAGGTGTTCATGGCAGGAAGATGGATACAAATACTTATAGAATTGTGTTAGATTATATGGGGCCGAGGTTTTTATATGGAGGTGTTAAGGAGACTATAAAGGATGGTCCGAGGATGTAATAAATATATGATGCATACCACATACTATGTGGCTAGAGGATCGATTTCCCAGGGTGGCAAAGTTATTTCAAAGTTGAGTGTGTTTCACAATAGTTTGGTATGTCCTAGGATGTTCCCATGGATCCATATGTGTGGGTGAGAGCCATTAGGGCACTAAGGAGGGCTAGATCTATATCATGGCCCATAAGATCACAATTGGTACCTCCCGGGCCGAGATGCGGTGATAGAGCCGAAAGATGTGGATGACGCAAGGTGTACAAAGGAATATCATGCATGGTGAGCATCGTATCGTTGGGTGTTTTTGTTTCCAATCTTTGCAAATGTGGTGGGAACAATGCTAGTAGGATGAGTAGAGGGGTAATCACATGCCTCGATAGCGTATCAACAATGATAACATAGTGTGAGTACTTGTATAGTGATTTTTATGATTTGTTATTTGGTGGTGTAATTTTTGTTGTTTTCTAATTTCTTGTTCTATGGATGTAGGTTATTTTTATTGGTCGTTGATTATGGCTACATTCATCCACACCTTTATGCAGAATGTACCCACAAATGTACGTGTGGGTGAGGCATGTTAGACCATGTATATGATATTATGAGCAAACATTCCTATTTGTTCGAGCTGGTGATAACAACAACGATGTGTACCATGCTATTGAGTAAGAGGGATGAGGTTGCGAGGAGGCATAATGAGCTACGAGAGGTTACGGGTGGTAGTCCCCTAGCACATGATGTATTTATGTGGTTCGTGCCGACTTATAGGGCTGCTTCGCAAAATAGTCGACCGAGGTGGCATTATTGCAGGCAAGTGGAGAACTATAGGGGTCATGATCAATGACATAGAGTGAGCCATGAAACTTCTAGTTCTATGGCTCTCGCAATGGAAGATAGTGATAGTGATGACAAGATATGATATGTACAAATATATTGATGTAGGGGGAGTTTCCCCTACATTGCTATATTTTTGTACTATTATTGTGAATGATAAATATACATACATACATATATATATGTATATGTGTGTGTGTATGTATGTGGATTTATTGGTGTATGATCGTTGTATTTTATGTCTATTGATGTGTTGTTGTGACAATGATGTATGATGCAATGATTATTCGTTACAATGCATGTTGTGTTGAACATTGTTTGTATTTTTAAATTGATTTACAATGGGTAGTTGTTGAGATTGAGTAATGTTATTATAGATATATAAATGATGATATATCATATATGATGATAGGCGACCTATGTGATATGATTGTGATTAGAAAAATGTAGTATATATATGAATAAAGTTGTGATAAATGATAAATTAAAAATGAATAATGTGTACAAGGTATGATATGGTCGTAATAGTGTGATGAAACCCCTGTTAGTATGATGAAGATGGGGGTGGAATAGTGATGCCCTGATTGTATATATGATAAGATTCATTTATATAAGACCCTCGTGAGTCAAGAATGAACCATAACACAAGAGTTCGTCATCAAGAAGTGATATGATGGTTTATGCTAGATATATCAATAAAACATGTGGTATAAAAGTTAAGAGAGGTTCTTATCAGAATGCATCCCTTAACAAATCATGTAAGAACCATAATAAAATGAGTGCGACATCGGGAAGGTAAGGTGATATAAATCACCTACAAAACACCAAGCCAAACGACATGAGTGGTAGAAGCATGTGGAATGAAAATTGCGTGAGTGTATGAGCCGAAATGAATGTCTAGTGGAATGAATTTGATGATGGGTGATGTAAAGAAAGTGGGGAGTGTAGACGATGAGGGCTATGGAAGCCAATTCTTAGTAAGATCATGATGTAGTGGATGAGATGGTACAACAACAGACATATGAGATGAAGAACACGTATGAACATTATTTTTAATTGGATCCATTTTTGATCAAATGTGATAACCCATATAAGAGAAGTATAGGGAAGGAAATGATGTCTCATTACCCCCACTCCAGGGGTTTCGTCGCAATGTTTATGTGGTGGCTTCCATATTAGGTCACTCGAAGCAATCGCAAAGCGTAGAATAACTTCCCATGGTAGGTCATATGGGAAAGTGGTGATGTGACTCCCAAGTTAGGTCATCTTAGAGGATAAATATGTTGCGCTCATGTTGATTGATTGATGTGATTTGAAGTTGTGTAGATTCAAATGTATTGATTGATTGATTGGTTACTCGTGGAGAGATTTTATGTTTGTACCCCGGATAGGTCATTAAGGGGGATCACTAGAAACGATGTGAAATATCACATGGTGTATGAGAAAATATTCAATAATGATGAGTTATAAATGTAGATTGGTCGCGTAATTGTGTAAGAGGAATTATGAGATGACCCTTAATTATATGCCCCCTTTCGCAAAAAAGAGGGAGTGATAATGAGAATGAACGCGTTGAGCCGAAAGTAAACACGTAATGATATAATGAAAAATGTATGATAGATATCGTAAAAGTGTGTGTATATCGAATGGAAATGATGTTAACGTAAAATATTATGTGTGAAATGTGTACAATATGGTAGTAGGTTGGATTTTGAAAAGAATGATGTGAACGAGATAGAGATCGGAATAAGAATGCTCAAGATATGGGTGAAATTGTGTGATGTGCGTTGGATAAGAAAATGCTTGTGTAAATAATGACTATACTAAAGTAGTTAATGGAAAGTTACTATAAATAGTAATGTGAAAAAGTGAATAGGTAACTTGTTTGACTTTTGTGTGAGTATGGTAGTGAGCTTTGGTTGGGTGAAGATGTCGCTAGTGAGAGAAGCATGATAGAGTTGATTCGAGATGGTGACAAAAATTGTGGTGTTGCATGCATAACAATGGAGTTGGTAAGTGTGATTTTACTTTCAAAATGTGTTGATAGTAGTCATTTTTGATAATTTTTACAAAAAAATTATTGTTGAATTTCTCAACGTTTTAGACCTAGACAAGAGCGCACGAAGGCACTAATGACCTTCGAGAAACTAGCGCCTTGATATGGGCGCCGGTGACATGCTCATGGGTGCCCTAGTCTTACTTATGGGTGTCGGCATCTAAGAAAGTATGAGTTGAGCAAAGTGTTGTAGATGTGAAAATTGACATGTGTTGATGCTTTAGGTGGGTATGTTTGCAGATATATATGATTTTGTAACGTCGTGTTTATTGTTTTTTTGTGGTTTATAGAGGGACATCCATTCAAGATATTTTCGTGGTGGCCATCATTTGAGAATATTACTAAGGTTGGGGTTGTGAGATGATGAGTGGGACGATCTAAAATATGTCCGCCTACGACACATAACAAGGATAGGGGATGTGCCCCATAATATTCCTATGATCATAACTTTGTGCGAGAGGTGGTGTGTAGATACTTGCACCTTTTGGTTACCTACAAGGGAGATGATAGTGACTATGGAGGATGTGTATCGAGATCTTTTGTGATTACCTATTGTCAGGTGAGAGAGTTCACATTATGGCCATAGATGATGTGTAGAGACAAATGAGGGCTGCTAGGTGATATTTTACGGGGACCTAAGTTCATACTGAGGTCCATATTATCTTGGATTTTTTCATAAGATAAGGGTTTCGAGATTGCATAAGTTTATTGCCATGGTGATTTTTTTTTTTTTTATTACGGTGGAGGGTGGTGGTGTAAGCATCTTTTATAAGATGCATGACATCTATCATCGCATAAAGGAGGAGAGTATGACGTATGCCTAGGCATGATTTTTATTGGAACACCTTTATAAGGATCCATACATATTTACATAGGAGGAGCATGGGTGTGGTATTAGAGCTAACACATTGTTACATGTATGGGTCTATGTGCATATTGTGGTATCGAGGCCATTGGTGGACCAAGAGGAGAGTGAGCGAGGCCGTATATATTTGTAAGGAGATGGGCTGGTGTCTTCATGCAGAAAATGGATATGAGACACCTATAGAGCGATGTTAAATTGTATGGGTCTAAAGGCAAAGTGGTATGGAGGCCTTACCTAGAATACTGAGAGGATCACCAGAAGATGTAGTAGAGATATGATGCCTAAAACAGACTATGTGGCTAGAGGATCGGTTTCCATGGGTGGTAGAGTTATCTCAGTTGAGTGTGTTTCATGACAATTCGGTATGGCCCGTGATGTTCCCCAGCGCCATATCTATGGGTACGAGCCATTAGGACACCGAGGAGGCTTAGATCTAGACTAGGGCCCATAAGAGCATAGATGGTACCTCCCGGGCTAGACGAGGCTAATGCGGTGATAGAGTCGATAAATGTGGATGACGTAGGGTGTACTGAGAGGCATATCATTCATGATAGGTGTCATATTGGTGTGTGTTTTTGTTTCTAATATTTACAGATGCGATGGGAGCATTCTAGGAGGAGGAGTAGAGGGGCAAGATGTGGGCCCCTCGCTAGTGTAAAGAACAACGATAATAGAGCGCGAGTACTTATATAGTGATGTTTATGGTTTTTATTTGGTTGTGTAATTGTCATTGTTATCTAATTTGTTGTTCTATGGATGTAGGTGATGCATATTGGTCACTGATTGTGGACACATCCATCCATACATTGATGCGTAATATGCCCATCAATCTACTTATGGGTGGAGGTAGGCTAAAGCTTATATATTATATGTGGGTGAGAATGCCCATTTGTTTGAGCGAGTGGTGATAGCAGCAACGACATTTACCATGCTACTGAGCGAGAGGGATGAGGCACGTTGTGAGACACGGTGAGCTAGAGACGCCGTGGGTGACAAATCCCAAAGACAAGATGTATTTTGTGATTCGTTGAGTTATAGGGCCGCATTGCAGAGCAATCAACTAAGGTAACATTATTGCATAGGAAGTTAGAGAAATATAGGGGCCACGATCATCGACATAGAGTGAGCAAAGTGAAGCTTCTAGTTCGGGGCTCTTATAGTGGTAGCTATTGATAGTGATGACGAGATATGATATGTATGATTATATTGATGTAGGGGGAGTTTTCCCCCAATGTCATTATGTATTGTACCTATGATTGTGAATGTTATATGTATATATGTATGTGTGTGTGTATTGGCGTATGATCGATGTATTTGATGATTATTCATGTGTTGTTGTGACGATGATGTATGATGCATTCATTATTGTTACTATGTGTGATATGTTGAACCTTGTTTGTATTTGTTAAATTTATTTTCAATGGGTAGTTGTTGAGATTGAGTAATGTTATTATATATAGATAAATAATGATATATCATATATGATGATAGATGACGTATGTGATGTGATTGCAAAAAAAAAAAATGTATTGTATATATGAATAAGGTTTTGATGAATGATAAAGTAAAAATGAATAATGTGTAAAAAGTATGATTTGGTCATAATATTGTGGTGAAACACATGTTAGAATGATGAATACGAGGGGGTGGAATAACAACATCCCCACCGTATAAATAATAAGGTTCATTTATATAATACCCTCGGTGAGTCAAGAATGAACCATAGAGCAAGAGTGCCTCATCGGGAAGTGATATGATAGTGCATGCTAGATATAATGATAAAGCACATACTATAAAAGTGAAGAGAGGTTGTTATTAGAATGAGATACCTTAAATAATGTCATTTAAGAACCGTAATAACAAAAGTTTTCATCGGTAAGGTAAGGTGATATAAATCACCTACCAACAACCAAGCCGACATGGAGCAGTGGAAGCATGTGTAATGAAAGTAGCGAGTGTGCATGAGCCGAACTGAATTTCATGTGGAATGGACCTAATAATGCGTGATGCAACAATGGGGAGTGGAGATGCCAAGGGATTTTGAAGCCAATGTGTAGTAGGAGCAAGACACGAGAGGATGAGATCGTGTAGTGGCGAGATAGATGAGATGGATAGCGATGAGAAACAACCTATTGTGGTGGACAAATAATAACCTTAGAACTAGATGAAGGAGATAAATCAACTGGAGTAACAACACACTTGTGCGGGAATGGAGACATGAAATGATCATAAAAGTGAGAGCAAAGTAAATAAGACCCTTCTCTTCTAATTGTTGCAAAACAAATATGAAGGGTGTAAAAATCATCGCCACGATTGTTATTGATACGATGATAGTTGCAGTAAGGTCTATCACGCTGGAGTTGCAAGTGATGAGGTGGATGATGCTAATTAAAAGGTAAGTGAATGAAAATCTTGTCAAGCAAGGCACACAACATATCACGAGGTCTAATGTGATGAGAAAATTGTAATGGATCCCGTGAAATAGGTGTAGAAATTTGAGGTGTAGCCTAACGCAGAGGAGGAGATGAAGGACTATTATGAAATGTAGAAGACTGAAATTACTTGTAAGGTGGTGAAAATGGAGATTGTGGAGGACGCTCAATAGATAGTAATGGAGAGGAACTAGAATACGCAGTAGTAGTAATGATAGGAGGACGATCTATATCATATGCGGGAATGAGATCTTGTTCTATATCAATGACCTTATAACAAAAGATCATGAATGATTAACATGTATCATATTAAAATCATTTTTTAAAGTGGAAATCAAACGAGGACGAGAAGATAAATTACTTCTCTAAGAAAATGGGCTAGAATACTAGCTAGCGTATTTAAGCATTGAATCATAAAATGTAATCAATGATAGGTTCAATTTTACCTATATGTAATCCAGATACATGATCATATGTGAATCTAGGGCCGTTGTTGAGTATGAAGCGGAAGAAAAATTCTTCCATAAAACCATAGTACTAAAAGATCCAAATGGTAGATGTGTGTACCATTGTAGAGCGTCATTTGTAAGACTATGTTGAAAGGATTTGAACAACGAGTTGATCATTAGAGTATAAAGTCAAAGCCATACGGTAATGTTTGAGATGCAAATATGGATTTCAGTACCGTCAAATTAAGAAAATGTGGGAATAGTGAAATCCTTAGGGAATACTTGAGTGGTGAATATTTTTGAATCGAATGCCATACAAAGAGTTATTACCAATAAGATCATAATAGGCCTTTCTTTCTAGTGTGCGAGATCGAATTGAGATTGTAAGTGACCAACATCATGCATGAGTGATAGGATGTCTGTGAAGGAATAGTAGAGGATGGAAATAGTGTATTGAGTGGTTACAATTTTCCATTACGAGTGCTAATAGGAATATCAACAGGAGACATATAAGATGTGGAAGAGGTAGTAGGTGGAAAAAAACATGGAACACCCATAGAAATAGTAGGACTACTATCAAAAATATCCTTAAGAGATGAAGTGATAGGAGGAGATTAAGTGATAGAAGAAGAGGAATCATGACTATTATTAAAGACAATCTCATAAGAAGATGATAAAGAAGTGGGGGTTTCACACTCAGCAAAGATGCAAAGAAGTAGAATCATGACTATCAAGTGTCTCTAAAAATTTAAAACATTCATATGCAAGGATTTTATTAAGTGTATCATCAACATAGAATGAAGGAGGGGATTTGTCATCACCAATCCCACTATGATAATTCTTCACGGGAACTCCTCGTCTTTATGATTATTTATTAATGCACAACTTTTAGTTTGGTGGATGTAATCTGAAACACAACAACAAACATAACATAAGAATACCATAGACTATGATAAGAAGGAATGACGATAAATCTGAAATATAAATGTAAATTATAATATCAACATAAAATTGTTACAATTTCACCCATGAGGTACTTCAAGTGTTCCGACTTCACTTTACTTCCAACAATAACTATGGGAGAAACTTCAAAATTACACTTCTTAATGGCTTCTTTAACACACCTTCAAAATGATGGCTTCCTTTACACACTTACTCATACAATATTTCTCACTACTTCCTTCTATGCTAAATGAGGGGGGTGGCCTCTTTATTTATAGGAATTTAGGCTTATCCATCTTATCTCTAAGATAGGATAGGAAATATCTTCCGGCCAATCATATTTCATGCCTAAACTCTTGCCTTTACATGTAGGCTTATCTTCTAAGATAAGATAAACCTTATCATCTCACATGGGTTCCACCTTTTTAGACTTTTTACAAATAAAATATATAAAATATTTATGACCTCACTCCTTGTCCCTATTACCAATATAATATTTCTAATTCCTAATCATGTAGACCCTACTTCTCTACTTACCCCAACTTTGACATTTTAACATTCTAGGACCACTTACGACAAATATTTACTTTTTACCACAACATTCCTATTGTACTTTTGACTATTACCATACTATACATTATTGGTAGCGTCGATCGACAAATTTGTTATCTTCTATCGGAAGCTACTACTAATTATACTTAACAACATCCTATTCCTAATATATACATTAATGAAATAGAAATTACGGAGGAAAATTTTAGTGTCGACATCTTCCCCCTTCTAGCTTCTACTCCGTCCTCGGAGTAGACTATTCAGTGTTTGAAAATCTTCAACTTGTCGTGGTTGACCCATTTTGTAATGGGGGTGCCATCCAATTCCTCCCAGTCAGTACGTACCATTTTCATGCACACTGTTATTTTGTAGGGCCCCATCCATTTTGGAAGAAATTTTTTGTCTTTTTTTTTGTATCGGAATCATATACTAGAACCAAGCCATTCACATGAAATGGAGACCAAAAATCTTTTGATCAAAGTATTCCTTCTCGCTTAATTTTCTTCTTATAGCTTGTATCCTTTGCTATTTCCTTCATTTCCTCTAGTAAATGAAGATGTACCAACTTTCTTTTCTTTTTGAATCACTTTCATCCATCCTTTCATTTTTCATAACTCTCAAGTGGGAAAATCAAACTCAATAGGAAGAAGCTGGATCAATGCCATAAGCCAACCGAAATGGGGAGTATCATGTTGCTTTGACTTTGATGTTGTCATATATGCCCACAATGTTGCATGAATCCTTTTATCCCACTTATGTACTGCAAGGTGCATCTTTTGCTAGAATCTAACACAACACAAAATTTGTTCATTCCACTGTCCATTTGTGTTTGGCTTGTATGTTGTTGCCTTCCCGTGCTTAATAAAAATTTATTGACTAGGGCTTCTACTACCTCATTAATGAAGTGGCTTCCTTGATCTACGTTACAATTTCTAATGGGCAACCAAACCGGTGACAATGTGTTCATATATGAACCTTGCCACTTCATCTATAGAAGCGGTTTTCAATGGCCTAGCTTCAACCCACTTAGTTAAATAATCGTGGCAACTACAATATACTTATTTTGGCGTGGGGTAGTTGGAAGTGGACCTACAATATCTATTCCCCACTTTTCAAAGGGACCAAGTGGAAGAATAGGGCATAATGTAGGCTGATGAAGTCTTACGGTTACCATGTGTTTGACAAATATCACATGTCTTACAATAATTATAACAATCTCTAAAAAAGTGGGGCAGGTGATAACCTCGCATCCAAGATCCTTCTTGTAAATTGTCAGAGAAGTGTCCTCCACATGTACCATTGTGGAATTCTTCTATCAGCTCCTTCCCCCGATCACGTCCAACTACCCTCTTGTACTATCCATTAGGTCCTATTCGAAATAATACTCCATGCAAAATAGAATATGGACGACTGGCTTGAGTAATCTTCCTCTTAGTCTTTGCATTGACACCATCAGGAAACTTGAATTCATTTAGATAATTCCAAATATCTATGTATTCACTAGGGATTGTGTCAAGGGATAACAATGTTGCATCGGGAAATCATCATCATCACAAGATGAACCTAAACCATCATAGGCTCGAGAGAGTGCATCTGCATTGACATGCTTCTTTCCTGGCCTATCTATAATATCAAATTCAAATTCTTGTAGCAAAATTATCCATCTTGCTATCCTCCATGATGGGTTAGGCTTATTTACAATATATTTTAGAGTTTGATGATCTGTTACAACTAGGAATTTTTGCCCTAGCAAATAATTCCTAAACTTCTTTATAGAAAAATGATAGCTAGAGCCTCTTTTTCAGTTACAGTATAATTTACCTCAGCACTACTCATTTGTCTGCTCCCAAAGTAAATTGGATGATCATTCCCATTTTCATCCTTTTGGCTCAGAGTACTTCCTAGTGTTGCATCTGAGGCATCAGTATACACAATGAATGGCTTGCTCCAATCTAGATTCTTTAAAACAGGTGAAGACACTGGGCTTCCTTTAGTTGTTCAAAAGCTTCATGTGCCTTATTTCCTAGTTCATAAGTAACATCCTTCTTCAAGAACTGGGTTAGTGGTTGTGTAATCTTTGATAAATTCTTGATGAACCTTTCCATAGTAACCACATGGCCTAAAAATGATCTCAACTTACTTCTATTCATAGGAAATGGTAACTCTTTGATTTTGAAAATTTATTAGGATCGGTACCAATGCCATCTCTGGATACAACGTGCCCTAACAAAACGCCTTTAGAACATCCAAAGACACACTTTGTAGGGTTTAGTGAGGCTTGTGTTTCATCTAACCTTTCAAATGATGTCTCCATCAGTGCGGGTGGTCCAACTTGCTCCCATAGATGCAAAAATCATCCGAAATACTTTGATGAAGTTCCCAATGTAGGGTTCGAACACCCTATTCATCAAACGCTGGAATGTTGGAGCATTACACAACCCAAAAGGCATAACTCTATACACAAACGTTCCCAAGGAGTGGTGAACGTGGTCTTCACTGATCTTTCTCTCGCTATACGAACTTGGTTGTAGCCGCTATATCCATCAAAAAACTATAGCACTCCTGGCCAGCTACTTCGTCCAAGATCTGATCTGAAAATGGAAGAGGGTAATGATCCTTCTTTGTTGCCTTATTGAGCTTCCTGTAATCAACACAAATGCGTAGCTTCCCATTCTTTTTATTGAGATCACAATGGGAGAAACCCATTCTAAATTCTCCATAGCAAATATGAATCCTACATCAAGCAACTTATCTATTTCTTCTTTTACAATCTTAGAAAAATTAGGATTCATTCTATATGGCATTTGCTTTATGGGCTTAACACCATCTACTAGCTCAATAAAATTTTCTACCCAACTTACTTGACGGAGTTCCTTGTAATCAAAAGTGAATATGTGTATGTACCTTCGAAAGAGTTGGAGGTAGGATTCATTCTCACTCTCCATCACAGCATCACCAATCTTTATTTGTTGGAGACGATCATCAATTTCTTCTTCAGATAATTTTATGGGGTCATGAGTCGGTGTGATTTGGAAGGATATCCATGACCAAAACGTCAACCTCACTTTCTTCATCTTACGTGTCCACTTCACTTTGGTACTAGAGTAATCGAGAGGATGTCCAATCATCGGTTTCATCACTTGAATCGACAAGTTACGCCTTATGATGCCGAGGATCGCGTTTATTTTCACCCTCTCTCTACCACATCCAAGTGTCATGAAGCCTTCATTCCAGTAGTTTCTTTCATGAACTCTCCTTAGCCATGGTCTTCCCAACAACATTGGGTACGCAATGCATGATACCATTTTTCATCACGAAAGTCTACCACACATACAACACCCATAACAAATATTGCCACATTTGAAACTACACCTTCTCTTTTAGTTTTTCCTTTATTTAATGACCTTAACATAAGTGTTGAGGGACGATCAATTTTAAACTCAACATATTCATTCTGACTCGGTCATTACATTAAGCGCAGCACCTCCATCAACTAAGACATCATGAATTGAAATACCATTACATAGTACCTCAGCTTGTGGAGCTTAGGGATCTACCTCTGCCTCCAAAACAGGGACCTCAACCTCCTTCCTTTGTCGAGCATTGAGTCCACTTCGCAGCTCCCGCCTCTTCTTAGAAGACATAGCCAAGAGTTGACCATATGTAATATTTATGAGGCCTTTTGGACAGATCTTCTAAGATGGAGTATGGTCCTTGTCCTGTGAAATCAGAAAATCCTGCACACCCAACTTTCTTCTCCTATGTTTCTTACTAGTTTCTCCTTTCATCTTCTTAGGATCATTTCCATCTTGGTTATCTTTTTCTTTCTTTCTTTTTGTTACAAACACATCTACTTCATTATTTATGCTCTTATCTACTACATCAAAAGAATTCACAGGTGTTTTTCCTTTATCATTATCTCTTGTACCAGATGTAGAAGCTCTATCTGGACAATTATACTTATAATGACCCTTTTTATAACAACCATAATAGACAACTTGAAATATTTCTTTTTGGACCTTTATCCCCTCCCGAGAACTAAATTCTTTTCCTTGAAGAAGATTAATAGTTAACTGTCTCATCTTCTTGAGTAGATATTCATACTCAGTAGATATACTAGGAGAAATATTTGTGCTCACCGAGAGTGGTTGTGGATTTTGAACCAAAGGTGTTGGTGTAGGCTCTACTTTAGCAACAATTTATTTGGGCTCCTCTTCCATGCTTTCTTCTTGCCTTCTTGCAATCTCCTTTGCTTGTTCAATGGTAGTTGGGTGGTCATACTTCACTCGTTGTTTGATCTCTGGCTTCATCCCAAGAATGAAGTACTTACGAGAGGAGATTATCCAAGCCATTCATCAACCCATCCGCTAATCCTTCCTTCGGATCGGGCATCGAGCTTCCTCCTTAGCTCTAGAACACGAGCATGGTAATCTCTTATCTTCTCCTTCTCTCCTTGGGCTATCTTTGTGATCTCGATCATGAGATCTACATATTTTTGTTGTTCACCAAATTCTTCAAGAAAACTTTCTAGTTAATAAATCTCATGAATTTTTCACATTTTCACCTAGTGTTTCAAACCACCTAAGTGTTGAACCATCCAAAAAGGTAGGAAAAAATTCAGTCCATTGTTCCCTTCTTATGAGGCCATTACAAATACAAGATCGTTTAAACTCTTGAATGAAAGAGGAAGCATCTTCATTAGATTGGGCTGAAAAAATAGGAATCTTCCCCATTTTCAAAAGTAACCACCATAAAATACCAACCCACAAGTACAATCAACAAGACTTATGTGCACAAATAATTGGACTAACTACAATAGAAAGTGACTTTACACCTTTCTACAGTAAAATAGGAATGACCATGGTAAACTATGGTAAAAATTGACTTACTGCGGTAAAAACTGACTTTACTGTGGTAAACACTATTCACAGTAAAAAGTGAAGTTACTGCGGTAAATACTATTCACGGTAAAAAGTGACTTTACTGCGGTAAATACTATTCATGGAAAAAAGTGACTTTACCATGGTAACTACTATGCATAGTAAAAACAAGGTTACCCTCCAAATGATTTTTAACTAAGTGGGAATATCTCTCTAGAAAATCCACCAACGAGGAATGGTCGCAACAGAACCAAAATGTCATCACCAATCCGGCACTATGATAATTCTTCATCGGGAACTCCTCATGCTATGATTATTTACTAATGCACAACTTTTAGTTTGGTGGATGTAATCTAGAAACACAACAACAAACATAACACAAGAATACCATAGACTATGATAAGAAGGAATGATGATAAATCTGAAATATAAATGTAAATTATAATATCAACATAAAATTGTTACAATCTCACCCATGAGGTACTTCAAGTGTTACTGACTTCACTTTCCTTCCAACAATAACTATGGGAGAAACTTCACAATTACACTTCTTAATGGCTTCTTTAACACACCTTCAAAATGATGGCTTCCTTTACACACTTACTCATACAATATTTCTCACTACTTCCTTCTATGCTAAATGAGGGGTGGCCTCTTTATTTATAGGAATTTAGGCTTATCCATCTTATCTCTAAGATAGGATAGAAATCTCTTCCGCCAATCATATTTCATGCCTAAACTCTTGCCTTTACATGTAGGCTTATCTTTAAGATAAGATAAACCTTATCATCTCACATGGGTTCCACCTTTTTAGACTTTTTACAAATAAAATATACAAAATATTTATGACCTCACTCCTTGTCCTTATTACCAATATAATATTTCTAATTCCTAATCATGTAGACCCTACTTCTCTACTTACCCCAACTTTGACATTTTAACATTACCGGACCACTTACGATAAATATTTACTTTTTACCACAACATTCCTATTGTACTTTTGACTATTACCGTACTATACATTATTGGCGGCGGCGTACACTGGCAGCGCCGTTATCTTCTATCGGACGTTACTACTAATTATACTTAACAACATCCTATTCCTAATATATACATTAATGAAATAGAAATTACAGAGGAAAATTTTAGTGCCGATAGAACAACTAGTACGCGATGCATCATGAGAAACATTTTCAAAAATAGGAATATAAAAGCTAGAGAATTGTCCTGAGTAGTATGAGAAACAACATCATGCACATGTTTATTGCTTTCTCATTTTTTATCATCAATATTAAGCATAAAAATTTTAATAACATCATCTAAGTTTTCATTATGAATTAATGAAAGGAGGAGCATGTCTAACCATATAACAAGGTATACAACCAAAAAAGCTAGCCGGATCGACATGATGCTAATGGTGGAATAATCAAAGCTAGTAGGAACATTGCATTCATTAGCTAAGATTCATATTTGAGTATCATCCAAAAGAGTAATGTCACGATTTAGAGTTGTAAGTTTAGCTATGGTTGTTTTATCGTAGATACGATTGATACTCATACGAGGCATGACTAGCGAGAGGGAGAAAAGCTATCCTAATCCATTAGGGTTTTAGTGTATCCTACGACAAGTAGGTCTAAGCTACGGATTCACTAAAATGATTCAATAAAATCTAATTATTTTATTAAAATTTGAATGCAAAGATCTGTTATAAATGAAATACAATGGAATGTAAACATTAAAAAAATTCTTTAATTTTAACTATGAAAGGAAATAAGAGGAGTAAAGAACTTATCTTAATTTCAATTATCTCGCAATGATTCTAAACTGGACAATATGATGATAAAAAAAAAGCATATACCATCGCAACAAACCATAGAAAAATGCGGTAGAGGTGGAACCTCATTAGACTGGGGCACTTGGAGAGGGATAGGGGCGCCCGTGGATGCCCTAGGCACTTTTAGGTGCTCGGGTCTGCATAAAAGGTTGTAACCTAGTTTCAATATGATCGCTAAGGCTTTGCACTTGTTCACCTTTGGTCACCTTAATGTCTCACTTGGATCACCGAGGTACTTGTAAACCTCTACACAAATATCTACATGCAAAACCCTAAAAAGACATCAAATCTTAGAAAAGAAAGATTCAAAGTGAGGGTTGAGATAGTCCTCAACTACCACAACAGTGAACTTACGACTGAGCATTGGACTACATCTCAGACCCAATGTAGTTCTATGTGCTTGTGTGTGCAATAGTGCTCCTAGGTCGCCCTCACGCCAATGATGCCAAGATAGTGGACAATAGCTAGATAAAATGAACATATGCAAACGGATTAGAATGAATACCCCTTCCTATGTAGTGTATATACAGAATAATGTGCCCTGAGATCTAGTCCCTTGATAGCATGTAGATAGCCACCCCTTGATAAGAATTATCTCGCCCATATAATGGTATGTATGTTGTGTTTATATAGGGATCTCTTGCTTAAATTTTAACACTAATGATTTGACATGTCGACTAGTACTTTGGGAAACAAGAGGGTAAACATAAAATACTTGACCTCAAATGTCAAAAATAATATCAAAGAAAAAGAGGACATGGGTGCACCAAGTATGGACAAGAGCGCATGGCGTTAGTGTCAGTCCGGGCACTATAGTGTCTAGAGACAAGTGACGACGAATGAGTGAGGACTAAAAAGGATCCCCGTGACATGACCAGAACTATGTGTACGAGTGGCAAGTGTGATTGACAACAACAATAAAAACCAACAAGATAAAGGATGGACTATGGGATAGGTCATCGGTGAATAATTTTCTTACGTAAGATCCATATATAAAACAACATACTTAAGTTAAGGGATAGTAAATAGTAGTAAGTGTGTGATTTTATGTCTACACGTACATTTCTTGCCACAATGTACCTCTCATGAAGAAGGACGTGGACATGTAATTATGTTCTGTCATCTTTTCTTTCTTTTTATGATCATTTCAACGAGTGAAGACCTAAAAAATAGGTATGTTTGGGCTATGGTATGTCTTTGGGGAGAAAATCATACAATTATGCTAAATTTATGCTTAAAATATCACAATAAAATGAGTCATTTGTGGAATTTACCGTGTTTTAATTTTCCCCGTAAAGAGATTTTAGGAGTCCTTTTAACACGGTCAAGTAGAAAATAGTTCATAGTTGGTCTCAATTACATCCCATCTCTTATGAGGAATTTTTAGCTTTGACTTCACTCTCAAAAATCTTTGGAAGAATTTTTTTTATTCCCTTTTAGATGTCCCAACTTATGAACATGGATTGTTGGTTCATTTGGTACATATTGACCAATTTTCCCCTTAGTAAAAATTAATCAAACACGCCCTATCTTGCACAAGAGAAAATCGAAGGGTCGGTCTAGTCTAGTGCAAGCTCATAATCGATCAAAAGTAGGGACATAAATCAAAAAAAGTGCCAACTCTCCACGTGTCCAAAACCCAACAAAGTCATTCCTAAACAAGCAGAAGGGACCCAAAAAAAAAAACAAAGAAGGGAGTAGGCCAAAAAACAACAAAGTGCAACAAGGTCAGTGGAGGCCTCCATGTGCCTCAACAACACATCTTCAAAGGTCAAGCCCGAAAGGCGGTCCCAAATGAACGTAAGCCCACCATGTAGCTAGGGTCTAAAAGAGGGGTCTCATCGACCAAAATCAGCTAAGTAAAGAATAGACCCATGGAGGGCGTCATGCGTCCAATCGGCGCATCTTCAGAAGTGAGACCTAAGAGACAGTCCCTAAATGAGCGCGGAGCTTCCACGTGGCTAAGGTCCAACGAGTGGCTCCTAAATGGGTAGAAAAGGGATAGGCGGGCCCAAAATTGACTAAGTATAAGAGGGTCGGCGAAAGCCCCCATGTGTCTCGACGGTGCGACTTCAAAGGAAGGATCCAAAGTTAGAGACTCAAACAAGCGCAAATCCCCCATGTGTCCCAGGTCTGAAAAGGAGGAAGAGTCAGTAGTTGAAAAGTCTCCAGGTAATGGAAAGATTACGTGTTAGCTTGACACAATTTTGAAGAGGTGACCCAAAGCGGAGACTTAAATGAGCGCAGAGCTTCCACGTGTCTAGGGTCAACAGGAGTAAAAAAGGGTAGGAGGCCCATTTATTGACTAAGTATGGAAAGGCCAATGGAGAATTCCACATGTCTCATCATCATAACTTCAAAGGCGATCAAAAAGTGGAAACTCAAAGCGTGCACCATCCCGCCACGTAGTCACGGACCGAAAAGGGAGAAGGCTCGAATCGGCTAAGTATAAAAGGTAAGCGGGAGCCTCCACGTGCCTCATCGGTGCAACTTCAAAAAGAAAATCCGAGGCATCTCCCAAATGAGTGCAAGCTTGCCACGTGTCCAGGTCCGAAAAAAGGGAAACACCCGCCATTGAAAATTCCAAGCTCGGGATAGGCTTGTGGAGGCCTCCACATGTCTCATCCATGTGCAACTTCAAAGGGGTGATCAAAAGCAAAGACTCAAACATGCGTCGGTTCTCCACGTGTCTCGGTTAGGTATAGTGTCTCCGCCAATAGGGAGCTTGGGAAGAATATAAAGGAAATAAAGTAGGCCTGTGGAAGCCACCACGTGTCTCTTCGGTGTAACTTCAAAAGTGTAGAGGAGGGGGCAAAAATTTGAGACGTGCGAGGCCGCCACGTGGATTATGCAAAAGGAATCCAGATCTAAAGTTCCTTGGTGGCCATATCTTTTGATCAGAAGCTCCAAATCGAGTGAGAGGGGACGTTTAGAGAGCTCTCGGCACCTGCTACCCACCTGCCACCATTAATATTTCGACCCACCATTACTGAGGCCATCAAGTCTCCTACCTGCCACCATGATGAAGAATGGGTTTCCTCTTTTGTCAACAAGGAACAACGATGGGGGCATGGGTGTTGTAGTGAGACCCATCATTGTGGTAGGGAATTCAATGCCCCTTCAGGGTGGTTGGAATAGGGTTGGATTTTCCCTCCTTTCTCTCTCTCATTCTTCCTATATATTGTACAAGAGGGAAAATTTCAAAGGGTTGGACATTCTTGCTTTGTGCCCTCCCTTTTCTCTACTCTGTAGGAAAATTTGTGGAGTCTCGAACCCCTCCATCAAATTGTAATGCAATTTCTACCTCTTGGTTGTTGTAATGCATTGTATCAATTCTTGGAGCAATAGAATAAGTCTGTGGATGATTTCAACCCCCTCTTATGCTTTATTGTTTCTTCTTGATCCCTCATTGCAATCTTGGTCATCTGTGCATGGATATTGTTTTACATTTTAATGGTTTGTGTTTAAAATCAATGCAAATGTTCAACATTCCTTTGGTGCATCACCTCTGTTAGATTAGGTTTCATTTCTTGTATTTCCTTAACCTGTCTCCTTGGTAAAATTAGAATAGGATTTAGGATAGACCCTCTAATCTAAAATGTGTGCACCTGAACAGAGGAATAGGATTCGGCCTTCATCCAGAGAGCTCTCTTGACTTGTAAAGTCCCACACTTTGAGAGATGCTCCATGTTGTGTAGTCACATTGAGGATCTTCAACCCATCAAGTTGCATATTCGGGGTGTTGTGATTTGCAACAACAATAGTTTTGGCATGCTCGGTGGGACAAGAAGTCTTCATTTTACTATACAAGATTGATGTGCACTTGTTGTAAGTTCCCAACTTGTAAGAAGCTCTAAAATTACACATCTGGTGACTCCAAAAGAGGTAAAACCCACTTGGTTTCAGTAGTCCAAGCTTGCCAAGTTCATGAGAAGAATACAAACAAGGTCAAGAACTAGAGAGGAGGGACTATTTTTCTATCTACATTTATCCCTAGAAAGAGTAAGGAGAGGAAGAAGATCCCAAAGGTCTCCATCTCCACCAAACAGGACATTGTCAACACCTCCACCTGGTAGGCCTTTCATTCAATCGACTAGAGTCCTTCGACCAATCAGGATGGTGCAGCCTAACCCCTATGTCAATTTCACTGGTAGCATCCCCGTTGGCTCTCAATGCACAAAATCTAGTTCCAGTTGCAGCATTGAAGAGCATTCCATATTTCACTGGAGAGAACCAGACTACTCTTGGTGATCACGTTCAAGACATTGCAAATGTCTATGTAATTCATGAGATTGTTGAAATGGACATTGTTGTTAAGTTATTGGCATCCTCCTTTAAAGGTAAAGCTTTGCAGATGGTTTAGGAGTCTAACAACAGGATCCATCCATAACTGGGACCATTTGTGCATGACCCTTCATAACCAATTTGGAGAAAAGGGGGACAATCTATCCTTGTTGGAACATTTGACAACCATCAAGAGGGCTCCTAATGAGTAGTTGATTGATTTCAACTTCAGATTCCAGCATACGTGGGATAGGTTTCGGTGGCCGTGAGACCAATAGATGAAGGTTATTTTCTATACTTCCTTAGAGCTTTAAATTCTGATATTTCCATGATGATTCAGTCAATGGGAGGTAGAAATTTACCCGCCTCATATAACATTGCTATTAGAGCTGAAAATTGCTTAATTCAGGCTAGTAAACTTGCACCTAGACCACCTATGCCTCTATATCTAGAACTAGGAGCTCAAGCACTAGTCAAACACCCACATTAGCTCCCATACCCACTCCAAGGAATCAGAGTTCAAGTTGAAGCCTCCACCTCATCTTCTAGCACTTCAAAAGAGCTACAAGAGGTTATGAAACAACTGCAGAACCTAGGAAATGAGCTAGTGACTATCAAGAGACAACAAGCTCAAAGTTCTAGGTCATATCAACCTCAAACCCAATATCAAGCTAGACCCCCATATCAACAAAATAGACCACCAGCTCAGGCTACAAATCAAAACCAAAACCAAAGGACAACCTCAAGCTATGCTAGGCCTTTCGACCATATGATCCAAATGTAGCTTTGACATCGAGGGCCTTGGTTCCAACACAAAACAACATGGCTCAAGAATATGATTGGTGTTTCCCATGCAATCAGCCCCATAACTAGTCAACATGTTTCAATGGTGCACTAAACTAGGCCTTGATGGTATAGACCATTGGTGTGTCCCAAGAGCCCAGATCAAGAGGAAAATCAACAGCAAGAAACCTAGAAAGAGGCACCTCAAGTGAGACCATGCTTGTTAATTGGTAGGTTGAAGATTTTGTGGTATGAATCGAGCACCTCCTCATAGTGTGGCAGAAAATACATGGTCCAAGAAGAGGAATATTGGAGAGGGGAAATCCTCTATTCAAATGGTCCACAATCCCTCTGTTTCCCCACAAAGTGTAACTCCCAATGTGTAGAGTCAGCCCAAGCCACCTTCAGACCCACTCAGGCACCGGTTGTAATGACCCATGTGTAAGAGAAGAATGTGCAAGGAAAGGGGAAAAAAAGATAGCTCATCCCCATTTAACATCATTAAACAAATGAAGAAAACAAATGTAAACATCTCAATGTGGGAGTCATTGGCTATCCTAGGATAGAGAGACTATTCAGAGGCTCTTTATGGCCAATTGGTCAACCTCAAATCAACCCCCCAATCAACAAGAGAAAGTGCTTACCAATGTAGCTCAACTGAAGGAAATCATGGAGGACAACAAGGTAAGAATCTGAAGCCCCCTCCATTCTATGTTTCATTGATCATTGGGGAAAAATTGGTACATAATTGCATGATTGATTTGGGAGCGAGTAGCTCGGTCATGCCAAAGCAAATAGCCGATCAGTTGGGTCTTCAATATGAAGTCATCTCTCAAAGGGGTAGTGTAATTGGATGGGAAATGGTAAAAATGGTTGGAATCATCAAGGATTTGAGCCTCACATTACACACATGCCCCAATGTGACCGTATTGAAAAATGTATATCGATCATAGACTTGCCACCACACTTTGCATTGTGTTTGTCAAGAGACTTCACTGCTAAAATTGGAGGCTATTTGTCTATTGATTGGTCACACATGCTTTTTAGAACAAGGTATGGAGCTAAGGCTATGATCAGATCTGAGCCCATTGTGGATTTCCATATTGAGCCTCATGTACCTAGCCAATCAATGTGAATTGTTTCATCCTTTGATCAGGAAGACCTCCCAAGCACTTATGAGGTAGATACCAAGGTTGGGTGTATTCTAGACTTGACTCTTGATGAATGGGAAAGCAAGAGGCATGCTTTTGACCCTTACAAGGAAATGGAGGAATCGAGCTAGGATTTTATTGTTTGCATGAGGAGAATCATCCTCTTCCTAACATCACTAAGCTAGCCACAAAGATGATAATGAGGTATGGTAGTTATTCTTTGATGGCTCAAGAAGTAGACAAGGAGCCGGAGGAGGAGCTATGCTTGTTTCACCTCAAGGTATGAAATATTACTCAACCTTCCATTTCCAATTTTCTTTCTCAAACAACACAGCAAAGTATGAAGCCTTGATCCATGGACTGCATTGGGAAAGAAAGAGGGATTAAAAACTTACAAGTGTTTGGTGATAGTGAGCTAGTTGTGAATCAAGTCGAGGACAAAATGCTGCAAGAATGATCTGTTAAAAAACTACAAGAATCGAGTATGGGATCTCATCAAATATTTTGAAGCTTTTAGCATCAATTCCATCCCAAGGAAGAAAAATGAAGCAATGGACAGATTGGCAAAGCAATCGGGGTGGCATTTGATGTAGTAGAGAGTATCAAGAGTGAGAAATCTCAGCCCCATATTAAAGTGGTTGTGAGACCAGCTATTCCAGATAACAATACAAGTTGGCAAGTCTTTGAGAATGATCAACAAATTGTCAATTTTTTACAAGAAGAAGTTGAGTTCTCTGCTAGAAACCAAGACAAGTTGGAACAATGGTATGGTGACCAAGTGGTGTAGCTGAGAACCAACAAATTACCAAAGGGTCTTGTAACTTTGGAGTCAATCTTCAACCCAAATGATCAATTCGGAAGGAGAAAGAAAATATTTAGGTAAAGGGTGAAGATTCAGAGCCCATTTCCATAGAAGAAGGAAAAACATTGTGAATTGGCAAGGTAAGTACTCAACAAGAAAAATATGAATTCATTCAACTTTGTCAAGAATTCCTAGATGTCTTTGCTTGGACTTACAAGGATTTAAGAGGTTTCAACCCAAGGTTGGCACAACACACTATCGAGTTGGATCCGGGATCTAAGCCTTTTAGACAGAAGCAAAGGCTAGTAAACCCTCACATTGAACCTCTCATGAGGAAAAGAGTTGAACAAGCTAATTGAGGCCAACATCATCTTCCCTATCAAGCATTCAAGTTGGGTTGCAAACTTGGTGCTGTGAGGAAAAGAAATGGAGAAATCAGATTGTGTGTGGACTTTCATGATCTGAATAGAGCATCACTCAAGGATCATTATCCACTTCCATCAATGGAATAGATCTTGTAGGTTGTAGCTGGCTCGAAAGGTTTTCATTGCTAGATGGATACTCAGGCTATAATCAGATAATGGTGAAAGAGGAAGATCAGTACAAGATGACCTTCACCACAAAATGGGGCACATATGCTTACAAGAAGATGCCATTTGGATTGTCCAATGCGGAGCAACATTTTCAGCGAGCTATGGATATGGCGTTCAAAGGCTTGATCAACAAGATGGTGTTGGTATATCTAGATGATATCATTGTCTTCTCAAAGAATGCACAGTAGACCACCTCTTTCACCTCAGGAAAGTATTTCAAAGGTGTAGAAGATTTGGAGTGTCATTGAATCCAAAGAAAGTGTGTATTTCTGGCACATGAGGGCAAGTTTTGGGCCACATTGTCAAAAGAAGGGTTGACAATTGACCTGAAAGAGTTGAAGCCATTAGAACACTACCACTACCACATCACAAGAAATCCCTCCAAAGCTTCTTAGGAAGGATAAACTTTGTTCATAGGTTTGTGCCTAATTTTCCACTCTTGTAAAGCCTTTAATGATGATGCTAAAGAAGGTCTTGCATTCAAATGGACAGCTAGAAGGAAAAGAGAGTTTTGAGGCCATCAAGCTTGCAATATCATAGGCCCCAACTCTCATTAACCAGAATTTTCAAAGGACTTCATGTTGTATGCTTTTGGAGGGTCAGACACAATCTCAGCTATCTTGGTTCAACCTAACAAGGAAGGTTCAAAATAGCCCATAGCCTTCTTCAGTCAAGGCTTGGAAGATTATGAGGTAAAGTATTCTTTCATTGAAAAGCATGTCCTTGTTGTCATTAGGAGTTTGAAGAAGTTCAAACACTTGGTCTCGAACAACAAAATTCAACTACTAGTGTCTCATGTTGGTGTCAAGGACTTTCTCCTAAACAAGGACTTGAATGAGAAGAGAGCAGGTTGGATCACTCATGTAATGGAGTATGATATTGAAATCAAAGTGACCAAGATGGTTCGTGGAAAAGGTCTATGTGAACAACTCACTTCCAAGCAACAAATTGAGTCAGCGGATGAAGAAGAGGTTGTCTTATTAATGCAGAATGAGCTAGAGCATCCAGCTAATGATGCACCTATTCCATGTTGGACTCAAGATTTGGTGCATTATCTCCAAATGGGTTCGTGTCCTCCAGAAATGAGAAAAAAAAAGAGAAGGTACTTTAGATTACAAGCCATCCCATATGTGCTTGTTGATGATCGTTTTGTTCAAAAGGGACATCAATGGCATCCTATTAAGGTGCATTGGGACAGTCCAAATTGAGAAAGTGTTACATGAGTTCCATGATGGAGAAGTTGGAGGCCACTTTGCTCCACGGGTAACAACGCTCAAAATTATGAGGGCTGGTTACTATTGGCCTACGATGTTTAGGGATTCTACTCATGGATCAAGAAGTGCAAGAAGTGTGCATTCTTCATAGGGAAGGAAAGGTTAGCAGCCCTAGCCTCTTCACCCAATTTTGGTAAATCACCATTCATGCAATGGGGATTGGACTTCATTGGAGTGATCAACCCAAATTCAAGCTAGGGCCACAAGTGGATACTCACAGTGACTGACTATTTCACCAAGTGGACTGAAGTAGTGGCACTTAAGGAGGCAAATGAATCCAACATCTTGGATTTCTATGAAGGGATAATCACAAGGTTTGGTGCCCCTACTACTATCATATCAGACAATGCATTGGCATTCCTTGGCACAAAAATTATTGAATGGGATGTCAAGAATGGGGTATATCTCAAGCACCTCTTCAAACTATTACCCTCAAGGTAATGGCCAAGAAGAGTCCATGAAAAAAGAACTTATTGAGAATCATAGGAGGACTCTTGATGAGAATCAGAGAACTTGGCACACAAAACTCAAATTGGCTCTTTGGGTAGATAGAGTCACCCCCAAGAGGTCAATAAGTAATTCTCCCTACAAATTAGTCTATGGGAAAGAGGAAGTGTTGCCTATATCATTAGAATTTCCGCATTAGAGCTCATGAAGTAGTTGGAGTTGTCGAGTTTGAACCAATGGAGGCTAGGTATGCAGAGCTGTTTGAACTAGAAGAAATTAGGGAACATGTAGTTAAACAATGGAAAAGGATCAAGCCTTAATTAAGAGATGGTTTGATAAGAAAGAAAGAGCAAGGACCTTTAGGAAGGGGACTTAGTTTTAAAGTGGGATGCAGATCGAGAAAAATGGGAAGGCATTCCAAGTTTGATGCCATTTGGAGTGGCCCCTACATGGTCACAGGATGTAAAAGTAGCAATGCCTTCCAATTGTCTACATTGGATGGAGAGGAACTTCCGATTCTAGTCAATAGGATCCATCTTAAACATTTCTATTGAAAAGGAAGGTTTCACCCTTGTAAATATTAGCATAGGATTTTAATTTCTCTAAGTGTGTGTGCACATTGTCTTGTTGTAGCATAGGTTTTATTTCCCTAAGTGCTCTGGCACAGTTTTGTTGCTCAGGTTTGCATCATTATACAATTCGATGCCTCTAGGTGAAGACCAGTATCAGGCCCTTCGGCATTTACAATAGGGAGACCCATAGTTTCCATGTGATTGCTAATTTTAAAATAGAACAAATATAGAGCAACTAAAATTGGGTCTCGAGGAGTCCATTTCGAACAATAGTAGGGCAGGTTCAAGGTCACCAAGTGCAAGCGTCGGATTCAAGCTTCAAGAATAGGACCAGAAAAAGTATCAGGCTACCACCCATGACTCCGTGCCCAATGGATACAATAAGGTAGCTGATCCATTCACCTAGTAGGCAAGGTGATCCCATGAGTCACCAAATTGTTGACCAATTTTTCCCTTAGGAAAAATTAATCAAACACGCCCCCTACATAGAGAGAAAATCAAAGGGTTGGTCAGTCTGTGAGCTCATAATCGATCCCAAATCAAGAGGTGGGTGGATTCACCAATGAAGGGGTAGGGTCGGATAAAGGAGAAAACAATCGAAGAGACTAGAGGTGCACATGAGAACAATGAGAAAAGGCAAGCATTCACTGCCCAAAATCGGCTAAGTATAATAAAATCAATGAAAGCTTCCACGTGCCTCAACGATGCACCTCAAAGGCCAAGACCAAAAGGTGGTCCCCAAATGAGTGTGAAAGGAGCCACGTGCCTCATTGGCACAATCCCAAGGGGAGAATCCAAAGCGGGGACCCCAAACAAGTGCCAGCTCTCCACATGTCCAGAACCCAACAAAGTCACTCCTAAACAAGTAGAAGGGACCCAGCCAAAAAAAGAAGGAGGAGAAGGCCCGAAATGGCTAAGTGCAATAACAAGGTGGGAGAGCCTCCCATGTGCCTCAATGGTGACACATCTTCAAAGGTCAAGCCCGAAAGGTAGTCCCAAATGTGCCAACCCACCACGTAGTCAAGGTCTAAAAAGGGGTCTCATTGGCCAAAATCGGCTAAGTAAAGAACAGAACCCGCGAGAGGGTGCCATGCGTCCAATCGTGCATCTTGAAGTGAGACCCAAGAGACAGTCCCTAAATGAGCACGTGGAGCTTCCACGTGTCTAAGGTCGACAAGTGGCTCCTAAATGGGTGGAAAAGGGACAGGCGGGCCCAAAATTGACTAAGTATAAGAGGGTCGGTGGAAGCCCCCATGTGTCTCGATGGTGCGTAACTTCAAAGGAAGGATCCAAAGGTGGAGACTCAAAACAAGCATCAAGCCTCCACGTGTCCTAGAGTCCGAAAAGGAGGGAGAGTCTTAGCTAAGTTGAAAATTCTCAGAGGAAGTAGGGAAAGAGCCATGTTGTGTCAACTCGACACAATTTTAAAGAGGCAACCCAAAGCAGAGACTTAAATGAGCACAAAGCTTCCACATGTTTAGGGTCCAACAAGAGTAAAAAGGAAGCAATCTAATTTAATCAGCTAAGTATGGAAAGGCTCAGTGAGAGACTTCCATGTGTCAATGGCATCAATTTTAGGAAAGTGGGGGCCAAATGAGGGTCCCCAAAGTGAAAACTCAAACGTGCATTATATATGGTGCCCGCCACGTAGTCACCAAAGACTCCGAAAAAGGAGAAGGATCGAATCAACTAAGTATAAAAGGTAAGCAGAAGCCCCCATGTGCCTCTCATCGGTGCACAAATTCAAAAATAAAAAAAAGGGATGAATCTCCCAAACAAGTGCAGGAGCCTCCACGTGTCCCGAGGTCCAAAAAAGGGAACACCCACCATTGAAAAGTCCAAGCTCACGACAGGCTTGCGGAGGCCTCCACATGTCATGTCCACGCAACTTCAAAGGGGAGATCAAAAGTGAAAAGACTCAAACATGTGCCGGTTCTCCACGTGTCTTAGGTTAGGTATAGTGTCTCGCCAATAGGGAGCTTGGGCAGAATATAAAGGAAATAGAGTAGGCCCGAAGCGCCACGTGTCTCTTTGCGCAACTTCAAAAGTGTAGAGGAGGGGAAAAACTTTGAGACACGAGGCCACCACGTGGATCATGTGAAAGGACTCAGATCAAAATGCCTTCAAGTGGCCATATCTTTCGATCGAAGCTCCAAATCAAGTGAGAGGGGATGTTTTAGAGAGCTCTCGGCACCTAGCTACCCACCTGCCACCATTAATATTTCGACCCACCATTACTGAGGCCATCAAGTCTCCTACCTACCACCATGATGAAGAATGGGTTTCCCTTCTTTCCAATAAGGAACAATGATGGGGGCATGGGTGTTGTAGTGAGACCCATCATTGTGGTAGGGAATTCAATGCTCCTTTGGGGTGGTTGGAACAGGGTTGGATTTTCCCTCCTTTCTCTCTCTCATTCTTCCTATATATTATACAAGAGGGACAATTTCAAGAGGTTGGACATTCTTGCTTTGTGCCCTCCCTTTTTTCTCTCTCTACTTGGAGGTGAATTCGTGGAGTCTCGAACCCCTCCATCAAATTGTAATGCAATTTCTACCTCTTGGTTGTTGCACTATATAATGCCTGTATCTTAATTCTTGGAGCAATAGAATAAGTTTGTGTGGATGATTTCCCCCTCTTATGTAAGTTTATTGATTTCTTCTTCTAATCCCTCATTGCAATCTTGGTCATCTGATGTATGGATATTGTTTTACATTTTAATTCATGAGAAGAATACAAACAAGGTCAAGAACCAAAGAGGAGGGACTATTTATCTATCTACATTTATCCCGAGAAAGAGTAAGGAGAGGAAAAAAAAGCCCAAAGGTCTCCATCTCGCTAAACAGGACTTTGTCAACACCTCCACCTAGTAGGCCTTTCCTTCAATTGACTAGAGTCCTTCAACCAATCAGGATGGCGCAACCTAACTCCTACGTCAATTTCACCAGCAAGCACTCCACCGGCTCTCAACGCACAAAATCCAATTCCAATTGCAGCATTAGAGAGCATTCCATATTTCACTCGGAGAGAACCAAATGTAAGGTCCCCTTTTCCTATGTCAAAGGCACGAGGGCTGAGTCAAGTCCAACCTATGGTTAGACCCAAAGGGTTGTGGATCTTTGGGAGCTATTAGGATGGGTCACGTGGTTCTAATATTCAAGTTTTGCATTTGGGGGTCGGTTTTGGACCATGGAGACTTAAAAAGGAAAAAGTAACTTTAGTTACTTTTATTTTATTAGCCCCCTCCATGGAATGAAATGCATCTAAGGTTATTGGGGTCATTTTCCCTGGAGAAGTATATAAGGAGTTGGGAGAGAAAGGGAAGGGACTTTTGGCATACATTTTATTCTCCTTCATGTGCAAGTGTTGTTTGTGCATCTACAGCTTGTGGAGTAAAATCCCACAGGACCCTAGATTTGGTGGTGAGAGACTCGTCCATAGCTAGCAGGCATTCTTTGGTAGTGAGAGATCTACCCTCGTCTGTCATTTTGGAGCCGCTTTCAAGGTTATGTTACAAAGATATTATCAGAGGGTTCAGACCAAGGGTTTGAGGATTTTTGGTGGCATTTGGTGAAGATAATCGGAGGGTCCTAGATCAGATTTACGTCAACCATTTGGGCAGGGCTTAACATCACTTTAAAGGTGCCTCCATCCATGAGTCTCTCCACCCCTTTCCAAGCAAGGTGACTTGCAACCTTTATTTGGAGGGTTTCCAGTTGGCCATTTTCAGATCTGAAGGTGGAAATATTATTTCCTATATTTGTTAATATTATTTCCAAAGACCATTAATTTTTGCTCTTGTATTTGGAGAGTTATGAACCTCTGAAGTTTTCCAGTTGTCTAGGGCATGCGGTGCTTTTTCTGGCAGCAATTTAATTTTTGTAAAACTCCAAAAACAATGTTATTATGTCCTTTATAATAATATCGAGCTCTCTTTAAATTTTCATGTAATTCGAGTGGATATTTTGGGAGATTTTAATTTTCTTTTGTCCGATGTCCTTATTGTAAAAATATACAAAAATTATTATTTTATTTGGCTGTAAATTTTCAATATTTTGTGCATTTTTAAGTAGTATCCCACAAGGGATATTTGGTGGTATCAAAGTTGTTGTTCCTCCACCTATGTGGGTTAAATATAGTATTTTGGAAAGATCCCAATGTAAGTTTTATGAAGGAAATGTTCACCAACATGGTGAAACAACATGAAGCCACTAACCTTTATTTGAGTTATCTCACTCAGAATTTGAATCAAAGCAAATATTGGGACAATAAGGAAAAAGGTGAGAACAATAATAAAGGGCACCCAATAGAGGTGATTGATGAGGATTCTTGTTGGAGGAAATACCAATCTTTGAATAAGGGTTTTAGAGATAATATGTCATTTCAGTTATTGCATGATGAAGATTGGTAGAAAGCCCAATCATGATCATCATATGCCGGTGCATGAATTACAAAATAACTCATTCGAAGAAGAAGAAGATTCTAGAGAAAAAGGTACGATTTCCATTGAGAAAAATAATTGTGTTAGTGAAACTTTGCTTGTCAGAGAAAATATTCTAGCTTAGGAGAAGAAATTTGTATATGCAATCAAGGAGGATGTAATGGAAACTCTAAAATGGTGTGAGGAATGGAATAATAGAGCTAGAGCTGCTAGATTGATAGCCACCCAAGTAAGACAACACTTACAAGAGTTCAAGGAAAAGATGTGGGCAAATGATGTAAGGAAGTATACACCCATGAAAAAGTATTTATAGAGAAACTTGCTCATGAGGAGGAGCCTCACACGGACACTTATGTAAAATTGCAGCATGTTGTAATTTCCAAACCAACTTTTGATCAGCTTTCAAATACTTTTAACGGGAACTCAAGCAAGAATGTTGGGGGCAACTCAACATATGTCTATCTTGAACACACCGAGGACATTGATGGCATTGAAAGGTATGAACAAACAAGGCTGGTTGGTTACAAAATTTAAAAACATATTTCAATCCAAAAGGTACCTATCAATCCTCTAAACAATAAGTCATTATCATATGGGATGGATTTACCAAGCAAGTAATGAGCATAAATTTGTGAAAGGTGTTGATTCTTGTTCCACTTATTCTCCATATAAAATCATGAATCACAATAGGGATGGTGTTGTTTTGAAGGTTTATAAATCAATAATAGAAGGTGAACCTTTTGATGATATTCTTTATAAGGAGGCTAGTAGTCACATGGATTTATTTCATCATCTTCATCCTATATCATTCCAACGGTTTTATCATGATGGTATTCAGCCCATTATCGATAAGAATGCTAAGAATTTGGTGCATGAAAGTTAAGTCATCATGAAGACAAAGATTTTTAATCTTCTTTATGAGGAGATACAAGAGAAGCAAAGATGACATACCTACATGATACAATGGTTCATGAGCATTATAAGGTATGGGATCCTAGTAATATGTTGTAATTATCCAAAACTATCAATTCTGATTTTGAAAACTTTGTGACTGATTTCATAAGCAAAAGAAGGAATTCAAATGTGTCTTTTGGGATTACAAGTGTTGGCAAACATGATTTCTTCATTGGAGACTCTGGTGCAAGAAGGGAGAGTACCTCTCAAGGTACTAGCATGGGTTTTCGATTCTTAAAAAAGGTAAGAGGATATTTTTAATCATCTTCACTTTCTTGCTGACTATGTGTATAACAATGATCATAAAGAGAAGAGAAAATGATTTATTAATAGAGCCCATGACTGATTTTTATACCAGCTACATGGTGTAACCCTTGGAAGGGTTAGTGGGGCATTTGGTCCTCAAAGTGCTCAAAGAATCAAGGTGCAATTTTCTGTTAAAAAGAGTTGAATTCAAGGTACATTCATGACTTTAGCATCCTAAGGTATGAGAATGGTTACCATTTTCCTAGCTTCTTGAGTTCTCTTATGTTGTTGTCATGTTTCTATTATTTGGGACAAAATTTACATGTTTGGATGATTGAGGAAGACTATTTCATAATCACGTCTCAAGGTATACTAGATGGGATAAACACATCCTCCATTCACATTGCTCTTGATTTAGCTAATAAGCATATGTTGGCAAAGAAAATAATGTAGGAGCCCATGATATTTAAAGGACATGAGGTATGTGGTATATTTATTGTGGTTTAATTTACTAGAGGTAATACCTTATTTTGGGATGCAATGGTTGCATGATGTTAAGGAAGACAATGATGCATGTGTTGAAAAATCAAAGGAGAATGAAGATGCTGATCCTATATCGAAATTTTGAGCTACAAAGTTATGATGAGCAGCCCTAATTATGTTATTTCGGATGTGTTGTCTTCTCTCATGACGAGAATCAATGGGTACAACAAAAGGTATGAAGTTCCTTATGATAAAGTTTATGGATGTATGAGTTCTAAATTTGATCTCCCTTTCTCTTACATTTACGATGAAATGAAAATATGGGGAAAGAGAATAAAGTATGATTAGGAGCAGCCATGTGTATTCCCAACATAGAAGGAATTGATGAGTTATGTCCATGAAAAGACATGTCTTGCACAAAGAAGGTAACTCATTTCTTTATTGTCATTAAGAGATGTGAAGTACTTGAATGTGTTTGTACATTTGGGTTCTTTGAAGTTGGAATCATTCATTGGACATATTGGCTTCCATATTTTTGGAAATTTGCATTCATCTCTCATGTGGATAAACTGAAAATTTCAAGGAAAACAAAGAAATCAGATTTCATGGTATACAAGGGCAGATTGCAAAAGATGTGATTGGTGAAGAAAGAAGCATGTCGTTATAGCGGTTGAATTGTGAAGGAACTCAACGTCTTGTGGATCATGGTGATATCAAAAGGTATGAGACAAGTGGGATATATGATGACTCCTATTCGACGGATGGTTTCTTTGTAGACACGAGCACACCATGATGACTTATGTGGGGAGTGAGTCGGATGATGTTGAATTGGGGAGTGAGCTAGATATGATGGAGAATTTGACTCTATACGGGGTGAGTGGAGTCGTGGATGTGGGTGTAACCAATAGTGTTACACATGAGATAGTTACAGAGATTGGGATTACAAATTGGACCATTTGAGTTTATCATTATGTTGGTTATCTGAGGTTTCGATAGACTTGAGATCTCATATGTTTGTTGAGTACTCCAAGAACCGACACACTTGTGAGATTTTGGATGGTCACATATAGGATGACAACTACAGATTGGAGGATGAGATGATCTTCTATCAGGGTAGATTGTACCTTGTGTTAGATTCATGGTTGAGGATGGAGATATTGCGACATGTTCAATGTTCTTCCGTGACTAGGCACTTGATCTTCGATGAGACCTACAGGTTCATATCAGAGAGGTTCATATGGCATATGTTGAGTGAGGATATCCTCAACTTTATACAGGCATGTACGGTTTGTCACTATGACAAGTCAGAGCTTACGGGTTCATCATTTTTAAGTTGACATGGGATAGCACTCCTATGTATTTTATTGAATCTATATCCGGTGAGCACTTCGCCCGCATGCTAGTCAGTTGAGAGACGAAATTGACTCATGGTTATTCGGTAGGTTCACATTCAATGCAAGAGGCGGACTATGTGGAGATGATATTATCGGTTGACTATCTACTGGAGTCTTGGAACTTTTCCCCCATGGGACACATTGAGATACATTATGAGGAGCCTTGCTCTCACATGAGTGTAGGTCATGTGGGAGAGTTAGCACCATTTGTGTGTATACAGGTTGTTTCACAAGTTGATCCAGGGGATTCTACAAGATTCATAGTGGACTTTCATACCTAGGAGGTGAGTGGAGAGGTAGTGAGTGATCACATGATGACAGCCTTGCATTGGTAGGGATTTGACAGATTAGCAATCTCGGTGTGGGTACTAGTGGAGAGTCGGTTTGGGTATCATTCTACTTCATGGACAACATTGCTCTCGATACAATATGGAGGTCATGATGATTGCATGGGGTTTCTTGGTTACTTCGGATTACACCAATCCTTGGTTGACGATATGGTGAGGTGGAGAAACTTATGGTGTGGTATTCAACTTCTGCAGCAGGAGAGGATAATGCTTGTGGTCAAACGTTTTCGGGAAGGGAGGACTCTAATGTCCCCTTTTCCTACACCAAATGCCTAAGGGATAGGTCGAGTCAAGCCATGGTCGGACCTAAGGGGTGTGGATGCTGGGAGCTATTGGGAAGGGGCCACGTGGTTCTAATATTCAAGTTTTGTGTTTGGGGGTCACTTTTGGACCATGGTGACTTAAAAAGGAAAAAGTAACTTTAGTTACTTTTATTTTATCGCCCCTCCATGGAATGAAATGCGTCTAGGGTTATTGGGGCTCTTTTTCCGTGGAGAAGTATATAAGGAGCTGGGAGAGAAAGGAAAGGGAATTTTTACATACATTTTATTCTCCTTCATGTGCAACTATTGTTTACGCATCTACAACTTGTGGACTTAAATCCCACAGGGACCCTAGCTTTGGTGGTGAGAGACCCGTCCCTAGCTAGCAGGGCATTCTTTGGTAGTGAGAGATCTACCCTAGTCTGTCATTTTGGAGCCGCTTTCGGGTGTGTTACGAGATATTATCGGAGGGTTCGGACCAAGGGTTTGAGTATTTTGGGGAATTTGGTGAAGATAATCAAAGGGTCCCAGATCAGATTTGACTTGACCATTTGGGCGAGGGCTTAACATCACTTTGAAGGCGCCTCCAAGTAGTTTCCAACCCCTTTCCAAGTGAGGTGACTTGCAACATTTATTTGGAGGGTTTCGGTCGGCCATTTTCAGATCTCGAAGTGGAAATATTATTTCCTATATTTTTAATGTTATTTCCAAAGACCCTTAATTTTTGCTCTTGTATTTGGAGAGTTACGAACCTCGAAGTTTTCCAAGTGTCTAGGGCATGTGGTGCTTTTTTGGCAGCATTTTAGTTTCGTAAAACTCAAAAATAGTGTTATTATGTCCTTTATAATAATATCGATCTCTCATTAAATTTTCATGTAATTCGAGTGGATATTTTTGGGAGATTTTAATATTCTTTAGTTCGTTGTCCTTATTATAAAAATCTGCAAAAATCAATATTTTATTTGGTGTAAACTTTCAATTTTTGTGCAATTTAAGTAGTATCCCACAAGAGATATTTCACGGACTACTCACGGTGATCATGTTCAAGACATTCCAAATGTCTCGCAATTCATGAGATTGTTGAAATGGATATTGTTGTTAAGTTATTAGCATCATCCTTTAAGGTTAAAGCTTTGCGATAGTTTAGGAGTTTAACAAGGTCTATCTAGAATTGGGATCATCTGTGTATAGCCATTCATAACCAATTTAGAGAAAAAGGTGACAATCTATCCTTGTTGGAACATTTGACAACCATCAAGAAGGCCCCTAATAAGCAGTTGATTGATTTCAACTTCATATTCTAACATACGTGGGATAGGGTTCCAGTTGCCGTGAGACCAACAGATGAAGGTGCTTTTCTATACTTCCTTAGAGCTTTAAATTCGATATTGCCATGATGATTCAGTCAATGGGAGGTAGAACTTTACCCACCTCATATAACATTGCTATTAGAGCTGAAAATTGCTTAATTCAAAGGTTGGTAAATTTGCACCTAGACCACCTATGCTTCTATATCTAGAACTAGGAGCTCCAAGCACTAGTCAAACACCCACATTAGCTCCCATACCCACTTTAAGGAATCAAAGTTTAGTTGAAGCCTCCACCTCATCTTCTAGCACTTCAAAAGAGCTACAAGAGGTTATGAAACAACTACAGAACCTAGGGAATGAACTAGTGACTATCAAGAGACAACAAGCTCAGAGTTCTAGGCCGTATCAACCTCAAACCCAATATCAAGCTAGACCCCCATTTCAGTAAAATAGACCGCCAGCTCAAGGCTACAAATCAAAACCAAAACCAAGGACAACCCCAAGCTACTAGGCCTTTCCGAACATATGATCCAAATGTAGCTTCGACATCGAGGGCCTTGGTTCCAACACAAAACAACATGGCTAAAGAATATGACTAGTGTTTCCCATGCAATCAACCCCATAACCATTCGACATGTTTCAATGGTGCACTAAACTAGGAATTAATTGTATAGACCATTGGTGTGCCCCAAGAGCCCAGTCAGGAGGAAAATCAACACTAAGAAACCCAGAAAGAGGCACCTCCAAGTGAGACCATGCTTCTTAGTTGGCAGGCTGAAGATTTCTGTCGTATGAATCGAGCACCTACTCATAGTGTGGAAGAAAATACACGGTCCAAGAAGTGGAATATTGGAGAGAGGGCAATCCTCTAGTCAAATGGTCCACAACTCTCTGCTTCCTGTAAAGTGCAACTCCCAATGTGTAAAGTCGCCCAAGCCACCTTCCCAGACATGCTCATGTACCGGTTGTAATGACCCATGTGTAAAGAGAAGAAATGCGAGAAAGGAAAGGGGCAGAAAAAAGATAACTCATCCCCATTTAATATCATTGAATAGATGAAGAAAACAAATTTAAACATCTCAATGTGGGAGTTGTTGGCTATCCCGGAGACGAGAGAGATTTGTTGCAGTTTGTTATGGCCAATTGATCGATCTCAAATCAACCCCAATGAATGAGAGAAAGTGCTTACCAATGCGGCTCGGCTAAAGGAAATAATGGAGGACAACAAGGTAAGAATCTAAATCCCCCTCCGCTCTATGTTTCATTGATCATTGGGGACAAATTGATACATAATTGCATGATTTATTTGGGAGCAAGTAGCTCGGTTATGCCGAAGCAAATAGTCGATCAACTGGGTCTTTAATACGAAGTCATCTCTAAGGGCGTAGTGTAGTTGGATGGGACAACGGTAACAACAGTTGGAATCATCAAGGATTTGAGCCTCACATTACACACATGCCCCAATGTGACCATATTGCAAAACGTATCAATCATAGACTTTCCACCACACTTTGCATTGTGTTTGTCAAGAGACTTCACTGCTAAAATTGGAGGCTATTTGTCTATTGATTGGTCACACATGCTTTTAGAACAAGGTATGGAGCTAAGGCTATGATCATATCTGAGCCCATTGTGGATTTCCATATCGAGCCTCATGTACCCAGCCAATCAATGCGAACTGTTCAACTTTTGATCAGGAAGACCTCCTAAGCACTTACGAGGTAGATACCAAGGTTAGGTGTATTCCAGACTTGACTCTTGACAAATGGGCAAGCTAGAGGCATGCTTTGATCCTTACAAGGAAACAGAGGATTCTGAGCTAGGAGTTTACTGTTTACACGAGGAGAATCATCCTCTTCCTAGCATCACTAGGCTAGGCCACAAAGATGATAATGAGGTATGACAGTTGTTCTTTGACGGCTCAAGAAGTAGACAAGGAGCGAGGAGGATCTATGTTCATTTCACCTCAAGGTACGAAATATTATTCACCCCTCTTTTCCAATTTTCTTGCGCAAACAACACCATAGAGTATGAAGCCTTGATCCATGGACTACATTGGGTAAGAAAGAGGGGGATTAAAAACTTACAAGCATTTGGCGATAGTGAGCTGGTTGTGAATCAGGTCCGAGGACAAAATGCTACCAAGAATGATATGTTAAAAACTACAAGAATCGAATATGGGATCTCATCAAATATTTTGAAGCTTTTAGCATCAATTCCATCCCAAGGAAGAAAAATGGAGCAGAAGAGACAGTTTGGGAAGCAATTGGGCGACATTTAATGTAGTAGTAGAGTATCAAGAGTGAGAAATCTCCCCATATTAAAGTGGTTGTCGGACCAATTGTTCCAGATAACATTCTGTCAAGGTGGCAAGTCTTCAAGAACGATCAACAAATTGTCAAATTTTTACGGGAAGAAGTTCGAGTTCTCTGCGCATAAACCAAGACAAGTTGGAACATCAAGTATGGTGACCAAGTGGTGCATTTGAGAACCAACAAATTACCAAAGGGCCTTGTAACTTTAGAGTCAATATTCAACCCAAATGATCAATTATGGAAGGAGAAAGCAAATATTCGGGTAAAGGGTGGAGATTTAGAGCTCATGTCCATAGAAAAAGGTAAAACGTTGCGAATTGGCAAGGATGTGGACATGTAATTATGTTCTGTCATCTTTTCTTTCTTCTACGATCATTTCAACTAGTGAAGACCTAAAAAATAGGTGTGTTTAGGATATGGTATGTGTTGGGAGAAAATCATATGATTAAGCTAAATTTATGCTTCAAATATCACAATAAGATGAGTCATTCGTGGAATTGACAAAGTTTTAATTTTCCCCCGCAAAGAGATTTTAAGAGGCGATTTTAACACGATCGAGCGAGAAAATAGTTCACGGTTGGTCTCAATTACATCCCATCTCCTATGAGGAATTTTTAGCTTTCGACTTCACTCTGAAAACTCTTTGGAATTTTTTGATCCCCTTTTGGATGTCCCGACTTATGAACATGCAATTGGTTCATTTGGTACAATTATCAAGTTGGATGTCAAAGACAATGAGAGAAGACTTGATCGGTTCTATGTTAGTGTGTTCGTTAAGTCACATTTTTCTTTCCTTATGTTTCAACCTTTCTGGCACTTTCCTCCTAACCATTCTCCCATTTTTGCAACTTCAACTTGGATCCTTCCTCTCCTTCTTGTACTAATCTCCCCTTCAAAATTAATATTTCCCATCTTTCTTCCATGCATTGGATAACCCAATATTCTAGTTCTTAGGAGTTTCTTCCCCAAACTACTTCATCCACATGTTGGAATTTATGGTGGGAAGCAATTGTGGAAAGAACAATTAAATTCCTTAAATGATATGGAAAACATATGACGAAGGAGAGATGGAAAAAGTAAAATCGTAAGGACATGATTAGTTAACAAATCCTTACTCTCGAGGAACATCCTCATAACACCACCATTCAAATCATTGTAATAGAAATGGAAGATGTTTTAAGAAAGAATGAAATTTATAGTGGCAAGGTGTAAGTATGTGGGCTTGTATTTTCTAAATTCAACATGGTGACCGCATGACTTTATATATTTTTGGAATATCTACGGCAAAAAAACTTCATGAACACATCTCACACATCATTATGGAGGATAAAGTGGAGACCCACTCACTCGATGATATCAAGAGATATTTTTAGCATTATAATAAGATTTTTATTAAGATCAAAACCTTGGCAGTATGAATATTTTTTCGAAGGATGGGTGCATGAATGCATTTTGTGAAAGGTAGATCATGTTGTACTAGTCATCTTCTTGAGTAACATATTACTATAATTAGGCTTGAATCAACCCTTTAGACTATGGATATTGAGAATGCTCCCGACTTGGATGGTCTCTTAGTTGATTTAATTTTAATATTTACGTCCCACCCTTTAAGTGGACTTGTTTAATGCGTATAAGGAAGCAAAGGCCAATGGATGCTTGGGGTCGTGGCCTAATTAAAATTATACCTAAAGTTGGAAAAAAGAATGGGATATGTCACCCCATTACTCTTCTCAATGTTTCCTACAAAATCATTGCAAAGACTATTGTTATGAAGTTTAAACTAATATCCCAAGATATTGTTCACCCATAGAAACCATATTCTTAAAAGGAAGATCATATATATTGACAACCTTCTTTATGCATAAAAAATGACCCAATAATGGGTTGAAGATAATGATCAATATATAACATTTATTAAAATAGGTTTTGACAACGCATATGATCAGATTCATTGACATTTTATCCTCAAAAGGATTGAGTGGTTAGGACTTGGTCCCCTCTTTAGACAATGCATTCAAATGCTCTTGATCGAAGCACAAGATGAGTTCATGGTTAACAATAACCTCACAATGTCCTTTTAATTTCAATGTTCCATTCGACAAGTTTGTCCACTTGCCCCCATCGTGTTTGTCGTAGTTGTCAATGCCCTTCGTTATATGCTCGAACAATCTCGTCATCAAAAAGAGCTAGAAGGAATTACTCTTCCATAAGAGTTTCATGTTCTTGATTCTTACTTTTGTGATGACTCTCTCTTCTATTTACATTTTATTCACATATATTTTTGCCTCCTAAATTCTAATTATTATAGCCACCTATGTAAGTAGATGAAATTTGTTTATGTTTTTGTAATTTCAAATTATTTTTGACTTTCAAATGGATTTTTGACTACCTATATCTTATATGCGATTTTTTTATAATTTCTTCTTTTAGATTTATATATTGCTATATATTTATAAAGGACTATTTAATTATTTATACAATTTTGTAAAATTTCACCTTGTCATTATCTATAGTTATCAATATTTTTACGGTATATACGGCTAAAATCACAAAAAAAAACCCACAACTCATCAATTTCCAGGTCTTACATTGATTTGCACATAAATAATACCCAAGCTAACAATGACATCCATTCAATACAGACAAAAAATCCACTTATTAAGTTGTGGGAGCCATTTTAATTTTATTTGTAGTACAATATGACTAGTAATAATTTTGACACAACAAGGAATTAATTATTCATCCTCAATAATATGTTTAGTACCTAACATAGACAATTAACAACCTCTTTGAAATTGCGATTGGTGAACTCACCTATCAAAATCACCAATGTTTTTATTGGTACAAGTTAAAATCACAAAAAAACGGCCCACAACCCCTCGATTTCCAAGGCCATAAGTCTTACATTGATTTTCACATAAATAATACTAAATATAATGATGATATCCATTCGTAAATATAAACAAGAAAACTTGTAACCTTACACTTGTAAGTTGTGGGGAGTCTTGAGCCGCTATAGTTTTATTTGAAGTAAAATAGGGCCGATACTAATACCTAATGACGGCACAAGAAAAATTACATATTTAGGAGCTAATATAAGATATCACGTGGTTGCTTTTTAATTAAAAGCGGGTTTTGCATTTGTTAATGGAAGTTGCTTTTTACTTTTTAGGTGTCAATAAACTCTTGACAAATTTAGCGGCCTCGTCCAGATATGGCGGTGCAGTAACTATATCCAGAAGATTTGCAGTACAAAACACGGGCGATAATAATGAATTATGGCGGCCCAACAAAGAATCAATGAATCATGAAAATCTTTTCCGTACAAGTAAATATTTGTTCTTAATGACAATTAAGCATGCGAAGTCCCCATCAAAATTCTTGCTTTTAATTAAAACCAGGTTTCGCATTTTCTACTTGTAGTTACTTTTTGCTTTTTTAAGCGCTACAGATATGGCGGTGGAGAGGAGGAGTAACTAGGTATATCTAGAAGATTCATGGAGAACCAGGTGGACGAAGGAGCTGTTACAAAAGCAAAGAGCAGTTGAAGGGAAATTCTTGATAAAATCCTTGTGCGGGACTGCATTATGTCATGGCTTCTTTCTTTCAGTTTAATTTCTTGTTTTGGTAATTGTATTTTGTCTCATGTTTTTTTGCACGGCCGTGCTCTCCTTTCTTTTTGTTCTTGTTTTCTGTGTCCGAGTCGTTTTGATTACTCTCTGTAATTTTTGGGAGGGCTGTAATTCTGTGGTATAGAATTGTTTTTGTTTTGGTTCGAATGAGCAGAGCAGAGGAGACAATGCATCTTCCTGGTAAGGGTTTAAACACATTTTCTAATATTTTTATAGCTATTCAGAGTGCTAGGCTTCAGATCTGTTTATTTATACGCCTAAATTCCATTTTGTAAGGTAATAATTTAGTTTTTCATTCTTATGTTTTTGCAATTAATTTCAGTTATGTTTGTGCAGGGTAGGAGCGGAAGAAAATAAAGGCGAAGCTCGATTGAAACCCTAAAGAAGTGTTCTGCAAATTTTCTCACTCGTCCACTCTTGCTTCTCTCTGGTATTTTTGCAATGTCTGTTTTCTCTCTTGGTAGATTTCATTTAAGCCGATGGTTTTTTCATCCCTGATTGTTGATGAGAGAGGATAAAAATGCGCACAGAGAAATAGGGAACCCCATGCGAGATCCCTTTCGTGGTTTTTGTCTGTATAATTTTTTTGAGTTATTTGGCTACGTAATTTTTTCATTAATTATTGCACGGTCGTGCTTTATATCCTTTTATTGGGTTTAAACCATTTTGACGTTGGTGTATCTTTGGGTTGGGATTCGGTTTTCTGTATTTTATGGGTTTTCTGTTATTTTGAGTTTATAGATTTCCTTCATATTGCTGGGCGTTCTCGGCTCACAGGCATTTAACTCTTAAGAGTTTAATGGATTGCAAGGCTTTAGATCCTTTTTTTCTGACAATGAGGTGATTCCCGAAAGGTGTTACCCTCGTAAGAACAATTTTCGTAATAAGCAGACAAAAGTGGTCATGAGATAAGCAGGTCCTTATTTCCTAGCTCTTTCATCCAACTTTAAAACGTGCAGAGCAACATTATTCATAACATAGTCAGTAGTCAATTTGTTTATGCTAAACCGTAAGAGAGGTGGTCTTTCATATTTGTTTTGCATTGGTTAATGGATAACCACCGGAAAATTCTTTATTTCATTTGTTTTGCATTTGTTAATGGCTGCTAATGGAACATCTGTCTTTTGTTGTATGTGTGGCAGGTTGCTAAAACGAAAGACGTTTCTCCAGCAGAGAGGAGGGGCAGTTTTAAATGATACCGAACACCTAAAGAGGTAAATGTACTATCTTGTTTGAAAAATTGATTTTATGGTTCTTTGATGGGTTTAAATGATACCCAACACCTAAAGAGGTAAATGCACTATCCTTGTTTGAAACGTTGATTTTATGGTTCTTTGATGGGTTCTTGTATAGATGTGTAACGTTTGTTTAGGAAATATCACAGTACGTTTACATGTTCAGAAGATTGTTTTCATGGGTGTCCTGTTAAAATATGAAGTCTATGAATTTTGTTTGATTGTCTTGGTTAAAGAGTCGGAGTTAATTGAGTTCATTGTTTTGATGATACCTGTAAATTGTTTGCGACTGTAAATATTAACAGATAGCAGACACTTTTGATGAAATGCGTTTCATCTCTTACTTCACATGGGTCTGTTTCTTGATTGCGATCATGATTTTATGTTTGATTTGAGCTTTGTCGAGATCATATCTTGCTTTAATATAATCTTTTTTCCAAACTTATTTAAACTTTTAAAAATCTTTTCGTAGGCCCTAGGGCAGATAATCTACACCAGGTTAAAGGTTGCATTCTAAGGTTTTTAGGTCACTGAGTTAATGTGTAACCGTATCTAAACTTGAGTATTGCGCAGTTTTTTTGGAACTTTCTAAAATTGTTTGGAGCTGTCTGCTGTTCTTACGAGACAAATTATGTATATTCACATTTCTACTAACCATTTACTATTTGTTATAGAACATTGAAAAATATTTGATGTCATTTTTTACCTGTTAGCAACAACATTAAATGGCAAAGTTATCAAGAAAATGTAAGTTGACCTATATTATCTTCTGCATTCTTCAACATACTAAGTATATATATTTCAAAGTATCTTACTTTATTTTTGCACTATGGTTTTCGTAGAAGGATTTGATTCCCTTTCTACATCATTAAGCCATATTATGTGTACATCATTAAGCCAATATCATCTTCTGCATTCTTGAACTTACTAAGTATATATGTTTCTAAATGTCTTCCTTGATTTTTGCACTATGGTTTGCGTAGAAGGATTTGATTCCTTTTCTACGTCATTAAGCCAATATGTGTCCCTCTACTGAAGTTGTGATTGCATAATAAATGCAACAGCATCTAAGATGAGGTGGTTGAACCTGCTACACTATTACAGCAGTCATTGATTATCCTGCAGCTGATTCTAGTTAGAAATGATATACCTGTTGCTTTTTTATGTGATATAGTGAATGTACTTCAGAGTAGAGTATTCTAACTAAGGAACAAACTATGAAAGTTCTACAAGAAAATTTAAGTTCTGTGTAAATTGAAAAATTATTAAAGGAATCATAATTGCTGTAATTGGAGTCATTTTATAATTTTGGTTTGCTAATGTTCTATACTGATATTTGCGCTTTGTGTAAACACTGAAGGAACCAATATTTTGGAATTATAATGATTTTAGACGTAACATTGTTAGTTTTCTCAGTAAACTGTAAATTTTCTCATCAACAGGCTCAGTTCCTTGTTTTTAAATCTTTTGCTTCTACTTTCACAGGATTTGAGCTTATGTACCCCATTGCAATGACTTCCTTTTTCCAGCTTCGATGACCCTTTCAAGGATTGTACTAGTAAAAGCGGGAAAAAGGGCTTGGTGAGTAGAACAACAGAATTTAATTAAAACATCCGGTGAAACCAATATTTTGGAATTATAATGATTTTAGAAGTAACATTGTTAGTTTTCTCAGTAAACTGTAAATCTTCTCATCAACAGGCGCAGTTCCTTGTTTTCTATTTACAGCCATAAAACTAAAGTCAATAAACAAGCTCAGTTCCTTGTTTTTAAATCTTTTGTTTCTACTTTCACAGGATTTCAGCTTATGTATCCCATTGCAATGACTTCCTTTTTCCAGCTTGGATGTCCCTTTGCAAGGATTGTACTAGTAAAAGTGGGAAAAATAGCTTGGTGAGTAGAAGAACAGAATTTAATTAAAACATCCGGTGATATTTTCAAAAAAATTCTGAAATAATCTAAAACAGTAAAAATTGAAGTAGAAACTAAAATTTTCTGTACAACGTGACAAAGCAATGATTTTTAGAAAATTGTGGGGATGTTTGCTACATATATTTCTAGTGAGATTTTTCCGTAGTTTGTTTCGTGTTTTTGGGGAATGTCAAAAAGGGAGTGTTTTTGATTGGGACCAGTGTCGTCCATTCGCCGCGCCAGTTGTAGTTCGTTCCACCGCCATTCATTGAACCTGCCACCCACCAGATGTTAATGTGCACCCACCAGCTGTTAATGCGTGGCTTGGTTTATTGAACCTGCCAGGCTCAAATCGCGCATTGGGATTTCAGGGAAAATGGGAACGGAGCACATTCATTGTTGTTTTCGGCCTGTTCATTTGCAGAACGCCAGCGACCATTTCTCCTCGCCTTGCAGATCGGTGGTTGCGTGGGTTTTCTCCACTCCTGACCGACTTCTTCCTCAAGCAATGGCTCAGCCTGCTGACGAAGATGAGAAGAAAACGCAGAGGTGAGAGGGTTCTCATTCAGGCAATGATCCTTAGTGTTTTTAAACACTGCACTATTATGGAAAGTTTGTTGTTTGCCATTCAGCAAAAGAAATTTATTTTTTCATTTGTCATATTTTACAAATCCAAGCGTAAAATCGTTGGTTTATTGATTTATTTCCTGTGCAATCGCTGGTTTAGGCCATTTCCAAGTATTTGTGCTAGTCTCGGGTTTCAATCCAAAAGAGTAACTTTTCAGTCTAAAAAAATAACAATATCCCCCAGGGTATACCGCCAGTGGCCATGCGTTTTCGACTTGGGTTAATGTCACTCTCTGCTGGTTACTAATTACTGTTAATGGGATTCCTTAGTGCTGGTTACTAATTACTTTCTGCTGGTTAATGTCAATGAACTCCTAATTTTCATCCTGGTGAATTTTAGCACGCATTTATTTTAGCACGCATAGTTTTGGGTATCAAGTAAAGTAACTCTCAATTTTTATCTCTGGGCTGATGTTATAGTTTTGTTACATGAACTGTATTCAATTCATATCCTAGTATATATTTCATTTTTTCCAGTATTCCAAGCCAGTTCAATCCATGCTAATAGCATATTTGCACTTTCACCAATATCCAATCAGTGTAATTTCTGCTTCACCTCTTAGTGTATCCAATTGTTTTCTTTTTGTATCAGTACCCAATTGTTTTTTAAAGTACTTAGCAGCATTACCTCATCATTGGACTTAATGTAATCTACTTTCTAATACCCAATTACCCGTTTAAGCAATTTCTGGTGATCAAAGCGACGATTTCTAGCAATACCCAGTATGGTTATTTTCTGATTTCCCAGACCAGATTATTGAATATTTTCTTTGTCTAATTATAGACAGATATTTATGGACAGAACCAATTTAGATAATAGGAAAAAATATTGCAAATTGTAGAGGGTTGGCATAAAAGCTCACCACCAGAGATAAGATCTCAGTTGCTGCATACAAATGTCTTTCTTTCTATGGAATTTTATTGCTCAAAATGGTTATCTAGCTTAAAGTGTCTTCCTGGTTTCAGCATGGGCCCAATGCCTTTTTTGGCTTTCAAAGTTTGAAGATAACTTTCATCATTTTTGGCATTACCACTCTCTGTTACTGCCATTTACATTGTTTTCTGTTGTAATTGCTCACTTCTGTATTAGCGTTCTCTCGATCTTGAGTCTAAATGTTTCAAGTGTCTTCCGTGGTTCATATATACATGTTGCTCCAATGGGCTGCATTGCTGGAACGCATTGCACCGGTTGTGGTGCACCCTATCTTTGCACAGTCACTGCGCCACGTCACTGCCACGTGGGCGAGTAAAAACACCACTAGAATATGCAGCACTAAATTCTTGACCTCCTACATTCCTTTGCCACCTCATTTCCAGGTCACGCCACGTGTACGAGCCGCGTTTTTGGGGGATGTCAAAATTGGCATTGTTTTTGGTTGGGACCAGCTATGTGTCCATTCGCCGTGCAGTTGTAGTTCAACTAGAGACAATTATATGAATGCTCACCCACCAGACATTAATACGCCAGCCAGAGTTTATGGAACCTGCCACCGCCAAATCCAGCATTGGGATTTCACGCAAAATGGAAACGGAGCACATTCAATGTTGTTTTGGACCTGTTCATTTGCAAAAATCATGTGACCATTTCTCCTCACATTTCATGGCGGTGGTAGCGTGGGTTTTCTCCACTCCTGAACTACACCTTCCTCGGAAATGGCTCGGCCTGCTTTGAAGATGAGAAGAAAATGCAGAGGTGAGAGGGTTCTCATTCAGGCAATGATCCTTAGTGTTTTTAAACACTGCACTATACATATTAACATAAGTTTGATTGTATACATAGAACAATGGAAAGTATTCTGATTACATACGCAAAATTTATATCGGTATTCTGATTACACCGCCAAATAGTGTGTAAAATATAGAGCATCATCATATTGATATATTAACATAAGTTTAATTGTATACATAGAACGATGGAAAGTATTCTGATTACATACGCAAAATTTATATCAGTATTCTGATTACACCGCCAAATAGGGTGTAAAATATAGAGCATCATCATATTGATATATTGACATAAGTTTAATTGTATACATAGAGGGCTGGAAAGTATTCTGATTACATACGCAAAATTTATATTGCACTATATAACTTTAGAGACTACATAGGAAGACTTCGGTGAATACATCTAGCAAAATGGTATCACCAACAAAATTACTACCATCATCATATGGGGTAATAAACATTGTTTACGGGCACATGTTCAATATCTTAGTTAGTATAAGTAATATTGCCCTCTTTCAATACTGCTTTTGGATTTTCTTTTCCTGCCGATACAGTGTTCAATTGCCCAGCTGAAAAGGGATTTAGAATCCCTTTTGAAAGAGCATTTGGTTGCCCAACTGATAAAGGATCTGGTCCCCCTGCTGATAAAGGATTTGGTTGTCCGCTTGATAAGGGATTTGCCCCTGTTGTTGACAAAGGAGTTGGTTGCCCTGCTGAAGCTTGCATCCATGGTGGCATTGCAAATGAACTACTAGGACTGCTTGAACTTGTACAAAGTAAATGAGGTGATACATACCAAGATGGAAATGTACAAGAGTTATTCATAAGTGATGGAGGTGTTCCAATTTGAGCATAACCTGGAATTTGAATATTTAACATATCTTGAAAAATCCTTCGATTTTCATGATCAGTTGGAGAACTTACACGCATCCTCTTTTCGTATTCCCTTAATTGATTTGCAAGTTCCCTCTCCCTCTTCTCTTGCTCTTTCCTTTGTTGCTTGTGTGCCTTCTCAATCTCTTTTTGTTGCTCCTTAGCCTGCTTCCCCCTTTCTCTTTCAAGCTTCTCTTGTAATTTTTTTTTTTTTTTTGCAAGTCTAGCAACCTTTTTTCTTGTGCCAATTCTTTTTTCCTTAACTTTAGTTTTGCTTGTTCCTCCTTCTTTCTTTCCGCATCAACCAATAGCTCCATGTACTCAGGTGCAGTCAAAATCTGTGAATGCCTACTAGTCTAATAGAACCATCTGATTTGTTTATGATCTCCCTTGGAAGTCGTAGAAAATGGGAAAGTAACGTACCACGTCCATCTTGGATTTCAATCTCTTCAGGGTGTTGAGGTTCATGTTGCATAACTTCTAAGTTAATTTCATTTTCCTGAGCATCCTCTTGAAATTCGACTTCGTCTTGTTCATCCTCATCTCCAACATCTACATAGTAATGAATTATTGCTTCTTGTTCTAGTCCTTCAGGAAAGGAAGGCAGATTTAAGCTTTGATCTTTTGTGCTGGATGGTAGCTTGTAACCCATGTTTTTCATGGCATCCTCTAACCATTGTGGCGGGTTAACTTGACTTGGCAAGGACAAATCATTGTTACTTACAAAATTGAAGACCCCTCATTATTGTTGATGATGTTACTTGGGTTTCCAAGAGCACCATTTAGCTCCACTCCATGTGTCAGTGAAATTTGCTTCCATATCATCTCTTGAGTCAACATTTTGCATGAATTGAGTTTCAGGTACCACCTCTTCACTATTATTTAATTCAGGATTTATTCGTTGAGATAGGCTCAAAATGTTTGTGACAGCATCAACATCTTCCTCACTCGCATGTCAAATGCCCGGCTGCATGCCATGTCATTTAGGAGAGCATCATAATTTAATGGCCAAATACCAGTTCTTTTGAAACCTGCAATTATGTTAGATGGTGTTAGTGCCTTTTTTAAGGCTCTACTTGCAAGCTCAACAATGTCATTCCTTTTCACATTTGCACATATGTTCTCTGTCATCCATTTGGTCCTCTCACTCTAAAATATGTCTTGAAAGGGCTGAACACACTCACGTCAAGAGGTTGCAACTTATGACTAGTATGTGTTGGTAGTGTTATCAAATCAATGCCCAATTTGTTTGCCTCCTCCATAGTTTGTAATGCTACATGGCTGCCATGGCCATCAAATATCAATAGGTGTCTATTATTTGGAGAAACACCTCCTGGTATTGAACGTGCAAAATGACATAGCCAATTTAAAAACAATTCCTTTGTCATCCATGCATTTGGATGTGCAGCCATACATGCTCCAGGTTCACAATTTTTAATGTAATTCTTTATCATTCTCTTTCCCTTGAACAAATAAAATCCTGGGATTGACAAACCTGCTGCATTGACACAACACAATATAGTGATCCACTCCCTGCTCTTTGGTATTACCTTTGGGACATTACGACTGCCCCTCTTAGCAATTACACGCACTCCACAATTTCTCCCAGCCTACAAACCAGTCTCATCACAATTCCAGATTTTATGAGCGCCGTATGAATAGGTTCCATAGCATTTGGCCAAATTATCATAAAATTTGGTTACTATTGCAGGGCGCAAGTTTAAAGCTCTATCCCTGTCAAGTCCCTCAGCGGTTCGGATTGCAAGGTCTGGATGACGTTTTCTGAATCCAGCCCACCATGATTTACCAGGAAACCCATCTCTGAAGGGGTTTTGTCTTGTTTCACAAATCTGAGCAACATTTTCCTTTAGCTGCATTAACTCCAAGCCATGACCCATATCAGCCATTTCTTTGCACCATTCAACAATTTCCTCTTCTTCTTCTTCAGTTAGAACTGTTGGAGGACCCCTCCTCTTTGTGTGGGTGAGACCATTTAGCCAATAGTGTAATGATGTGGGTGGAATGGAATACTTTTTTGCTTGCTGCTCTAACTGAGAACCCATTAAACTCAACATCATCTATCGCCTTTTCCATATCTTCTTTTGTCCAACCTCGGATGACACTAAGCTTCTTTGTTGCAGATGTTCTTTGAACTGAGACAATGGGTGGGTTTCTACATTCTGGTTCATTACCAGTTGGTGTTGAATTATCCTCTTCATCACTTACATTATGTGATAATTGTACACCTCTCACTTTGGGCCTCCTTGATCTTCTAGCAATAGCACCTTTTCTCATGGTGTAAATGAAATACCTGATTCACAACATGAAATACAAAATAGAAGTACATGGTTATCAACTCAATTCTAATTGTTGAAGGAAAGATGATTGTTGGAAAAGAAACTATAAATATACCAAAAATGACTGCTGGAATATGATTGCTGGAATTGTTGAACGAAAGATGATTGCTAGAATATGAATGATTTTGTTTCATTTTTAGGAATTAATTGAACTGTAGTTTTCATTATGACAATGAAACTTGTATGGAATATGTTGAATAGAGAAAGTGCTTGGATAGACAATGTATATTTGACTAAATGAGCACAATGTTGTATAGTTCAACAATGTTGTATATTGCATTTCATAATTCACTATATTGTTCTTTTTTTCATGATATACCATTCTCTAGTGTATTCGTTGGACTATTCCTATGTAGTTTTTTGCTGCCTCATCTGAAAGGCCATGCAAAAGTGGAAAATATCGTCCATCCTACTATTGGTAAAAACCTGCAAGATAACAATTTATGTAGGATTTTTTTCTTCTTGCTTATTATTTTGATTGGTAAGGTTGCATATGTGGAAATGTAAACTGCGTTAGTTTTACATCCAATGCAAGAGTTTGTCCTTTTCTGATCTATTTTTTGCTGCCATGGCATAAATATGATTGCCTGTAGTGGACTTTTCCATGGTTTTGCCACCATACCATTCTCTAGTGTATTCGTTGGACTCTTCCTATGTAGTTTTTAAAGTTATGTTTTCAATATAAAATTTTCACATGTGATCATAATACTTTCCAAATTTCTATGTATACAATCAAACTTATGCTAATATCACAGTGATGATTGGAAAAAATACTTTTCAACTAGAGAATGAGATATCTGGAAAAAATGAACAATATAGTGAATTCAGAAATGCAATATACAACACTGCTGGACTATAGAACGCTGATGTGGTCATATTCCAACAGAGTTGTATATTCCAGTAGTGTTGTACATTCTAGCTGTGTTGCATATTGTATTTCAGAATTTACTTAGCATAATATGAACTTCAGAATTTACTATAGTGTGCACATACAACACTGATGGAATATACAACACTGTTTTCAATTTAAAGTTATGTTTTCAATATAAATTTTGCACATGTAATTAGAATACTTTCCATCTTTTTATGTATACAATTAAACTTATGCCTATATAGCAGTGATGACTATACACTAGAGAATGAGATATATGGAAAAAATGAACAATATAGGGAATTCAGAAATGCAATATACAACATTGTTGGACTATAGAACACTTATGTGCTTATATTCCAGCAGTGTTGTATATTCCAGTAGTGTTGTACATTTCACTTGTGTTGTATACTGTATTTCAGAATTTACTTAGCATAATATGAACTTAAGAATTTACTATGTTGTTTATTTTTCTTATATATCTCATTCTAATGTATAGTCATTACTTAGCATAATACAGTGTTGGACTATACAACTCTACTGACATATACAACTCTGCTGCAATATGCAAACACTGAAAAAATAAATAGAGGGCTTGAATTATGAAATAGTTTGTAATTCATAAGTGTCTTACCTGAATTGCACTGCTCCTCACTTCTTCAACTTTGAGAGATGAAAACTGCAGGAACAAATGGAATTGTAATCCATCCTTCAACTTTTATTCTATCATCCTAAATTCTGATTGGTTGATGTTAGTTGACATGGATTCAATATGATAGTTCAATCGAATGGTTGAGATTTATTGGGATTTAATCCAATGGATAATATTTTAGTTGGTCATTTTTATTATTTTATGTAGCTGGTTACACAATTTATTGTTCATATGGTACTGAGTTTTTAAACACTATGAAAGGTGAGCCTGACCATAATTTCATTTATTGTTATGCAGGTGGTTACTAGGGATTGAAGACTCTTACATCAAAAATAGTGCATTATATTTGAGATCTGGTTTAGAAAGTCTTGAGAAATGACTTGTTGAAGTGACTGTAATAGATATGATGTACATACAATGAAAATATTACTTAATGAATAGTTGACTGCATAGACTTGGTTTTTGTACACTTGTATATAAATTAATATATATTTTTAGTTCTATCAATGAATAAGAGAATATTGACCAATTTTAAAACTGTCTTATTCAACATTTCATGCTTCCATGTTTAAATAATAATAATACAATACAATACAGTTAGGTTGTATTAAATTCATATATCATTCTAAATAGCTCCTCCAGTAGACTAAAAATTATTAATGTAGAAGAAAAGGCTTGAAGTTCATCATTTGAAAACCTTAAAGAATGACTATGGTGGTCATTCTTGAAGTTCCTCCAAAACCTTAAAGAATGACTATGGTTTTCTACTTTTTAGTAATATAATTATTTTGTTAAATAGCTATCATTTATTTCTGATAAGCATTTAACGAGGATATTTAATGATATTTTTTTAATTTATAATAATGAGTAAACTTTATTAACAGTTTTACATATTATATATAATATGTAATAATATAAATATTATTTCTATATAACATGTTATTCTTAAATTAATATCTATTTATAAGGGTGGAGTGTATATAACAGATAAATAATGTAATATATATATTATTATATAAAAATATAATATTGCATTATTTTTATTATATAAAATGAAATGAAATGAAAGATTTTATGACGGCCACGTGATTTAAGAGTCAAAGGGACCAATAATAAAATACACTAAGCTGAAATCAAGTTCTTTGTCAAATCCGCTCGCCTATTGTGAATCTTGAGCACAAAATCAATAATCCCTTGAAGTTTTAGCTTCCTCAAATAACTCACTTGGATTATCGACGTGTAACTCATTTTCGTACTCGAAGCGGATGTCATCATACGCTGAGCATTCCATTTGAAGTGTCATTTTGTTTCAACAATTTCCATATTGCAGAAATTAGCAATAATATATAAATATATGAAATTATATAATATATAAAACAAATGTTTTTAATATCATTTATATTTATGTTATTTATAAACACATGTAATAAAATATAATAATGCTATCTATATATGTTATTAATAAATAGTATCGCTAATAATAAATATATATGAAATATTATTTTTAGTGATAGTATATAATTTATTAATAATATAAAATTTATATAATATCATATTTTATAAATATAATTATATATTATTATTATTATTATTATTATTATTATATGTATTATGTTTAATTTAAATGATATTATATTTTGATGGTAATAAACATTTTAAAATAATTAAAATTACATTTTATTAATATTATTATTTATTTGTTTGTATATATACTATGTAACAAATATGTAATAATTATTAATGATATATGGGATATAATTTATTAATAATATAAATTTTATATAATATCATATTTTATAAATATAATTATATATGTATTATTATATATATTATGTTTAATTTATATGATATTATATTTTGATGATAATAAATATTTTAAAATAATATAAATTACGTTTTATTATTAGTATTTTTTTTTATATATATATATATACTAGGTTACAAATATGTTGAGGTTAATATTATAATAATTCAATATAAATAGAGTATAAATAGTTATGTAAAATTATATTGTTTATTACATATATAGGATGTAACAAATATATTAATATTATTTATATATAAATAATTGTGTAAAATTATATTGTTTATTACATATATGGTATGTAACAAATATATTAATGTTATTTATATTGTAATAAATTATTATATTATTGTTAGAACAATATAAATTAATATGTTGTTTATAATACTAATCCTATTATGAGAAATTAAATAAACAATTAAATTATATATTAATAATTTATAAAATTAAAGTGTTATGTACTATAAAATATCATGTAATAAAATTTATTTTATAATTATTATTAATGATATATAATAAATAACATAAATAAAGGAGAGGAAATGTATTATTATTAAATGTAAAAATGTGTATAATGTGCCAACACTATTTAGAGTAGAGTAAATATAATATTATTTATTTAATAGAATATATTAATGTACACAATTTGTTATGTTCAACTTATATAATATTAAATTTTGTAGGGAATAAATGTTTTAATATTATTCATATTATATATTTTTAATATCATTATATATGTATGTAACAAATATGTTAATTTTATGTTATTACGCCGGAGGCGTTCTTGTAGTGAGCTTAGACTTGTTGGTTCTGACAACACTCAGAGATCGACCGTGGAGAAAAGCTGGTCAGAATTCGTTGAAATCTAAGGGCTCAAAATATTCACCTGGTAGCATGCATTCAAATGACAAATTGTTAGCGGTGGTCTTGACAATTGTCTCTATGCATGTGCTCTCCTAGCCTGTTGTTAGGTATTTTTCACTGTAATAATGTTGTTATCGGGCAGTATTTGCAGCGAAGGAGGCAGAGGCGCCCAGTCCATCACCTGAATGTGGAGAAACCCTACACTCAAAGGCAATATGACAGCTAACAATGTGGGAAGCATATGTAGGCGACGGCGATTTGGGGAAAAACAGAGGTTTCTTCGACACAGATCGGCAAAGAGAGATGGTGATCCACAATAGAACCCATAACCTGCTTCACCGTTTTCCCTTTAATTTTTACCAAACAGACAATGTCCATTTTTCGGCCTATTCCCATGAATCTAATGCCTCCGTTTCTTGTAACGGATATCTTCTTCCATTGAAATAAGCATAACCCACATTGCTCACAGCCACAGAATACCGGGAGAAACGTATCTGCTTTGCATTGCAGTTTCTGTGATTCAAATCTTTTTCTTTTTTGTTGTTGTTGTTGCAACATCCAAGGTATATATGTGCGATTTGTTTCATTGTTCTTGCCATAGATGCATTTCACAAATTGCTAGATCTTGTTTCTTGATCGGAATAATGTGTTAATGATATGTATAATGTATATTCTAGAAGAAATGTTATGATGGTTGTCATTTTTTTTTCTTACAATAACTACTGTAAACAAATTGTTGAAGATAGAGATCTTAGATAATAATATTTTTGGAAAAACTGTGTAGAGTTTTCAAAACAATATTTTGGATCACATTTCATGATTACTCTATTCTCATTTTAATGATAGATTACAGAGTATTATCCAAATATTTGATTTAAAAACTGTTAGTTTTTGAATCAATGGATTACATCCTTGATGATATCATCATAAAATGTGATCAGATACGTGATTTAAATGTTGCAACACAATTTTTTTGAAATAAAGGTCGGAGTTTTTAAGACATTTCAAATCACATTCCATAACTTTTCTTTTCTCGTCTTAATGATTGAGTGATTCGTCCCACAGTTTTTCCAAAAACATTATCATCCATTCTTATGAACTGTTAAAAAATTGTATCTCTGATAAAAATCTTGATTTAATTTTTGTTGTGGTGAATGTAGGGACGATCATGGGTCTCAAATTTATGCTCTTTATGATGGGCGTTGCCCTTGGCGCCACCAATACATCTGCTCCTTCCACAGCTCCCACCTCGGCCCCTCCAGTCGCATCGCCGAAAAAAGCTCCAGCTCCGCCTGTTAAATCTCCTGCAGTCGCTCCAACTGCAGAAACTCCACCTGTATCTGCGCCTTCGGTGGAATCTCCACCGCTGACTTCTACCCTCCCTCCCAGCGTTGCTCCTCTCGTGTCTCCACCACCGTAAAACGCTCATACGCCTGCACCCACAAAACAGAAAATGAAGCCCAAAAAGGGAAAAAAGAAGTCGAGTAAGGCACCTGCCCCTGCTCCCACTCCCTCTACATTTGGGACCTCCTGCGCCTCCAATGGCTTCTCCACAGTCCTCGGGTGATATGGTTTCGCCTGGACCTGCACCCATTTCGATTCACCGGTAATTTCCAGTTTCCTGTAACTTCTTTTTTCTCCATCATCAAACCCATTTTTTGATCTCAAATTTGGTTTTCTGTTGTGACTGCAGAACGAAGGAATGAAGAGCTTCGCTGCGAGCGACATTTTGGGAAGCCTTATGCTCGGCTCCTACCTCATTTTCATGGTGTAACTGGCATCTTTGCTGTGAATTACATTTTTTCGCCTAATATTTAGTTTGACTGTTACAGATTTACAGTGAAATTTTTTGTTGGACATTTCCATCGATTTTTGTCGTATGCATTTATTATGTAATTCATTTTATTGGATAGGATGCTCGGTGGACCCCTCTTGCAGTATATACTATTCTTTTAATAATAAATTTAAAGGTTGTCCGGAAAATGTTGCCCGCTTTATTTGTTTATTTTAACCATTTTTAAAAATTAATGTTACAACTTATAACAATTTATCTACTATTAGGGATGCAAGTCTACACCATGAACTTTTTATTCTTTTTTAAAATTGGATTCGTAGTATCATGTATATGAAGTTTATTTGTGTAAAGTAAGCAAGCGAGAAAAGATTTGTAGAGTCGTACAAACAATTTTAAGTCATTAAGAAATATAAAGTACATCATTTAAGATTTTTTTGGTAAGTTTTTGGTTGGATCTAAACTGAACTGGATTTGTTTTTAGTTCAGTGAAGCATGGCCAACAAGTGTATTCAGAAGGAGCTTTAAGACTTGCAGAGGGATTCCCCAACATCATGCAGTGCAGGGCCGGTGGGAGAGGACCACTTCCATTCGCAGGCGACTATTATGGGGCCGATTGAAAGCCCTTATGCTAGAGGAGTCTTTTTTGTCACGATCCTATTTGCATTGAGAAAACAAAAATGATTTATAAGTGTGACTGACTCGGATGTTGTCTAAGTCCCATAAGCCATATTATTTTACCACGAGGCATGCATTCCAATGTTGTAACAACTCGTTAGCAATTTAGTTATTATTAATTTGTATTTGTAATGTAAAATATAAGATCATCTACAGATCATTTCTTTATAGAGGGTGCTATTCAAATTCTCTACCTAAACTGCATACCCTGAACACTAAAACATGTACCCTATACACTATATATTAAACCCTAAACGTTGGTGGCTTTTTTCTTCAGGTGGGTGTTATTTACAGATGAAAACTGAAACATTTTTTTGTTCTTGGCATTGCAGCTGCAATATTTGGGCCAGTGGCAGTTCTGATCATTGCAGTTGGGAATTCATCTGTTACCATAGGGCTATGGCCTCAACGTACATTCTAGACATACTATTGTCTGCCTCGATATTAAAATTTAACTTATTATTCTTTATTTCATGGAACCCATTAACTATTTATTATTTTAATAATTTACAACTTGATGAGTACAAGACTAACATGACTAGACAACTAGGACCAATAATGAAGGTTGTTACATTAATAAGCCTAGTAGTGCCTATAATTTTGGTTCCAATAACAGTTATACTTGGGAGCATTTATTTAGCTTGGCCCTTGGGTTATGGCCTTGTTACACCCCTGATGGCAACATTTGAGGCTTTTGGTGATGGAGAAGATAAATTTATTCATTGCTTTGTGGTATGCTTCAATTGTCTGGACTCTGACAATTGCCCTTTTTTGGTTCATTTGCTAATCTTAATTTTTATTCAATAATTGAATTACTCAAGTGGTAAAATATTTTAAAGACATTAGTCATATTCATATTGGAATTTTCTTTTATCTAAATCCATTTTATAAGCTAAAATTTGTCTTAATGTAAAATCGATGTTTTCTCCCAAGTATCAGTCCCTCTAAAGGCTCCTGATAAAGCCTCTACAAACACTCTTATGCCTGCTAAGGAACAAGACCATTATCAACCATAGAAAAGGAATATAAGGACCTATGTAAACACCCACCACATTTAATGAGTGTTGCTCGATTTGCACTCCAATGAGTGCAGTTTTATGGATTCGTTTAATGTTTACAGTATAACTTCCATGTCGCTTTTCTATTGGAAAGAGAAGCTAAATTAAATTCTCAGTTAGGTGGGGGTAGCTTAACTGGGTAGTAATCTTTCCGCGCTCGATATTCCTAACTAGAAGATCGTCGAATTGTGGAAGATTCAATGATAGATGTCGATGCGCTATCACACACAACTATATAGTTTGTATGTATTTTGTATTTTTTCCCAATATTTCAACCCACAATAAAAATTATATATTTTCAATGATTACAAGTTTGTTACAAATCTAAAATAAGGTGCTTTGACATTATTTTAACGTTTTTATAAAAACGATTTATATAGTTTCACATTCATTCGTATTTATGTTGAACGTGCATTCCCAAGAACAAAATTGCAGGCCCAAATAATTTGGGTGTGACCGCCTAATGTTCAAATAAAACCAAATTCTTTTTGCATCAGAATAACTCTAGACTCAAAAAAAAATTAGGCTATTGCACTCTGCCTTATTTGTCGTGTCGTTGTTGGATAGTTAAGTTTTAGATTGTTTCCCCTTTTCGTTTATGTCACCCCCTCACTTCTCCATCCTCTAACCCCTTCATCTTCACCCCTCTTCCTTTCCTATTCTTTCTCTTCCTCAAATTTAACTCCTTCAAAAGATCCCCTTCAGGCGTTTCCATTGTACATTTCACATACGATTGCTAGTTAATATTTTAATTTTAATATATAATTAAAATAAATATATTATATGTACGCATTAATAACTAAATTTATAATAATAATTTCTAAAAGTACTCCTATATACAATAAAATATCTAATATAAATACCGGAGAATGAGAAAATATATTTTTATTCAATATAAAAATGTATATAATATTTTAATATAATATTAGTTATTTAGTTTTAGAAAATTATTATATACTATAAATAAAGGGATAAGAGAAAATATGTTATTAAATATCAAAATTAAGCGAGGAGTAAATATAATATTATTGATGTAATTTATATTCTATACTATATTTATTAAATTACATTCTTTATTTATTAAGTGATAATAATTTCTAACTATAATTAATGGCGTATGAAACAATACATTATTTATTAAATATAAAAATGTAATATTGTATAATATATCAATAATATTTATAAATAGAATATAATAGATATATCAATGTAATCTAACTTAATATAATAATTTTATAATATTATAAATTAATATGTTGTATATAATTATATGTAATAAATATTATATTTTAAAATATGGTATATAATAATAATTATTTAAAATGAAGTGTAATATACAATAAATAAAACATTATGATATTAAAGATAATATGTATGTATATTTTGCGTGAGTTATTTAGGGAGAGGTCCTTCCCTTTGTGGCATCATTAGTCCACATTGGTTGTAAAATCATCTAATGGTAGTTTAAGCTCTCTGCAAGCCTACAAATTAAATCACATTAGTATGGTGACCCATTACCATGATAGTTGGTCGTCTTAACATGAAGGCAAGATTTAAACCTTGGACCTCCCAATTATAAGGAGACTTGAGAGACGTTACACTACTTGTTGGATAAATATAATATTAAATATAATTTATGAAGTTTCAAGTGATAATTATTATAAATGATATATATAGAAAATATAGTATATGATATAATATATTAATAATATTGATAATTAAATAGAATATTTTTAAATGAATATATTATATATATAAATACTTTTCTCGAATATATATATATATTTTTGGAAAAGGGTAAATATGGGAGTTTTGAATGGACTCGCATTTGTTAACCAGGCCTAAATGTCAACTACTACGATGTAAAGCACTCGGAGAAAAAAGGTAACCACAAGAGGAACAACTTCTGTCCCAGTTGCACCAACAAGATTGAAGCCACAAAAAAGTAGTAAAAGTAACCCCAAAATTGGTCCAAAAGATATAGTTGAAAGAAGAAAAAGAAAGGGGAGTTGTAACTTGAAGGGTCATAAGACTGAGAAGTGGAAGCAAAGCTGGGTAGAATGGAAAAAATGAAAAAAGAGGAAAATCAATGTTTTCCCTTATTTTCCTTCTAAGAGGGCACTCCTTGTTAATTATCCAATGAAATTATTTCTAAAATAAGAGGAATGGATTCGGATAAATCCCAAGAGTGAAGACAAGTCAATGGGAACCAAATTCTAAGTCAAAGCATCCTTATCTTTTTGGATTTTTAATGTTTTTAATAAGCTTATTTTTGAAATATGTTACTAACTTTTTATTTTCTTGTGTTTTAGTGGATGCTGAAAAAAGAAGGAAGAATTTATAAGTTGGAGTTGCGTGAGGGAATGTGGACTGGCTTGTGCAATGATATTGGATTAGGCTGACTCGGGATGAGGTTGATATTGTTTAGAGAGCGGGTATATGTAGAATTACACGGGTGTCCCAAGTAGCTGCAGATTAGTCACATACTATGCGACTCGTTTTTATATTGGGATGTAGATCGTAATACTTTACTTGCTACTGGTGTTTAGAGAGCGGGTATATGTAGAATTACATGGTGTCCCATATCATCGCTTGTAGTCACATACTATGCGACTCGTTTTTATATTGGGATGTAGATTGTAATACCTTACAGTTTGCAGTGTTAGGGGTGAGTGAACGATCACTCGGAGGATGTGTATCATATTCTTGGAATTTTGGTAGTGGGCAGAGGATTTTATTTAGAGACAACAAGATCTAGAGCCACGATGACTCTATGGGCCACTATATATAGCGGTTGATGCATTTACTTTATTTCGAAGGAGGAGATGAAGGTTTGATCCATTATTCTTGCACCCGTCGTTCATTATTCGCAAGGCCATCATGGGCACCTTGGCCTCGTGGTTGATCGGGACGAGAGGTGATACACTACTTTATTATTGGGCTCCCATCATCATGTAGATTGAGACATAGTCGTATCAACTTTGGGGAACAAATATACTTGGTAGTACCTATTATGACCTCGTATCGTATTGTTAGGTTACAGGGGGCGGTGTTTAGGCCACTCTACATTGGTTATGAGTGGGTGTATAAGTGGATTGTCCCCATGAGAGGGGAGTGTTAAGTACATGATATAGGGGTCGTTAGATAGACATCGATGACAGCTTCTCGAGTGTCACATTAGCCATTGGCTTCCTTGACCATAGTGGCAAACTTGTACCACTATTGATCGGTTAGTTGATATGACATGGAAGTTTAAGACTCACCCATTTGGTCGAGGCCCCGAGTAGTTTGACCTTTTTATATTGATATGATTCTCATCATGACACTGTGTATAAGTCTGTGAAGGAGGCTTGAAATAGCCCCTCGCGGAGATCTAGGTTAGAAAATGGTGATTCTAGGAGTGCCATTGTAGGTAGCGAGTTGTTTGTGTCCAACGGGCGGTTAGTGCGGCTCGTTCACCCTTACTCCGGATTGAGGCCACACTTGCTCACAATGGAGAGAAGGACGAGCCCATATATGTGGATTCAATTTGAGGAGTATACAGGGATGAGGACCGGCGAGGAGACGAGATGGAGAGGAGACCGGTGATGAGGGTTGGGTTGTGATCTTGAGTGGTATGATACTCAAGACGTTTTGAGAGCAGAGTGGGAGAAGGCGATCGTAGAGGAGAAGACACTTTTTCCAAGGGACCACTTCCTCATGATGGAGAGGGGTATAATGAGACCGTGATGGGACGTCTTACATTTGGGCATCATGGATGATGTTGTTCCTTCACTGAGACTTGTCATCCGCCTCTATCACGAGGAAGTGGTCCCTCGGAGACAAGTGTCTCCTCCTTTGCATTCGTCTCTTCCCACTCCATTATTAGAACATCTCGAGTATCATGTCGCCAGATCGCTCTTCTTCTCCATGTGAGTTGCCATGTGTTGTTCTCTCAATTTTCCTACCCTTTCGAATCTAATTTTGTGAAAATTGGAGCGTTGTCATAGAAGAAATTTGTGTTTTAAACTCCTCAGATGCTCGTTTTTATTTCCCACGATGTTTTTAATCAAAAAAATTTGATCTGTTGTTAAAAGCGTTTTACCTATTTTCAATGGATGGAATTTTTTGTTAGTTTTTCTTGTATGTGTTTGGAATGTGTGGGAGCTTGCATATTTTGTTTTTAACCTTTTGTAGAGAGAAATTTTTCATCAGAGCAAAAATGGCATTTTTCTATTTCTTGCTGTAACTTCCTATGTTCTTTTCCCGCCAAATTCTTGCTCGAAAAGGTGAAGCTATGCATTTGCTTCTCAATGGATGCGGTCGGACAAGTTTTTGTTTTGAACTTATCACTTTTGGTGATTTTGGAAAAATTGTCAGATTTGCTCGGCATCCCTATTTGGTTCCCGATTGGTTGGAGCAATTTTGGCGGAGGTTCGGGGTGATGGATCCATTTTATTCTCTAAGGCATTATGGTGAAAGGACGAAAAGTTACGAAATGACTCGCATCCCCACAACGAATCATAAAGAGTGATGTTGTCATTTTTCAATTCATATGCGCTTTTGATGGTGGCGGAGGACTTTAGGAATTTTAGCTTTGTTTCCACAAAGGGCGAAAAATTCTAAAATGATCCGTTGCCTTGCCCATGAGAAAGGATAAATTTTGAGTTAAAGCCCGCACCAAATAAAAAAGGGACACGTGGCCCATGTTGAAAAGTCAACGGCGGGGGCATGGACTTTCGGGGAAAGGTTGGAATTTTTCCCTTTTCAAAAGTGGATAAAGTATAAAATTATGGTGCATTTTGACAACCAAGTGATGCCATGTGTTGAAGAATGAAATCGTAATGGCCTGTGGAGGTTTTTTAGAATTTGAGTATTTTGTTAAAAAAGTTTAAATGGCATATTTGAACCACATTTTCTTAGCCACTCGGTTGGTGCCACATGTCCGGCCTTTTGAGAGTTGTGGGGGCGAGCAAAATGAGAAATTATGTTTTTTCTCCCAAATGTTAAGAATGTAGATTTCTCCTCCAGGTTGTTGTTGTTTGGATCTTGACATGTGTAAGGTCTAAATTTGAAGGTAGAAGGGGAAAAGATAGCTAAATGTACTCACTTGGTTTTAACGCCATTAACGAACCAAAGCTTTGTAAAATGCAAAAATGGATCATTCTTCATTCTTTTTCTTTGTATCCTTGTCGTTTCTCCATGAGATGCATTTTTGGTTTATTGTGGAGCCAAATCGATAAGTTTAAAGGGATGCAAAGTTTGATCATCAGAAAATGAAGTTTATCGGGCATACGCAATAAAAAGGGAGAAAAACCTATTAGTAAGCACTTGAGTGCTATGAAAGTGGTTAAAAGGTGGAAATTACAAGACCACACAAAGAAGAAAATCATGAGATGCCCTTGCTAAAGTAATCATGCCCGAACTGACGAAATATTCACCTTTTTGAACTTCTAGTTTTCATGAGTGCGTTTGTTTCATGGCACTTTCCAAAAGTGGATCTGCAACAAACATTATTCCTTTCGAATATTCTTTTCTTGGGGAAAATGTATGGATGTACACGAATTGTTATAAGAACATGGTATTGGCCATGGAAAAGTGGAGGGTTTTGGGTTTTTTTGAGAAGGTTGTAAATTTTGAAGTGATTCAATACATAAGTTTTTTATTTCTTATTTACTCTATTATCTCTCTCTGTCTCTGACTAATTCAATGGATCATTTGTTTTGTATTCAATAGAAACTGTGTTTTGGTTTGTGTAATCTTTAGAAATTTGTGTCTGCAGATTTACATTAGTCTTTGAAGTAATTGATTCTTTTCTATATTTTCTTGATTCAATGTGAGTAGAGAGATACTTTGCTATCTATATTTTCCAAAAGCATTGTTTTCTTTCTTGTCCCATCTTTTTATTCTTTCATTCCTTCGATTGATAATATTTTGAGTATGAAAACATTCCAGGATACTGAGGATCCAAACATTGATAGTTGTAGATTTGTACATTTCTTTTTCCATCTTTTAAAAAGGGAACCTCTCCCATTAAATATGAGGGACTTGTTGTCCCTGATTGTGGTTTCAACCCATTTTCCATTCTCGAAACCTAACACCCCGCTAGCCTCACCACATAACCCCTCGTCATTAGTCTCATCTCCACTTGTTTCCACTCCGGTCCCATCCCTTGTATACTTGTCGAGTTAGAGTCTACATCTATGGGCTCATCTTCCTCTCCACTGTGAGCAGGTGCGGCCTCAATTCGGAGTAAGGGTGCACGAGCGGCACCAGCCACCCCTCAGGCATGAACAACTCACCTAAGCTGCAATAGGCACTCTTAGAATCACCATTGTCTGAGTTAGATCTTCGCGAGGACCCTTTTGGGCCTCTTTCATAGTATTGTACATGGGTGCCACTGGGGGAAGCATATCAATATAAGGTAGGTCGAATTGTCATGAGACTCGGCCAAATTGGTGAGTCTCAACTAATTGGTCAAGTAGTGGTACAAGTTGCCACTTTGGTTCCATCTAGGCCCCACATTGTTGCCATGTCATGGTATGGAGTGGGTACTATGTCCGGTGTGGTCTAGAAAACCACTAGCTGAAGTGGCGCTCTTAACTATTATCATCGTGCCAATCTAGTGGGCATGATGGCCCCTAGACCTCGTGTATTAGCACTACCCTCCCATGGGGATGATCCGCTCATACATCCGGCTCATAATCAATGTAGGGTGGCTCAAGTACTATCATTGTAACCTAACAATCTGATATAAGTCATGATAGTACTTGCCAAGTATGTGTTTCCAGATGTAGATACCACTATATGGCTCAATTTGTGACATGATGGGACCCCAACAATAAAGTAGTGTATCACCTCCTTTATCCCCAATCAACTGTGAGGCCAAGATACCCATGATGGCCTTGTAGATAGTAGGGATGGGAGCAAAGAGCAATGCATCCCTCGTATAAGTGGCCCATAGTTTCATTGTGGCTCTAGATCTTGTACTCTCCATATTTAACCGTAAATTCATTATTGGAACCCTACGAATACAAGACACATCCTCTAGGGTGATTTTCCACTCACCCCTAACACTGACAACCGGAAGGTATTCGGTCTACATCCCAATAAGAAAACAAGTCACATAGTATGTGACTAACAGGAGTGACAGGTACCCACGCAATTCTCCATATGCCTCGCTCTTTGAAGATTATCGGCCTCATCCAGAGTTAATCGATCCAATATCATTGGGAGCTAGTTACATTCACTCGCGCAACTCCAACGAAAATTCTCTTCCTTCTTTCGCATCCACCAAAACACATGAAACGACCAAGTTAGTGACATATTTTAAGACAACCTCATCAATAACATTCAACATCCAAAAAAAAATTATGTTAGCATGAGTTTTAGTCATTATGTCCAAAATTGTCGCCCGATGCAGTGTGGTGGCGGATTTAAACCGATTCACTGTACAACTTTGTTACCCTAAAAATGCTCAAAAATGCAAAAATAGACCATTTTGAACGAAATAAAAAACTACCTTGTAGGTGCCCCTTAGAGACTCATTTAAAACAAGAAATTTCAAAAATGATCCCCCTTAGGCAAAGATTTTGACATTTTGACATTTTAGGTTTAAAAACACACAAGTGAGGAAAACTAATCAAACCGCTACTGGTCGATCTTTCACTCACTGAGTCATGATCACGATCTCTCAAAGGATGGTTTCACTATTCTTTCGACAAAAATGGTCCTTTGTGGGCCTAGAGCTCAAAAATCACCAAATTAATGCGCGCAAATGAATTGTTAAATGGGTTTGCTTTTATATATATTATATATATATATATATATATATATATATATATATATATGTTATAACTTTGTTTTGAGTGCATATGTTTTCTAGGTTTTGAGAGCATTGGTGGAAGTAAGTTTTATCCTCGTTCAAATGGTAAGTCCTCTTGTCGTTTTAATTTAGTGTTTATTTTTCGATATTTTATCTATTTGCACTTGAGTATTCTCTTCATTTTACAGGTAGCGGGAGTTTTTACGATGACATTTCAACACATGGGCATGTCGGTATAGCTTCCGACTCCCGCTTCGGGAACACCATACTCGAGACTTTACGTTTTACCCTTTTCATGGCTAAGACAATTCTCGAGGGGGCAATATGTACGCACCTAAAATTGCATGTGCTACATTGTCGAAAAATAATTACAAAAGTCCCAAGTGATGATTCATGTCCTTTCAGAAGGTGTTCCAGTTCCTAAACCCATTCACAGTACATATTTTTAGCCTAGAGATCCTTACTTAGCTTTTCCATGCTTTCTTCCAACTTCAATAAAATCTAACTTAGCTAAAAGATAACTTCGGTGAAATCTTTTCTTCATAGTTATGATATCTTTAATGATGTTATCGATGGTCTAGGTCGAGGATTGATAGTGTTTAGAATATTGATGAGATTTAGTGAGTCACTCTTAATGATGATCTTGGTTGGGCTTGAGGACATGGCCAAGTCCATATCTTTGAGGACGATTGAAGCTTTTGCTCTATGGTTATTACTGAAATCTAGAGATGTAAAAAAGCACCAAGAGATTAAATTGATGGTTCCTCGTAACACTTACACAACTTGAAGGACCGAGATTCCCTCTAGAGGCACCATCCACATTTAATTTCTGCCATCCCTAAGGAGTTTTTTAGCGTGCAACAGCTCTAGCAACATCAATTTTTGTGGGGCGAGAGTTGAAGAGATCTTTTTGCTCGTTAACGTTGTCAAGGAGATCAATCTTAGAGTTACCTAATCTTCCTCGGGCACGTGCGAGTGTGGTGGAAATAAAATCAACAATAAACGCAAAAAAAAAGGAGTCTCTTGTGGCAGTATGGGGGACAGGGGTGACATGGCAGAAAATAACAAGACAGTCGAAGCTTCTAGTACCAACCTCATAGATGAGAGAGAAGATGCAACACCAGGAGTGTGATTTGGGACAAATGAAGCAGGTTGGGGCACGATTAATAAGGTTGAGCAAGAAAAGACGATGTAATTCAACATACCAAAGGAGGGCCACCAAATTTCTATGCTATAACATTTATGGTTATTGAGGATGTCTTCAAAGAAAGATTCAAACAAGGAGGTGTGATTAGAGCATTTAACACCTTTGTTGGCAAGGGAATTAGAAAGGGCATTCCTTTCCCTATAAATTTGCTAAAAGATGACTTCAATAAAATCTTTGCTTCATATCTTTGATATCTTGAATGATGTTACAGATGGTCTAGGTGGGGGATTGGTATTGTTCAGAATATTGATGAGATTTAGCGAGTCACTTTTAGTGATGATATTGGTTGGGCTTGAGGACCTGGGCAATTCCATATATTTGAGGATGGCTAAAGCTTCTGCTTTATGGTTATTGTTGAAACCTAGAGATGTAACAAATAACACTAAGAGATTACCTTGATGATTCCTCAGATCACCTGCAGCTCGGAGGACCAGGATTCCCTCTAGAGGACACCATTTAAATTTAATTTATGCCACCCTTTAGGAGGATTTCTTTAGTGTGAAGCTCTAGTAGCATCAAATTTTCGTGGGGTAGGAGTTGAAGAGAGATCTAACATGAGAACATGAGAAAATATATAATGTATTAAATAAACATAAAAATAATATTGTGTATAATAAATATCTTAATATGTTTTATAAATCAATATTAAACATGTTAAATAAAAAATAATAATATGATATATAATAGATATCTTAATAATTTTTATATAATTCAATAATATGATCTATTAATATTTATACTATTTATTATTAATATTTATTTTATATATGTTATTTTAATCATATATGTTATGTTAGCAATAAAATATAGAATAAGAGAATATATATTTTCTAATGTACATAATTTAAATAGAGGAACAATAATCTTATATTATATTTTTAGACATTGGGTAAAAGTTAGAATTTTAGAAGGATCCTAATCCTCATACAAAAATATCCAACAAGAGGATTGAAAAGAGAGGACAAAAGAGGTAACCAATTACACATTTCGAATATCATGGAGGATGTTGGTTGCTTCCATATCAGCGTCCAATTTGTAGCAAGTAGAATTAACGACAATGTCAAAAGAGCACTTCATCTCATATACATTTTTAATAACATTTTTAAGAATATATCGTGTAATCTTTCTAGTTCTTGATGATTGCAAAATTGCATTAAATCTTGCGAAGGATGAGGTTGATAACATGGGTAAATTGGTCATCGTACTCTACGACACGGTGCATAGCAGTGCAACCTAACTGAGACCGATTGTCTTTCAAAATTGGGATCGATAAGAGAATCATGATTCAAGTCTCCATAAGTGATAAAGAAGAGCATCAAGTGAATTGAGATCTAGAGATGACAAAGTAGGAGGAGATGCATTCGAAGGAGCAAAGGAAGATGTAGGGGGCTACCGGTGGTTGGACGAAAGCGGGGGAGACAAGGTATGGGATGCCGGAGAAGAGTAGGCGAGAAAAGTAGTAGACAAGTGGACTTTATGAAAAGATGACCAAGGTCGAGCGAGATACTTGTCACAATGAGGGGGCTCGAAAAATAGAAGAGTGATGTCAGACAGGTATAAGTCATCTAATGAAGGTTAAGGAATGGAAGGGGCCTCACACACTAGAAGCGGAAAGGAGGTGGTGTAATGACGGTATGAGGTGAGAAGGAGACTTATCGACATCTTGATGAGATGGGAGGGGTGAAAACACTCTCTGGAAAGGCGATAGAAAGAGAGAAGTCCTTTGTAATACTCTTGGCATCGTAACCGGGTGCACAATCCTCATCATCAAAAGAACCAAATAATTATATGTCAACAGAATTTCCATCACACGAAGAACAAGAGGAGACCAATGAATCAATAACAAGAAGGGCGACAATATGTGAAGGGTCTTCAAAGAGGGACCGAAAGATTCTCCAAATACGGTGGGAGGATCTCGAGTCTACCATGTGAAACTAGAGAGGTTTGCAGACATACGTCATCAAGTGACCAAAGACATGGTCACGAGTGTTGAGAAAGTCCTCAAGCGACTATGATTAGTGGGTGCAAGAAATGGCCCAATCGTGGGCAAAGTAGCGTTCCATGGAAGCACGCCATGCTAAATAGTTGTCTCTCCCAATAATAAGTGGAAGACACCGTAACGTGATCCTACGACGCTTAAGTCTTGAAAGAGAAACCTCCATGAAGTGAAAGAGAAAGCTAAATGTGCAAGGTGCACAAGAAGAGGGTGAAAGAATGTAAGACATCGACTTAGTGGATAATGCATATGCAAGCAATACAACATTGGAGAAGAACAATGGTAACCCCTTTGTTTGCGACAACTGGATAGTGTGTGAATACAATAGGGTGTGTGCATGCAATGTCGAAATTTTACCACTCACCTCACGGAGGTGACAAGTCGCATGAGGGTGGAGGCAACAATGGAGTCCTAAGTCGGAAGCAGAGGAACACACATAATCATGCACAAAAGCGCTTAAGTGATAAGGGTAAAAATTGTTCAAAGTGAGAAAAAATGGCGACTCACGGGGCAAAAGAGAAGGCTCTCTTGCCGCAAAATTGTGGTGGATGCGTTCACCAGTGCAGGCAAAGAAGAGTGCTATAATGACGAAGTAAAAAAATGTCCTAGAAAGCCCAATAACCCAATAAAATGAGCTCAGAAAAATATATTCCCCTAATTACAATAATTTTTTATTAATTTTCCCTTTACATTGTTATGCAATGCTAAAAAGGAAAAACTAGAAAAAATAAAAAAGGGTCTAAAGGGGTGTCCACAAGCTCATGGAGCAAGGGGAGCAAAACAATTCGATAAGTTGGACGAGTCAGCTTGGTGGTCGAGTTGGGGTAGAATGACTCGCTGGGGCGAGTGGAGAGCCGAGTTGATCGTCGCGGCGGGAGAGTTGCGTCTTGTTGGTGAAATGGATGTTGAGTGGAGTTGTTGATGGCTCAGAGACCCAAGTCAAGTTGACTGGAGTGTGGTGTATGCCCGGTTGAGTTGCTGGGGCAAGTGTCGATGTGGATGGGCATGGGTGGGAGTTCTTACTCGGCGCTATCACGAAGATGGAATGGAGACCTCACGCATGGTCGGGGCAGACCGGCGAAGAATCTAGAGGCAGAAGTCAAACGAAAAAATAACTGCAAGAATCCCGAGGAACAACGCGTCAAGAGAGGATCCAACCAAACGGACCAAGGTCAACGACAGTCTAGAATAGAGGAGTAAGGGCCGACAGAAATCCCATGAACCAAGCATGATGTAGAGCAGCGATCGATGACAACCCATGATCCGGGAACAAACACCAGAGGTCGCAGAGGAGATGAATCCAACAAGACATAGAGCTAGGGGAATCTAAAAGAGGCCTGGAACGGTCGAGCAAAGAAGTTCACGCGAACATGCTTGAACCTAAACACATTTTCCACACAACCAATCGGTTTGAAAAAAGAGCTTGCTAGCATAAGCACAATTGAAAACTGATGCAACCACCAACCAAGGAGTTAATCGCTGAGCAGGAACAATAAAACCTGCTCAATCCGGAAGAGTAGAGAAGGAATGATGAGGTGAACTGGACGAAGAAGATGGGTGAGTAGTTAAAGAGCAGCTGCAGGCGTCGAGCAAAAGAATTGAAATCCAATGCAGGAGTATGAAGTGCCAAGACAAAGCAAACAACCAACCTGATGCAGAGGTACTCGAGCAGGCGAAGACTAGATGCAAGCCCAATGCAAAACTACTCAACGAACTGTGAAGGAGTGGAGATACCAAGGCCTGGAATGGTCGAGCAAAGAAGTTCATGCGGACATGTTTGAACCCAAACACATAGTTTCCACACAACGAATCGGGTTAAAAAAGAGCTTGCTAGCATAAAAAAATTGAAAACCAACGCAACCACCAACTAGGGAGTTAAATGCTGAGCAGGTACATTAAACCCTGCGCGATCCAAGAGAGAAGAGAAGGAACGACGAGGTGAACAAGACAGAGAAGATGGGTCATGAGTTAAAGAGCAACGACAGGGTTCGAGAAAAATAATTCAAATCCAATGCAAAAGTATGAAAAGCCAAGCCAAAGTAAACAACTAACCAACCCGATGTAGAGGAACTTGAGCAGACGAAGACCGGATGTAAAACCAATGCAAAACAACTCGGTGAGCTATTAAGGAGTGTAGAGACTAATGCAGAAGATGATTTGGGGTAGCTCGGTTCCCAGCTCGACGATCTGGGGCCGAGTTGGGCCCAAAACCAACTCTTGAAACCTAAAAAAACACACCGACACTCAGATCTAAGACTTCAAACAACACTCACAATCGCAAATCACCTCTAAAAATCACATGCTAATGCCGGAAAACTACGAACACCCATGAGCACATGAACAATCGAACAAGAGGTATGAATCTAGAATTAGTGTAAGAACCGTAGGAGCAGAATATCCATTACGATGAATGTTGCTAAATCTGTATGTCACGCACTAGAAGACAGAAAACATGAAAAACCAAGGATTGCAAAAATCTAAAAGCGTGAGCTCTAATACCATGAAAGAGGGTGCGAGAACCTGAAACACGAGGATCACGACGGATGATGTGAACATCCACGGACGTGCGATAACGGCACGACGTGACAAAATCTCGAGAGGATCGAACATCAACCAAAAATGTTCATGCAAAGATTTGACAAACGGGTAGAACCTCATTAAAATCCACAAAATCTCTCTCTATTTCATTCGATTGAAATGGTGTACATATAGGAGGTGTTGAGTAACCTCGAGTCTCAGTAATCACGACAACTCGATTTTGAGAGGGGATTTACATTCGCAGAGTAGAAAAGTAACACTCAATGACGCACTAATGCATAAGGGAATCCTATATTGAACCATAATTTACACAGATCTCCGATCTCACCCAAGTGAGATGACTTTCCTAATGATGTGGAAAATGACTCACGCTAACAATGTATACCACAAATTTTGACTACCAATTTCTTATTGTCATTTGCCGCATACGTGCAAACGTAAAAACCCACGTATACCACAAATTTTGACTACTAGTTTCCTATTACGATGTTAGCATCATTTGTCCCATATGCGAGAAATGTGACAACCCGTGTATAACACATATTTGGACTACCAAGATGATATTATGTTGTTTACATTGTTTGTCATCATAGGTAGAAATGTGACAACTTGAGAATACCATAGATTTTGACTACCAATTTTCTATTACGCTTTGTTTACGTGCGTTTGTCGCATATTCACAAATGTGACGTGTATACCACATATTTTGACAACTAGTATCCTATTACGATGTTTGTCATCATACAGTGGAAATGTGACAAATTATGTATACCCATGATTTTGACTACTAGTTTCCTATTACATTGTTTGTGTCATTTGTTGCACATACACAAACATGACACCTCGTGTATAGCATAGATTTTTAGTACCATTTTCCTATTACTCGATCAGATTGTATCATTTATCGAATATACGCAAACGTGACACCTTACGTATATCATAAATCTCGACTACAAGTATCATACTACGTTGTTTATGCCATTTTTCGTATACACACACATGTGATAGCTTTGTGTATACCACATATTTTGACTACCAACTTCCTATTACGATGTTTGCGTCGTTTTTCTCATATGCAGAAATGTGACAACTTGTGTATACCATAGATTTTGACCACCAATTTGCTATTACGTTGTTTTGCGTCATTTGTTATCATATCTTTGAAATGTAACGGTCTATGTTTACTCCCGATTTTGACTACGATTTCCTATTACACTATTTTTGTCATTTTCGTATGCGTACGCAAACGTGACAACATGTGTATAATATAAAATTTTACTACTAGCATCCTATTACATTGTTTGCGTCATTTTTCATCATACGTGGAAATATGATAGCTTGTGTATACCATAGATTTCGAATACCAGTTTCCTATTATGTTGTTTGCGTCTTTTTGTCGCATACATGCAAATGTGATCTATTTATACCATAGAGTTTGACTATCGGTTTCATGTTATGCATCATTTTTCATATACGCGCAAATGTGACACCCTTTGTATACCACATATCTTGACTTCTTGTATCTTATTACGTTGTTTACGTCTTTTTCGCATACGTGCACACGTGAAAGCATGTGTATACCAAATATTTTGACTACAAATTTCCTATTACGATGTTTACATCATTTGTCCCATACGTGGAAATGTGACAACTGTGTATACCATAGATTTTGAATACAAGTTTTTTAATACGATGTTTGCATTGTTTATACGCACAAACATGACACTTTGTGTATACCACAAATTTTGACTACCGGTTTCCTAATACGTTGTTTGTGTCGTTTGTTGAATACGCACAAACATGACAACTAGTGTGGATAAAAATCTTAACTACCAATATCCTATTTCGTATTTTACGTGCGTTTTTTGCACACGTGGAAACATGACATCCTTTATATACCACAAATGTTGACTTCCAGTTTCCTATTACGATGTTTGTGTCATTTGTTCCATATGCCCAAATGTGACAACCTATTTATACCACATATTTTGACTACCAATATCTTATTATGTTATTTACGTAATGTCATTATACACGCAAGTGTGACAACATGTGTATACCACAGATCTTGACTACTCGGTATCCTAAAATGTTGTTTGTGTCATTTTTCGCATACGTGCAAACGTGATAGCTTGTGTATACAACAAATCTTGACCACCAATATCCTATAACAATTTTTACGTCATTTCTCACAATACGCGCAAACGTGATAGCCTATGAATACCACAACGTTTGACTACCAATTTCCTATTACGTTGTTTGTGTCATTTGTCATCCAATTTCCTATGTATACCATAGATTTTGACTAGCAATTTTGTATTATGATGTTTGCATCATTTATCGCATACGTGCAAATGCGTGACCTATGTATACCACAAATTTTGGCTACAAGTTTCCTATTAAGTTGTTTGCATAATTTATCGCATACGTGTAAACACGACAACATATGTATACCCCAAATTTTGACTACAAGTTTCCTATTAGGTTGTTTTGCGTCATTTTTCGCATACATGCAAATGTGACACCCTTTATATACCACAGAGCTTGACTACCAATATCCTATTATGCTATTTACATTATTTGTCGCATACGCACAAACGTGATAGACCGTGTATACCACCTATTTTGACTACCAATTTCCTATTACAATGATTGCATCATTTTTTGCGTGACGCATAAATGTTATAGCCTGTGTATACCACAATTTTTGACTTCCAGTTTCCTATTATGTTATTTGCATATGCGCAAATGTGGCACCCTCTCGTATACCACAAATCTTGACTAGTATCCTATTACATTGTTTACCGCATATGCACAAACGTGAAAGCTTGAATATACCACATATTTTGACTACCAATATCCTATTACATTATTTTTGTCATTTGTTACAATACATGAAAACTTGAAAGCTTGTGTATACCACATATTTTAACTACCAATATCCTATTACGATATTTACTTCATTGGTAATCATACAAGCAAAGGTGACACCCTGTGTATACCACAGATCTTGACTACTTATATCCTATTACGTTGTTTACGCCGCGTTTGTCATCATATGCGTAAACATGACAGCGTGCGTATATCACAATTTTTGACTACCAGTTTTTTATTACAATGTTTGTGGACGTTAGTCATCATAAGTGAAAACGTGACGTCTTGTGTGTACCATAGAATTTGACTACCAATATCTTATTACATTGTTTGTGTTGTTTTTCATCATACGCAAAAATGTGACAACCTGTGTAAACCACATATTTTTACTACTAGTTTTCTATTACGATGTTTGCATTGTTTGTCGTGTAGGCGCAAACATGACAGCTTTATGTATACCATAGATTTTGACTATCAGTTTCATATTACGTTGTTTATGTCATTTGTCTCATATGTGCACATGTGACACCCTCTATATACACAGATCTTGACTACCAAAGAGTATCATATTATGATGTTCACGTCGTTTGTCGCATATGCGTAAACGTGATAGCCTATGTATACCACAAATTTTGACTATCAATTTACTATTATGATGTTTACATCATTTGGAGCATATGCGCAAATGTGACAACTTGTGTCTACCAAATTTTTGACTACTAGTTTCCTATTACACTTGTTTGTGTTGTTTGTCACCATATGCGTAAATGATACAAACTTGTGTATACCATAGATTTTGACTACCAATTTCCTATTATGATGTTTGTGTCATTTTTCGCATACGCACAAATGTGACAGCCTATGTATACCACATATTTTGACTACTAGTTTCCTATTACGATGTTTGCATCATTTGTTACATACGTGTAAACGTGACAACCTATGTATACCATAGATCTTAACTACTAGTATCTTATTACATTGTTTATGTAGTTTTTCATCATAAGCATAAATTTGACTTCCTTTGTATACTACATATTTTTACTACCATTTTCCTGTTACGATGTTTGCGTCATTTGTCATCATACGTGCAAAGTGACACCTGTGTATACCACAAATTTTGACTATCAGTTGCTCATATTACAATGTTAGGTTGTGGAGCCTGTTTTCATGTGAGAAAGTGTTGAAGACTGTACACTAAGTGTATTATACACTTTCCACAGTTGTCTTGTTGGGGTTCGGGGTTTTGGGCCTTAAAATGTGCCCGATATATCGGAAAATGTGATTTTCTCATATGGGCGGGTTTTTTGACCCATAGGTTTATGAGACGGTTTTGGCCCATGGTTTTGATACCACAACTTTGTAAAAAAGCTTGCCAGCGATTGTCTATTTATATGGTTTTGTGCATATGGTAGATGTAATGTAAAACATTGCGTAGATGTGCTTTGAATTCGAGTGTGAATTTCGTAGATTTTGTTGAGCATAGCTCCAAACATATTTGGGTATTATATTGAGAGAGCGGTGGCGTGTAATAAAATATGAGCAAGTGATTCTTGGTGGACGTAGCCCATTGGGTGAACCACGTTAAATATTGTTTCTTTGTGTTGTGGTATTTTATTCGCACTTTTATTTGAGATATGTAATATTTTATGCATATTAGTTTCTAGTGTTGCGATTCCGCGAGGGATTATTTCGCATATTTTATCCCTTATTTCCTAACATACAATGTTTGCATCGGTTGTCGCATATGTGCAAACGTGATAGCATTTGTATACCACATATTTTGATTGCCGTTTCCTATTACAATGTTTGCCTCATTTGTCGCATACCCATAAACATTAAACCCTGTGTATACCATAAATTTTGACGACCACTTTCCTATACGTTGTTTGATTCGTTTGTTGCATACACGCAAATGTGATAGCTTATGTATACCACACATTTTCATTTCTTGTCAAATACATACAAAAAAATGACATCTTGTATATCCCACTATTTTTCACTCCTAGTATCCTATGCAATGAAAGCATTAATTTAGCAGTTTATAAGATATTTTATCCATGGTTTTAATTTTTCTAAATATTTTCATTTTAATTACACATTGATTTATATTATTTTCTCTCTAAACTACTAACAATTTTGTGCAGCTTCTTACACTTATCTAAGATTAAAAATTGTCTAAAACTAATAACCCTTAGTTTTGTAGCATGATCAATCTAAGACATTTAGGTTTATAAATCAAAATGCCAAGATTTGTTTTGCAGGCCTCCTCTCAAGACCCAACCAATTTTTTTTTATCATTTAATTTTATTATCTTGCATCATCTTTCTTATATGTTTTGTATCATTGATTGTTTATTCCAAAAGTGAAACCATGTATGCTCTCCTCTCACATCTTAGGATGATCTTGAGGATCAAAAGCGGTTATCCTTTCACTTTTTTATTTTTAGGGGAAAGGTGACGTGGAAGTGACATCCACACACTTCCCATAGTCCTAGGAGTTTCGTGACCATGGATTTCACCTCCATGTACGTAGACACACCTCATGTTTCAACGAGGTATATAAATTATCAAGAGTCGTCGTTATTGGTTAAGTGCTTGTTTGTTTTAAGAGCGATGCAAAATAAGGGGCTTCCATGTCCTAATATTGAGGCCTCAAACAACATGCTTGCAACACGGACTTGGGCCCCATGTACCGCAAGGTATATTGGGTACTCCCCTAATGAGCTCATATTCCTAGTCTAGGAAAATTTTAGGCACATATCAAGCTATTGTGCAAGGAGGCTACACTTCCCAAGATCACTCACTAGTCGAACCCACATTGATACATAGGTAGTGAGCATGTGCGAGTGTGATGGAAATAAAATCAACAATAAAAGCAAAAGAAAGGATTTTCTTGTGGCAGTATGGGGGGACATGGGTGACGTGGCAGAAAATAATGAGACAATTGAAGCTTTTAGTACCAACCTTTTTGAGGAGAGAGAAGATGCAACACTAGGAGTGTGATTTGGGAAAAATGAAGCAAGTTGGGGCACCATTAATAAGGTTGAGCCGTAAAAGATGATGTAATTCAACAAACAAAGGAGAGTCCCTAACTTTCTATGTTGCACCATTTTTGGCTATTGAGGATGTCTTCAAAGAAAGATTCAAACAAGGAGGTGTGATCGAGCATTTAACACCTTTGTTGGCAAGGGAGTTCCCTTCCCTATAAATTTGCTAAAAGATGACTTCAATAAAATCTTTGCTTCATAGCTATGATATTTTGAATGATGTTACTTGATGGTCTCAGGTAGGGGATTGATATTGTTTAGAATCTTGATGAGATTTATCAAGTCACTCTTAATGATGATATTGGTTGGGGTTGAGGACCGACCAATTTCATTACTTTCATGATGTCTAAAGCTTCCGCTCTATGGTTATTTCCAAAACCTAGAGATGTATCAAAAACCATGAATATATTACCCGATGGTTCATCAGTAACACCCCCACAACCCTAAGGGCACATATTCCCTATAGAGGAACCATCTACATTTAATTTACACAACCACTCGGGAGGAGTTTTGAGCGTGTAAATGCTCTATCAAGCATCAAATTTTCTTGGGGGAGGTGAAGAGAGATCTTTCGCTAGTTAATGATGCCAAGGAGATCAATATTAGAGTTACCTAATTTGACTTTGTGAAGAGTTAAGGTTTTTCAAAAGAGCGATGATGATAGAGTTGGAAATAGTGACCTCTCCGCTAGAAGATATTTCAAGCCAAAGTGAGGCCCAAGTTCTTGAAGGGTGAGGACCATTATTCAAAGGTGTCCTTTATAGAGCCGAGAAAAGTCCATATGTTTCCAAAATTATTGAGGATATAAGATCATATTCTAGAAGAAAAAGTACACTAGACAAAAAGATGGGAGGAGTATTCTACATTTTTAGCAGAAGTTGTATTGGGAAGGGAGAGAGTAACCTATTCATTACTGAGAATAACACTAGTAATTGTAGTGTTCTAAACGAGCCAGTGTGAACATGCCAATCTTGGGTATGACATGAGCATGCCAAGTGCTTGAGAGGGACATCATTTTTGATAGAAAAAGGGAGTTATACACTTGATTTAATAGAGAAGGATCGTAAGAGGTCTAAGGCTAGATAATCTTATCACAAGAGGCATATACGTTAATATGCAAGGGTACATAGTAGCAACTCAAAGGAGTCAACTAATCCAACTTGATTGCAATCACACCCTTGTAATTTAGGAAACCTCAATCTTGAAGGGGAGGACAATCTGTCGATGTAGTTAAGAACCGAAGTGCCCACCAGTGAATCAAATGAGGCATGTCTGGGAGCTAGGTAGGGTCCTTTGAAAGTGGATAAGTTGAGATTCACCAGTCATTTCAAAAGTTAATTTTATCACCATCTCCTAGACACCATTTGACACCTTTACATATAAAGTCCCTACAACTGATAATAGAGCTCTATATAAGCAATCCAATGGGAAGTTGGTTGTTAGAGAGGAAATCGAGTTGAGTCTCAAGTACTTGTCCCTCGGGAGAGTGGCCCATGGAGTATTGGATCCTATGGTAAAGGACCATCCAAATTTTGTAAGAAAAAAATTATTTATATCACTAATTCTTCTCAAACAGATGCCTCCCATTCTTTTTGGTTTACAAACCAAGTCCCACGCTACAAGGTGAGTTCTTTTTTTCTCTTCCGAACCCGAGTAGAAGAATTTTGAATTTGTCTCGAATTTTAAGGCCAACACTAGGGATATTTTTAAGAGAGATATTATATTGACATACGTTAGAGGGTGGATTTAAAAAGTTGAAGTTTACCATCTTGGCTTAGAGAGAGCCCTTGCAATTAGCAATTCCCCTTTGAAAATTTTCCAACATAGAATTCTAAAGCTCCTTTACCTATTTGCCTTTAAAGAGAGTAAGACCCAAATCGAAGGATAAAATTGACAATTTTGCATTCAAATATGTTTGTTATCTTTGTTTGACGCGTCTAGAGGGAGTGTTGAGGAAGGAGATATAACACTTGGCCAAATTGATATTGTTGACAAATTTTGCACTTATGCAAAAATGGGCAACTCGAAACCGTGCTTTCAATGGAATACATTGATGAAATGGACATAACTAGGGGGATTCATACAGTTCTATTATGTTTTTAGTTGCATCAATTGATTAACTACATGTAATTTGTAGCTATGTGTGTTACAAAATGTAACACCTCACATAAACTGCCATTCCATGTTTGTCTTCAGCAAGGAAACATAGAAGCTCGAAGGGCTAATGCATTTCCTTGATAACGATGGGAATAACAATTTAGGTGAAATGTTATATTCATGAACAACAAACAAATTTGTAGTTACATGAATGCGAGTTCATTATTAAGTTATAGGTACATCAAAACTCATTATTTCTGCATGTTTAAATACATTTAATTATGTGATTCAGTTGTTTTTTTCATTATAAAATCAATATCCATTATGAAAGCTTAATGCATAAAGAAGTATACAACTTAGTTATAAAAATTAATGTAATTTATTCATGAAGAAATCCAATGTTTCCCACACAAGCCGTGGGATGTAACTCATAACTATTGAAAAAGGAAGTACATGTGCATAAAACTAAAAGTAGAGTATTGTAGAGGAAACCCATCACCGCCTTGGGTTTTCTCCTAATCTTCTTGTTTCAGCCCAACGCCATCTTTCATTCATGTTATCCACGAGCTACAATAAAGATCTCGTGGTTTAATCTGTACTCATGTACTATCTAACTGCATGCAAGTGGATTTCCTAATATCGAAGCATAAGGTACATATAACTAACAGATACCGATTTAAAAAAATATTATATTAAAGTAGCACATATGATTCCCATAATAATGACGGAAAAAGAAAGAGAAAAGAAAAGAAAACTATGGAACAAAAGAGAGGCCAAAATACCTCATTATTTTTCTAACTATTTTCTTGAGTGTGCAAAGTCAGTTGTAACAAAAGAGATCAATACGTGTTTTAAAATTTTGTACTATCAAGTATAAATTCCACTCAATGACCAAACATATTCAAGAATAGAAGAAAATGAACGACTCATGCATTTCAAATTTTGAGATATCCAGATCAATTATCAAAAGGAATTAAACAAATGATCAAGTACAAATGAATCAACAATACAATGATTTTAGAATAATGAAGCCGACATTTACTTATTACTTTCATATTATGAGCTATCAATGAAATCAATCTCAAAACAACAATGATAATTAAGTGCCACAAATTAATGATCAAGTTACCATTAAAGAATCACACCGAGGAAGTCTACATGATGATGATCAAATGACAAGTTTGCATAACTCAAGTAATTTCATACTTTTCGTAACATTAAGATGCATGTAGTCATTTCTAGATTAAGTTAAAATTGAGGTTATCACTAATAATTTCTCATATTTCAAAATGATCAAGAAGGTCCACTCATCATGTACCATAATGCTTCCAAACTTGCAAAAGTAAGATAAGGAACAACTTGTAGTTTTTAAGTACAAAGTTCAAATGAAGGTACAATCTTGTTAAACAACTTGGATGCATCATCAAGTAGTTTTCAGATTGAAAATATAACTATGATCAAAAGAAATAAATTATCTTTCATTACAAAGTCATTCGTGCTCAAATCAAAGCCATGAAGAATCTAATTCACATGAAAATAGCTTTTCAGACAAGTACAGTTTTGCAAAATTCATCATGGACTTCAAGATTGTAGAGTTTATCCATCAAAGTGACAACTCAAACATGCTCAGAAGAATAAATTCTCAAAAAAAGTAGCCATACAAATACAAAATCTATGAAGTATAAATGGCTCCCCAACTTTCAACGAATCAACTTAGCCATGCAAAATTGTTCCATAAAAGAATTCTAGAAATACATTTCATGCAGGGAATATTTTCTAAGTAAAGACAAAATATAATCAATATCCATTTAAAACCTCAATCGATTCTTAAGGAGGAGTTCATATATAAATTATTGTGTAACAGATAGAAAATAACTCATTTATCATCAAGCATAGGAAATTATAAAGCTTGAATGTTATAGGAACAACAATACAAAGTTTCGAAGTAAAGGAATGACAACATGATCTAAGAATGGAAAGATAGGTACAACTTTCCGTAATCAGTTATCAATCAAGGAGATACTTCACTATACATTTTTCAAAGCTCCAACTCACAAAAATCTTACAATTTATGTAGAGGAAAATACATGCTATTATAGATTCCACAAGTATTCGAAACAAAATGCACCAAGGATCTAAAATAGAATTCTAACTACATATAGTAAGTGATCCATTCGAATGTAGTGTAGAAGGAAGATATTGGTTCGCATGATAAATAATTCCCAAATAGCTCCTTTAGTAAGAGGAAAATGCTCATATCATATACAACAATGCACAATGAACTTGATGCATAAGGAGCCAATCTTCAAAAACAACAGACTATATACTTCAATCAGATGCAAGAATTCTAACATAGCTCAGTTCAAACGACATTCGAAGGCTGTAGATGCTAATAGGACTAGATTCATTCATTGCCTCAAAGTTTATCACATTCAAAACCCTCACTTAGATTTTGGGGAGCTATGTTTTAAGTTAAGAAATGATATTCCATGCTCTACAAGACAATGTATGAGTTTGAAGTTACCAAAAAGAGCATATTCAAGAAATGAAGGATTTTTTTCATAGGTTACTCCTACCAGATACCCAACACTACATATCCAAAATGTCATAGAGAAGCAAAGTAGTAACCACCATCCATGGAAAAGCAAAGAATCCAGAACACTATATGTGGCACATTGAAATGAAAAAAAGGGTTTTGTAATATTCGAGTCGGATCAAGAAGACACATATTTGCACAGTCAAGAAAAATATATGTAACTTAATTTGTAACAAAATACATCATATGCGCACACCAAACAATGGAAACTTCTTGAAGTTTTACATGAAAAACCAAAAACCAGAGCTCCCGACTTAGAAATGGAGGTTGAATTCTTGAATGATCTGTAGGTAGCCACTCAAAATAAAATAATGGTGCCAAATACAAGAAACTTGGGCTATTTTACCTTCTTCAAATAGCTTCAAGAGATCACAAACAACAAAATATGAAGAGATCGTAGCATAAAACAAAATATGTAGAGCAAGAAATCATACCATTAAGAAACAATGGAAAGGAAATATGGAGAGCCCATATCCGAATTAAAGGGTACGAACCTGTAAATGGGTATTGCAAATCAGAGAAAATAATGTAAAACCCACACTCAAAATAGCAGAGCCATTCAAGGTTAAATAAGTTACTATAAGGTAAAAGCAATCATCAAATAGAAAGGAGCTCAAAGAAAAGAGAAGAAAATGCAAATCCAAATTTGTGGAAATTGAAGAATACCCAGATCAGAAATAAGAAATACCATGCATACACGAATACTCACGTTTTAAGTAATCAGATCTATGATTTCGATGAAGAAAATCATTTCTTAATACACACAAATAGAGGAGAATTTTCAGGAATATTGCTCAAAATAAAGGTACTTGGAATGAGCCTTGGACTTAAAATGCTAGAAAATGCAAGAGAACACGAGAGAAAATCAAGCATTTTGAAGTTCAATTCATGTTGAAACCAAAAACATGATAAGGAGAAGCTAGTAATGTTGGAGAAGATACAACCTTACCTTATCTTTCAAAGCATTCAAGCCACGTAATCCTAACGTTTAGCTTGAATCGGTGTTAGGATGGATCAAATAATGGCGGTGACAACTTCGTAGTGAGATCAAAGTAGAATAGATGACAAGAAAATCAAGTATTTATGCTTACTGAGTAACCTTGCAGAGCCCATGAAGAGCACATAAACAAGCTCCAATACATAAAAATGGTGGTTTGGAATGATTTTGTCAGGGCTTTGCCAACATTAGGCTCAACCTTTGCAAATGACCAAATGGTGGGTCGAATTTCCATTTTTTTACCATAATCCACAAGTTAGGTAAAATTAACCTATCATAAAATCAAAGGATGGAGATCAATGGCTCCAAATTTGTAAGTCCGATCAAACGGTGTGGATGTACATGGATATAAATTACCAATATCTAAATAGTATGCAGATCAATGTTCAAAGATCAAACACCAAGATTAATACAAGCCAACTACTATATCAACGATGGAAATCAACTTGCCATAAGATCAATGGCCCCGATTTGGGCATTAAAATTGATAGAATGTAGCTCATCTTATCACAAAGTGTAGATAATCAACGGCCAAGATCAAGATAATACTTGATGGGTGTCGTTATTCCTTTCATTTAATAAATTCTTTGTTTATATCATATTCAAACCAGGGGTGTGTCTGAAGCTATATGCAACAAAAAAATCTTAGTGATTTAGTAATTGTCTGTAGGTATTTGTTATTTTATTTTCTCGAGGTTTTTGTAGTGTCCTTAGGATTCCATGGCCAAAGCCTTATTATCTCTATCGTTGTAAGAAACTTGCTAAAATAAACACTCATTGCTGGAAATAAACACACATATAAAAGTAAATAGATTGCTAGAAATAAACACACAATGTAGAAGTAAACACACTTTGCTTGGAAATAAACACAATTGAAAATGTTGTGAAAATCTTACAAGGAAATAAAAATCTAGTCTATAACACTGCATAGGATAAGTATACTGTGAGTTCAACTTAAAGAATTAAAAATATTTACAGAATTAATAGATCTACACTATTTGCTTTATAAATATAAATACCAATACAACGAGGGTCCTGGTTCTTGGAGGAGTGGGCCCTTGCTCTACCTTGAATTAGGGTTTGACAAGGTAATATTCTCTCAAAACGAAGTGACTATTTTATTCCTGAAATGTTGTCTTACAAAAACGTACTATATCTTTTTATATCTCTATCTCTGTGTATCTATATGTATATGTTCTCTTTAAATCTATCTACAAGTCTTTATATATAAATATATATATATATATATTTCATTCAAATCTGTATTTATGGCCATAATTGTTCTACCTATTCAGATGGAACCGAATAGTGCCCAAAATAGATGTTAAATTTGGAACCTTTTTGGACGTAAAACTGTCTGATAAGTTATCCCTGGATCTTTGAGTATGAAGAATCAGAAATCTTCTTATCTACCCCTGATTAAAAGACTAATTGATTTCTTTATCATTGGATGTTGCCAAAATAAATAGATTCCCATTGGTTCCGGAACCTTGGAGAAGTTCCGGAACTAAAGAGGATTGTTCTTGATTTAACCGTGAAAGTTCTGGAGCTAAACACAGGAGTTCTAGAGCTAAGTGCTGGAGTTAGGAACTAAGTCCAAAAGTTACGGAACTAAGTGATAGAACTCATAAAATGTGTGATGGGATAAGTGCATCAAATTGGTGGACAAAAGGGGTCATAAGTGAACTTCATATTGCAAAAAACAGTAAAATCTCAACTTGTAGGGATTATTAGCAATACGCACACTCAAAACTAGAAAAAAATTATATAAATATAAATCGTAGTATTCGGAATCAAGTTTCTAAAATACTATTTTTTTAAAAAAATGGACAAGTTTAGCTATATTAAAAACTTAAAATTATATGACTCGGTTTTTGTTTTTGAAAAAACCTATAAAATTCAGTAGTCTGTTTGCCCGTGATTTGGATGACCAAATCTTTTTTTTGTTTGATGAAAATTTAGATGTAGTTGTCTATCTTGGGATGGATTTTATTTTGTATTTTTGGAGTAATTTTTTTATATGATAATTTCCGTGAAAGTGGTAGGAAAAGATTTAGAAAACAGAGCGCTTTCCGTTTTCCCGTCATAACTATATCAAAAATATCGAAATCAAATATTTTTTTAACGTGTATAGAATTTCTCCACACTTGGGATGGTATAAGTTTTATCACATTTTGATAAGCGAAACAAAAGTTGCAGTCTTAAATGTAGACATGAACATTCATGGAATTTTTTTAAAGACCTATTGTTAGTAAAAATTATAAAATGATATTTATTTTATTCTATTCACTTTAAAATTAATATTTCTATGAAGCTAAGTCTCCCTACACGATGAAACCATTTTTGTGAAATGTTTTCAGTTTTTTAGCATGGTTCAAGTTTGTGGAAGAGAAAATTTGAAGTTTTTTGACCCTTTACACTTCATAATGACCTTCCATAGCTTTGGTTGGGGCAAAACAAAGATTTCCCGAGCCTTAGGGTCAGATTTGATGATATAGATAGAACCACAATCGCAGGTTTTTAAATAAGAACCGTGATCGAGATTTATAAATGAGCGTAGTTTATAAAGCACGATCATAGTTCGAAATCATATTTATACGCATCCCAATGTTCTAATTACCATGTGATTTTTACTGTTTGACTTTACCGTATGAATTACTGTGAAATTTTGTCGTTTTCTACACGTTTTTCTTATCACCGGAAGTAAAACATCATGGGAGACAAAAAATGAAGTAAAAAAGGAAGTCATTAAGTAAAAAAACACCAAATGAATTAGAGGTAAACAAATTTCAAAATGTTGAGCGAATGCGAATCTTCGTGAATCAAGAAGAGGTTCATCTTCAACCTCTACTATTGTAAGCAATGAGGAACTAGGTAATCTTTCATCATCAATGTTGAAGTAAAATTAAATACTCGTGATGAAGATATTTTTACTGTCAATGTTGGAGAAGAATTAAATAATCATGATGAAGCAAATGTTGAAATTAAAGGAGATAATGAAAATGTGAATAAATAAATTCAAAGTTGAAACTCAGTAGGCAAGTAAAATTTGACAAAAACACCTCCTAGGATTTTCCGTAAGAAAATTATTTTATTGAAATTGATGAAAACATTTTGAAACCAATGTGTGACAAACTTTTGAATGAAAAATCAGAAAAACCACTTCGAAATTTGGGATAATCATTTTGAAATTTTAAATGATTACCAAAGATGTCAGTTGTTAGTTAGTTTGATGAAATTGAATAAAATGAGACCTACATTAAACACCTTAGGATTGAAAACATCTAATATATGTGGTCAAACCTCTATAATTGTTAAAAACCTTCATGATGCATATCACAATGTTGGTGTCAAGAGACGCGCTTCTACGGATAATAATATTGTGCGCCGTGTACTTGCTACTAGTGTTGTAAGTGAATCAATAAAAACAACGTTTGATTACGTAAACAAGTAAAATGTTGTAAGTTAATTGAAAAACTCTAATGAAAGTAATTGAAAGATGTAATATCCTTCAATCACTCAATAACACCGATTTTTGGGCATTTTTCGCTAGAGCACCGCGTAAGGAAAAACATAATACGATGCTATAAGAGAAGTTATTCAATTTTGGCATGATAACACTAGAGTTTCACCTAATATAAGAGATGTAAAGCGAAGAGTTGGTTCTATTAATCACGAACCACATCCAAAATATTTCTTAAATATGACTCAAACTCAATTTTTTCGTAATTTTGAACAAGAGCATCTGGAAATTAAAATTAGTCAACGTTTTTTTGAAATGTTAAAACCATTCTATGTGAAAATTAACCATGCTCGCACCACTTGTTGTAGGCAACATGTTGAATTTTCTATGCATTATGCTAAATTTTTATGTATTCGTTCTATTTTTCATTTTGAAACTATGTTATCGGAATGTGGTGTTCAAGTTCCACCAATATCTTCCAGTGATTTCATTCCTATGATATTTTGTGAAAAAGAATTTGGATAATTTTTTTATAGTCATGATTGTTTAGATAGAAGTTGTGGTACATGTGGCGGATTACCTAAATTAGAAAGTTGCATCCATAAGCAAATTGAAGGTGCAATAGGCAATAATTTAGTTGAGTTTGATAAATATAAATAAGTTGCATATCGGTTGAAAGATGGAAAAAGTCTAAATGGTGTGAGCTAGTTCGAGAACATATGCTTGTTTTTTAATTTATGAGAAAATTTAAGGATGAAATTGTTTGAGTATGATAGGCATACACACACGAGCTCGATGGTTGGATGAACACTTCAAGATATGCAAAGACACATTTCCTATTGGTACTATTGTTTAAAGTGGTCAATTTTTCGAGACTTACACATTGCTGACCGCAAATGGAGGTTCAATCATAGTATTACAACTCAAGACAAGTTTCTATTTTTGTGCATATAACATTTATACAACCTCCGACGATAAGACAAAGAATGATTTTTTTTTAAGATAGTACCGGTTTTATATCGTGATGATAGTACTCATTCTACTCGAATTTGTGCAAGGGTGTTTCGGTTATTTTATGGAAACTTGTCTAATAGGGAAATCGACTTCAAACAACATTATATATGGTGAGATAATTGCATGTTTCGGTTTAAGAATGCACAAATGTTTTATTGGATGAGCAAGATGTACGTCAAGATGGGTGTGCAACATATTTGAAGTTTCACCGAGGTTGTACATAGAAAAGATAGCATGACGGTAGAGGGTCATGTGTGAAAAAATCTCTTGCAAGAGAAGAGTTGAAGTACAAAGATGATGTTAAATTGAAAGATGCAAAGATCATAGTGGAATGATGTATTGACAACATGGCCCAAGGTTCTCAAGAAAATTTCATGGTTCGCAGATATTTTTGGTTGATAGAGGAACAACAAATTTCTAACTACGAGGATTGTATGACACTTACTAGGTCCAAAGTGATATGCACTCATTTTGTATCTCGATGCTACTTTGTGGGCCACATGGACAAGAAAGTTTACATGTTTTTGTGCATCTTGTATCGAATTTGTCACTTGCTTGAGTGTGATTCACAAGAATGGGTGGATGGATGAATTTGTAGGCTTCTAACTCCAATTCCTAGTTATCAACCTCCAAAAGCATTACGACTAGTTTCTGCAGATGAATTTGTAACATCCAAGGACTTTGACGAAAATTTGATTTTGGTGCGACAAGATATTTATGGTTATTTACAATTTTTGTGTTGAGTTATGTCCATTGAAATTTTAATATGTACAATTTAAATTTGAGTTGAAACCTTTTATTTTTGTAGGACATGTTTGCAGTTATTACGACCGAAGACAATGAAGAAGGAACAAACTATTTATTATGTCATTGCATCGAGGAAAGAAATAAGTTGACTTCTCATGTTATAGATGACGAAGATATTGAGTACCCTACAAGGTCAGTGGTAGTTACTAAAACTTGGCTTTGATAGTATCCATTAAAAAAATCCTCTATTTGGGTGTTTGAAGACTTTGAGAAACACATGAAAATACTCTTATATTCGCATCTAGTTCTAGTGACAAATATTCAGCTGTATAGATATCGAGGAAGGCCTAATAACAAGATTCTTTGGAAGGTTTGAGAGTCAGATCATGAAGCAATCTTGTCCGCTATTTATAGTAGATCCGATCTTGATGATTCATTGGAATGAATTTACAATGCTCATGTCTGGTATATATAATTTCTTTGGTTTATATAAATTTGTTAGATAAATTTAAATTCATATATTTTATTAAATTTGTGTATTGTGTATATATCTAGTATGGTTTTGATTTGAAACTTAAATTTCTTTGACTAACACTTTATGTGCATGTTAGAGGTGCTAGAAAATCTTCCACCTTCACGTGGTTGGGCTTAGTTAGTAGACAATTATAAATTCTCGAAGCTAAGAGAAACTTTCATTGTTTTACAAGAAAAGAGAAGCAATTAATAATGATTTATGTACCTGTGGAGGGGGTTCTTGGCTCTCAGAGGAGGTAGCCCAGAAAGACATGGAGTTTAGAGAACCAAAATGATGCCTCCCAAGTTTTTACAAAACCATTCCTACGCACGTGCACAAATCGGTTCGGTGCCACGACCACCATTTGTAAAATATACCATTTGACAACCTTACACTGGCTCAAATTGCACTATTCCGCACGTTTGCAAACAATAGGGCAGTGAGAGCACCGATTGGAGAAGAAAAAAACTGAGATAGACTATTGTATAGGGTCCTTATGCTGAGATGTAGGATCAGATGAGACGTCTCTAGGTACCACGGAGTACGCGTAGCCACCCATCAAAGTTAAACGATTTTTTTGTCTCGGGTCTCTAAAGGACTATGCTTGACGAGGTAGCCAGAATCAACGATGTTGTCACACACTAAAATTACACCTACTCTAGCGTTCACCTAGCCACCCGGACATGTCGGCGTAGTCAGTTCGGTACCACAACCCACTGTTTGTAAAATATACCATTTGATAGCCTTACACTGGCTCAAACTACACTATTCCGCATGTTTGCAAAGAATAGGGCAGCGAGAGCACCAATTGGAGAAGGAAAAAACTGAGATAAGCTATTGTAGAAGGTCCTTATGCTGAGGTGTAGGATTAGACGAGACGTCTCTAGGTGCCACGGAGTGCGCGTAGCCACCCGTCGAAGTTGAACGATTTTTTGGTCTTAGGGCTCTTAAGGGACTATGCCTAGATGAGGCAGCTCGGAAGCAAAGACATTGTCGCACATTGAAATGATGCCTCTAGCATTCACCTGGCCACCTAGACATGTCGACATAGTCGGTTTGGTGCCATAACCCACCGTTTGCAAAATATACCGTTTGTGACCTTACACTAGCTCAAACTACACTAATCCATACGTTTGCAAAAAATAGGGCAACGAGAGCACTTCGATTGGAGAAGGAAAAAAATTGAGACACGATATTGTAGAGTGAAGTGTAGGATCGACAAGATGTATCTAGGTGCCATGGAGTGCACATAGCCACTCGTTGAAAATGAATGATTTGTTGGTCTCAAGGCTTTTAAGGGACTATGCCCGAACGAGGTAGCCTGGAAGTAATGACATTGTTGCGCACCAAAAAGATTCCTCCTCTAGCATTCACCTGGCCACTCAGATGTATCTGCAATTAGTTCGGTGCCACGACCCACCGTTTACAAAATATATCGTTTGATAGTCTTACATTATCTCGAAACTATATTATTTCGCACGTTTGCAAACAATAGGGTAGTGAGAGCACCGATTGGAGAAGGAAAAAACCAAGACATAATATTATAGAGGGTCCCTATGCCGAGGTGTAGGATCAGACGAGACATCTCTAGGTGCCACAGAGTGCGTGTAGTCACCCGTGGAAGTTGAACGATTTTTTGGTCTCAGGGCTCTTAAGGGACTACACCCAAACGAGGTAGCCTAGAAGAAATGACGTTGTCGCACCAAAAAGACACCTCCTCTAGTGTTCACCTAACCACCCAGATGTGTCGGTGTAGTCGGTTCAGTTCCACGACCCACGGTTTGTAAAATATACCGTTTGACATCCTTACATTGTCTTAAACTACACTATTTGGTGCGTTTGCAAACAATAGGGCAGCGAGAGTACCGATTGGAGAAGGAAAAAACCGAGACAACCTATTGTAGAGGGTCCCTACCTAAAGGTATAGGATTGAATGATATGTCCTTAGGTGCCACAGAGTGCACGTAGTCACCTGCCGAAGTTGAACATTTTTTTGGTCATAGGGTTCTTAAGGGATTACGTTTGAACGAGGTAGCTGGAAGCAATGACGTTGTCACACACCAAAACAACGCTCCTCTATTGTTCACCCGACCACCTAGACATTTCGGCATAGTCGGTTTGGTGCCATACCCACCGTTTTCAAAATATACCGTTTGACAACTTTACACTGTCTCTAACTACACTATTCGACGCGTTTGCAAAGAATAGGGCAGCGAGAGCACCAATTGGAGAAGGAAAAAAAAGACATGATATTTGTGTGCATGTATACTTTGCTTAATGCTAAATCAAATGAAGCAAGAACTACCACCTAAAATAGTTCTACAATTTAGCTAAAACAAAACATAAACACCATCATGATAAGAATTAAACAAGGGTTAGATGCTAGCATTCATCAATACAAACTTTGAAACTAACAATGCTAAATATCTAAACTCCTCTATTCTCTAACAACAAATAAATGAATGGACCTAAGTAAGCTCCATGGCTATCAAAATAGTTGTCCTTAATGCTCCAAGAACCTAGGAATGGGGGCTAATCAAAGTTGGGCTACAAGACCCTTTTGACACCTCCCATATGACCCAAGCACTTTAAGAAAGAGGCTTAACTCTTCAAGATGATGAACTCTCAAAAGGGCAAGGTGCAAGCTCTTAGTCTCTTTGCTATATGCTTTGCATTTTCTCTCTTAGAAAGTTTAGGTGTAAGTAAAAAGGTAGGTGGAGGGCTCTTTATATAGCCCAAAGGATAAAGGATTCAACACATTCTCATGAATGTGGGATAAAGGTAAAACATGATTAGGAATGGATAAGGTTGCTTTATTAAAGGTAACCTTACTTTAGAAGGGTTTAATACATGTTTAACAAGTCATGGGAGTTGGGGGTATTTTAATTAATCAAAGGTGATTAATTAATAGGTAGATGTAAGCTTATAGAAGCTAATTAGAGGAATATTAGTACGATTTAGGCTATTAGAAGGGGATTAAATCAATTAAATATTGATTTATTGGTTAAATGGAAGGGAAAGCTAATTAATTAATAATAATTAATTAGTCTAGGTAGAAGGGGTGATTTATTAACGGAAGGTCGTTAATTAGGGTATTTGTTGGATAGTTGACTTAATTAATTAGCGTATTGTAATTAATTAACGACAATAAGAGGGAATATGAGCGTTTTTGAAGATATATCGTCGATTTTTAGAGAAAGGGGATAATTAGCGCAATTTAAGTATTTAAATTGCTTGGGCATAATTATAGGTGTCTACATTTGCCCCTCTTTGGGGTGGCGTAAGTGATGCCACTTCAAAGATAGTAGACGAAAGAAAATTTTGAAGGGATAGAAGAAAAATTAGTAGGAGGGAGAGATGCCCCCTCGAGTGTTGATGGGGTGATGAAGGAAGTTGATCGACGATCGAAAAATATGAGAAGTAGGCAGAAGAATGGGGATGAGGCAGGATGCCCGAAGGAGAGGGGAATTAGGGGTGAAAGAGAAGTGGTGTATAAGAAATATGGAAGAGGGGGAGAAGAGATTAGCCTCAGCCGCGGATTTGTTTGAAACAATTTGGATGTCATCATATTGCCATAGGAACTACGTCATCGGTCCTTATGAAAAATATAAGCATACGACAAAGGTAGAATGACATGAAAAGCCATAATACGAACAATTGTCCATTGCTGAAAATACCAACTCCACGCAACATACAAAAATGCAATGCAATACGAGAAGGAAACAAGCTCATCTAACAGGGAAAACAAGTACGAACGCACATATCCAACCCAACAACGGTCAAGACAGTTGTACAAATGTTTTGTTATCAGTGCTGGAGAGATCCACAAGTTCATGATTGATGACAAGGGTTAAAAATGATGCCCCAAGCAAGGATACATGCAAGGGGAAATGAAAATGGACACGGGGTCCATGAAAAGCGTTTGTGCGCAACGAAACAACACCAGGCAACCAAAAGTGCCCCAGAGTACAGACGAAGCAAGTAGCTAGCTTTTGTGAATGGTTGTGAATCCGATGATCCACGAGTCGTATTAATCGAGGAAGATGTGAGACAAACCAATAGGATATGGAGAAAATACCATGCGCAAGACACAAGTTTCAGCCGTAAGAAGCAAGTTACCATTTTGTAGGGTTTTTTACTTTTTAGGATTTTTTGAAAAATTTTGCCTTGTTTTTGGATTTTTTTGATATAGTAAATGTTTGTATTGTTTTGGCTTTCGAACCATGATAAACAATAGAAGAAAGGAGAATAAGAAAGTTAAAGGGCCTAGGGGCAACCGAAAGTTCCCTAGGTGGAAGAAAAGAGAAACAAAGGACAAATAATGTCATTGTGTAATGGAAAAATTAAGAAAAAATAATTATTTACGAGGGTGTGAAGAAGAATAAAAATCGCCAGGGAGCAATAAAATTGTCCAAGGGAGAAGAAAGGGGTATTGGACAAAAATACTCCAATATGGTGAAAAATAATTATTCCACAAAGTGAATAGAGGAGAAAACGGTGAGCTAAATGGGTGTCCCGGCCGTCTGATCGGTGAAAAATAGGTTAATATACCCCCCAGGGGGGGTAAGAACATCTCAATCAGGTCATTTAAACCGCTCAGTTTAGAAAACTTACCGTGAGGCTCGACACTCGGGAGAGATGGTGATCACACGTGATCGTGTGAGGCATGTCAGATAGATTGTAGATGATAGATATGTAGACAATATCAAATGATGTTTTCAAGTGTTATTTTGATGTATATGGATGGGATGATATGATGATATTGGTGCGGGGGAATATATTTTTGATTATGCGCAACCCCTCTTGCCCCATTGATGATATGATATGTGATGATTAGCTTAGCATACATGCATGATGTAAAACTTAGAATTTTTGTTTATATATGATGTATAGATGATGCTAGATGTGATGATAATGATGGTAATGTGATGTGAATGATAACAAAACAGAGCACATGTAAGAAACACAACCAAATGCTACAAAGAACACCAGGAATTAATGCAATACACCATGAATCACCATGCCTTATTAACAAATAACAAAACACAACCAAATGCATTAAGAAATAAATAAAGAATTAACACACTAGCATGGCGAAACCCGCTACAATATGCACAAGCAAGAATGAATCTATTCTAAGCAAGAAAAGATAAACTATGAAAAAGTACACCCAAGCAACAAACAACTCAAAAGTAAGCACGTAAAACACTATACAAGCAACAAGCAAAGCAAGAAAACAAGACAAGGCAAGTAAATGTTTTTGTAAGATATGTTTTCATGCACCGATTTTCTATTGTTTAGGTTTTTGTGAAACAATTTTCTATTGTTTTTGTGTTTTGTGAAACAATTTTCTATTGTTTTTGTGTTTTCTCAAAACAATGTTCTATTGTTTTTGTGTTTTCTCGAAACAATGTTCTATTGTTTTTGTGTTTTCTCGAAACAATGTTCTGTTGTTTTTGTGTTTTTCGAAACAATGTTCCATTGTTTTTGTGTTTTTTTTTCGACACAATTTTATATTGTTTTTGTGTTTTCACAAAACAATGTTCTATTGTTTTTGTTTTTTCCTCGAAACAATTTTCTATTGTTTTTGTGTTTTCTCAAAACAATGTTCTATTGTTTTTGTTTTTTTCTTGAAACAATTTTCTATTGTTTTTGTGTTTTTAACAGTTTTCCAAAGCTATGTGCAGGTAACCAAGAAAGCATGGATGCCCCCAGCGTTAGGTGGGGAATATACAAGGGCAGAAGCCACGCACTTATAAACAAGAAGGTGAAGTTGTTGAGTTGCCCCAGCGTAAGATGGGAAATAACGAAAGACCACGTCCCTTATAGACGAATAGAAGAAGGCAAAGCCGGATCAAGGCTGGACAAGATGGTGTGCACAAGGAAACTCGAAGGCAGAACCAGGTCCAGGCTAAAGACAACTACCCTTCTAATACAAAATGCTTGTGAACAACGAATCCTCCCGAGGTGCCGGAAACCGGTTTTCACCCAAGGACTTGTCCAAAGTGCCACAATTGCGTGGTTTTCACTAGTGGACGACCTGTTTTCTCTTTTTCTTTTTCTAATTTTTTTTTTTTTTTGTATATATATATATTTTTTTTTGTGTTTTTTTTTTTGTGTGCCATGTTTAGGCATAAAACCTCTTAAGATGCATGGCATTCATGGGCTCCCGGAGCTCATCACCATTGGGGTGAGCTAACTTGTATGCCCCTGTGCCATACTTGGCAACTATGACATAGGGTCCTAACCAGTGTGGTTCGAACTTCCCTTTCTTTTCTCACTCTGCTCTGGTGTTGAACTGGTTCTCCTTCATAACTAAATCACCCACCTCAAACTGGCGAGGGATGATTCTCTTGTTGTAGTTGCGGGAGATTCTGTGTTGATATACTTTCAGGTGATTAAGAGCGCGAATGCGCCTCTCATCCAGGAGCTCTAACTCAGCCAATCTTGCCACTCGGTAATCTTCATCCTTATCCAAATAGTCCCGAAGAGAAATTCGCAGGGATGGGAGTTCAATCTCTAAAGGGATGATAGATTCTGTCCCGAACATGAGGGAATATGGCGTCGCACCCGTAGGAGTGCGAATTGATGTTCGTAGGCCTAGAGGGCTGGGTGGATTTGTAGGTGCCAGTTTCGACCAGTTTTGCTAACCATCTTTTCCATTATCTTTACCAAAGTCTTGTTTGTTGCCTCAGCTTGTCCATTACCCTGAGGGTAATATGGCGTGGACCATTTCAATCTGATTTGGAACCGTTGGCAAAGACCTTTCACAGTTTTGTTCTTAAATGACTTCCCATTATCTGTGACAATGGCTGCAGGGATACCATATCGGCAAATAATGTGATTCATGATGAATTTAGAAATTTGTGCTCCTGTGACATAGGTTAAAGGGATAGCCTCCACCCATTTTGTAAAGTATTATGTAGCTGTGATGATATGTGTATGACCATCAGATGAGGTAGGAGTAAGCTTCCCTATTAGATCAAGTCCCCACTTGGAGAATGGCCATGGGGTAGTGATTGGTTGCAATGGTTGTGATGGAGCATGGATGAAATTTCCATACTTTTGGCATAGCACACATTTTCTAACATAATTACAACAATTAGTTTCCATGGTGGGCCAATAGTAACCTACTCTTAACAGTTTCTTAGCCAAGACCATTCCGTTTGTATGTGCTCCGCATACTCCTTCGTGTACTTCTTTAATTGCTGGATTGACTCCGGCACATCCAGACAATGTAACAGATTCCCATCGTAGCCACGATGATAAAGTGTACCTCCTAACAGGGTGTAACGGGCTATCTGGCGAATTAGGCTCTACTTTTCAGAGCGGGAGATTTCGGGAGGGAATGTACTATCCTTAAGATAGGTGAAAATGGGTTCATACCATGGTGAATGGGGACCAACAACCTCACAAGCCAAGCAAGATTCTGGCATGTCATACGCGGGCTGGCGTAGATTTTCTACGAAGAATGGCATATCATTGTTCCCTGGCGGAATATGAAGCATAGATCCCACCGTTGCCATAGCATCTGCCGATCTATTCTGCGCTCTTGGGATTTTCTCAAAGGTAATGCGCACAAAATACTCCTTTAGAGTTTCCACCAACTTCTTATAAGGTATGAGCTTGTCATCCTTAACTTTATACTCATCATTAACCTGTTTGATGATTAGTTGTGAATCACCTACAACCTTAACATGTTGAATATTCCACTTGATGGCTAGCTTCATCCCTGCAATGAGTGCTTCATATTCCGCAATGTTGTTCGTGTAAGGGAAGGCTAGGCGGAAAGCCTGCGGTATAGGATCACCCGAAGGAGTAATAAGGACCACTCCTGCACCTGAACCATGAAACGTAAAAGATCCATCAAAATGTATTTGCCATATGACAGATTCTTCAATGTAGAGAAAAGATGCATCTGGTAGATCTAGACTCAAAGGTTATGTGCTTTGCAAAGGTGCTTCTGCTAGCTAGTCGGCAAGTACTTGTCCTTTAATTGATTTTTGATGGACAAATTCTATATCAAAATCACTGAGTAGAATGATCCAATTAGCCATTCTACCTATGAGGGCGGGTTTGGACAACAAATACTTGAGTGGGTCGACCTTGGATATGAGCTTGGTCTTAGTATTTAGCAGGTAATGGCGAAGTTTCTGAAAGGTAAAAACGACCAAGCAAGCCTTTTCAATCTGAGGATAATTAAGTTCATAGGTGATGAGGGTGCAACTCAGATAGTACACCGCTTTCTCTTTATGGCTAAGGTCGTATTGGGTGAGCAACGCACCAATAGCGTATTGCGTAGCAGAAATATAGAGCAAAAGTGGTTCTCCTGGAGTAGGAGGCATGAGGACAGGTGGATTAGCCAGGTATTGTTTAAGCAAAGCAAAGGCTTGCTTGCTGCTCGGGTCCCCAAAGGAAAGCGACATCCTTTTTAAGAAAATGGGTGAATGAGTGACATTTATCTGCAAGTTGGGAGATAAAGCGGCGAATGGCTTGAATTTTCCCTTGCAAGCTATGTAGTTGCTTGATATTCTCAGGTGGAGGCATTTCAGTGATGGCAGACACTTTAGCGGGATCTACCTCAATACCTCATCTCGACACAATGAAGCCCAATAGTTTCCCAGATAACACACCGAAGACACATTTCTTTGGATTCAATCTGACTTTGTATTCACGTAGGCATTCAAAGATACGCCGCAAAATGATAGGATGATCCTCTCTTGTTTTGGACTTTCCCAGGATGTCGTCTACGTAGTCTTCCATGATGTCATGAATCATATCGTGAAAGATTACTGTCATGGCCCACTGATAAGTTGCTCCCGCATTCTTAAGGCCAAATGGCATCACCTGATAACAGAAGGTGCCCCAAGGAGTTGTGAAAGCTGTTTTGTGTTGGTCTTCCTTAGCGATCTTAATTTGATTATAACCTGAAAATCCATCCATGAGTGATAGCATTTCGTACCCTGCGGTTGAGTCAACAATCATGTCAATGTTGGGCAATGGAAAGTCATCTTTAGGGCAAGCTTTATTGATGTCCCTAAAATCTGTGCAAATTCAGATACCAATAGGTTTCTTCTGGACAGGAACAATGTTTGATATCCATTCAGAATAATCAATTGGCCTGATGAATCCTGCTGCAAGCAACCTTTCCAACTCTTCTTTAACTAACAAGGCCACTCTTGGGTGCATCTTTCGAAGCTTCTGTTTGATAGGCTTAGCGTCTGCGTGCACAACCAAGTTATGCACGACCAAAGTTGGATCTAAGCCGGGCATGTCTTTGTAAGACCATGCGAACACATCAATAAACTCTCGCAGTAGCATAGTGAACGTCTTTTGTTCTCTGGCTGAGAGTGATGCTCCCAATTTTACTATCTTGGGATCTTCTTCAGTACCAATATTGACATCAATGGTTTCTTCAACTAACAATTTTGATAAATCCTCCATACGCGTGGGATCGGGAGGTAGGTTGAGATCTTCATCCAAGGATGTCTCTACGAGATTTTCATCCTTGGCGTGGTCACTTTGTTTGTCCTTTGATTTTCTTATTTGTTTGTCAGCCAATGCCTCAAAGAGGTTTTCACTGTGTGACTTGGACTTTGATTTTTGCCGAGGCTTTTCTTTAGAACTCTTGCCCTCGCTTTTCTTTAAATTTTTTTGACCACGAAGTTCAGCCTCCTCGCCGAAGTAGGCGCAGGTGTCTAAGTCGATAAAGAAACCCTTCTTGTGATCTCCAATGGGAATTGTATCCCTTATGCCCATGAACTCTGCAATAGCCTCGTCATTCTCGAATAAATCTAGTGGCACGTGACGTTGTTGGTCCCATTCAACAAGGGAGGGGTATACAAGGTCAAGGGTTGGTTCATTGGGGGTGATGGTTAGGACAACATTATTCATGAAAAGGTTCGTGGAGGCCAGATCCTCATATTGGCTACAACAGGAATCCGTATCGCTGTCTAGATAATCGGAGCTATCCTCATGCTCAGAACAAGTCGCATCTTGATCGTTGGGGTGTGCTCCATAAGGGTGAATCCCAATGCCATATCTTTCTGTTTTGAAATGTGGAAGAGGGACTGGTTCTCTTTGTCCTTGTTCATTCCTCCCACATCCTAGGCCTTTGTAGCCCATGGAGTACATCATTCTGCTAGATTTTTCATATTCTGGGGTTTGATAACAAGATGGCTGAGTGTCCTCAGGGACCCAAGTAGTAGGTGGATCAAGTAATTTTTCCTCAGCTAACAAGCCTCCAGGTAGGAACGACCCAATAGTATGTTCCTCTCTAGGTCTCCTGAAGCGGTAGTTGGGTCGACCTCTAGTCTTGGGCGACAAGGAGAGGTCAGAAACCAAGAGCGCTTGTTGTACATTATACTCCCCACAGCCATATTCCATAATTTTCATCTCCCATGAATTAAATGGAGATGTTGAAGTAGATGCCCCATGAGTGCAAGAACTAAGAGAATTTGAATCTACTCAAGATTCCATGGCCTCAGAATGAAGAGGGGCAGCTATATCTGTGGAGGGACATGCGTATGTACCCTTTCGTGCAAAGCTATTAAGAGCTCTACAATGAGCAAAGGGCTCTGAGTCTCCTGGTATTGTTACTGTATGTCCCTCATGCTTCAGCTTGATGCATTGATGAAATGTTGATGGCACTGCTTGCATGGCATGGATCCATGGTCGGCCTAGAAGCATATTATATGGAAGTTCCAAGTCTAAGACGTGAAACTTTGTCTGATGGCAAGTGGGGCCCACCTCCATTGGCGTAATGGTGCCTACTGACTCTCTTTCCGCGTTGTCATATGCGGTGATAGTGATGATATGGGACTCAAGATCTTCTTCCGTATGTCCCAATTGTTTGACTAATTTAAGTGTGTAGATGTTCAATCCAGATCCGTTATCCACAAGCACCCGTTTGATTTTCCTGCGGGTAACAACTACCTCAATGTATAAGGGAAGATTATGTGTAGGATTCTCGGTAGGGACCTCCCTATGGTTGAAAGTGAGATGCTCATTGGGTGCAATATTTTCCACCGCGGCTTGAAGGTATGCAGGATCGACTTCTAAAGGCACTCCCGACCCCTGAAGAGTTTGATACAAAATGTCCTTATGCACATTGGATATCTTGAGAAGATCTAAGATCGAGATCTTAGCAGGTGTCTTCTCAAGTTGTTCTAAAAGGTTATATTTACCAGTTTGCGGGGTCAACAGAGAGGGTTCTGGAATCACGAGGCGGGTACGCCTTATTACCTGTATGTGATCCTTTCCTTGATCCAGAGATGGTATTGACACGGTCAGTAGGGGAGCGAATACATCCGATAAGTGAATCGTAATGATTGTTATCTCTCTTGGTATACAAGTAATTTGTGGCTTTATAGGTTTGGGATGACTCTCCCGATCCGGTTTTGCCTTTTCCGACTTATCATGCTTGGGGAATGGTTCCTTATAAATCCCCATTTTCTCGTTAGGTGTTTGCATGTGGCTAGGGTTATCCACCTCTATCTCCCCGTTGTCAATGAGGTCTTGAATATAGTGGCGAAGTCGCAAACATTTGTCTATTTTATGACCTTTAACGCGATGCATTTCATAGTATTCATGCTCCTTATACCATGAAGGTTTAGGAGTGTTGTCATCAAATGGTTGCGTTGTAGGATAGGTCATCATGTGGGCCGCATCCAACTATTTTAGTATGACAGACAATGGTTCATTGAGGGAGGTGAATGTTCGTCGCTTTGGTGGTGGTTGAATTGGGCCCTTGGTTAGTTTAAAAGGTTGACTGGTTTGGACCGTTTGAACACGTTTGGAATCAGTGATTCCGTCTCCCACCACGTTTTTGTTTTTGTTAAAGATCTTTGGATTTTCAATGGGTTTGACACTTTGGTTGTCTTTAGATTGGGTTTTGAGGGTGCCTTTGGCAATGAGAGCCTTTTCTATTTGAATCCCTTTCTCAATAACCTCCTCAAAGGTGCGGACACAATGCATTTGGAGGTGGAAAGCTATATCTGGGTTGAGATTAGGGACGAAAATACTGACTAGCTGCTTCTCAGGGAAAGCACAAGGGAAGCGACTAGCTATCCCTCTCCATCGTTGGAGGAAGTTGGCGAAGGTCTCATTTGGGCGTTGTTTTGTGCCGCACAAGTCTGCCATGGTGACGTCACTCTCTATGTTATATGAGAAATGACACATGAATCTTTCCGCCAATTCTGGCCAGGTGAAAATTGATCCTTGTGGCAAGCGCGTAAACCATTCTAATGCTTGACCTCCGAGACTCTTAGGAAAAGTCGATGAGGTAATTATCACTATAAGACACCTCTTAACATGCCATGTAATCTTTAACATGATCCTTGGGTCTCCCTTTCCTTTGTATTTGTCAAACTTTGGCATATCAAATTTCTTTGGAAAGGGTTGAAGGGTCATTGTCTTGTCAAAAGGATAGGGGCATAGTTCTTCGTATTTGTATTTCCTAATACTCCCTATATTGCTTTCTTGTATGCTCGCAAGCGTTGCTTTCATAGATTGCACTTCTTGTGCGAGCAATTGTTCTTTAGTGGGAGAAGTGGGGACGTGTACACGATGATACCCCATGTCTTCTTCTCCTTGGTTTTCTCGATGGAGTTCGTGGATCCTAAACTTAGGCTTTGACTTTTGAACGTTCTTGTTTGTGTCTTTTTGTACTTGGAAAGTAAGCAAAGCTAGTTGTCGGCTTAAGTTACTGAGTTGTTGTTGGATTGTGACTTGGTTTGTGTCTTCTTCTTCTAAAGGTTCCTCCTCTTCGTATTGTGGAGGTTCTTCCCCTGTCTCATGTTCTATCTTGTTTCTTCGTGGCACTTTGATGAGGGGTATTCTATGCCCTACCACTTTATCATTTTCTGCGTAAGAAGTGGAAGCATGCCCGCCTGTTAAAATATCTTCCATATTGATAAGGGGGTGTTCCTCCTTAGTAGTGTCATTTGTTTGTAGTATTGGTTCCTTCTCAATGGGAAATTTGGCCCCTAATTCCATGACCCGTGCCAAAACTCTATCTTTGTTTCTAAGGAGAAACTCATCTAGTAGAGTGGGGTCAAAATCAAAGTCTGCGTGTGGTGATTCTAATTCATTTCCACTATGATCGACCATCTCTTCTGTTTCCTTTTCTGCAGAAAATAGTGGTCCTAGATCGTGTCCGATAAATGGGTTTGACCCTTGTCTGTTAGAGGTTTCCCAAGCTTGCGCCTGTTGTTCCTCATATGTTTGTTTCTTTAACCCTAGACGCGTCTTGGGAGCCATGTTTTTGTGATAAATTTCACTAAGGTAAGTTATAGATTTGTTCAAAATTCAATGTCTACCCCTAAGTGAAACACAAGATGTACGTGTTAAGAGTAAATTAACAGTGTGAGAATACCAATGTGATAAAGTGATAAATTCACCAATGAAACAATCGTTTGGTACCAAAACCTAATCAAATGAAATACTTCCTAGACTACGTTCCAAAGTAATTTACGACGCCAGATGATTAACAAGATGTCTCCACTTATGCCAAGTTCAAAGGAATGAACAAGACGTAAGTAAATACATGAAGTTAAATGCGATCTTCCAATCAAGATATATGATGAGCAAGCTCAAGTCTGATTAAGACCTATATCTCAAAAAGTGCCAATTACCATTTGTGAATGACACAACAATATCACTAAGATATGTTAACCCACTTTGCAAGAAAGTGAAGTATTGATATCGAGGTGTTATTGATATAACATGCACAAATGGTAGTGCCTAGCACCTTTTGAAATCGAGGTAATAATAAAACCGAACAAAAAAAGCTCAAAGTATAGCTAGGAATAGTTAAGAATGTGTGCAGCGTAACCGTACAATATAGGTATTTATGTCAAGTTTACAAGAAACAAGACGTAAATATCGAAATTGTAATGATACGAGACAAACAAGCTAACTCCTCTATGGAAGTCCGCAATGATGAACCACGCCTAACTACAATGACGATCTTGACGTGGGTATCAAGATCACAATGGCTACCAAATGACGTGAAAACACCTCCACTCACTTTAGACGTTTAACTAACCCAGCCGCAAACATGGATGGGCGTAAACGGACATAAAAGTGAGAGAAATAGTCGAATGGCAACACAAAGGTAATCACACATCTTTTGATCAACAAAGTGTCAAAAGAATATGAAGGAAATAAATCAAGAAAAAAAAGACGAAAGATGCTAGTCTCACTTCGGCAGAGTTTCGCTCGCCCTAAGGCAAGTAAAAACTAGGCGAAAGTAATACGTCACACGTTTCTCAAAAAGAAGGTTCACAACTCAACACTGTTTTAAAATGGTCAAAGTGGGCTCCTGGCCAAAGTATATTCTCCTAGGTGGTTCTCTCGCCCTAGGTGTTACAAAGTTGCCACGAGCGAGCGCGATTTACCCAAAAAGTCGCACTGACTAGTTTGGGAGTATCTCGGCTTTACTTTACCCCCTTCAAGAACAGTAGGCAACTAGTGCGTCTACGTGTACTATCACTGGGGTCACCACAACGGACAACCTGTAACTCTATCTCACAAAGGAATCACTAGTCAAGTAGGTAGTGTGGAGCACTTCCCGTTTCGTCCACAAGGTTCCCTCTTGCGTGGACTACTTTGGGGTTCCTGGAACCACCCCCATTGTTGTAGCTTAAGGCGTTATGCCAAAGGGGTTATGTTCCAGTTGAGCGGAGAGGGACGTACCCTTTTCCGAAACCTGCAATACAGTGTTTTGAATATGTTGTTCTTTTTATCTTGTTTAATTAGGTGTGGTTTGCTTGAACACCTTTTGGCAACCTGTATAACAACTGTATTAGTAGTTTTTGATTTTGTTTTGATTCCTCCTTTTTCGATGACGCGTTTTTAGGTCCCGCACTCAAGCATTGGTAGTTCTCCAAGAAAATCACATTATTTAAAAGAGGACTTAAAAGTTGCTTTTGATTATCAAGATCATCCAAGGATGCAAGAGAAGAGCATACACAACAAATAATCCAACTAAAAAGTAAATAAAATCTTCTTAATCAATGAACCATACGAAATTTTTGATAAATGTTTATTCCCTTAAACCAAAAGTGAAAGATGAAGTTTCCAATTTACCAAATGTTATAAAATGAAGACTAAAGTTGCTTTTGATTCTCAAGATCACCCTAAGGTGCAAGAGAAGAGCATACACAAACTTTAGCCCAACTATATAGAAATGGAAAACTTCAAATCAAAGGACCGTTGAAAAATGCTTTGTAAAAGGTTCATTCCCTTAAGCAAAATGAATAATTAAATTTCTAAGTTTAATCCCAATGTTAAAAATATATAGATCAAAGTTGTTTTTGATTCTCAAGATCACCAAAATGTGCAAGAGAAGAGCATACACACGCTTTGATCTAAATCGAGTAAGCATGGAAATACAACATTCATCAAAACATTAGACATGTTAGAAAATGACCAGTTTTAAAATAACAGAAAAACCTGTAACTTCTGTAAGTGTAAATCCCGAATTTATGTTTTCATTGCATAGTTAACTTCAATACCTTTCCAATGCAAAAAAATGGAGTCATTTCGAGGTCGGGAGTAAAAGTTATGGCCTTCGGAAGATGGGTTACGCATATGCTCTTATGCTCATGGGTATGCACTTGACATGCACTCAAAAAATGTCAAAAAAACGTCCCTTAATATGCAAAATGGGCAAATTTTTCCAACCAAGATTTAATTTTGACAACAACCCATCACATTAATATATGAATAGAAGACTCAACGCTATCAAACATTAACATACATGCTCAAGAATTTAAGATTTTCAAGAAATTGACAAAACTAGCATGTAGAATGATGAAAAAGTAAGCTCTAAAAATGAAAACATGATGAAATCTTGAAAATTTCTCACCAACATTAAATTTTGACAGCAACCCACCACATTAATATGTAAATATAAGACTCAGCACTATCAAACACTAACCTACATGCTCAAGAATTGAAAATTTTCAAGAAATTGACAAAACTAGCATGTAAAATGTTGAAAAAGTAAGCTCAAAAAATGAAAACATGATGAAATCTTGAAATTTTCTCACCAAGATTAAATTTTGACAGCAACCCACCACATTAATATGTAAATAGAAGACTCAGCACTATCAAACACTAACCTACATGCTCAAGAATTTAAAATCTTCAAGAAATTGACAAAACTAGCATGTAGAATGTTGAAAAAGTAAGCTCTAAAAATGAAAACATGGAGAAATCTTGAAATTTTCCCCTCAATTCCAATTTTGACAGCACTTCACCTCCTTCATACCTACAAGGAAGACCCAACACATGCAAACTCAACAAAACATGTTAAAAAAACAAGTTAGATCAACATGTGTAAAAGAGGGTTAGTAACCAAAAATAAAACTTAACTACAAAAACTTGAAATTAAGTGCAAAGGACAATGGAGTAAGTCCCACCGGGCATGCCAAATGTGTGCATGTATACTTTGCTTAATGCTAAATCAAATGAAGCAAGAACTACCACCTAAAATAGTTCTACAATTTAGCTAAAACAAAGCATAAACACCATCATGATAAGAATTAAACAAGGGTTAGATGCTAGCATTCATCAATACAAACTTTGAAACTAACAATGCTAAATATCTAAACTCCTCTATTCTCTAACAAAAAATAAATGAATGGACCTAAGTAAGCTCCATGGCTATCAAAATAGTTGTCCTTAATGCTCTAAGAACCTAGGAATGGGGGCTAATCAAAGTTGGGCTACAAGACCCTTTTGACACCTCCCATATGACCCAAGCACTTTAAGAAAGAGGCTTAACTCTTCAAGATGATGAACTCTCAAAAGGGCAAGGTGCAAGCTCTTAGTCTCTTTGCTATATGCTTTGCATTTGCTCTCTTAGAAAGTTTAGGTGTAAGTAAAAAGGTAGGTGGAGGGCTCTTTATATAGCCCAAAGGATAAAGGATTCAACACATTCTCATGAATGTGGGATAAAGGTAAAACATGATTAGGAATGGATAAGGTTGCTTTATTAAAGGTAACCTTACTTTAGAAGGGTTTAATACATGTTTAACAAGTCATGGGAGTTGGGGGGTATTTTAATTAATCAAAGGTGATTAATTAATAGGTAGATGTAAGCTTATAGAAGCTAATTAGAGGAATATTAGTACGATTTAGGTTACTAGAAGGAGATTAAATCAATAAAATATTGATTTATTGGTTAAATGGAAGGAAAGCTAATTAATTAATAATAATTAATTAGTCTAGGTAGAAGGGTGATTTATTAACGGAAGGTCATTAATTAGGGTATTTGTTGGATAGTTGACTTAATTAATTAGCGTATTGTAATTAATTAACGACAATAAGAGGGAATATGAGCGTTTTTGAAGATATATCGTTGATTTGCGAGAAAGGGGATAATTAGTGCAATTTAAGTATTTAAATTGCTTGGGCGTAATTATAGGTGTCTACAATATTGTAGAGGGTCCCTACGCGAAGGTGTAGGATCGACGAGACATTTTTAGGAGCCACAGTGCAGTACGCGTAGCCACCGTCGAAGTTGAACGATTTTTTGGTCTCATGGCTCTTAAGGGACTACGCCCGAACGAGGTAGCCTGGAAGCAACGACGTTGTCGCACACCAAACGATACCTCATATAGCATTAATCTAGCCACTCGGATGTGTGTCATGTGCAGTCGGTTCGGTGCCACAACCCACCGTTTGTAAAATATACCGTTTGACAACATTACATTGTTTCAAACTACACTATTTGGTACGTTTGCAAATAATAGGGTAGAGAAAGCACCAATTGGAGAAGGAAAAAACCAAGACAGGTATTGTAGAGGGTCCCTACGCTGAGGTGTAAATTTAAATGAGACATCCTTAGGTGCCATAGAGTGCGTGTTGTCACTTGTTGAAGTTGAACAATTATTTGGTCTTAGGGCTCTTAAGGGACTGCGCCCGAATGAGGTAGCCCGGAAGCAAAGACGTTGTTGTGCACCGAAATGACACCTCCTTGAGCATTCACCTGGTCACCTGGCCGTGTTCGCATAGTAATTTTTTTTGCTACGACCTACCATTTACAAAATATATTGTTTGACAACATTACATTGTCTCAAAATCTGCGAGATTCAAGACGCGTTTGCAGTAAAACAATACGGCCACGAGAGCACCGCTTGAGAAGGAAAAAATGGAGACATATTATTGTAGAGGGTCCCTACATAGAGGGCTAGGATTAGAGGAGACATCCCTAGGTGCCATAGAGTGTGTGTAGCCACCCGTCGAAGTTGAACAATTTTTTGGTCTTAGGGCTCTTAAGGGACTACGCCCGAATGAGGTAGCCCGGAAGCAACGACGTTGTCATGCACTAAAAAGACCTCTCCTCTAGCATTCACTTGGCCACCTAGATGTGTTGTACGCTTTTGATCGGTTTGGTGCCACGACCCATCGTTTGCAAAATATACCATTGGACAGCCTTACACTATCTCAAACTACACTATTTGCACGCATTTGCAAACAATAGGGCAGCGAGAGCACCGATTGGAGAAGGAAAAAACCGAGACAGGATATTATAGAGGGTCCCTATGTTGAGGTGTAGGATTGAACAAGACATCCTTAGGTACCATGGAGTGCACGTAGTCACCTATCGAAATTGAATGATTTTCTCGGTCTAAGGGATTTTAAGGGATTACACACGAACGAGGTAGCCTAGAAGCAACAACGTTGTCGCGCACCGAATCGATGCCTCCTCTATCGCTCACATGGCCACCTAGATGTGTCAACGCAATCGGTTTGGTGCCACAACCCAATATTGGAGAAGGAAAAAATTGAGACAAAGCTATTATAGAGGGTCCCTACGCTGAGGTGTAGAATCGAATGAGACGTCTTTAGGTGCCACGAAGTCATAATTATTGAAAAAGTCATAGATTCTTCTCAGAAACAGAAAAAGAAGAAAGTTGTAGATTCTTCTCCTTTGCAATAGGTTCCTCTTCAACAAAATCATTCCGCTTTCAACAAATTTTTCAACTTTTTCAACAATTACAACTTTTTAAACTTTTTCAACAATTACAATTACAATTACAACTTTTTCAACAATTACAATTTTTTCAAGAAATTATTGAATCAGAAATTGAAAGAGAAGAAGAAGATGGTTATGCAATTATTGGTTATTGTGAATACTCACCCAAAAAAGATCCTAAATAATTTGGATAGATGATATGAATAGTTACTCTTGTTTAGTGTTCACCCACTCATAAAAAATAAATAAGCCTCTTCTTCTACTTCCCAAGAAAAACACTTTAATCCTCAAATGGAGAATCGATAAAAAACAAAAAAAAGAGGAACATCATTTCCCTACTTCTAAGAGGTCATCCAAGAAGAATCCTAATACTACTTTAGCCAAGACTCCATCTACCTCTTTGAGTAAGTCTCTTGCACCTCTTGTCAAATCGATTTCTATTTCAATTATTCCTAAAAATGAAAATCCTACTCATGTCAAGGATTCCATAGTTGTTAATGTGCCTACCACTTCCTCATATTTTTACATCATTGACCATTTAAAGAAAGATAAAGTTCAAATATCTGAATATGAGTACAGAAAAAAACACCCCAAGCATTTTGATAAATTCGTCTAGTTTATCAAAGGAAGTAGTAAAAATACATGTTCCAAGAATCCTACCAACACTAAAGAATCACTTCCCACTCCTAGAACCACTAATTCCTAGAACTTTTTTCCTTAAAATCCTCCTCTTCTAGGAAATAAGAACCTTTCTATCTTTCCTTGTTGGTCAATGGACCTATAAATTGAATAATTGCATTATTGACTCCGGCACCTCTGACAATGTCATGCTTATAAAATTTGCTAACTCTATTGGTATTACTCTCAACCTTGCTATTGGCCATTGTTACTACATGAAAACAAAATAATTACCTCTTTTTGGCCAGGTGAAAGATTCTCAGTAGAATTTGCAGACTTCTCGACAAGAAAATCAAGATGGAAATACTTGTGGAAGACATGCTAGCTACGTATGGTATATTGTTGAGCCAAAATTTTTATCACGATATTGGTGGGGATATAAATATGGATTGGTCATACACCACCATACTCATCAATGGTAAAATGAATAATATCCTTCTAATAAATAAAATTAAATACACATTTCAAAAACTAAATGACCCAAGGGAATACACCTTATTTCAAGATTCAAGGTATGGAATATTTTTTCATGACTTAAGAGGAAAATGATAAGTTCCCATGTTGATGGATGAATACACATGCTTCCCTTAGTTTCTTAACAATTGTACCATGCAATGTTGCACCATAGTAATGTGCTATTCATATATGTTGCACCATAGTTTTTTAATTTTAAATCAAACACACATATAGAGTTAATATACATAGAAAGATATCATGTGCAATGAATTCGAATCAAACATAGAAATAATATCGTTATGAAACCAACACGTGGATATATAATGTATCAAACTAAGTGCTTTGAACGCATGTCTCGAAAATATAAGTTCATAACATGTGTACATCTCGAACCAAGTGTATCATACACATAGGACCACACGCGGTCGCATAAGGCTATATATACAATGTCCTATAAATAATCATGAACTAGGACCAGTGACCCATATATATATATATATGTACATCCACGTCCTATGAATCTAATCATGAAACATCCTCCCTCTCTTCACCCCGCTAGAAGTAGCATGTCCACGTCCCGAGGATGTAGTGGAGGGAGATGCCATTAGGGATTTCATCCGTGTGGTCCTAGGCATCTTTAAGAGCCTACAACCTAACTCCGCACATTCATAAACAACAAGTTTTTAACACCCAAAATTTTAAAATACATTCAAAATTTAGAAATTTAGAATTTAGTTAAAATTCATGTGAAATCTTACCGCAATGTCATGATCCCTATCAATTTTTCGTTGACGCATGACATAGACAACAGTAGACTCATGAGAGGTAAGCTACATACAAATAATTAAATTTTAAATTAAATATTTCATGTACAAAATTTGATATTGTAGATTTAAGCAATAAGAAATAATTCTTAAATAAATTTAACAAATTTGAAAAATTGTACCTTAGTGAATTTGCAGATGCTATGGCAGTATCTACGAGTAGCCTCCACAGGTCTGCATATATGGAGGAGTCTCTCTAGCAATCATAAGCTATACAAAAATCATGTACAAATCAATATTAATCTACATGATTGTCACATAACAGAGCCAACGCATAATCCACGTGAACTTCCACAATTAGAAACAAAGTGCAAAGAGAAACTAACCTACGTAAATGTCACATGAGGCATGCCAATGGCCTCGCCCATAGTAGATGATGACCCACCTGAGGCTCCCGGGTATACAAGATAAACATATATTAATATGTACATGTACAAGTGAAACATTATAATAATAAAAGTGCACAATCAAAAGAAATTTAAAATTTAAGTACAACTTGAAAATTACGTTTATACCATGCCCAGTTGCAATAGATAGCATGTCGACGCTGGATGTTTCCTTCACCGGCTCTTGCTATTTAAAATAAAATAAAAAATTAGTTTTTACATGTATGTACATAACGTAAAATGAAATACATATATATTCAAATCTCAAACATGAATTAAATTATTGTATATATATATTAAATATTTGTTTGACATTTACTTGTGAAAGACCAAGATCCTTTGCAGCAGTTCTAAAAACATCCGTCATCATCTCATCTAGAGAAAAGAAATAATGTGATCCAACAAATGATGTCTCACATGCAAAGTGCTTCAGAGTGTGCTAGAAACTTGTTTCAATATCAAGCATATCAGTTTGCCACCAAGTTTTAGTGTGTTTCCATCAATGACAAAGGGGGAGATTGTTGCACCCTATTGCATTGGTGCTTGTTGTCATTTATGTCATTAGCCTTAATGACAAAGGGAGAGTGCAAAATTATGCATACTAGGTTATTCTCATGATGTTTAGAGGTTTAAGGTCATTCAAGGTGGGTTCAAGCAACTCCGAGGCTAGTTTCGGTGCTACAAGCTCATTCCGATAGGTGGTTAGTCTCTAAGGCTAAAGTACGATGATGATAGGATCATGGGAGAAGCTTTGAGAGAGTGCCTACAATGTGTGTGAGCCAAATTTAGGCTCATCTCGGACCTAAGATCTAGGTTTTTATATTACATAGATGTTGGTCTTGAGAACTCGTAGTGTTATTTTATGAAAATGAGATCGAATGGATAACTTAATAGTTATTACCATCAAACAGATCATGGAAGATAATTTAGGAAGGTGTCTTTGTGCTTCATACAAAATTTCAGGTCCTCAAGAGGTCAATTGATAAAACGTGTAAGTGTTTTTACAAAACAGTCTAGAGAATAAGTCATTTTGAGTTGCTCGGCTTCTTAGGATTCATTAAAAATAAAGAGACTCCTTCAGATAAATCATAGAAGTAATTTTTAGAGTAAAATTTCCTAGAAATCATGTGCAAAAAGTGGTTTGTCAAAAGGAGGTGTATTTAAAAAGATATGAGCATTTTTCAGAGGTGTTTCTTCTTCATTTTGGCATGTGTTTTGACCTTCAAGGTATGGCTATGTGATTTTGGGTTTTGATCATTTCTTAAGTGCTCAAATTGTTTCTAGAGGTCTCTTTCAAGGTGTTTGTGCATATAAGTTGATCACCAAGTGAAGGCTTGAGTAAGAGTTATCCCCTCCATGTTGCTCTGGAAGAATGAACTCAAGAATCATGACAAAATTCACATGAAGCCACTACTATGAGTTTGTTCTTATCAAGTTTTTGCCTCCAATCATCTTTGACATCTTGAAATGTGCCTAGAAAATCTCTACTCATCACAGTTGAGAAGTTGTGTGCATGATGTTCACTTTTCTTAGGTACACCAAGGGTGATTGTCCTCCTCCAAGAAGCTACATGTTATGTTAGGAAAAGCACAAAAAGCCTTTACAAATCTACTTGAAAGTCATAAGTGTTGAAGTATACATGTTGGAATCATCCAATTCAAAATGGTAAAGGATGTTCTTCTTACGAAAGGGATTTTGACTGAGTTAGTGTACTAAGAAAGTAATGCACACGAGCTTGTTTTGAAAGATGTCCTCGAGTATTTTTCTTAAGGACTTGAATCTTCTCATTATGTACCTGATGAAGCTTTGATAGAAATTGAAGTCATCCAAAGAATGAGGTAAAGACAACATGAAAAAATTCATGTAGGGTTACATACTTTCATTCAATGTGAGTAATGCCTCTCTGTATATGGTAAAAGTGTCAAATGAAGTTGAAGTAGTGTTTTTAGGTGATGTCGGAGAATTTGATTGTGATTTAGAAAGTTCCAACATTTCTCTTATTCAGTATAAATGCATAAGGATTCTACAAATTAGGGTCAAAGAGTTAGAGCCAATGCCCAGTCAAGAAACAAACAATGTATTCTATCCTATGCCAGTTTATGTACAAAATTGAGTTTAGTTAGACAATCGAGCATTAAACCGGTAGGGTTGGGAGATACCCTACAATGTCTCGAGAAGGTTGAAGATTCAACTTTCATTGTTTATAGAATAAAAAATCAAATTTTATGTGCTTTCGGGCTTTAAATAATCCACAACCATGAACTAGTATTTTTGAAAGACATTTACGATCGGTTCTACAAAATTAACTAATGAAGATTTATGTAATTTTGATTGTACCTTTGTAAGGGAATTAGCAATATATTGCAAAAGGAATCATCTCAAATGGTGGAGTGTATGATGAGAAAATTTTAGCGAGAAGAATCTCAAGTCACACTCAAACTGGTAAATCAATGTCTCCTTCATATTTTCACAAAATTCTTGGTGTTCAACTCAAATATTTGGTTAAATCTCAATCTAATGGAGGTAAAAACATTGTAGAAAATATTCTTGGTGTTTTGAATGGATGGTTTCTCTCTCGATAGAAAAGATTTTTGAACAAAGTGACAATATTATTGCTACACATTGCAAACAAGTGAAGGAACTCTATTTTCAACAATGCATTACCTCCTCCAAGAGTTATAAATCTACGTAAGAATTCATGAATAGATATCTGGATAATTCGAGTCATGAAATTTTTAATACAAGATTCATTCTATCAGGAGTTAAAAAGATGCTTGGGATAAGGAAATAAGGACTTTCAAGATTACATTAATGGCAATGTTTTGATGATCAAATTATTTCTCAATCATACTGTGTATTGGAGCAGGATTCCATGCTTTTTGTGAGAAGGTAATAACTCTATGAACATGTCTTTGAAGCAAAATGAGCTTGAATGTCAATATGAATGGGTGTTGTTCAAGTTACCAAAATGAAGGCAAGGTTGGATACCAAAGGACAATGGTTTTCTAATGGTAACAAATTTATTTTGAACAAAATGAAACTTATGAGTTCCTAAATCAGATAAGAATATTGACTACCACTTCTTGAACTTATCTTAACTCAAAGCAAAGTAGTTAAAGAGTCACAAGTTTGTCAAGTTGTGAAATTTTGTCTCTTGAAGGTCTAAGGGTAAGTTGAAGAGCGTTGTGTTCTCATAAAGAGGAAGTTGAAGGGTTGAAATGAATTGAAAGTGAGTTTAGGTGATAGAGTTTATGTGTAGAGTGAGACTTTATTTTTGAATGAAAATTTTATACAAGTATAAATAAATCAGTTCTTAGGACACCGATAGATAAAGAAGTAGCAAAGTTGAGTGAACTATTTTAAAAACAAAGTTTGGATGACGAAAGTTACCGAATGACTCGGATATTATTGTGAGACTATGAATGCTGTGTTAATAAGAGATATGTTGAGAATTGAGTTAAAGTATTTAATTGAAGTTGTATAGGTGATGGTAATTTGAATTTAAAACCTATTTTTTGTAAGAAGAAACAGTGAAGGTGAGAAATAATTTTGTGAGAGTTTATTAAAGAAACAAAGACTCATATGAAACTGTTTTAGAAGGAGAGATAAAAGAAGATCAAAGTATAGGATTTGAACTAGAGAAAGAACTAATCCCATCAAGGAAAGTGATAGTGAATATCAAACATGTTGTGATCATTTCAAGAGTAAAATTTGAAGAGTAATCCAAAGTTGAAGAAGGCGAAGATTGATAGAGCGAGAAGAGATTGTCAACAAATATAGGGTCACTATCAGATGTTCATTACATCAAGTTGAAGTGTGATCACATCTTTATTGTTCAAGTTGAGTTGTATCTCAGTTGTACCAGGGAGTTGTTGCTTCCTTGTAGGTGGTAGATGACTAAATATTCTTGGAAGTTGTTGTTTCCTACACCAAGTTGTAGCTTGTGTGGATTCTAAGGTTATAGCCTCAAGAGTTGAGTTGTAGCTCAACAAAGCATTGTAACCTTTTTCCATATAGTGCACTGGTTCAGTGGGTTTTCTCCCAATTTGGGTTTCCCACTTAAAAATTCCTTCTCATGTGTATGAGTCGATGGTTTATTCTTTTCAAATTTCTCTTTAGTTTAAGTAATTGATTTACTTGGTTTGAAAAAGTTGAATTGAACACTGATTCACCCCCTCTCAATGTTCCAGTTTCTAACAGACATAACACTCTTATAGATGATAAAACCCAAGAATGTGGCAGAAGTTAGTAGGGATCAACATTGGGTGGATGCTATGAACGAAAATTTTGATAAAATATAAAAGAATGAGACCTGTGAGCTTGTACCAAGACCAAAAGAAAAGAACGTGATGACCAAAATGTGTATCCATAAACAAATTGAATGAGAATGGACAAGTGACAAGAAACAAGGAAATAATTATATGCGAAGTCTATGCAAAAAAAGGAATTTACTTTAAGGAAACATTTTTACCATTGGCAAGGATGGAAATAATCAGATTATTTATAGCATATGCAACTTACAAGAAAATTAGAGGTTTCTAGATGGATGTTAAATCAACCTTTCTAAATGGTAATCTAAATGAAGAGGTATATATTAAACAACATGATGGATTCTCTCTAATTGATGATAAATAATATGTGTGCAGGTTGAAAAAGGATTTGTATGGACTAAAACAAGCCCCTAGAGCATGGTACAATAGGCTAGACACATATCTCATTGAGTAAGGCTTTCAAAAGGGCAATGCTAACAATGTAATTTCTACATCAAAGAAGAAGGAGAGAATATTCTCATTATCATTGTATATGTAGATGATATTATATTTAGAGGAGATCATGATAAAATGTCCCATGAATTTTCTTATGTGATGAGGGAAGAGTTTGAAATGTCTATGCTTGGGGATATATCATTCTTCCTGGGCTTACAATCAGTCAATTAGACCAAGGTATCTTCATATCCCAAACCAAATATATCAAAGAAATTCTCAAAAGGTTCAAGATGGAAGAATGTAGACCAATAGGAACACCAATGGAAGTGGGTTGACATCTGAGAAAAGAAGATATATAACCAAAAGTTGACAAAACTTTATATAGATCCATGATAGGAAGTCTCCTCTACTCCATTGCATCAAGACCTGATATCATGCAAGATGTGGGTCTAGTTGGGATATTTCAAGAAGATCCAAGAGAAACCCACTTTAAGGAAGTCAAAAGAATTCTGAGATACCTCATGGGAACACTTGAATATGGAATTTGGTACCCCAAAAGCAATGACTTCAACATAAAATCATACACTGATGTTGATTGGGTAGGAAGCATTGATGACATAAAGAGTACAAGTGGTGGTGCTTTCTTTGTTGGTAATTTTCTAGTATCTTGGTTGAGAAAGAAGCAAACATCAGTGACACTTTGAATATGTGAAGCAAAGTACATAACAACTGTTATGTGTTGTACTCAAGTTCTTTGGATGAAATAGACATTGGAGGATTATAAGGTAAAATTTGATAGCCCAATTTTTTTACTTTGTGATAGTACTAGTGTTATAAGTGTCTCCAAGAACCCTGTGTTCCACTCAAAGACCAAACACATTCCAATCAGATTTCACTTTTTGAGGGAATAAGTAAATGACAAGAAGATCAACCTTGTGTATTTAAGTACAAAGGAAGATATTACAAATATAATAACCAAGTCACTACCATAAACAACATTTGAGCACTTGAGAAATGAATTGGGTGTCATTCCTGATCCCACTAGTAAATAGGAAGTGTTGAGATAACGCAAGGGAGCATTTTCATGCAATATCAACTTCTATTCAATCCAATGAAGTCATCAGTGAGGGAAGCTAGTCTGCTAGCTCATTTTAATGCTTTTGGTTCGCAATCTTGTTTTCTAAGTAAAATTTCCTGAAAATATTGAATACCATTAAGGCATGAAATATACGCTCCTAAAAAATGTTGATACACTCTTGAAAATAAAGTGTTGATACTATCTTGGAACAGAAAAGGATAACAAGATTGAAGAACATCATGGAATGCATCATCTCGTGGGGAGGCTTGAAACAAACAAGTAAAAATATAGTCCCAGGGGGAGCTTGTAGACAAGGAGTTTGAACATCATACAAGGTGAAGATTTGGTTTATCTAGGTTATTTACAAAATTTTGTATGGTTGTTTCTTTTTCATAGATGTCAAAGAGGGAGAAGGTGTCATAAACCAGAACCTAGTTTGAAGATGCTTATGCCATCAAGTTTCGAGTGTGTTTCCATCAATGAAAAAGGGGAGTTTGTTGACCTTGTTTATCGTCATTGATGTCAAGTGGAATTGATGGAGAAAATGGCGAGAAGTTGAGAGCGAGTAGTGAATAATTCAAGATGTTGAAGGTTGATTGGTAGTACGAGCTCATAGAGAAGTTCCAAGTGATTCCATGGAGTATTCAAGCCAAGACAAAAAAATTCTAAGTGATAGGTGCATGGTCAAGTGGTCAAAGAGGGTCATTCAACATGATGTCTTAGGAAGCAACTCAGGAAATCATGTGAAGAAGGTTAAACCAGGTGATTGCATTGAGTATAGTGGCATTGATGGGTAATAGGCGGTTTAGTGGTGTATAAGTAAAACAATCTCGGTGTAAGTTAATTGGGCATTTAGAAGTCAAATAGGATCAATTATATGTGCAACAAGTGTTTCAATGAAACAAGTGTCTCCAATGCGTATGAGGTGTTAAGTGGTCTCTGGTAAGTGTATTATGCATTTAAATGGATTCGGTATGGATTCGAGTTGATACGAGGTCACTACATACATGGACAAAGTGAGATAGGGGTTCACATGAGTTCAGTGGGAGAAAATTGAAAAGGTTGGCACACTTGGCCAAATTGATTTAGTGGTCTAAAAATCATTTTCACATGTTCTAAGTACTCACAAAATTTGTATGGAGAAAGATTTTTTTTTAGTACTTAGGAAAAATTTGCAAAAAATAGGGTATGTTGAGTTTTAGTGTATTGTGGGTTTATTAAGTGCAGATGGAACAAGTGCTCATAGAACAAGAGTTCCCACAATGGTCTTGGGGCCTCAAATCAAAGATTTTAGTATATTGCGGGTTAGACGGTTAAAATGGGCACAAAAGACCTCTAAGGAACTAGTACCAAACAAACCCCTATTCCCCACAAGCTTATTTGATCTGTAGGTCAAAGGAGTGAGTGTATTGTGGGTTAGGCAAGCTTTTCGGGCACAAAACTAGTCAATGGAACAAGGGACAAGTGGATCAAAATTCTCCACACAATGGGTCATCTTGAAAAATGAAAATTGGGAGGATTAAGTGTATTAAAGATGAAGTGAACATTTCGGGCACCGATTCCTTGAAAATACAAGTTCCCGAGTTCCACAGGTTCCCGCAACTCTATTTTATCTCGTAAAATAATGAAATTGACGAGGAAGAGGAGTTAGTGTAGTGTGGTATTTGAAGGAGTCGAGAGAACATTTTTTGGGTGGAACATGTTCCAAGAGAACCTAATTTCTCTCGCATAAGACCGATACCCGTAAAATAAAGGAAGTTAAATAAATGAAGTATTTTATGGATAAATAGAGATGCAGATGAACTAACCCATGGAGGAACATGTTCCCAATGTTCCCAAAAAAACCGCTTTATCGATTATTGGGGAAAAATCATTTAAAGTGATATAATGAAATTTTATAAAGTATAATGTGCAAATATTAATGTGAACTAGTAAATTTTTAAAAATCTTGTTCCTTACGGGCATCTAAAATTTGCATGGTAATATCTCAAGCTCCGATTGTCATATTTGCATGATTTTGGATTTTTGGAAAGGTGATTTCATTTTCTTCGCCATGGAACATGAAAAGATAAATTTGGAAGAGTAAAAATTCTAGAAAGAGAACCTTGTAACGCCCTCACCTGTGCATTGAGAAATTTAAGGAAAATGTCAGAAAATTTAACTGAAGCCAATTATGGGAGATTTTATTGTAAATGTCAGGTAGTGTAGTAACTAAGGATATTTTTAAAATAAGTTTTGTAATGTCTCTTATATTCTGTGTGCATGTAAAGAGCAATAAAATAAAATAAATGTAATAAGTTAGAAAATGGATTAATTTTTTCTATTTAAGACAAATTTGAAGCATAATGTTGTTCCTAACGAAAGAGAGCAAGGGTAATATCGAGCCAAGGACTCATTACAGAGATACAAAGGAAACTATGTTATCAAATGAATATATGTTTATTGATAAAGGTTGTGACGACAAAGCTTTAGAGACAAGAAATAATTCAAGTCTGATGAATTCCTAAAGAGGAAGTGAAAAAAAGGTAAGGAGTTTAATGAAAATCTGGAGTCTGAAGAGTGAAGAGAGCAGAGAAAAGTAATCATAAGTAGTTTTATTAGCAACCTAGCAGCTATATGATTGAATTACTTGAAATATTTATCTAAGTGGGTGCTTATATCATAGGGGGTGGGTGTTCCTTACAAGTTACAGCTTGCTAAATTAGCTGAGTGGGTGCTTAGCATTCTTCAACTTAGTGCTTGAAGATTATGAAGTGGGTGCTTCATAGGTTTAGTGGGTGTTCAACACAAACTAAAATTATTGTAATATTTGGAATTGGTGTTCCTAATAAAGCCTTAGTTTTGAAGTGGGTTTTTCTCCTATAATGGGGTTCCATTATAAATTATGTGTTCATTTTTATCATCTTCTTGTATGTATTTGATTAAATGATCACAAAACATTGTTGTTATTAATCAAGGATTTTGTGTTGGAATGCATTAAAATGTTGATCTACAATCATTCACCCTCTCATTGCTTGTGATCTCTAACAAAAGGGATAGAAGCATATAGAAAGGGCCATAATGGCCATACACTTTGGCCCATACAGAGTTTCAGGGAACATTTGTGAAAATAGAGCTACATCATATTATTTCTAGCCATCTCTAGTCATCAAATTATCCTATATCAACACATAGATGGAGATACCAGCTAAGTCTTCCTTTCTCTCTCATTATAGGATATTTTGTCTATTGATATCCATTGTTGTGTTTTATTATTTAATGGATAATTTTGATATTGCTATAATTAGCCTTAAAATCTAATTGATTAGGATAATATACCATAGGTTACCACCTCTTTAAAGAACTAACCAGCTTAAGTTAAATCAAATATTATAATTTTTTATCATACAAATTAATCACTATTTAATTAATTTTTATCAAGAAATAAACTTGTCGTCATCCAAAAATGGATTGTGCATTTCCCAAATTTCTTTTAGCACCCAAATTTTACGTATTTTCGATAAATAAATGTAGAAAACATCACAATAATCTTCGGTTGCCTTATTGGCTAGCTTAGTGATGGTTTATTTATAATGTTTGCATCATAATAATTGTTATCATTCAAGTACTTGTAATTTAAAAATCAACATAATAATAATCTACCAATTCTTATTTTACCTTGGAAAGAGTTATGGGACAAGTCTATTGTTCCAAAAATCAATATGTTCTTCCGGATTGATATTCAAGACAAGATTCTTACTATGGAAAATCTTCAAAAATAAAGTATTGTCACAGTGGGCCACAATTGAGGATTGAGTCTAGATAGGATCGAATGTATAAATTATAAAAAATTGTGTGGATAGGTGAGATCCCGAAAACACTCAAGAGAAGAAAAAAACCTTCATTCATTCATTCACAAGCCTACTAGCCAAAAATATTCATAGGAGGTTACATTATATAGTGAGAAATTAGGTCACCAAAATGGTAACCAACTCAACTCACAATTAGAAAATGATTTAAATTACATTCCCCTAATAACCTATGATTAACCTAAGCAAGGTAATTAGATCATGTAGGTAAGCATACACCAAAACCCCCCCTTAAGTGTAACTTAGGTGGATTGAAGAAAAGGGTGGATCCTGCAATAAGGCCTCACGAGGTACCCACATACAATGCAAATCTCTCATAAAATAGAGAAAAGGAGAAAACCCAGTGGGAAAAAATCCTCCCCAAAAGAGAGAAAGGAAAAGAAGGTAGGACTATAAAGCCCCACTTGAAGCTACAATAACATGTAACTACCCTGTATCCAGAAAATGATTTTCTCAAAGTGATTGTGGATCAAAAGGAGGAGAAATGAAGAATGTGTCAGATTTTCCAAAGCCTAGAATTATGTTCCAAGACATAACAACACTACTTTCTAGATCACAAGGCCTTTCAAGACAGCATTGATACATTTTTGAGAGGTACAAGGATAAGAATTAGATGCAGTGAGGAGTGGATCACCATGGAAAAGTGAATGAGTCTTCCAAGTGGCTAATGGACCTCTATCCAAGATGTGGTTCCTATACAAGGAACTATGCTCCTCATGTAGAGTAGAAAAGTCAACTACTCCACGAAGGGATGTTGTATCTAAAGAAGTAGTAAATAAGGAATGTGGAAGGCACTCGCAACTATGTAAAATACTTCTCGATGTTTGACGAGTATTCAATCAAAGTTCTTTCTCCTAGAATAGTCAACCAAGGACCAGAAGTAGGTGGATCAAGAAATAACTCCTCAAGATTTGGAAGGTGATGAGGGAGATTAGTAGAGGTGATTCCCAATCACAATTATAGTTATATGTGATAGAAGATAAGTCCTCATCATCATAAATGTTCTCATGATTGGAAATGACATTAAGTGCAGGTGAATATGAAGAGGAATCTAGAGGAAAAAAGTGAGATAAGGAATACAACCAAGTTTGATGATCTACTACACCCACTATAATAGTGTCACTATGTAAATCTCGACATACACTCGAATCTAGAGTGAACTCATCACACAATATCTGACTAAGGTGAGTAATTTGGTATATTGATAGGAGATTAGTTGATAATGAGGGAATATTGAGAACATTATTGAATGTTCCTCCACTCACTTTACTCGAACCCACTCCCAAAAAGCGAGCAGAAAAGTTGTTACCCAATCGTATAGAGGAAAAGTCACGTGGATCTAAATAAGTGAACTCCACGTGTGAATAGGCCATATGATTTGATGCACTATAATCAATAAACCATGTAGGAGTTGGTGATACAAATGTAACTAAGGCTCTCCCCTTTGTTTTATCCTTTCTTGATTCTTTCTCTTTCTCTTTTCCATGGTCATTTACCTTGGAGGATTCATGGGTTGATGAAGATGGTTTGAAATACTAAGGAGCACCTATGTTGTTCTTCTCAAGAAGACTTGCGAGGTGGTTAATTTGATTCTTCATTCATTTTATTTCATCATGATTGCATATGTAATACCCACATTTAATCCTCCCTATCCTGGACTTAACACTAGAAGATGAAGTTTCAGAGTTTAATTTAGAGGTGGGATCAATTTAACCCTTCTCGTTCTCGTGATCCTTATTATTTTGTTTTATCTATTTTTTTGAATCCTTTAGTTTCTCATGATGATAAAGTAGAGAAATGCACCCATTTGAATAATCTTGTCTTTCTCCTGAGTTAAGTTGGTAGTAAAATTATCCAAGGAAGGCATGGTCCATGTAGTTCCCATGGTACTTACGGTGGCGTGAAAGGTAGATAGAAACAAAGAATAGTTGAAACCCAATTTGGAAAATATGGAAAGAACCAATTGATCATTTATTTTATCTATGCAACACAATTTCAATTGGAACCTTATTGATTTGAATTTAGTGAAGAAGTCCTATATCGTGTCAAATTTTTTTGGGTTCAAATTGATGAGCCCATTCTCCAAATCATGACCTCTCATTATGTCATGTTTCCCAAACATTCCTTGTAAATTTTTCCATACATCATGAGGATTATTTAGATATTAAATATGAAAGAGCAAGTTGGGAGACATGAACATACATAGTAGACCAAATGCTTCATCACTTTTGTTATACCACTTCACCTTCTACGAATCTAGTGGTGGTTCTATTTTTGTACCCGTGGTTATCCGGTGTAAGCATTTACTCCTCAAGAGGATTTGCATTTTGACTTTCCACTTGCGATAGTTGAATGGTGTAAGAAGTGGAATAAAGGATGAATCCATTACAACAAGTGGTTTAACTAAGTGTGCTCAAAATACTAATGTGTGAAACCCTCATAAAACTATAAAGGTGAAAAATTTCAAGGAAAGAGAATATTACAAAAGTATAGATATAAAAAAATCACACTTTTAAAAAAACAACACCTAAAATAGAGTTGTCAGCTAAAATGTATGCCAAATCGAGTTTTGACCTATTAGACACCTCCAAAATCCCGAAAGCAATTTGATGGGGTTTAGGAAATGCAAAGAATGGGGTGGAACCAGATATGTGTAAAGTAGGGGGAAAATATGACATGTGTAAAGTAGGAGGTGGAAGTCGATAGGGAAAAAGAGGGGTGGAACCCGATAGGGGTAAAGTAGGGTCGAACCCGAATGGTGTTGAGTAAGGGTTAGAATCGACTGGTTTTGATCAAGGGTCGAACTCGAAATGTGAGTAGAGGTCGAATCTAACAAATGGTGTTGAATAGGGGTAGAAACCCAACATGTATTGAGTAGAGGTCATAATATGATAGGTGTTGAGTAGGGGTCAGAACCCAATAGGTGTTGAGAAGGGGTTGAAACCAGATAGGTGTAAAATAAGGGTTGAAACCCAATAAGTGTAAATAAGTACACCAATGAGTTAGAGCTTTGCTACAAATGTCTGAGAATCCTATTCAAGACATTTGGTGTTGCTTATATAATTGCCGGTGATTGGTTAGAATCATTAGAGGCTAGGGAAAAGTAAAGAAATCCGCCTAAAGGTGGTTTCAACAACTCCCAAAAGGGTCAATTTTGATAAGGGGCTGAGAAAATATGGTTAGAAAGAGGTTAAGGATGTTAAGAGGTTAGATGTTTAGGGTTAAAATGGGCTAGGATGAGTTATGGGTGGTTCGGGAGCTTTTAACAACTTAGGATGGGTAGAATAGGTTTTTACTGCTGGTGAAATGTGATTTTACGGGGGTGAGGACATGGTTTATAAGATAAGTTTAATATTTTGAATGAAAATGTGAGGGGTGTGGATGGATAATATAGGGTACCAAGAAACATGTGTCTACATCCATCAATCCCCAAAATGTAACTTTGCAGTCCCTGGGGAAATATTTTTGGACATATTGTCTCAAAGGAGGGATTTGCTATTAATCTAGAAAGAATTTCAGCCATTGTGGCTATTTCCTTTCCACCTCATAATAAGGTGTTGTAGTCTTTCCTTAGAAAGATAAAATTTGTTAGCGTTTCATTCCTAACTTTATGGGTTTGATAAGACCTAAGGATTCACCATTCAAATGGACCAAAAGGAGAAGGACAAATTTGAGAAGATAAAATAAGATATTGCTTAGGCTCCCACATTGGTCAACCCTAAGTATACCAAATATTTCATTTTATATGCTTACAGGTGGTGGAATCCAAAGATTGCATGGATTTGACTTAGAAAAATGACCAAGGAATGGAAAAGAATGTGGCCTTATTCACTCAAACACCGAATAATTATGAGCTCAAGTACAAACATATCGAGAATCATGTTTTTCCATCATGAGATCCTTGAAAAATTAAAAGCATTATTGTTTCTAATCGCATAAAGGTTTTGGTACCACCTTCCAATGCAGAGAGACTTCATTATGCGAGAAGAAATCAATGAGAAGAGAGCTAGATGGATAAGTAAGGTCATGGAATATGATGTGACCATCAAGGCCACAAAATTGATAAGAGGAAGGGCACTATGTGAGTAGTTGGATTAAGATACCCATAAACACTAAGAGATTTCCCTCGTGAATGAAGAACCTTCAAATGATATTGAATGGCAACAAGATGAAAGAAATGTATTCAATGATCACAGATGGATTGCTGATATTACTAGTTTTTTGTCTATTGGTGCATATCCTTTTGGTTTGAACACAAAAAAAAAGGAATTTAAGGCTGGGATCCATTCCTTATGTATTAATTAATGGTGGATTGTTTAAAAGGAATATTGATGGAGTGTTGGTCAGATGCATTGAAGGTGAGCAATGTGACAAGGTCTTGACCGAGTTCCATGATGGTTTCTCGGGTGGAAATTTCTCTGCTAAATATACATCCATGAAAATCATAAAATAATGATACTTTTTTCCCACGTTGTTCGTGGATGCTCACAGCTAGGTGAGAAAATGTAAAGAATGTGTGCTCTTCATTGGAAGAAAAGATTGGCAGCTCTCCCTCTTCATCCATTCCAGATGGATAAACCATTTGCACAATGGGGTCTTGAATTTATTGGGATGATCAATCCTCCATCTAGTGCTAGTCACAAATGGGTTCTCACAACAATAGACTATTTCACCAGTGTGGATCAAGTCGCGATTAAAGAAAGCTACTAAATCAGCCATCTTGGAATTTCTTCAAGAAATTTTTACAAGGTTTGGTTTCCCTCATTATCATTTTAGATAATGCAAACACTTTCTTGGGATATATAATTTTTAAATGGGTTTTGGAACTTGGGATTTATCTTAAGACTTTTTCCAATTACTACCCCTAAGGTAATGGATTGGTAGAGTCTACTAATAAGAATCTAATTAGAATCATGAAGAGAACAATGGATGTTAATCAAATAAGTGACACACAAAAATGATAAATGCTCTTTGGGTAGATATGATAACATTAAAGAAAGCTATTGTCACTCCCCTTACAAATTGGCATATGGAAAAGAGTCAAGATTTTCATTTTCATTGGAATTGCCTTAACTTGAATTAGCTTAATAACTAGAATTTGAAGGTGCGGATCAAAGGGAGATCAAAATGTCGAATTAGTAGAACTTAGAAAAAACATAAATATTGTCATGATCAGGATGGAACAACATAAGTTTCAACTAAATAGTGGTTTGATAGGAAGGCTAGAGATCATACATTCAAGGTTGGAGATCTAGTTATGAAGTGGGATGCATACAAAGCTAAACTAGGAAGACACTCCAAATTTGATGTTATTTGGAGCGGAAAATACACCATCTCCGCTTGAAAGGTAGATAACTCATTTGAGTTATCTGATCTTGATGGGAATGTGCTTCAAATCCCAATCAATGGGATTCATCTCAAACCCTCTCATTAAGATAGCTTCATTGCATCTTTTATATAGTAGTTTAGAATTTCAGTTCCTCTAAGTGATTTTTAACACATTATTTTGCTATTAGTGTAGGTTTATTTACCTAAGTTATTTACACAATTTTGTTCCTTAAATATGCTCTTGTGTATAATTTCATCGTTTCCCTAGGGTTCTTTGAAAGAAGAATTTCAATGTTGAGATCAAGTTTTCAAATCATCAAGTTGACTCCATACCTAACGGATGCCAAGGATACCATTTAATTCATCTAGCAGGAAAATGACCCTATTTGTCACCAAAATGTTGTCTATTGTTGCACTCCTTGCAAAAATTAAGTAACTTGGATAGATATGGACTTGGTGGTATTCATATGTTCAAATTGGTAAATTCGTTGAGTGTTTGAACATGTCACGAAAGTCTTAAATGGACCATAGAGGAATCATAATGTGTCATGGGAATTTTAGCAAGACGTGACACACTCGAAACAAGAGCTATAGATAAAAGAAAATGGGAAAGGTTGTGGGATGAAGGAAAAGAAGTCCGTAGATGTTGACACGAAGTGTGTGACAAGTGGATAAACCATGGGTCAAATATAGGAGATTATAGAGCCACATAATGAAGAAGACAAAGCCATGGAGGTCAAAATTCATGTAGAACTAAAACATAAAATTCATGTATCAAGGAAGAACCACAATTCTCCGCAAAGAGCTAAAATGAATGTGATTTTGGACTTAATGATCAGATCTTTACAAATTTGATACTATTTGAAGAAATCTTAACCTCCTCCATGCAACAAATATAGATTTCATGAATTTAATAGAGGTAGGTGGGCGAAACAAAGAAAAGCATCTCCAAAGTATGCAAAGGGTCTACTCAAGACAAAGTGTAACCACCAAAATTAAATGCAATATGGGTGTCGTTCCTTCTTCAACAAGGAAAATAGCGTGTGGAAATGATCTTTTAACAGTGCATGCAGATCTTTTCATAGAATCAATGAAGGTGGTTGGTTGGTAGGAGGAATTCAAATTTCCCTCTCTTTTCTTCTTCTTTCTTCTTCCATTTTCTCTATATATTGTAAAGTGATGCCTATTTTTAATGTTGGATACTTTGGGAATGTAAGGGCATCATTTTATGTTACAAAAGTATTCTAAGGGTCCCATGCTTTGGACTCGGTTTCTATAAATGTTTCACATCTTCCTCCTATGTTGTAATGATTTGTACATAATTTTTAAGCAATTAAATCTCAGGTTTTGTGGATTGGTTTTGAATTAGCTATTGTTTTATTACATTTCCTTTCCTTTCATTCACTCATGGCATGTTGTATGTTTTTCTTCAAAACCCGTTTCTATTGTGCATCATGAAAATGGGATTTTGGAAGTAGTTTTGAACAACGAATCTCCTTTCTACCCTCTTTATCATCTCTTTCCCATTTTCTCTCTTAACGGAGTATTCATCCCCTTATTTTTGGTGTTATCACCTTCTCTAGTTTAGGTTTATGTTTAATGCATATCCTTCTCATCCTGGTCCCTTGGAAATTTAGAGTAGAGCTAGACAGTTGCATTTCAATTCCTAGGTGTAGTTTAGCATTAAAAGTAAGTAGAGGAGGCTAGCCTTCTTTAGAGGTCTATCTCAATTTGAATCCCACAACTTGGAGACAGTCCCATGTTTCCTCAAAGCACCAAATTCTTGTGATTTGGTACGAGTGCAAATTTGAGCTCTAACAATAGTTTATCCACAAAATACTTGAGTGGCTAGGACTTGGTCCCCACTTTAGACAATTCATTGAAATCCTTTTGATCGAAGCACAAGATAAAGTCATGGCTAGTGATAACATCACAATGTTGTTTTAATTTCAATGCTCCATTCAACAAGTTTTTCCACTCATCCCCTTCTTGTTTATCTTAATTTTCGATGCTCTTCATTATATGATCTAGCAAACTCATCATCAAAAAATCTAAAAGTAATTACTCTTCCATAAGAGTTTTATGTTCTTGATTCTTATTTTTCGATGACTCTCTCCTCTTTTTACAAAATTATGAACATGAGATTGAAAATGTGCAAGCAATTCTTGATATTTATTGTGACATGTCTAGCTCCAAGTTGTGTAACCACAAAGACGAATTCAGCTTCATTAAAAATGACCAAATTTGACATGGATTCTTTCATCATATATTACCATCCTCCAGTGAAAGATTACCCATTACTTAGGTATCATGTTTGGTATTCATTTTTCTCCCTATGTATTAAATGGTGAAACCGTAATATGGTGCATGAATTTATGTGATTGTTTTATCCTCCGTCTCTGTTAGTGTAGGTTATTATTTATCCTTTTATTTATTTATCGGGATAATTCTTACACTTGTGTTATCCCTACACTTGTTGGGTTAGCTTGCTTATGTGTACTATTTGTGTGGAGTTAGCTTACTAGTTGTGTTGAGTTAGTTTCTCAATTATGTGGAGTTAGCCTACTAGTTTTTGGAGTTAACTTAACTACCAAGATATGTTAGTGGGAGTTCTTCACCACTGATGTAGGTAGTAGTTGCACTTCCCTCCTCCTATATGTACATCTTTCCTATTGAATAATTCAATTCATTCTATTGTAATTTATTGATCATTATGGATTATGATGGATTTCCATATATGGTATTTTAGCTCTTCTGCTTTGCAAATCTAATGTGGTGTGCTATTATCATCTGAGATCATGGCTTGGAACAATATTCTTATCGTTCCTTTCATGGTATCAGAGCGATAGATGATGTAGACATCTAGTAAGTTTTTCTTTGCAAGCAAGGGTTTTTTTTTTCATGTATATGGAATTTGTTAGCAATTTTTTGCAGCATGCATTTTTATGCAAAATGGAGTGCGGAATTGGATTTGGAAGGTGCCAAAACCCTAGAATCGATCTGTAAACTCGACCATGTTTTGAGACAGTCAAATTTGGGTGCATTCTTTTATCCATTGGATATAAGTGTGTACCTTCTGGACGCATTCTTTTACCCTCTGGGTATTTTGGTTTTGGATGCAGTCTTTTATCCACTGGACGTAGATTTGTACCCTATGGGTGCATTATTTTATCCATTGGATATAAGCATGTACCTTAGGATGCATTCTTTTACCCTCTAGGTATTTTGGTTTTGGATGCAGTCTTTTATCCACTGGACACAGATCTGTACCCTCTAGGTGCATTCTTTTATCCATTGGATATAAGCGTGTACCCTCTGGACGCAATGATTTACCCTCTGGACATTTTAGGTTTTGGGTGCAGACTTTTATCCTTTGGTCGCAAGCATGTATCATGTGGATGCACTCTTTTACCCTTTGGACATTTGGGTGTCACGTGTACCTTTTAAAAAGATCAACATTAAAATATTATTTTAATAGCAAAACCTTGTAGAGCTCATAAATTTTGATCCGTAGCTCGGATTAAGGTGATATTTTTTTGAAATTGTGTATTTTTTTGAGATCTACGCATTGGTGACATTTTTATACACATTTTAAATGTAAAAGATATTGTTACTCATTGTAATATTTACATGCACTCAATTATAAAGTGCCAAATTTGGGAGGGTGTTGTGATCACTTGTGGATGCATTTTCGGTTGAGCCCGACGTCCTAAAATTTTGGGTATTACATTCTTGTATCTATGGGTGTATACATTTATATCTCTCTTATTTGTTGAGATATTTTGGATCTGTATTTTCGACACTTTTTTTTGGCATGTTGACAGTCTCTCTTGTGGGGGAGCTATTCTAGTGGAGCCCAGTGTTAGTTTGTTAGTGTTCGAGTAGTTGATTTTGACAACTCATACATATCTGTGGTGTCACTCTACCCATTCTGCAGTATGGGAGGGTGTGGTGTTGATACTGCTTCTTCAGGTTTCGTGCCCTTGCCTTGTTACCTTGGCTTTTTCTTGGATCGTGGTACTCCTATTTATTTGGATCTTGTGTCCTTGCCTTGTTGCCTTGGTTTTTCTTGGATTGTGGCACACCTATTTGTAGCAGTTGATCAAATTATGTTTGGTGTTTGTTTTTCACTTTTCAACATCACTCCATTGATGAGTCTCCTCTCGCATGGATCTATTATTCGTGAAGCCCAGTGTCAATTGTTTTTGAGTTATATGATCGAGTAGTGGATTCAGACCATAGTGTGCACCACACTTCTTCAACATTGTACAAGTTTTTGGAGTCGAGCTTCTGAGGATATCTTGTAGCAGGATTTTGCTCTCTACTTTGTTATTACTGGTTTTGGGTACCTTGCGGTGTCCATTTTTCCCAGTTGTTGTATGTGGGTACCTCATCAGGCCTTGTTTCTAGGACCCACCTTATTTTCCACCCACCTAATATATGCTTATAGGAGGGTGTTAGTGTAGGTTATTATTTATCCTTTTATTTATTTATTAGGATAATTCTTACACTTGTGTTATCCCTACACTTGTTGGGTTAGCTTGCTTAGGTGTACTAGTTGTGTGGAGTTAGCTTACTAGTCTTTTGGAGTTAACTTAACTACCAAGATTCTGTCATTTGTGGGAGTTCTTCATCACCGATGTAGGTAGTAGTTACAGTTCCTCCTCCTATATGTACATCTTTCTTATTGAATAATTGAAGTCATTCTATTGTAATGTATTGAGCATTATGGATTATGATGGATTTCATATATGGTATTTTAGCTCTTCCGCTTGCAAATCTAATGTGGTGTGCTATTATTTCATATTCATTAAAAATGACCAAATTTGACATGGATTCTTTCATCCTATATTATCATCCTCCACCGAAAGATTACCCATTACTTAGGTATCATGTTTGGTATTCATTTTTCTCCCTATGTATAAAATGGTGAAACTGTAATATGGTGCACGAGTTTATGTGATTGTTTTATCCTCCGTCTCCTTGAATCCTTCAAAGCAAGTATTCTCCATAAAAGTTCATATTCTTTTCCTTTTGATCGAAAAGATTAATTTTTGCATTTCATTTACATATATTTTTGACCTCCTAAATTATAATTTTATAGCAGCCTATATAAGTAGATAACATTTGTTTAAGGTTATTGAACTTGCATTAAACTATACTCCTCATGCGTGCAAAGCCACTTGGAATTTCAATTTATTTCGCCTCTCAAATGAATATTTTTGACGACCTATCTTTTTCATCTAACTCGTAAATTCCAAATTATATAATTTTTATAATTTCTTATTTTAGATTTATATATTTCTATAGGGCTACTTTAAAATTATATGGTCTTGTAAATTTTCACCTTATCATTCTTTATGTCTAACAAATTTTAGTAATGGTATATATGGCTAAAATTAAAAAAATAACTTCCCACATCCCATCAATTTTCAAGGTTGTAATAGGTATTGCAATGATTTGTGCATTAATAATATCAAAGCTAATGACAACGTCCATTCATAAGTTAAGGGGAAACAAGAGCCACTTTATTTATTTTTTGCAGAATATACGACCGATAATACCGGTGACACAATTAATAATTAATTAATCATGAAATATTTTTGTATAAGTACATATTCATCCTTAATGATATATTTAGTACCTAATATATATCATTAAGGGAGTAAGAGTGTAATCATGAAATCATGGTGGCATAATAAAGAATTAATGAATCATGATATATTTTTAAATACAAGTACATAGTCATCTTTAATGATATATTTAGTACCTAATATATATTATTAAGGAATTAATTTAACACAAGAACTTGTAATTAAATAATTAACAATGCTCTTTGATATGCAAAACATACAATTGTTATGAGTTAAAATTATAATAGAAATATATATTGCTTATTAGGAACCATAGATCAAGAACATTAGAATTATTTTTCTAGTTGTGAAGGACTTGATTTTGAGTTGAAAATAAATAAAACCTACTTCAAATTCTGCATATATATATGTAAGAAAAATATGGCCCAATTGCCTAACTAGCTCAAATTTTTATCCCCTTTTTGGATGTCCCAACTCATGAACAGAAATTTGGTTACTAGGTACAATTATCAAGTTAGAAATAAATTATAGTCAAGAATACTAGACTGGTTCCGTGTTAATGTGTTTGTTAAGTCACTTTTTTCCTTTCCTTATGTTTTGAACCTTAGTGATACTTTCCTCTCTAATCATTCTCCTATTTCTTGCATCTTCAACTTGGATCCTTTCTCTCCTTCTTTTACTAATATTCCCTTTGTTAGGAACTTGTGTTCATACCCTTTTATTTTCTTTATAGTAGAATAGTTACTTTGGATGCATATGCTTTATAAGTCATCCCTTTAGCATATTTGAATAATCCCACATGTGTAGGAAGTAGTAGTTTCTTGGATAGGAATTAGTATATAAGAAGGTGTTGAGGCTCAATGAGGCATCCACAAATATATTGTATTGAGCTTTCTCAAAGGAGGTTTCCCCCTTGAAGAGGCCTTCAATTCAATATCATTTCGAGTTATTTGCAATATCATTTCGAGTTCTTTTTCTTGAGTTATTTACTACAGTTGTTTCCATTTCTAGTTAAAATTGTTATGATTGGTAAAATAGTGTTGCAGGGTCCTCATATCTTGTTTGAGCACTTTTAAGGGACAATTTTTATCTCCCGTAGTAAATTGTGATGATCTAATTATCCCCATCGTATGCTCTCACCTCATGCAAACATGAACTTGGTAAACAAAAAGTGGTCCAAATCCTATTTGCATTTTGTTCAAACTATTGCATTTTATTCTCAAGATCGGGTAAAAGCTTTGAGTTGTGCTGTTTCCATCAATATTGCATTCCATTCACATTTTTAAAACTATCCCGATAGCCACCTATCCAAGTAACTAGTTAAAAAATATCCAGACATCCAGAGCCGATGAAAGAGAAGCACATTCCACAGAACTCGCTTAAATTTCACACTTTAAACCCGACATGGGCATTAGCTAGAGCCAGAAACCTTGAAATTTCTAGGTAGTTCTCCATTTCCAAACCACCACTTTCAGAAGCCATCCTTCATAATTTTCTTGAGACCATTCTTCTCTATGCAAAACCAAATCAGACAAAATAATTTTTTTCTATCAATTTAAGGTATGGTTTCATTTCTGGTTTGTCTTAGGGTCTTTGGTGGGTGCTTTGCAATTCTCCTACTCACAAATGGAATAAAACATTGGAAAATTTGTTTTTAGCAATATCTTTTGTATTATAGATTATTTTTCCTTGAAATATTCCTTGAACACCCAAAATACCAGTCCGCACATTTCATACGTTGAGGTTTTGAGACCCAATTCCACTTCTATCACTCAGAAATTATCATTTTCATTTTTTAGGGTTTGCCATAACTTCATTTTTTACCCGATTGCCCTGAAATTCACACACATTATTCCTTTCACTATTCTATTCCTTTTTTCCTCAATGAAAAAGTGTTCAGTCCTTACCATTAGGGCCCCCAAATTACATTTTACCTCCGTCAAATTTGCTAGAGAGTGCCAAAACCCTTTCCAAGTCCATCATCCCCATTTTCTTGAGCTCAAATCCCAAATTTTATTTACAAAATTTTTTTAGAAATATTTTTTCTATCCATTGCCAAAAAAAGAACCTTGGTTATGGTTGTCACCCGTACATGCACAAAAGTCATGGAGGAAGAACTTGAAACATTGAAAGCCCAGGTCACTGAGCTAGCTCAAAGGCTGCAAGGATTGAATCAATGGAATGATATTTTGATCAAACAAAGACAAAAGGAGGAGTCCTCACAAATATCCTTCTCCAAATAATATCGTAGGCCCAAGCTGGACTTTCCCAAGTTTAATGGTACAGATCCTATAGGATGGATTTATCAAAGCCGAGCAATTCTTCAACATTCATGACACTTATTTTGTTAATCAAGTTCCAATCACCTCCTACCACTTGGAAAAGGACACACTACAATGGTACCATTGGTATCTCATAACAAATGATGAACCCAATTGGAAGAAATTTACATCCCTCATTTTGGGAAGATTTGGTCCCTTTAAATTCGAGGACTTCACCGGAGCTCTCACCAAACTCCGCTAGACCAGTACTATTTGCAGATCAACAAGAGTTTGAGAAACTGGCTAATCACACTAAAGGGCTAACAAAATACTTCTTCAAGATTTGTTTTGTTAGTGGCCTCAAGGAGCCAATCCACTCAGAGGTGAAAATTTTTTTCCCCACCAACATGATGGAATCCTTGGGCCTAGATAAGTTGGCTGAAGATAAAATCTTAGTGCAAAGCATCAACCCCACTATCATCCACAACCAAGAACCCAACCATCTAATGGTCAACGCGTCCACCACCTAGATCGATCATCTCACCGAGGTGAGATGTGGGCACATAAGGAGAAGGGATTATGTTACAACTGTGATGATAAATGGGTTAAGGGTCATAGGTGCGTCACATAAAAAATTTACCTACTAGATGTGGAATCACCACCAGAGCAAGACAATGAGGCCGATAGCTAGGACTTCCAGGATGCTCCAGATGAACCAAGCCCCGTAGAGGATTCCGCACCCCAGGAGGATCAACCAAAGATCTCCCTACACATAATAGCTAGTGTTACCACCCCGCAAACTATGAAGGTCAAGGGGTGCTTTAAAAATATTCCTCTCACAATCCTCATTGACTCAGGTAAAGCACACACAATTTCATTGATCCCCGCATTGCTAAGCAGGAAGACTGTTTTGTGTACCCTTGTTCTAGATTTGAAGTAATAATTACTAATGGGGGAACATTGCCTTGTAAAGGGAAATTTCAAAATGTACGCATTGCGATAGGTAACTACACTCTATGATTAGATATGTTTTCCCTACCTCTAGGTAGATGTGATGTGGTTTTAGGTGCACAATGGCTCCGCACTTTGGGACCCATTCTATGGGATTTTTCTGAGCTTTGGATGTAGTTCACTAGATAATGGCTAGAAGCACACCTTAAAGGGATTATTGTCAGGATATTCTTCCATCATCAGATTCCATCACATGGAAAATATTTTGAAGAAAGGCTCCCATGGAATAATTGCCCAATTGCACTCCATCCAACTCCAACCCCCACTACCACTAGTAACCTTGCGAGACTTACAAGCCATCCTCAACAAACATGCTACTATTTTTATTAAACCAATGGTTTTTCCCCTTTACAACCTAAAGATCACCACATCCCACTCCTCCTAGGAAGCATCCCCCCCAACATCTGTCCCTACCGCTATCCATATCTAAAAAGATTGAAATTGAAAACCTAGTCTAGGACCTCCTCAAATCTGGCATCATTCACCCCAACACCAGCCCATACTCCTCTCCAGTACTTCTTGTCCACAAAAAGGATAGATCATGGTGGCTCTACATTGACTTTCGTGCCCTTAACCACCTCACCATCAAGGATAAATTCCCCATTCTAGTCATTGATGAGCTTCTGGATGAGCTCCATGGGGCAAAATTTTTCTCCAAATTGGACCTTCGCTCCAGCTATCACCAGATTTGAGTGCATCCTAAAGACATTCCAAAAACAACCTTCCGCACTCATGATGGTCACTATGAATTTTTGGTCATGCCATTTGGCCTTACAAATGCCCCTTCCACCTTTCAAGCACTCATGAATAAAATCACCAACCTTTGCTCGCCAAATTTTCCTTATTTTTTTATGACGATATCCTCGATGCATAGCCACACAAGGGCTGAGTACCTATAGCATATTGACAGGGCATTACAAATTCTGGCAGATAATAAATTATGTGCCAAACAGTCCAAGTGTTCCTTTGGCCTTGAAGAAGTGGAATATCTAGGGCACATTGTCTCTGTCGACGGGGTCCATGTAGATCCAAACAAGATCAACGCAATGTAGGAGTGGCCTCGGCCAACAAATCTCAAGAGCCTTCATGGTTTCCTAGGCCTTACTAGGTACTACCACAAGTTTGTCAAGGACTATGGAAAGATCATGAGCCCCCTTGACTGCCTTATTGAAGAAGGATGCCTTCACCTAAAACACAATAGCTGACTAGGCATTTTTGGCTCTTCAACAAGCTATGTGTAGCACACTAGTTTTTTCCATGTAATAATTCACTCAAACTTTCACCATTGAAAGTGATGCATGTGGGAATGGCTTGGGTGTTGTCCTTCTCCAAGTGGGTTGCCTAATTACCTTCACTATCAAATCTATTTCAGGCCAAAACTTAGCCTTGTCTACATATGAGAAGGAAATGATGGAAATTCTCCATGCAATACAAAAATGGTGGCCATACCTACTGGGGAATCATTTTTGCATCAAAACAGATCACCAGAGTTTGAAATATTTCCTAGAACAATGGGTCTCATCCCCAACACAATAGAAATGGGTCAACAAACTCATGGGGTATGATTATGAGATAACCTATAAGAAGGGTAAAGACAATATTGTGGTTGATGCTCTCTCATGTGCATTCGAGGACTAGGCATCCCTATCGGCCATCTCCATTCCCATCCCAAACTAGCTGGAATCTATAAAAAAGGGGTATGCACTTGATCCCTCCTCACAACACCTCATCCAGTGATTGGCCATTGACCCCGTAGCCATACCGCATTATTCATGGGATGGTGCATTTCTATGACACAAGGGCCATTTGGTGCTTCCCCATTACACAAACCTTCATCAAGTTGTCTTCTATGAAATCCATGCTTCTCCATCAGTAGGACACTCCAAATTTCTCAAAACCTATGAGCAAGCACAATGAAACTTATTTTGGAAAGGAATGAAGGGTGTTATTAAACAGATGGTGGTAGAATGTGATACCTGCCAATGCAACAAGGTGAGACAACAACAATTCCTAGTTTGTTAGAGCCCTTTCCAATTCGACTAGGATCTGGATAGATATCTCTATGGATTTTATCAAGGGTCTTCCTAAGTTGGGAGGTAAATCAGTGATCTTGGTTGTGGTCAACCACCTCTCCAAATATAGTCATTTCTATTCCCTCACCCATCCATATAAATCCTCCATGGTCACCCAGATTTTCGTGGATCATATTTTCCATCTACATGGCATTCCTTCCTCCATTGTCTTTGATCGTGATACAAATTTCACCTAAAATTTTTGGAAAAAGATTTTGCAACACATAGGAACCCAACTAAAGATGAGCTCCAGGGTATCACCCTAGACGGATGGCCAAAAAAATTTGTCAACAAGTGTTTAGAAACATTCCTTTGTTATTTTGTTTTAGAAAAACAACACTAGTGGAAAAAGTGACTTCCCTTTGCAGAGTGGTGGTATAATACCTCATACCACACTTCTACTAAAATGACCCCATATGAAGTAGTCTATGGTCAAAATCCACCAACCCTTCTTCCATATAACCATGACAGATTCGAGACTTCATGTAGTTGACACTAGTCTCCACACTCAAGATCAGATTCTCAGCACTCTACAAGACAATATCCACACAGTACATAACCGTATGAAGTAGTAGGCTGATCAGAACTACTCAAAGCACACCTTCTAACCAAGAAATATGGCCTTCCTTTGTCTCCAACCTTACAAGAAATCACCCTCGAAGCTCAAATGGTGTCATAAGATTTCTCTAATGTTTTTCAAGCCATGTAGGGTCTCCAGAAAATTGGTTCGGTTGCTTATAAGTTGGAGCTTCCACCTTCCTCCAAAATTCACCCAATTTTCCATGTCTCTTGTTTAAAGAAAGTTCTGAGAACCAATGTCCAAGAACAAACCACTTTACCACAACTCAATAATGAAGGATCCATCCTTCTCAAACTAGAAGCCATCCTAGAAAAGTGGACCCACCAAATTTACTCCCGCTCCATCGAGAAGTCCTAATCTAATGACATGGCATGCAAAGAAGAAGAGAATATTAAAACCACTTCTCCAGATTCAACACCAATTTCCACATCTGAAGCTTTGAGGACAAATATTTTTCCAAGAGGGAGGGGATGTTAGGAACCCGTGTTCCTACCCTTCTATTTGCTTTATAGTAGATTAGTTACTTTGGATGCATATGCTTTATAAGTCATCCCTTCAACATATTTTAATAATACCACTATTAAGCTTCTTTGAAAGGAGGATACCCCTTGAAGAGGCATACGATTCAATATCATTCGAGTTATTTGAAGTATCATTTCAAGTTCTTTTGCTTGATTTATTTGCTTCCAGTTGTTTCCATTTCTAGTTAAAATTGTTGTGATTGGTAAATTAGTGTTACAAGGTCCTCACACCCTTTAATAGTAATATTATCCATCTCTCCCTACATTGGATAGGCCAATATTGTTTTACTTGGAAGTTTCATCCACAAAATTGATGCGACCTAGAATTTACCTCCAACAGCCCAAGGTGCGCTGACACATCACTCAACCTAAACTGAGCGCTTACCCGAAAAATGCAAGGGTACCAAGTCCCTCTTTAGAGAATATTTTTCAAGATGTTAGCATGATTGAATGCATGTTTCAAATCCATAACAAATAATAAAGTATTCCACAGTGCATAAACCAAATCTAGATCTTAACCATATGAAAGAATAACTAAACAATAACTATAATAAGATTTACCATACAATATCCATGTTCAGTTACATCCAACACCAATATCTAACCAATAAGATCCATTCCATTAAGTAATACAAAAATAATAACTTTATACATACTTATCACAGTCTCCATAGTCATACGCCTAACAAATTCGAACACAACACTACAATAATAACTTATCCCTAAATTGTGTAAATCAATACATATTTATAGGGGTGGGGACTTTCCCTTCACTACTCATGCACCTTCAAAAATAGGCTACATGCTAATAATAGCCATGCGCCCTTACATGATAATACAAAAGCATGCAAGCACTAATAATAGATCATCTAATAATACAATTATAGTATAATCCTATTATTAGCTCCAAAACTCTGCATGGCGCTCGATCTTATACTAGTCCCAAAATAGCTTTGTGTATTCTACAAGTCTTCTACAAAATGTGCTCCACACTCCATGTCTAAAATTAAGCAGAATCTGCAAAACGGATAAGTCCTGATTTCAAACTATTTTGGGCACACCTTGTTTTGCTATACTTACTGCGCTCTCCTACGCACCCGATTCCACACACCCAATTCTCCGGCTCTTTCATTATTGAGTTGTATTTCATCAAATGAACATTACCCCACACTAATTTCATTGTCATCCCCGGAAATGGGTAATCGAACTTATCTCTCCAAGAATAATGAATAATGAATGAAAGAATAAATGAACTACTTGCACAAAAATAATATTAGTCTACTTGGCTCCTTGCTCTTCTATAGAAAAGATAAAATTTAGATATTCATTCTTAATATTTGCCTCCAATGTATTCCAATCACTTAGTGCTTTATTTATTTATCCAAAATTTCTATAACTACAACTTCTATCTCATCAAGAGTCATCCTTTCACCTTCATTCTGTAAGACCCTTAGAATATTAGCCATGCTCAAGACCATTCCCTCCATTATATCCATCCTCTTCATGATGATTTTCCTAATTTCTTTTATTATTTCCTTATGTAGGATTTAGGAAGCTTAAAACGCATCGTGCTTTGTTACTACCAAGTATAATTAACTCTACGTGCCCACGTGTTTCATGTTATCCAATTTTCGCACCACTGTGAAATGGACAACTTAGCAGGTCGGAACATTAGTAGTTGATGGAAAAGTGAAATTATTTTGCAGCATGTAGGGTAGCTTTTGTGTTGGCTCAGACGATGCCTCAAAAAATCTTGGAGTTGGAAATTGAGCTTATGCCTGTGTGTGTCTGCGAGGATTGGTCGACATGGTTGGTCGGTAAGGTGTGTCGGCTAATGGTTGATCGACATGGTTGGTCGGGAAGGGTGTGTTAGCTTATGGTTGGTCGGCATGGTTTTTCGGTTCATGGTTAGTCGAAAAGGTGTGTCGGCTCATGATTGGTCGAGAATGGTTGGTCAATTGATGGTTAGTCGACATGGTTGGTCGAGATAAGTGTGTCGGTTCATGGTTGGTTGACTGTGGTTAGTCGGTTCATGGTTGGTCATATAGGTATATCGGCTCATGGTTAGTCGGTGATGGTAAGTCAGCAAGGTTATTTGGGTGATGGGTTGGACGGTGTCCAACCTTGTACTGTTGTATGGATAGATGGGTAGTGTGTCGACTAGCCTGTTGTGTTGGGTAGAAAGCATACGAAGAGGTTAGTCAACATACATAGATATTGTCCAACCCCTTGGGGGTTTGATGACCAATGCGGATGGTTGGATTACAATTGTACAACATGGTTGTGAAAGTCACTAGGTTGGTCAACTCATTGGTTTGTCACCTACATGGATGGACAGGTAGTGTGTCATACGGGAAGAGGTAGATGGATGTCTAATGTCCTGGGTCAGACAAGCCATGATGTGAAGATGGCAACTCCTGATTGGTCGGCTACTAGAGGCATGCATGGTCACAAAGATAAACATTGTCTAACCCAACGTAGTTGGAAAAATTATAGGATGTACGAGTTACAACTGGATGAGGGTGGGTGAATGAATGACATACCAATAACCAAAATTAATGAGGCATGACACCCATGACTGCCCATGTAGGAAAAGTATTAAAATGAATGGTTGCCCATACCTCTTGAATGTATCTACACGTACCCAAAATTGTAAGGTACTGTACTGCGGAACAACGTAATAAATGCCCCAATGATGATACAGGTCTCTTCGCAAGGTGTTCGGGATCCAGAAAAGCTCTCCAAATATGCGTTAACATCCCACATGCCCCGCCTAGCCCCCACGTGCTTTGTTTTCCCTTTTCCCCTCTTTTCTTGCCCCTTTTCTCTTTAGTAATGAAACCACCGCCCGAGCAGGCGGCGGCGATCCCTTACACGTTTTCGAACGTTCTTTTGACGTAACTCACATAAAAATCAACGTTTCACCAGCTTTCCTTGCCGACTTAAGCTTGCATTTATGTTTTTGGTCCCCTGGAATAGTGTTTTTCCTTTGTTTATTGTTTAGGAGTTCAGTTTGGTTTTGATCTTTGGGTGTTTGAATTCCTATAAATGAATGGCTTGTGCTTAAACAAATGGCCTCCAAATTGAATCTCATTTTCTCTTTGCAATAGATTTAGTTTTCATTTTTGCTTAGAGTTCTTAGTTTAATTCATCTCATGCTCGGGTAGCATTGCTTTGCGATTAGTAAGCCACATATCCATCTTGTGCAAGTGCAATCATTACTTGTGCCACCATTTTTACTCCAATCTTCTCATTTTCAGTGCTTTGGTATGTTAGTTTGCTTAGGATTGATAGTGTAGTTTATTTCATGCTTGGTTAGCATTGTATTGCAGCTAGTAAGCCACATACTCATCTTGTGCAAGTGCTATCATTGCTTCAACCCCTCAGTCTGCCCCTCATTCACTTTCATGTTCTCCTTTCATAGTTTACTCTTTTTTTCTGTTTAGAAGCCATAGTTTTGGTTCTCTCGCATGCTTAGTTAGCATTGTTCAATTTGTTGGTAAGCCACATATCCAGCTTTGTGCAAACAATGTTGCTGTTTTATCTAATCCATTAGAGTAGAATAGCTTAGGAAGCCATTAAAGTTGCAGGTTTTTCTCTTCAAACAAAATAGTTTTCAGGTTCTGGATGCTTCATGTTACATGACTTGCAATAGATCCCGCTAGGAATTGCATAAGCCAAGCTCTGTACTCTTGCACTATCCCTCTCCTACCCGCGTTTTATTCAGTCAATGTCCCAAGCTGCCTTTATCCCAATATCTATTTCTGTTGATGCTAGCATTACACGCTTTTCTGGATTCACGTGAACACGAAAGAACGAGGAGATCACACTGAGGGGGCAAGATCACACACACCATCGGATTCGCCACTGTTCTGCGAAATCCAGGTTCCATCTTTCAAAGTTTTAGTTAGAATCATATCAAATAAAGTAGTTAATTACTTTATTTCAGTTAATTCTATTCTCGATATTGCCAGGGAAGTTGTGGGGATTGATAGTTTCTGAGAAACTATGATTCACTCCTCACTTCTGAGGTAGGATCGAGAATCTTGCAAATAGATTAGTTATTTCATTGTTTAGAATAGATCTACAAACTGCATGACAAATAGCTACACTCGGTTATTTTGTTTGTTTTAATTATTAGTTTAGCTGTCAATTCTAAATATTTTAAATAGCTGCTTTCTTAAATTCATATAAATCATCAGAAAATACAAAAATAAGTCATATATGCTATAAATATATTTCGTATACTCTAGAGTTCACTTTATTACAGTTTGTTTATATTTTTGCTTTTGCATGACAATTACGGGACCCAGGGAGCCCAGAGAATACGTTTTCGAGCCAATCGTGCCTCAGCCCAATCTAATAACAGCAATAACTGATATTGACCAGAATCTCAGAATCCAAGTCTTCCAAACAATAGCAGATTTCCAGCAGATCAGATCTCAGTTAAGAGGATTAAACATAGAAGACGACCAAGCACATACGTTTTGGTCAAATCAGCCAAACTACAGATTACCCTAGAAAAACATCCACATGACTGTAGAAAGGGTTTGAAAGAGAACAAACATTCGGGTGTGATCCTTTAGTTCCACAACCAGACGCAGGAGACACCCTCACAGACATAGATACCGGCCTAAGAATCCAGGTTGCAAGAACAAATGTGAGGTATTATGAGAAGATCGCACAATGTTGATTCTAAACATAGAAGCTGAAAAAGTGTATGATTATTGGATACTAGGGATCAGGACTTGATTCCACGTATGACTATAGCTGGTCCACAACAAACACGAATCTACGGTTGTGACCCACAAATCCCGCAGCCCAACGAATCCATAAGAGAATTAGACATAAACATTGTGCTACGCAAACTAGTATTTCAGTCTACTCCACTTCCACCTATTATCATCAAACAATTATCCTTGCTGGACACAACAGCTAACAAAGCTAGAGAATTCTGGACTAGGCCAGAGAACCATCCATAGAGTTGACCTGTATTTACCATCCACCATATGACCCTATCCGGAGAAATACACGAAACTATACTGGGTCATTTTTCATGCATTCCACAACCCATAGATCAAATCATGCCAGAGCTCGATATTGATTGGAGCCTTTGAGACGATCATCCTTGCTTTGGCTGATCTATCACACTAGTCCGAGTTAGAAGGGCCTTCTTTGCCTTAGATTTGTAGGTTCCATTAGTGCGTGTCGAAGACATCAGACTGCCTAACTAGTCGGTCTATATACCACACGTATTCCATCCCCACCGGCTGTCCCGGCATGACCTCGGGAGGTCGGGTACGCGGAAGAGTTACTGTAGATTCCCACGCCGCTTGTCACTTTTCCAGCAGACAAGTATCTCTCTTGGTTGGTGACCCAAATGGCCTATATATTGAAAAAATTCACCTCATTTCGAGGGAGATTTTTCAGAAAGGAAAATAACTCACAAATTTGTTCCGGACTTATTGTGAGCTAAAGGCCTTACATTTGGGCTTATTGTAAAGGATTTTTTTGTGCTTATGATATGCTGGATTGTGCATGTTTTTGAGCAATAAATTTAATGTTTTGTGGATATTTTCACCCTAACTTGTATGAATTACATATTTTATGTTTCATTTTATGTATAAGTATATTGTGCATGTATCTATCTATTTGTATGGTTTATAGGTCGTTGTGCTTTACGATACATGGAATTGAATGTTGTCTTGGACGATGGCATTTCTACCAGACCCTCTCCTATTCATTTTTCTTCCCATCTTTCACTCATGTGGATTATCTCACCCTTTCTTGGTGCATCACCTTCACTTAGAGTAGTTTTATTTCATGCATTTTCTATCCCTATCTCCTTGGAAAGCATTAGAATAGGATTAGTTTAGCTTTCCATTCTCTACTCTTTGGAGAAGTTGGCACTAGGTTAGAAGAAGAAGTCATCTTTCTCCAGAGGATTATCTTACTTGCAAGGTCCCACAATGTAGGATAATCCCATCTTATGCAGGTTGCACTCGTTGCCTCACACACAAAATCACAAGTAATCAGTGGTGTTGTAATTTCACACTAATAGTTTTGCAATGCCGGGTGGGACAAAGAATTTTTTTTATTTTGTTGCAGTAAGTTTGATGTGATCTTGTTGTGAATTTCCATCTTGTAAGAGGTTTTGAAATAGAACATTCGACGACTCCAAAATGTCATAATCCATTGGTTTCAGCAGTCCAAGCTTGGAAGATTTATGAGAAGAATTCAAACGAGGGTGAGAACTAGAGAACAAGGACTATTTGTTTACCTACACTTATCCCGGTGTAGAGGAAGAAGGGGAAAAAGAGCTCAAAGGTCTCTATATCCACCAAACAAAACCTTATCAAAACCTCCACTAGGTAGACCCTTCCTTCAATCGACCAGGGTTCTTAGGCCAATCATAATGACACATCTACAGTAACCACCGCCACGAGCAAACCCATTTGTCAACTTCACAAGTGGAAGTCCACTCGCCCTCAATACACATAATTCTATTTTTATGGTAGTATTGAAGATCATTCGTTACTTAAATGGGGAGAATCATACAACTCCCATTGATCATATTCAAGATATTATAAATGTCTGCGCCATTCACAAGATCAATGAGATGGATGTTGTAGTTAGGTTCCTTGCTTCTTCTCTTAGAGGTAAGGCTTTGAAATGGTTTAGGAGCCTAACAACATGATCAATTATAATCTGGGATTCATTGTGTTCAGCCATGTGTAACTGTTTAGAGAGAAGGAAGATAATCTATCTTTGTTGGAATAATTAACCACAATCAAGAGGGCCCCGAACAAGAAAATTACTAACTTCAACTTTAGGTTCCAGTGGATGTGGGACCGGATCTCGATTTCCATGAGGCTAGTAGTGGAAGGTGCATTCCTCTACATTTTGAGGGCTCCAAGTTATGACATAGTTATGATGATACAATTGATGGGAGGAACAACACTATCAGGGGCATATGATATAACTATCGTGAGCAAAGAACTGCTTAATTCAAGTGGGTAAGCTAGTGCCTAGGCCATCTATGCCTCTATATCAGGATTTGGGGAAACCCTTTACTAGTCAAACACTTGAAATAGCCCCTATCCTTGCTCCAGAAATCGAGTTCAAATGAAACTTCCACTTCTTCTAGCCCTTCGAATGAGCTCTAAGAAGTCATGAAGCAATCAGTAAAACTTAGGAATTGAGCTAGTGATAATTAAAAGGCAACAAGCTCAAACTTTCATGTCATATTAGCATTAATCCCAACCCAATATGCCACTGTATCAACCTAATAGATCACCCGCTCAAGCTAAAAATCAAAACCAAACAAACCCCCCGTGAGTAGGTCATTTCAGCCTTACAATCCTAGTGTTGCATCCAAATCTAGAGCCTTGGTTCCAATGCAAAATAGCATGGCTCAAGAATATGACTGGTGTTTCCCATGCAATCAACCTCATAACAAGTCAACGTGTTTCAATGGTGCTTTAAAACAAGATCTTATGGTGACAACAATGGGTGTTAAATAAGATATGAGCCAAGAAGGAAATCAACAAAGATGAAGCAAATCGGGAAACACCTATAAATGAGACCACACTTGTCAATTGGCAGGCCAAATATTTTTTTGGTATAAATCAAGCCCCTTCTCAAAGTGTAAAAATCAATACATGGCATAATAAGAGAAATATTAGGAAGGAAACTCATCCAACTCAAATTATCCACAATCCTCTATCATATAACAAGATATCAAGTAACCATAATGCAGCTCCTAATGTGCAAGGTTAGCCTAACCACATTCAAGACCAGCTCAGGCATCTTGGTTGTAGCATCCCATGTGCAAGATAAAACTATGGAAATCAAGGGGAAGCAAAGAGAAAACTCATCTCCATTCAACATTATTGATCGAGATGAAGAAAAAAATGTAAACATCTCAATTTGGGATTCATTAGTTATCCTGGATAAAGAAACCTATGAAGTTGCTATGGCGAATTGGGTGGCATCAAATCAATTATCCAAAGTGCAAGAGAAAGTAATCACCAATACATCTCGTGCAAGGAGGCCAACAAGGTAAAATTTTAAAGCCCCCACAATTATATATCTCATTAATAATCGAAGATAAGTTGGTGCATAATCGCATGATTGATTTAGGATCAAGTAGCTTTGTAATGCCAAAAATAGCCAATCGGTTGGGTCTTCAACATGAAGTCATTTAAAGAGGTGTGGTGCAATTAGACGGATAGAGGTAACAACGGTTGAGTAATCAATGGATTGAACCTTACATGACATGTATGTCCAAAAGTGACCATCTTGTAAGATGTATCAATTATAGACTGTCACCACTCTTTGTATTGTGTTTATCAGGGCTTCACCAATAAAATTGGAGGCTATTTGTTTTCTCGATTGGTCACACATGTTATTCGTAACAAAGTATGGAGTTAAGGCTACAATCAGATCTCGAGCCCATTCTGTCATATTGATCCTCATACATCGAGTCCAATCAATGAAAATTTCTCGTCTCTTGATTAAGAAGATTGTCCAAGCACTTATGAAACAAATACCAAATTCGAAGCATTCTAGACTTAACCCTTGATGATTGGGCCAATAAGATACATGCATTCAAACCTTATAAGGAAATGGAAGAAGTTGAATTAGGGGTCTATTTTTTGCACAAATAAATTCACCGCTTCTTAGTATCACTAAGTCAAATGCTAAAGATGATAATGAGGTATGGAAATTATTCTTTGATGGCTCAAGGAGTAGGTAAGGTGCTAGAGGAGGAGCTATGCTTGTTTCACCAAAAGGTACAAAATATTACTCAACTTTCCATTTTCAGTTCGCTTGCTCAAACAACACAACTGAGTATGAAGCCTTGATCCATGGATTGCATTGGGCAAGAAAGAGAGGTATTAAAAACTTGTAAGTGTTTGGAGATAGTGAGTTAATCATGAACCAAGTTGGAGGAAAAAATACTGCAAAGAATGATCTATTGAAGAAATATAAAATACGGGTATGGGATCTCATTGAAGATTTCAAAGATTTTAGAATTAATTCCACCCTAAGAAAGAAGAGTGAAGCAATGCATGTATTAGCAAAAATTGGGGCAGCATTTGACGTTATAGAAAGTATCAAAAGTGAGAAATATTAGCCTCATATCAAAGTGGTTGTAAGAACATATGTGCCGATAACAACAAAATATGACATGATTTTTTATAATGATCAATAGATCATTAATCTTTTACAAGAGGCTGAGTTCTTAGCCAAAAATTAAGATAAATTGGAGCAGCGAAGTACGGGGATCAAGTAGTGTATCTACGGAAAAAAATTACCAAAGGTTTTAGTGACTTTAGAGTCAATATTCAATCCAAATGATCAATTTCAAAAAGATAAGGCAAACATTCAAGTCAAAAAGGAGGATTTTGAACCCATTCCGATTGGAGAAGGTAAGACACTCTAAATAGGAAAGAGGATCAATGAACGAAAAATTTACGACCTTGTGCAAAGCTTTGTTGAAAATTCCCAGATGTTTTCATGTGGAGCTATGAGGATTTGAAGGGTTTTAACCTAAAATTGGCACAACACACCATTGAGTTACATCTAGAGGTTAAGCCATTCAAGCAAAAACAAAGGTCGGTTAACCCTCTTATACAACCTCTCATGAAGAAGGAGATGAATAAGCTCATTGAGGCAAGTATCATTTTCCCGATCAAACACTCAAGTTGGGTGGTAAATCTGGTGCCGGTTAGGAAAAGGAATGGGTAAATCAAGTTGTGCATGAATTTTCGAGGATTTAAACAAGGCCTCCCTTAAGGATCACTATCCACTTCCCTCCATGGAGAAAATTATGTAGGTAGTGGCTGATTCAAAGAGATTCTCCCTCTTAGATGGATATTCAATCTATAATAAGACTATGGTGAAAGAGGAAAATCGATTCAAGAAAAACTTCACCATAAAATGGGGCACTTATGCATACATGAAGATGCCATCCGGGTTATCAAATGTTGGTTGGGGCAACATTTCAATGAGAAATGGATATGGCATTTAAGGGGATGTTAATTAAAATAGTGCTTGTATGTCTTGACGACATCAATGTATTTTCTAAATATGCATAAAGTCACCTCTTTCATCTCGTACATGTCTTCCAAAGGTGCATGAGGTTTAGAGTGTCTTTGAACCCGAAAAGTGTTATTCATGGCACATGAGGGTAACCTCTACGCCATATTGAGTCAAAGGAAGGATTCATAATTGACCTAGAGAGGGTAGAAGCAACCGCACTCTACCATTGCCAAGTCATAAGAAGGCTCTCCAAAGCTTCTTGGGGAGGATAAACTTTTTTTGAAGGTTTGTACCAAATTTTTTTGCTCTTGTGAAGCCATTAACAATGATGCTGAAAAATAATTTGGCTTTCAAATGGATAGCAGAGGGAAAGGAAAGTTTTGAAGCTATCAAGAAGGTTATGTCTTAAGCTCCAACTCTCATTAATCCAAACTTCTCCAAAGACTTCTTTCTATATGCCTTCGGTGGTTCGAACACCATCTCCGCAATCTTGGTGCAAGCAATGAATAAGGAGGGAATGGACTAGCCTATTACATAATTTATCCAAGGCCTTATGGACTATGAGGTAAGATATTCATTCATTGAGAAACATTTCCTTTCCATGATTAGAAGTTTGAAGAAGTTCAAACATTTAGTGTCAAATAATAGGATTCATCTACTAGTCACACATGTTGGTATAAAATATTTTCTTTTAAACAAGGACCTCAATGAAAAGGGTTGGCTAGATAACCAAGGTCATGGAATATGACATTGATATTAAGGTGACCAAGCTGGTTAGGGGAAGGTATTATGTGAACATCTAGCTTCAAGACGCATGCCAAGTCAAGTGATAAAGGAGAGGTTGTTTTGGTGCTATGCGGCGATCAAGAGAAATCAGTTGATGCCTCATTGATCCTTGTTAGACTCAAGATATAGTCAATTTCCTTCAAACAGGTCAAACTCCTCAAGGGATGAGCAAGGCCAAAAGAATATATTTTAGGCTTCATTGTATCCCCCTTTGGTTTGGTCGATGGTATCTTATTCAAGAAAGATGTAAATGGTGTCCTCCTAGGGTGCCTAAAGGTAGATCGATAAATAAGGTGCTACATGAATTTCATGACAAAGAAATAGGTGGCCATTTTTCCGCAAGGGTGACAAATCTTAGAATTATGAAGGCAAGTTATTATTGGCCTAATCTTTTTCATGATTGTTATGCATGGATTAGGAAGTGTAAAAAGCGTGCCTTCTTCACAGGCAAAGAGAGTTTATAAGCCCTTCCAATCCACCCCATTTCGTAAATGAACCATTCATGTAATGGGGGTTGGATTTCATTAGGATGATTAATCAAAATTATAGCTTGGGCCACAAGTGGATTATCATAGCCACACATTATTTCACCAAGTGGATGGAGGCAATTGCACTCAAAGAAGCAAATGAGGTGAATATACTAGATTTTTACGAAGGGATAACAACGAGGTTCGGAGTTTCGCCACCACTATATCGGATAATGATTTCGCATTCCTAAGTGCCAGGATCATAGAGTGGGAAGTAAAAAATGGGATATACTTGAGAACCTTGTCGAATTACTACCCACAGGGTAATGGGTAGACCGAGTTCACAAAAAAAAATATTTTGAAGATTATAAAGATAACTCTAGATGAGAACCAGAGAACCTGGCATACCAAGTTGAAATCGACCTTATGAGCTGATAGGATTACTCCTAAGAGGTCAACAGGGAATTCCCCTTACAGGTTATTCTATCGAAGGGAGGCAAGACTTTCTATCTCCCTCGAATTTCCCACATTGGAACTCATTAAGTAACTAGAGCTATCCGAGTTTGAACCCATGGAAGCAAGATATGTAGAGCTCATGGAGTTGAAGGAGATGAAGAACCAAGCCATGCACATCATGGAGAAGGATCAAGCATTGATCAAGAGGTGATTTTACAAGAAGGAAAAGGTTAGAGACTTCTAGGAGGGAGATTTTTTCCTTAAATGGAATGCAGACAGGAAAAGCTGGGGAGGCGCTCCAAGTTTGATGCTATATAAAGTGGCCCTTTTATGATTTACGGCTACAAAGAAAATAATGCTTTCTAGCTATCAAATTTGGACGAAGAAGGACTATGATTCCATTTAATGGAATCTATCTCAAGCATTGTTATTGAGTGAAAGATACTTCTTGCACATATTAGTTTAGGAGTTGTAATTCCTCCAAGTGCTTGTAGCACATTGCTTTGTTTTAGTTTAGGTTGATTTTGTAATAAGTGCTTGTGCATTCTCTGCATATTCTATTTGGAATGTGTATGAACTTTTCTATTTGTATATAGTTATGCCCTTGTTGCTCTTGCACTTTCCAGTTTCAGGAAAAGTTTGGTGAAGAAATAACCAGTCCTCAACTAGGGTTTCTTTTGAAATGAAAATATCCAAAGTAGTGCTCCGAGTTGGAAGATAGATTTTCAAGTGACGGGCTAGTTCTAACAATCATATGAATCCATGCCCAATGGATCCCCTAAAGTATCGGTCATCCCATAAGTCACCAATTGTTATCCATTTTCTGCACCCTTGCAGAAATGGACAACCTAAGGTTGAAACATTGGTAGTTGATGGAAAAAGGAAAATTCTTTTGCAGCATGCAGGGTAGCTTGTGTTTTGGCTTGGTGAGGAGAATCTTGGAATTGGAAATTGAGCTTATGTCGTGTGTGTCGATGAGGATTGGTCAACATGGTTGGTCGGCAAGGTGTGTCAGATGATGGTTGGTCGGCGGGGTTGGGTCGGTTCATGGTTGGTTGGTCGGGCAAGGTGTGGCGGTGATGGTTGGTCGCGCATGGTTGGTTAGATAGGTGTGTCAAATGATGGTTATTTGACATGGTTGGTCAAAATGGTATGTTAGTCGATGGTTGGTTGGCATGGTTGGTTAGAAATGTATGTCACCTCATGGTTGGTTGGGGGTTGGTCGGATCATGGTTGGTCGACATGTGTGTTGGCCGATGCTTAGTCAGCATGGTTGGTTGGGTGATGGGTTGGACAACGCCCAACCCCGGTATGGCTGCGTAGATGGATGGGTAGTTTGTTGGCTAGATTTTTTGTGTCGATAGACAACTTAAGGAGAGGTTAGGTCGACATATGTAAACATCACCCAACTCTTGGGGTTTGACGACCAATGCAGATGGTCGATTTATAGTTGTACAACGTGGTTGGGTGAGTCACCAAGATGGTTGGATCATTGGTTGCATGGATGGACACGAGGTAGTGTGTCATACGAGAAAAGGTAGAAGGTCATCTAATCTCCTAGGTTAGATGACCCACACTATGAAGATGGAAAATCCTGGTTGGTCGATGACTAGAGGCATGTACATTTATGAAGATAGACATCATCCAACCCAACGTAGTTAGATGACCCAAAGGATGGATGAGTTACAAGCCGATGAGGGTAGGTGAATGAATGACATCCCAATAACCAAAATTAATGAGGCATGGCACCCATGACCGCCCATGCAGGAAAAGTACCAAAATGAATGGTTGTCCATACCTCTTTAATGCATCCTACCGGTTGGTGACCCAAATTGCCTATATATTGTAAAATTTGCCTCATTTTGAGGGGGATTTTTCTAGAAAGAAAAGGAACTCTATCAAATTTTTTCTAGAGTTATTGTGAGCTAAAGGCCTTGAATTTGGGCTTATTGTAAAGGATTTTGTCTTGTGCTTATGATATAATGGATTGTGCATGTTTCGAGCAATAAAATTCATGTTTTGTGGCCATTTTCACCCTAACTTGTATGAATTGCATCTTTTTCCTTCCATTCTATGTATAAGTATATTGTGCATGTATATATCTCTTTGCAGTGTCTATAATTCATTGTGCTTTATGATATAGAGAATTTAATGTTGTCTACGATTGTGGTGTTTCTACCAGCCCTCTCTTGTTTAGTTTTCTCCCCATCCTTAACTCACTTGGATTGTCTCACCCTTTCTTGGTGCATCACCTTCACTTAGAGTAGTTTTATGTCATTAATTTTCTATCCTTCTGTCCTTAGAAAACATTAGAATAGGATTAGTTTAGCTTGGAATTCTCTTATCTTTGGAGAATTTGACACTATGTTAAAAGAATAACTCAAATTTCTCTGGAGGATTATCTTATTTACAAGGTTCCACACTGTAGGAAAATCCCTTGTTATGTAGGCTGCACTGGTTTCCTCGTACACAAAACCACAAGCAACTAGGGGTGATGTAATTTTGCACTAATTAGAGAATTCCTAAAATATCTTTCCAAGTGGATCAAGTTAAAAGTGTCACATCAAGAAGAAGAAGATAAATATTGCATGCACATTGGAGGAAACTTACACAACAAGCAAAGGGATATTATTAGCCAAATTATTCATCCAATTTTATTAAAAATAGATCAGTCAACTGCACTTGGACTGAATTTTATTTTTGTAAGTAAGGCTACGAATGCCTCATCGTACTCAACATGGCTATTTTTTTTTCTTTTATTTATTCATGATAAAGGGGTAAAATTAACATGCATGGGTGAGTGAAAATTTTATCCTATTTTTAGGATGGCCTAGGTGAACAATCTTGCTATATATTGTGTGCAATTATAAGGCACAAAGGAGGAATTTTTAGACATAAGAGTGCTAAAGAATTTTTTTCCAGTTTTGCCCCTTGAATGAGAATTGATTTCTACCTTTCCAATTATTTGCAGTGGTGTGTATATCTCATTAATTCTTGTGAATGTCAAATTACATAATTAATCATCTTACCTTGCTGAAAATTTAGTAATTTCTACATAATATTAGTGTGCATGTTTATCTTATTGTGTTGTTGTGACTCATTCCCTCAATACACAAAGTGTTTTTCCTTAATATTTCTGCTGAAAAATATTGGTTTGTGTATCTAAAATTCATTCTCAATTTGATTATGCATGTACTAGTCAAAGCCCTCAACAAGTTTGGTGTATCACCCCATTTTCAATTCATTTACAATCATATTTTTACCCTCAAAACCCCCCTTTCGAAGAAAAAAAAATAGTTTAGAATACATCAAAAAGGAACCGGCCTTTATACGGAGACTCACCTCAACAATAGGTATACCCATAGACTGAGGTGTTTCCATTGTATCTACGAAAATTGAGAGATTCAGAGAAATATTAGAACCCCTACAATCATATCTCAATAAGGGTGCACTTTCGAGAGATAATTATTTTTGGCATCCCGGTGGGATGACGAATCAGATCTGCAGTGGATTACAACAATTTACAGTAGATTTACAAAAAAGAAAGTCACTTTTGGAGCAACAAGCTACAACAATTTATTCTAAAGATCAAAAGATTTATTGTTTGACTTCATAATGCTGATTTGAGACCATTTTGTATCATGTTCCATGCCTAAAGTTACTACAAGATCATCAGTAAGATGAATTCCTTTTGAGTTTATTTCTTTACCTTTGAATTCTGCAAGAAAAAGAAGAGTTAGCAATACCTTACCTTATAATAGGCCTGGTTTTGGAAACCATCCTCCTAATATTCCTTCACCACGTATTAATCTTGTTGTTCAAATCCCAGTTATTCCAATGGCTATTCAACCACCTAGGAATTTTGTGACCTTTAATAATGGTAGCTGTTATCTCTCAAAAGTGCACTTGGCAGAGAGATGGCAGCAGGTGTTCTAAGTCTACAAAAGATCTCTCTCGTAGATATAATGGGGACACCTCAGGTCTGTGGGTATACCTATTTTGAGGTGAACCTCTGGGGTTAAAAGGCCGGTTCCTTATTGGTGTTCACTAGATTGCTTTCTGGGAGTTTTAGGGTTAGGAAGTGACTGAAAATGAAATAATTACTAAGGTGATACACCAAATTTGAATAAAGAACTTGACTTGAGTGGAATACACAACTGACTTGTGAAAAATTCTTTATGTGCACGAACCAATTTTGTACTTTCTACAAAATTTAAGGAAAAAACACTTAATTTATACCGAGGAAAATCACAACAAAGATTTAGTAAGCTAACATGCACAATGAAATTTAGCAGAAAATAGTAGATCTGCAGAGGGTAAAGTGACTAATCAGGGAATATTGATTCACAAGATTAATACTGGCATACAAAAGCCTGCAGAATAACTTGGAAAGACAAGGAATAATTCACACTCAGAGGGAAAAACTAACTGAAATTGCTTTAGTACTCATATCAAAAGTTCTTCCGGGGAAAATCTCGAAAAAATCCCCCTTCCTTGTTGCTAGCTCATCTCGTATTTCTTTGTTTTCCCATGCCATGTGTTTATGTACTTCCTTTTTTAAGTACCATTAGATACATCGAATTCAGGATTTGTATTTGCTTTAGAACATGAGTATTGGAATAACATTGTACCCTGAGCTCAATTTGATAGATGCTTCTCTTGTCTTGCAGGTGTTAAGAAATGGAGATGGAAGCGGAAGATGGAAGAGTTGAGATGGAGATGGAAAGGCTAAGGAGTGGAGACAGAAGATAGAAAAGGAAATGATGGGTTCCTTTTTACTCCTCTACTCTTGTTCTTTAGCACATGTGGTATTCTCATTTCCATGTATATGATGAGTCACTTAGTCATATCCCATGGCTTGTGTGGGAGAGATTATGATCTCTTATGAATAAAGCATTAAATTGAAAAAATGAGTTGATTATCTCTTTCTGCATTCAGTTTTCCTTTGATTGTACAATGATGTAGGCAACTCAATTTCTCAATGAAATGAATTAACATAAGGGATAACTTGAAGTGAATACCTGTAACTCCAGTGGATAATCATTGAATGAAACGTGTCTCTTTACATGCTTTGTGATTATCTTAGCTTCCATTCTTCGTTTTGACTCCTTTCTGCTATCTCCATTTGGACATTATTGTCACTATTTGTTTGTCAATATTTTCTTGATGGAAGTAGTAGGAAAGGAATCAATTGTAATCTTTTATGGCAGCATAGGTAAATGCAAACTTATAAATCATAACAACTTTAATGAACATAGAGCAATAAAACTGATAGGCATCAAGATAATAACTATGAATCTGATTGTCTGAAAACTGCCACTATGTCTGTTGTTCCAAAACTATACACCTTACATATTCTACAATCCGTGTCTTCATCGGGATAACACAACTATCCTTCGGGGCTTGTGTTCTCTTGCTGAGGATATTCGTGAGATTGTAGACTATGTGAGTTGTTACATTTTGTAACAGCACACATAGCTGCAGATTCCACTTAATCTCTTTCACAAATCAGCAATAAAAATAATCTGACATAAATCCCTTAGCTTAGGTATACTTCACCAAAGCTGTCCATTGTAACGAAGTTTCGAGTTGCCCATTTTTGCACAAGTGTAAAAATTATCAACATCACTCTTTAGTAATTCAAGTTTATCATGATATTCCCAATGCTGCCATGAAAATTTTACCTTCATTCACTGGTGAAAATCAGATTACTCCTACAAAGCACATTAAAGATGTTGCAGCCCTTTGTGTTATCCATAACATAACTCATGAAGATGTAGCCTTAAGACTTCTAGCTGCATCATTTAAAGGACAAGCCTTGCAATGGTATAGAACCTTAGAAATTGGGAGTATAAGAACTTGGGATGAGTTAGGAGAGAAATTACTTAAGCAATTTCAAGACCATTCTGATCATTTATCTCTCATAGAGAAATTGTCTACAATTAAAAGAGACCCTCATGAATTTATGGCTAGTTTCAACATCTATTTTGCTAGAACTTGGGAAAGAATTCCAGCTAGTGTTAAGCCTCAAGCTAATCATGCTTTTCTATACTACCTCAGAGCCTTAAACAATGATATTTCAACCATGATTCATTCTATGGGAGGAGAGACTCTCCCAACAGCTTATGACATTTCCATTAGGGCTAAAAACCTTATTCAAGCTAGAAAATTAACACCAAGGCCTTCAATTCCTCTTATAACTGATTTTTCACCTATTCTCGCAACCTATTACCATTATAGAGCCTATTGTTTTAGCTCCATCATATGATGTGTTTAAATATTTACAGACTATGGGTAATAAATTGACTTCAATTGAGAATAAATTAGCTCAGCCTAGTAGGCCTCATCAAGCTCTTTATCAAAGCAAATCAACATAATAGGTAGCCTTATCAGTAAAATCAGAACTATAGACAACTGTATCAACCAAGACAAATTGAACCAAAAGCTCCTATTTCATCTAGTGCTCTTGTTCTAGTTAATATGGTTTCAGAAGAGTGGTGTGAACCTTATAATCAACCTCATTCAGATGTAAATTATCCAAATGCATTCCTGAATATAAACCTTGTTGCACAACCTCAACTTGAAGCATTATTCATGCCTCAAATGGAGGGTGGGTAGCAAGAAGCTCATAGTTAGAAACTAACAAAACAAAATCTAGTAAGATTTGGAGAGGAAGATTTTATTTTAGTCACAACTAGGTCTTAGGAAAAGGCTCAGGATAAAGAAAAACAACAAAACATACCTATTTTTCCCACAGATCACGATACAATAACAATTACATGTCCAAAAAATAGTTTTGTTATTCCTAAAAACAAAAATTAGTTCAACTCAAAAGGGCAAGTAAAAACAATTGTAATATGATCCTAGAAGAATCTTCATATCTCATATTTCAAAAGTTGTTGAAGCAGAGTTAGTTTTTGTTAAAGCTTATGCTAAAATGGTAGAAGTTGTTTCAAAAATGGTTGCTTCTTTTAATATTGTTGAGGTAATGAAAAACATAATATTAATATTTCATTGTGGGATGCTCTAAGTATTCTAAGACAACAAGAGTTACTTTCTCATGAGCTTGCTAAGTCAGATTTAATCAAAACTAGCAAAAAAAGAAGCTTAGAAAGAAGACATGGTCCTTGGAATAATGGAGCAAGACTACATGATTAAATGGATGGTTCAAAAGGTCTTAAATTCTCATGATATCAAGAAACCACCACCATTTTATCTATCTCTAATTATTGGAGATCATTTAGTTCATAACTGCATGGTTGACAGTGGTGCAAGTAGCACAATTATGCCAAAATTAATTGCAGAAAAATTAGGCCTGCAATATGAGCCTACGAGAAAAAGTGTGTTGCAGCTAGATGGAATAACCAACACAATTGGTATTATCAGAAATCTGGAGGTAACCTTACATGCTTTCCCCAATGTTACTATCTTATAAGATGTTATTGTAGATTTACCTCCCTACTTTGCTTATGTTTATCAAGAGATTTTACAACAAAGATAAGAGGTTATATTTCTTTATATTGATCATTTTTTTCCTTACTAAAAGATGTGAAACTAAGGTTACTGTAAATTCAGAGACTCTAGCTAGATTTCATATTGAGCCTCATGCTTCAAATACTACAGTAAATTATACAACTTTAGATCAATTTGATTTTGACGTTACAACACATGTTTCTACACTAGATGGTGTTTATAATATGTTTATGGATGAAAAAATCAAGAAGAACATGCTTATGATCCTTTCAAAGAAGCATAAGAAGATTTGTTTGGTGTCTATTGCTTGCATGAAGAAAATGCACCAATTCCCTTGCTATCCAAAACAGAAAAACAATGAAGGGATATGGAAACTTCACTTTGATGGAGCTAAAAATAAGAAAGGACAAGGTGTAGGTTTGATGCTTACTTCCCCTTGAAACGAAAGGTAATTTTTAGCTTTAAGTCTACATTTCTCTTATACTTGTAATGTATCTAAATATGAAGCATTAATTCATGGCTTATAATGGGCCAAGAAAAGAGGTATTAGTACTTTGCAAGTTTTTGGTGATTCAGAGTTAGTTATTAATCAAGTGAAAAACTTTAATGTGTGTAAGAATTCATTGCTGAAATCTTACAAACATAGAGTTTCAAACTTAATGGATGATTTTGATGCTATTAACATATAATCTATTCCAAGAGCTGAAAACAAGCATGTAGAAAAACTTGTAACAGTTGGTGCTAGCTTTGATGTACTAGAACATATTGAAAACAACAAAGTATAACCACATATAAAGCTGATTATTAGACCTTTAGTACTTGATAATGAAGAAAATTGGAAAGTTTTCAAAGATGATGAAAAAATCTATAGGTTTCTATAGCAAGAAGCTAAATTTTTGTAGTAAATCGGGAAAAATGCAACACTTCTATGGTGGCTGTTATCCAAAATAAGCTCCTTGCTTATTTTTTGGCTAACTCCCTTCATTCCTTCCTTCCTTGTGTCTCAGTCAGAATTTTTATCTTTCAAGAACTCAAAACCTTCTGGAAATGGTTTCATTGGATAGAGCATCTTCTCAGCTTTCCAAAATGGTAAAGTTTTCCTTCTAACTCCTTGTATTTTTAGGTTATGGCTCGACGAAGTTTTGGAGGGAAATTTTCCCGTGGGAGGCCCGTCAACCAATCAAAATGTGCCATGTGGCATCAAAATGGTGGGGGCGGAGGCAACTTAGAAAATTTTCATCAAATATTGGCGGGCGCACAAAGAATTTTTTTGGCCCGAAGGCCCGCCAGCCAATAGGAATGTGCCACGTGTCCTCGGGATCACGGATGTCGGCTCGGCAGGAGAAGTTGGAAAAAATTCCAAAGTTGGCACAATGGGAAATTTTGGAGCAAAGTTCCTTGACTAATCACAAAGCATGCCATGTGTCCCCGGGGCATCGGAAGGTGGAGGGGCCAAAGTGGGGAAAATATAGAATTAAAGCCCGCTGCGATGGCCTATGTCAATCACAAGCCTGCCACGTGTCCATGTGGCGGTGAAAATCTTAAGGTGGGTCCACAGAAGGAAATTTGGAGTTCAGGCCCATGCCAATAAGAAGGCACCACATGTCCCATTCGGGGGTGGTCGGTAGCGATGGCCCACTAACCAATCAGAGGGTGACACATGGCATCGGAGCTTCGGGCTGGTGGAGAATTTTTGGAAAATTTTCCAAAGACCGAAAAGGTGTAAAAAGACCTTAGGAAGGCCTATGTCTAATCAAAAAGTGCCACGTGGAATTGGACCGATGGGAGGTGGATATTTTTGGGGAAAATTTTCAAAATTCAAAAAGAGGGAAAATTTTAAATTTCAGGCCCACCAAGATTCAATTTTTCCCTAGTTTTGCCCTAAATCTTCAGGAGGGTTTAAATTTTGATCCGAGCTCGATTTTATCAATCTTGATATCATTGGAAAGTTGGTCAAATTCTATACATGATGGAGGGATCAATTTTGTGTTTTGGTGGGGTTTGGAGAGAGAAAATCAAAAATTCCTGCATGCAAGGAACACAAAAAATGACTCCAAACACCAAAATTAATGAAGTATCGGCCTCTGTTTTGCTCTGTAAAGCAATGTACTTCAAAGTATGGGCTTGTTTATGGAAACCCATCATATTTCAGGCCCATTTGATGAGTTTGGTTAGTGGTTGGATGCTTTCCCGTGTTTTCTCCTTCCTGGGCTCGAATTTTCATTGTTAAAAGCCAGATTTGGCTCATTTGTAAAGGGTTGGACATTTTTATGTTTTGCAGGCTCCCTCTTTCACCTTGAAAAGTGATTTTGTGGAATATCAGACCTCTTCCAAGACTGAAACATGTTTTCTACCTCTCTGTTGTTGTAATGCATGTATTTTTGATATTGGAAATGACAATGCAAGCTCTGTGAATGAGTTTTAGTCCTCTGCTTGTGTTGTTTGCTTCATTTCTGATCTTTCATTACATTTTATCAGTTTGTGCATGATGTTTTGTTACATTTCGTGATCTCGTGTCAATTTTCGAAGCAAATTTTCACCACTCCTTCGGTGTATCACCTTGTTAGTCTTAGTTTTATTTATTTTGCATTCTCTATCTGTCTCCTTGGAATTTAGAATAGAATTTTGAGTTTAAACCTCTGCTATTTTCAAGCAATACATTTGATCAGAGGAGTTGAAGTACCAACCTCTAATCTAGAGAATCTTTTCCCATTTTTACAAGTCCCACACTTGGGGAAAAGATTCAACGTTGTGCAATCACACTGGGTGTTCAAATATCAAACTAGAAATCTGATAAACATCTAGGGGTGCTGTGAATTTACACTAACAAAGGACTGACATTGTTCAATTAAAGACAAATAAGTTACCTCAAGGATTGGTCATAGTAGAAGATATTTTTAGTTCTCAAGATCAATTAAGAAAGGACAAAGGAAAGATTTTAACTCACATAGATAACTACGAAGATATCTTGGTGGATGATGAAAAAAACTTTTATCGGAAAGGTATGTTCTCATCGACACTAAAATTTTCCTCCGTAATTTCTATTTCATTAATGTATGTATTAGGAATAGGATGTTGTTAAGTATAATTAGTAGTAGCATCCGATAGAAGATAACGGCGCTGCCAATACGACGCCGCTAATAATGTATAGTACGGAAATAGTCAAAAGTACAATAGGAATGTTGTGGTAAAAAGTAAATAGTTGTCGTAAGTGGTCCAAAGAATGTTAAAATGTCAAAGTTGGGGTAAGTAGAGAAGTAGGGTCTACATGATTAGGAATTAGAAATATTATATGGTAATAAGGACAAGGAGTGAGGTCATAAATATTTTGTGTATTTTATTTGTAAAATGTCTAAAAATGTGGAACCCATGTGAAATGATAAGGTTTATCTTATCTTAAAAGATAAGCTTACATGTACGAGATAAGAGTTAAGGTATGGAATATGATTCGTCGGAGTGAATTTCTTATCCTATCTTACGATAAGGTGGATAAGCCTGGAAGTTCTATAAATAAAGAGGTCACCCCCTCATTTAGCATAGAAGGAAGTAGTGAGAAATATTGTAGGAAGTGTGTAAATGAAGCCATCGGTTTAAAGGTGTGTTGAAGAAGCCATTAAGAGGTGTAATTGTAAAGTTTCTCCCATAGTCTTGGTGAAAGGCAAGTGAAGTCAATAACACTTGAAGTACCTCATGGGTGAGATTATAACAATTTCATGTTAATATTATAATTTACTCTGATATTTCAGATTTATCATCATTCCTTCTTATCATAGTCTATGGTATTCTTGTGTTATGTTTGTTGTTGTGTTTCCAGATTACATCCACCAAACTAAAGGCTATGCATTAGTAAATAATCATAGCATGAGGAGTTCCCGGTGAAGAATTATCATAGTGCGGATTGGTGATGACATTTTGGTTCCGTTGCCGGGACCATTCCTCATTGGTGGATTTTCCGGAGAGATATTCCCACTTAGTCAAAAATCAATTGGAGGGTAACCTTTATTTTTTGTCCATAGTAGTTACCATGGTAAAGTCATTTTTACCGTGAATAGTAATTACCATGGTAAAGTCATTTTGTTGTGAATAGTATTTATCACAAGAAAGTCACTTTTTATCGTGAATAGTATTTACCGCAAAGAACTTCACTTTTTTTTGTGAATAGTATTTATCACAAGTAAATTCACTTTTTACCGTGAATAGTATTTACCGCAAAGAACTTCACTTTTTTTGTGAATAGTGTTTACCACACAGTAAAGTCGAGTTTTTACCGCAGATAAGTCAAGTTTTACCATATTTACCGTGGTCATTTCTCTTTATTTGTAGAAAGGTGTAAAGTCACTTTCTATTACGGTGATTCCAATTATTTGTGCACATAAGTCTTGTTGATTGTACTTATGGGTTGGTATTTTTACGGTGGTTACTTTTGAAAATGGGGAAGATTCCTGTTTTTTCAGCCCAATCTAATGAATATGCTTCCTCTTTCTTTCAAGAGTTTAAACGATCTTGTATTTGTAATGGCCTTATAAGAAGGGAACAATGGATTGAATTTTTCCTAAATTTTGGATGGTTCAAAGACTTAGGTGGTTTGAAACACTAGGTGAAAATGTGAAAAATTAATGGGATTTATTAACTGAAAGTTTTCTTGAAGAATTTGGTGAACAACAGAAATATGCAGATCTCATGATCGATATCACAAAGCTATCCCAAGGAGAGAAGGAGAAGATAAGGGATTATCATGCTTGTGTTCTAGAGCTAAGGAGGAAGCTCGATGCCCAGATCCGGAAGGAAGGATTAGCGGATGGGTTGATGAATGGCGTGGATAATCTCCTATGTAAGCACTTCATTCTTGGGATGAAGCCAGAGCTCAGATAACGAGTGAAGTATGACCGCCAAACTACCATTGAACAAGCAAAGGAGATTGCAAGAAGGCAAGAAGAAAGCATGGAAGAGGAGCCCAAAGAAATTGTTGCTAAAGTAGAGCCTACACCAACACCTTTGGTCAGAATCCACAACCACTCTCGGTGAGCACAAATCTTTCTCCTAGTACATCTACTGAGTATGAAGATCTGCTCAAAAGATGGGTCAGTTAACTATTAATCTTCTTCAAGGAAAATAATTTAGTTCTCAGGGAGGAGATAGAGGTCCAAAAAGAAATATTTTTGAAGTTGTATGTTATGGTTGTTATAAAAAGGGTCATTATAAGTATAATTGTCCAGATAGAGCTTCTACATCTGGTAAAGGAGATAATGATAAAGGAAAAGCACATGTGAATTCTTTTGATGTAGTAGATAAGAGCAGAAATAATGAAGTAGATGTGTTTGTAACAAAAAGAAAGAAAGAAAAAGATAATCAAGATGGAAATGATCCTAAGAAGATGAAAGGAGAAACTAGTAAGAAACATAGGAGAAGAAAGTTGGGTGTGCAGGATTTTCTGATTTCACAGGGGCAAGGACCATACTCCATCTTGGAAGATCTGTCCAAAAGGCTTGCAAATATTACATATGGTCAACTCTTGGCTATGTCTTCTGAGAAGAGGCGGGAGCTGCGAAGTGGACTCAATGCTTGACGAAGGAAGGAGGTTGAGGTCCCTGTTTTGGAGGCAGAGGCAGATCCCTATGCTCCACAAGCTGAGGTATTATGTAATGGTATTTCAATTCATGATGTCTTAGTTGATGGAGGTGCTGCAGTTAATGTAATGACCGAGTTTGTAATGAATATGTTGGGTTTAAAAATTGATCGCCCTTCAACACTTATGTTAAGGTCATTAAATAAGGAAAAACTAAACCGAAGGTGTAGTTCAGGGGATAATTTTAGTGGCGAATATTCGTAATATGGCGAATATTCCATTTTTGAAAATTTTGAAAAGGTGAATTTTTTGGCACGGGTCAGTGACCTGTTCGCCTAAAAATTACACTTTAATTTTTTTTAGGGGTCGGCTTCGCCTACCCTTGAAAAATATCCCCTATATAAACCTAGATTATTCGCCAGGTAGAACACTTCTACTTCACATTTTTCAACAATATGATATATCCCGTATTATAGACGTGCGACAAGGGGGCAAGTTATTGACGCGCGACAAGGAGGGTTTGCAGACAAGGAGATACTGCAGATATTGACGCATAGTAGACGCATGACAAAGAGTTTGTTGACGAGCGACATGGAGATTTTTTCGATGAGCAAGAAGAGGGCAGAGGCTGCAGACGCGCGACAGGATATTTGGTCGCCGCGTTAAAAATGCATCGACGCCGCGTGTCAACAGAACTTCGATGACGCGCGTCAACAACTATAACGACGCCGCGCCAGGTCGAGTGTCCGCTGACGCGCCATTGAGGTCGCTGACGCGCGCCACCGAGGTCTATTGACGACGCGACAGAAATTTTGTTGTCGCGCAAATAAAAATGCGGACGCGCGCCATTAGACCTCGGCGACGCCGCCAACTACCATGTTGACGCTGGCGTCACCGAGGTCTAATGACGTGCATCACCGCATTTTTTTTTGACGCTACGACAAGCAAAATTTCCCGTCGCACATCCGCAGCCTTCTCGTCAGCAAAGACTTGACAATCAGTGAAATTTTTTCATACAACCCCCAAAATATTGACTTCATGGAAACTCGGTTCCGTGGATATTCGCTGTATTCTCCACCTTCGATTTCAAGAGGTCTCTTAAAATGAACCCTGGTGTAGTTTCAAATGTGGCAATATCTGTTATGGGTGTTGTATGTGTGGTAGACTTTCAGTGATGAAAATGGGTCACAGTACCTAATTTTTCTTGGGAAGACCATGGCTAAGGAGAGTTCATGCAAGAAACTACTGGAATGAAGGTTTCATGAGACTTTGACGTGGTAGAGAGAGGGTGAAGATAAACATGATCCCTCGGCATCATAAAACAGAACCTATGGATTCAAGTGATGAAATTGATGATTGGACATCCTCTGATTACTCTAGTACTAGTGAAGTGGACACAGAAGATGAAGAAAGTGAGGTTGATGTTTTGATCATGGATATCCTTCAGTCACACCAACTCATGACCCCATAAAATTATTTGAAGAAGAAGTTGATGATCGTCTCCAACAAATAAAGATTGGTGATGCTGTGATGGAGAGTGAGAAGGAATCCTACCTCCATCTCTTTCGAAGGTACATACACATATTCACTTTTGTTTACAAGGAACTCCATCAAGTAAGTTGGGTAGAAAATTCTATTGAGCTGGTAGATGGTGCTAAGCCCTGTAAAGCAAATGCCATATAGAATGAATCCTAATTTTTCCAAGACTGTAAAAGAAGAAATAGATAAGTTGCTTGATGCAGGATTCATATTTTCTATGGAGAATTCAAAATGGGTTTCTCCCATTGTGATCTCAATAAAAAAGAATGGGAAGCTACGCATTTGTGTTGATTACAGGAAGCTCAATAAGGCAACAAAGAAGGATCATTACCCTCTTCCATTTTCAGATCAGATCTTGGACGAAGTAGCTGGCCAGGAGTGCTATAGTTTTGTTGATGGATATAGTGGCTACAACCAAGTTCGTATAGCAGAGAAAGATCAGTTGAAGACCACGTTCACCACTCCTTGGGGAACGTTTTCTTATAGAGTTATGCCTTTTGGGTTGTGTAATGCTCGGCAACATTCCCAAGCATTTGATGAATAGGGTGTTCGAACCCTACATTGGGACCTTCATCGAGTATTTCGGATGATTTTGCATCTATGGGAGCAAGTTGGACCACCTGCACCAAATGGAGACATCATTTCAAAGGTTAGATGAAGCACAAGCCTCACTAAACCCTACAAAGTGTGTCTTTGGATGTTCTAAAGGCGTTTTGTTAGGGCATGTTGTATCCAGAGATGGTATTGGCACTGATCCGATAAAGTTTTAAAAATCAAAGAGTTACCATTTCCTATGAATAGAAGTAAGTTGAGATCATTTTAGGCCATGTGGGGTACTATAGAAGGTTCATCAAGAATTTCTCAAAGATTGCATGACCACTAACCCGATTCTTGAAGAAGGATGTTACTTATGAACCGGAAATAAGGCACATGAAGCTTTTGGACAATCAAGGAAGCCCTGGTGTCTTCACTGTTTTAAAGAATCCAGATTGGAGCAAGCCATTCATTGTGTACAATGATGCCTCGGATGCAGCACTAGGAAGTACTTTGAGCCAAAAGGATGAAAATGGGAATGAACATGCAATTTACTTTGGGAGCATGAGACAAATGAGAAGTGTTGAGGTAAATTATCATCAGAATGAAAAAGAGGCTCGCTATCATTTTTGCTATAAAGAAGTTTAGGAATTACTTGCTAGGGCAAAAATTTAGTAGAATGCAGATCATCGAGCTCTAAAATATATTGTAAATAAGCCTAACCCATCGGGGAGGATAGCAAGATGGATAATTTTTCTACAAGAATTTGAATTTGATATTATAGATAGGCGGGAAAGACGCATGTCAATGCAGATACACTCTTTCAAGCCTATGATGGTTTAGGTTCATCTTGTGATGATGATGATTTCCCAGATGCAACATTGTTATCCCTTGACACAATCCCTAGTGAATACATAAATATTTGGAATTATCTGAATGAATTCAAGTTTCCTGATGGTGCCAATGCAAAGACTAAGAGAAAGATTACTCAAGCCAGTCGTCCATATTCTATTCTACATGGAGTATTATTTCGAATAGGACCTGATGGACAATACAAGAGGGCAGTTGGACGTGATCAAGGGAAGGAGCTGCTAGAAGAATTCCAAAATGGTACATGTGGAGGGCACTTCTCTGGACAACTTACAGCAAGAAGGATCTTGGACGAGTTATCACTGGCCCACTCTTTTTAAAGATTGTTATAATTATTGTAAGACATGTGATATTTGTCAAACACATGGTAACCGTAAGACTTCATCAGCTCCATTATGCCCTATTCTTCCACTTGGTCCCTTTGAAAAGTGGGGAATAGACATTGTAGGTCCACTTCCAACTACCTCACGCCAAAATAAGTATATTGTAGTTGCCACAGATTATTTAACCAAGTGGGTTGAAGCTAGGCCATTGAAAACAACTTCCATGGATGAAGTGGCAAGGTTCATATATGAACGCATTATCACCAGATTTGGTTGTCCATTAGAAATTGTAATAAATCAAGGAAGCCACTTCATTAATGAGGTGGTAGAAGCCCTAGTCAATAAGTTTTCCATTAAGCACAGGAAGGCAACAACATACAAGCCAAGCACAAATGGACAGGTGGAACGAACAAATTTTGTGTTGTGTCAAATTCTAGCAAAAGATGCAGCCTTGCAAGTACATAAATGGGATAAAAGGATTCATGCAGCATTGTGGGCATATGGGGCAACATCAAAATCAGCAACATGATACTCCCCATTTTAGTTGGATTATGGCATTGATCCAGCTTCTTCCTATTGAGTTTGATATTCCCACCGTGAGAGTTATGAAAAATGAAAGGATGGATGAAAGTGATTCAAGAATGAAAGGTTGGTACATCTTCATTTCTAGAGGAAATGAGGGAAATAGTGAAGAATATAAGCTATAATAAGAAAATGAAGCGAAGTAATACTTTGATCAAAAGATCCGTTGGTCTCCATTTCATGTGAATGACTTGGTCCTAGTATATGATTCAAGATACAAAAAAAGAAGACAAAGAAAATTTCTTCCAAAATGGATGGGGCCCTACAAAATAAAGAATTGTGGCATGAAAATGGTAATGCACTGATTGGAGGAATTGGATGGCACCCCATTACGAAATGGGTCAACCATGACAAGTTGAAGATTTTCCAAGCACAGAATAGTCTACTCGAGGAAGAAGTAGAAGCTAGGAAGGGGAAGATGTTGACACTAAAATGTTCCTCCGTAATTTCTATTTCATTAATGTATGTATTAGGAATAGGATGTTGTTAAGTATAATTAGTAGTAGCGTCCGATAGAAGATAACGACAACTTTGCGATCGATGCCGCCAATAATGTATAGTACGGCAATAGTCAAAAGTACAATAGGAATGTTGTGGTAAAAAGTAAATAGTTGTCGTAAGTTGTCCAGTAATGTTAAAATGTCAAAGTTGGGGTAAGTAGAGAAGTAAGGTCTACATGATTAGGAATTAGAAATATTATATTGGTAATAAGGACAAGGAGTGAGGTCATAAATATTTTGTGTATTTTATTTGTAAAAAGTCTAAAAATGTGGAACCCATGTGAAATGATAAGGTTTATCTTATCTTAAAAGATAAGCTTACATGTACAGATAAGAGTTAAGGTATGGAATATGATTCGTCAGAGTGGATTTCTTATCCTATCTTAGAGATAAGATGGATAAGCCTAGAAGTTCTATAAATAAAGAGGTCACCCCCTCATTTAGCATAGAAGGAAGTAGTGAGAAATATTGTAGGAAGTGTGTAAAGGAAGCCATCAGTTTAAAGGTGTGTTGAAGAAGCCATTAAGAGGTGTAATTGTAAAGTTTCTCCCATAGTCTTGGTGAAAGGCAAGTGAAGTCAATAACACTTGAAGTACCTCATGGGTGAGATTGTAACAATTTCATGTTAATATTATAATTTACTCTGATATTTCAGATTTATCATCATTCCTTCTTATCATAGTCTATGGTATTCTTGTGTTATGTTTGTTGTTGTGTTTCCAGATTACATCCACCAAACTAAAGGCTGTGCATTAGTAAATAATCATAGCACGAGGAGTTCCCAGTGAAGAATTATCATAGTGCCAGATTGGTGATGACAGTTCCTTAGTTGAAAAAAAATCATTTATGAATTTATGTAAAGAATTAAAAGATTTGTTTGCTAGGAAATACCAAGATATGAGAGGTTTTGATCCTAGTTTAGCTCAAAGCATACAATAGAGTTACAACCAAATTCCAAGCTAGTTAGGCAGAAACAAAGGCCTGTAAATATGAAGATTGAGTCATTAATGAGAAAACAAGTTGTCCAAACTGATCAAATTAGGTATTATCTTTTAGTTAAGCATTCAAGTTGGGTAGCTAATCTTGTTCTTGTTTGGAAAAAGAATGGAGAAATTAGGTTATGTGTGGATTTTAGAGACCTTAATAAAGCTTCATTAAAAGATCATTATCCGCTACCCAATATGGATCAGATTTTAAGAACATTTTCAAGTTCAAACAGACTGTCTCTTTTGGATGATTATAGCGGATACAATTAGATCCTTGTGTGTGAAGAAGACATATACAAAACAACCTTCACCACAAAGTGGGGTATTTATGCTTATAAAAGAATGTCGTTGGGACTTTCAAATGCGGTGTAACGTTTCAACGTGCAATAGACATGGATTTTCATAGCTTATTAAATAAATACATATTGATTTACTTAGATGATGTCAGCATATTTTCAAAGAATTTTGATGAACATATAATTCATTTGAGGTAAACTTTTCAGCTTTGCAGATAGTTTGGAATATCATTGAATCCAAAAAGTCCATATTTTCATTACATCAAGGTAAATTGTTTAGTCATATTATTTCTAGACAAGGTTTAAACTTTTGATCCTTTCAGTAATGAAGCTATTTCACAACTATCTTTTCCTCATCATAAGAAAGCACTAGAATTATTTCTTAGAAAAATCAACTTTGTTAGAGGATTTGTTCCAAATTTTGTAGCATTATTCATGCCATTAACAACTATGTTAAAGAATGATAAGACCTTCTCTTAGACATATTGGTGCTCAAATTAGTCTCGCCCCATTTTTCATTGAAATTATTCAGTTTGCGGGCTCTGTCATGTTTTCTATCTCCCGTATTGATGCTTGAAGACTCGTCCTCCATTTGGTTGCCATGATCAGTCCCTTCCTTGGTCGAGGATCACTTAAAGGTCCAAAATTTGTTTTTCGTTCCTCTGTCCATCTAAAAGAGTCTGTAACTTGGGCGTAAAACTCGGGTTTTTCCTTTCCTTCCATTTTCCATGACCACGTTTTTTTGTCATTTTGTCACCTATGGAAACATGATTAGATGTAGCTCAAAGGATCAAATTTGAGCCTTATAACATTTCCAAATTCTCCGTCCTTGAAGAAAACTTCATTTCGGGCTCAAATGGCAATTTTCCTGCATTTTATGGTTTGACATGTGTATTTTTCCCAGTCAAATTTACATCTCAGCATCAGTGGAAACATGGCCATTTTTGGTTGGATGTGGCTTGGCGGGGCACTTTAAAAACTTTAAGGCTTGCTTCAACCCAAAACTTTTCCACGTGGAGGAATGACACTCATTTGAAAGTTCACATTTTGGTTTGGCCTTGGAGTTGTGTCGAGGAGTACACGTGGAGGTTTCGCTACTTTTCCCTGCACTTAGAAAAAGTTTTCATGAAGCCGCACAATTTTAAGGCAGACCATGGACATGTGGAGGGTTGGCGCTCATTTGAGGATCCACCTCAAGGTCCCACCTTAAAAATTGTGACAGGGAGACATGTGGAGGCTTCCGTCAGCTCCGCTTTGTACTTAAACTTTTCAAAGCAATTTTCTAAGGCCTAGGACATGTGGTGAGCCTGCGCTTGTTTAGGGTCTCCACTCTTGGGAACCATCTCAAATTTGCGCCATGAAGACACGTGGAGGCTTCCGTCGGGTCTTCCCATACTTAGACTTTTCAAGTAACTTTCTAAAGGCTTGGGACACATGGAGGGACCGCGCCTATTTGGGGATCAACCCTAAGTTTTATTTTGAAGAAGCGCTAGGAGGAAACTTGGAGGCTTCTGCTCACTTTTCCCTTTGCTTGGACTTTTCAATGAGCCAAAGAAAAAGTCTTGAACCCTAGACACATGGCACCTTCCTCCGAGCCTTCAAAATTTTTAACAAACTCTGTTAGACCGAGACACGTGTTGAGCCCGCGCTTTTTGGGGTCTCTACTTTTGGGGACCATCTCAAAATTCACCATTAAGACATGTGGAGGCTTTCACCGACTCCTTTTACACCAAGAATTTTCAAAGGCTAAAAGATATTTTTTTGGGCCCGTGGTACGTGGAAGGCTCACGCTTGTTTGGGACTTGCCTCTCGTGCTTCCCCTTTGCATTGCGCCAAGGAAACAAATGGATGGATATGATATAAAGTGGAAAAAGGAAACATCAATGGTTTATACATTTCACTGTTTTGCCACCATTTTTGCTCCAAGACTCCTGGAGACGCAAATACACACTTTTTCATCATTCTTTGATGAAATTCCTTGTCGTCTCTGTCTGTAAGGTGCCATTAAATGGATTTGAAACTTAAATTGTGAGTCCAAGGATTTTTAAGGTCGATATTTTGAAGTGGGAATTTCTCAGGCACTCACAAAAATGGGAATTACTAGAGGAAATGGATGTGGGGCATAATTAATGACGAAAGAGAGGGAAAGGGGATGAAATGATGAAAGCACATGTGTAAAAGATGAAAAAGGTGTTGCCTCGATACACGAAAATATTACTGTCATGCATATCATATATGCAGAGTCTCCAGAAAATGATTAAAAAGGGGATTTCTTGCATGACATAATTATAATGATTAGAAGGATTGCCAAAAGTTGTGGCATGGCATCCTAGTCATTAGTCGAGGGCCCAAGAAACATGATCAGTTCACAATTGGTCCACCTAATAGCTTTTGGATCTGAATTTGTTAAACATCACTTTTTGAAGAAAAATTTTAACAAGCAAAGGTCCCTCGAATATTCTTTCTTTTTGGGGAAATTGAGTGAGTAAAATGTATAAATGCAATGAGAATACTCTTGTAATAGGTCGGAGGTTGAATTATTAAGAGAAAAATTGAGAAAACTATCTCCCTAAGAGACCAAGCCAAGATAATCTGTTATTTTCTTCTGTGTTATATTTTTTTATCATGTCAAGTTGGTTGCGAGATGTATAGCCATTGATGAGCATTGAGATTTATATGGAAGATTTACCCTGGCATTGATGAATCTAAGCAATTTTGAAATTAATTTGTGTCCAATCTCTAGCAATTTTTGTCTACTTTGTTTCAAAATGTCTGCAAATATTTTCTTTCATTCCTATTGCAATATTACATTGAAATATTTGTGAAATCACATAGGATCTCGTCCCTGTGATAGTTTAATGGTATTTGCATTTTCATTTCAAGAATAGCCTTCATCTTGGATGAGATAATCAAATTTAAAATCAATTCACTATCATTTGTTGATAAATATTGTCTATAAGTCTTCGGTGTACCTTAGGCGTGATTAATCAAAAATTTGGTGTTTAATTGAGTCTTTCAATTTGATCCTTCATTTTGGAGTCTCAAAGATTATGTGAAAACGTGCTGATCCTGGGTCTCCATTGAAGTACACCTTCTCAGTTGAAGAAACGCGTCTTAACTATTCGAATCTTTCTGTTGTTGAGTTCTTCATTTTTGTGAAGTCCCTTCAAGATCTAGTATAATCAACTTTATCTTGCTTCATCTCCCATCAAAATTATTCAAAACCATGAATCCACCCTGAACTACCCCTGTTTGCCTTGTGTATCAACAAAGGAATAAAATCTACTTACTAAAATATGCAGAACAATCAAGATTTCTTAATGTCTTCAGTAACCTTAGCCTTGTGTTGAAAGTATCTCCATAGTTTAAAAGTGAAAACTCTTAAGAGTTAAATAATATAGTATTTACCGTATTTTTCCAAGGTTTTCTTCATAGAATTTGTGCAAAAAGAAGGATGTCTCCATCTCCTTCATCAAACAAAGGTTACACTAAGGGTCCTCTCACCCTAGTCGAAGAGGCACGACCTAAAGTAGTGAGGACAAGTTAAATCCTCTTAAAGCTGATATCCATCTCTCCACAAATCTAAGTAACAAAGGGCAAGTTAGATCTCCTCCCAGCCTACAAAACAACACACACCATGATCTATTTGTCTCTAAGCTCCATTTCCAATCGTGTTGTTGCTTGACTTGAAAGGGAGAACAAACTTGGATACCAACAAGACCAACAAAGGGAGAAAAGGATTTGAGGCTATCAAGTCAACTATTTCACAAGCTCCTACTCTTGCAAATCCAAATTTTGATAAGGATTTTACAATGTATGCACTTGTAGGAGTTGAGACTATTTTAGCTATATTAACTCAGGTTAATGAAGAGAATGTTGAGCAACCAATTGTTTTCTTTGGATAGAGTTTGCATGACTACAAGACAAGGTACACTTTTCTTGAAAAACAAGTACTTTCAGTAGTTAGAGGATTAAATAACTTCAAGTACATGCTTTCCAATAACAAGATACATGTCTTAGTTTCTCATCCAAGTGTTAAAGCATTCTTGTTGAACAAAGAGCTGAATGAGAAGAGAGCAGCTAGATTACAAAGGTTATAGAATATGATGTTAACATCGTGTTGCAAAAAAATTTAAGGAAAAGGTTTATGTGAACATCTAATTGCTGATATGGAAAAACAATAGGCTACAAAATTAGAAGATTTAGAATAACATGCTAAAATTACGTATCAATAGTCAGATATCATGGTACAACTAGAAAATCAGCAACCCAAACTTAATCAAGAAGTTCAAGAATCAAGATGGATGACTGATTTGGTTAACTACTTACAACACGGTACTTATCCGGAAGGTATGGAAAAGAATAAATGAAGATATTTTAGGTTACAAGTTGTACCTTATGTTTTCATTGATGGTATGTTGTTTAAAAGAGATATAAATGGAATTTTGCTGCGATGTATTGATTATGATAGAATTCAATAACTATTATTTGAATTCCATGAAGGACTGTAGGAGGTCACTTTTTCAGCATGCACTGCAGCCTTAAAAATTATGAAAGCTTGTTACTATTTGCCCAACATATTCAAGGACTACTTTGAGTGGATTGGAAAGTGTAAGAAGTGTGCTTTCTTTTTGGAAAGGAATGTTTAGCTTCGCTGCCCCTGCAACGTATTTCAATGGAGCAACCATTCATGCAATGGGGTATTGACTTCATTGGCATGATAAATCCACCTTCATCACAAGCACACAAGTGGATCTTGACTACTACAGATTACTTTACACGTTGGATTGAAGTAATATCCTTGAAAGAAGCTAACGAGACTTCTATCTTATCATTTTACGAAGGTATAGTTTTCATAATTGGTGTTCCAACAACTATCATTTTAGATAATGACTTATCATTTCTTGGTGCAAAGGTAACAAAATAGGTTATTAAACATGGAATTTATTTTAGTACCTTGTCTAATTATTAACCACAAGGTAATGGATTAGCTGAAAGTATTGTTGATGTCAAATCACAACACCCCCGAATGTTTTGCAACCCTGATGGGTTGGAACATTCAAAGTGTGATAACATAACATGGAGTATCTCTCAAAGTGTGGGGACTTTGAAATGGAGAGAGCTCTCCAGATGAAGGTCGGTTCCTATTCCTCTGTTCAGGTGCACACATAAAATTGCAGAGGATTCACTATTAAAACCTATGCTAACTTTCCAAGGAGACATGGGTAAGGGAATACAAGAAATAAAGCCTAATCTATCAGAGGTGATGCACCGAGGAATGATGAACACTTGCTTTGCAATAAACACAAACCAAAAAAATGCAATACAATATCCATACACAGATAACCAAAATTGCAATGAGAGATAAAGAAGATGTAATGAACATAAGAGAGGGTTGAAATCATCCACAAACTTATTTTATTGCTCCAAGAAGTTGATATAGTCCATTACAATGGCCAAGATGCCAGATTACATCATAACTCAAATGGGAGGTTTTAAAACTCCAAAAATTCACTCATAGGCAAGGGAAGAAGGGAGGGTGCAAAACAAAAACGTCCAACCCTTTACAATGAGCTAAGCTCTCATTTTTATAGATCTAGTGAAGAGAGAATAATAAAAGGAGGTGAGAAATCTAATTGAAAGCTCCACCACCAAAGAACTAATGCTCCTGCAAATCCACCTACAATCTGTCTATTTTGGTTCCCCATGCTTATTTTTCGTGTTGAAGAAGGAAGAATGGCCAACCAAAATCGAAAATCCTGATAGTAGAAGTAATCAGATCCCACATTAATGGGGTAAAATATGCTTTCCATATTTTCACCCACCAAATCCTACTGAAAATAATAGTTTATGTTTCCATGGCATAGTGGAGGTTGAGACCTTTCCAATGGTACTAAATTTGTTAAATTTTGAGCACCGGTTAAAATATATGGCCGTCTGAAGATTTTTACATCAAGACTCTGCAAAAATGGTGACAATGAAATTTTGCAAAATGGATCCATGGGCCCGAAATTCACTTTGGCACCTTTTGCAAAAGTTATAAAATTTCTAAAGTTTCCCCCAACGGCCCACAGGACCGAAATGCACTTTGGGAAAAATTTCCTCCACGGGCCTGAAATTGAAAATGCACCTTTTGCAAAAGTTGGAAAATTTCCAAAGTTTCCCTTGACTTCCTCTGCTTCCCCACAAATGACAAAGACTCGACACATGGCTTCTTTTGGGTGTCGGAGGTACGAATTACTTTTCTACTTTATGCCTTTCAAAACAAAAGCCAAAAATTCCAAAATTCCTCCAACGACCCGCCTTCCCGCCTTGAAATGAAACACGGCCACGTGTCCCTTTGCAGGCCTTAGGAATTTTTCTTCATTTGGCTTTAATGTCCCCCGGGGCTCATGGGCTCTGAAATTCACTTTGCGCGCCTATTTACAAAAAAGCGCAAAAGTTCAAAACTCTACATAGACCCGCGGCTTGAAATTCACTTGGCAAATTTTCCACTACGGCCCCGCAACTGCAATTTTCCACTTGGTGAAAATTATTCCCAATTCTATCAGCCCACCTTTGGAAAAAATCCTTAACAACTCCCGACGGTCCGCTTTTGGGCAAAAATTCCTTACAATGCTCGTCGGCCCATAACTTGCAAAATATGAAGAGTTAGAAGGACTTATTTATATTTTTGGAAAGGGGAAGAAATTTCCCACCTGATGAAGATGTTTTCAGGAAACCTTAAGTGCTTAGAATATCTAAAAAATTGGATTGAAGCACTAAAGGAGGAAAATGGGTGCAATTAACCAAAAATAAGCATGGGCTTATTTTGGATAATAAGTACTAACAAAAATCTTTTGAGGATCATCAAAAGAACACTCAAGGAAAACCAAAGAGCTTGGCATCTGATGTTAAATTCAACACTTTGGGCTGACAGAGTGACTCCTAAAATATTATTTGACAATTCATCGTACAATCTTGTTTATGGAAGAGAGGAAAGAATGCCTATCTCAGTTGAGTTTCCTACATTAGATTTATGCATCAAATGGAATTACTTGAGAATGAACCATTGTAGGTTCATTATGTAGAATTAATGGAGCTGCAAGAGCTAAGAAATCAATCTCATATGAACATGGAAAATAATCAAAAATAGATCAAGAAAACATTTGATAAGAAGGCTAAGTTTAGAGTCTTCAATGAAGGAGACATTGTGTTAAAATGGGATGTTGATCATGCAAAGCCAGGAAACCACATGAAGTTTGATACAATCTAGAGTGGTCCCTACATGATTTTAGCTTGTAAAGAACACAATGTATTTCATATTTCAAGGCTGAATGGAGAAGAACTTCCCATTCCTATGAATGGTATGTTTCTTAAACATTGTTATTGAAAATCCTACAAAGTGTTTGGTTAGAGTAGGATTTCCCTTTCAATAAGTGCAGTTCATGCACATTGCAATGTTTTTCAATTCAATAAAGTGCATTCATGCATGTGATCTCGGTTTCTAAATCCTAATTGTCAATAATAATTGATAATTTTCTTGGTTATACAAATCAATATAGAAATGAGTATATCAATATATGTGCAAGGAGAAAACATGAAATGCTTGATGGATGTAAAACATGATTACAAATAAAATGTGGCTACTCTAAATTTTTGAAAGTGGTTGAGTGTGTCGTTATATTGTTCTTCGAATCTCAGAGAGTCAATTTTTTTGCACATATTTGATGATCCCAAACCGAGGAAGGGCCATATTTATAGGTTTTCTAGCGATTACCCGAATCACTAGCGATTCAGCGGGATAAGAACACCCTATTGTAAGTGGTTTTAGACCACCTAAAAATGAGGTGGACTTAGATGATGATGTGAGTTTAAGGATAATAAAGTGTAATGTCCCCTTTTCTGTGCCAAAGGCCTTAGGGCTGTTGCCGAGTCCAAGCCGTGGTTGGACCTAAGGGGTGGGACGCTGGGAGCTATTGTGAAGGGGCCACATTATTCTAATATTCTAATTTTGCATCGAGGGTCACTTTTCGACCATGGAGACTTAAAGGGGAAAATTAACTTAAGCTATTTTTATTTTATTGACCATTCCGTGGAATGAAACACGTCTAGGTCTATTGGGGCTCTTTTTCCTTAGAAAGTATATAAGCAAATTGAGAGAGAAAGGAGATAATTTTTGGCATACATTTTATTGACCCTTCACTTGCAACTGTTGTTTGCACATCTACACCTTGTGGAGTGAAATCCCACAGGGACCCTAGCTTTGGTGGTGAGAGACTCGTCCCTAGCTAGTAGGGCACTCTTCGGTAGTGATAGATCTACCCTAGTTTGTCATTTTGGAGCCGCTTTCAGGGTTGTGTTATAGAGATATTATCAGAGGTTTTAGAGGACAGATTTTGAGGGTTTTGGGGGCATTTGGGGAGGATAACATAGGGCTTTCAGATCAGATTTATGGCAGCCGTTTGGGCAGGGTTCAAAATCACTTTTAAGGCATCTTCAGCCATTTCTAACCCTTTTCCATGCTAGGTGACTTGCAACCTTTATTTGGAGGGTTTCTAGTTGGCCCCTTTTAGATATAAAGTTTGAAATGTCATTTCCTATATTTGTTAATGTTATTTCCAAAGACTCATAAATTTTGGCTCCGTATGTGAAGAGTTATGAACCTCGAAGCTTTCCATTGCCTAGGGCACGCTGTGCTTTTTATGTCTGCATTTTAATTTTTGTAAAACTCCAAAAATAGTTTTATCATGTCCTTTATAATAATATCAAGCTATCTTTAAATTTTCAAGTAATTCGTGTGGATATTTTGGGAGATATTAACTTTCTTTAGTTTCATTGTCGCCATCTTTGTAAAAATCTGCAAAAATTAGTATTTTATTTCACTGCAAGTTTTCAATATTTTGTGCATTTTTAAGTGGTATCCCACAAGGGATATTTCAGAAAGCATGTCCTCATGGATAAGGATGATAACCACCTAGATAATTTGGGTTTTTAGAAAGGATAAAGGTAAATGCGAAGTTAAGATAGCGATTAAAATATTTGTAGGGTGTAAAAAGAGGTTAGGCTAATATTTTGGGGAAACATGTTCGAATTAGAATTAGGAGTGAGTTTAAATAAAAGGGGGAATAAATTAGTGTGCAAGTTTTTAGTGTCTAAAATTTCCCCTTTTTGTTGAGTAGGTTGACTAGGAAAACTTACGAGATAAAAATGAGAGATAAGATAATATTCTCTAAGTGAGAGGAGAATTTGGACTAATTATGCAAAGGCATGTAATTGGGTGTGAGGAAAAAGATGACTACCCTAATAATTGATGAAATGTATGATTAAGTATGATTCCCCTTCAAATCAGTACCAAAGATCTTACTAAAAAGAGTGATTCACAAGGTGAAACAATAATGTTCGGCAAAAAGGATGTGGAATGTACTAATGAGGAGCTTACAAAGAACCATGCAACAATAGCATGCATGAAACAAGGGGTAGCTACCTAGAAAAAAATGGTAGGGAACACATGGCCAAAGAGTGATGTGATTGTTGACAACCTACAGATGGTTTGTGTTAGAAAGATAACTACAGCGAAGGATCCAATGAGAACCTTATATGGTCTTGTTGAAAATTTTTGCACTTGTGCAAAAATAGGCAACTCAAAACTTCTTTACAATGGATGAAATTGGTGAAGTGGACCTAAGCTAAGGGAGATTCTTTTAGTTCAATGTTGTTTCTGTTGAATTAATTAATGATTACATGAAATATGATTCTATGTGTGTTGTTACAAAACATAACAAATCACATAATCTGCAATTTCATAATTATCTTCAACAAAAGAACACAAAGCCCCAAAGGAAATATGTGTTGTCTTGATGAAGACATGAAACTGTAGAATATATGAAGTGTTAAGTTTTGGAACATCAATCATAATTGCATATCACTGGCGATGAGTTCAACGCTAAATGTTACATGTATATTTAAGGTTATTTCCTTCATGATTAAGACATTCAATTATATTATTGAGTTTTTAATTCATCATACAATCCATTTAGAAAGTTGAAATGCGAAAGAAATACACAACTCAGTTTCATAATTCAATGCTTTATTCATAAGGAATTTCAAATGTTCCCACACAAGCCCTGGGATGTAACTCAAAAGCAAGATACAACTACTGAAGAGTAAATTACAACTATTGAAGTAAGAGGTACGTATGAATGAAAAAGAAAGTAGAAGAGTATGAATGAACCCATCATTGCCTTGGGGTTTCTTTCATTTCGCCAATGTATCTCCAACTCCGGCCTTGTTCCATAATCATCTTTGTTACTTGGAAAATGGCTTTGTGCACTAAAAAATGTAAAAGGAAAGATCTGTCAAAATTGAGCTTAGGGTTAATTCATATTCCTATACTATCCAAATTCATGCAGGTGGATATTTTAACAATAGGAGGTATAAATTAAATGAGGATCAAAGGCACAACTAATACAAGTACTTTTCGTAACATCATACAAGATTTACTCACTAAGAAATAAGGAGAGAGAAGAAAAAAACTATGGAACATAAGAGAGGCCAAAAATCCTAAATATTTTCTAATTGTTTTCTTAAGTGTGTAGGTACATGTTGCAGTGAAGAAGAAAATAAAATCATGTCTTACAAAGTCCTCACTGTTAGATAAAGATTGCATAAAAACAGAGTTCAATGACTTCCATCCTATGGTACATCAAGTTGGAATAAATCACAAGTACATAATGGTATGAAAGAAGAATGTAACTCAAAGTTCAGTAGCTATTCTAGAAATAGGAGTTACAGTGCAGATCAAAGGAGAAACTTGCATGCTTACTTCCATTCAAAGATAACAAGTACATGTTTCAAATTTTCAAATAGGTGAAGCAGAAGAATCAGAATATAAAGGCTAAAGTTAACTGGAAAGATAAGATTATAGCTGAAACAAAATGAAAAAGGAAATTTGAGGAAATTTTGATGAGGGCTTCACCATGTAAAATGGACATTTTACATCTTTCCATCATGTTATTTCAAACTAATACATGCTTTAAAAGCTTTATAAATCAAACAGTAATTGTAAAGTAGATAATGCATGACATGATCAAAGATAATAGTTATCAGATTTCAGCCCCAAAAACAAGCCATGAAGCATATAAATGAACTGTCACATACGAGTGCAGATTAAGTTACAAGTGCACTCTTTCAGATTGCATCATAATGAGATATAGAAATGATACAAAAATGCTACAATACCAATGAAGTACATATATGACAAGAAAAGTAGAGTCAATTTTCTAAATATAAAGTCATAAAAACCATGCAATCAAAGAAATATTCAATATACAAGGTTGATACAAAGTTGATACATTTTGGATAAGCTTTGTAGATTGCAAAATATAGATACAAATAAATATATAGAGTTTTGGAATTGCCATGCCCGAGAAGAAGCCTAATGCAACAAACAACTAGCTACATGGTTCTAGACCAACATCATTAAGCAATAGATTCAAGATCAAAATCAAAAGAGGTCACATATTTTTAGTTAGCTCATCAGTACAAATTTAGAATACAATTTGCAATGTCAAAGAGTAGATTCTCATTGCTAAAAAAACAATTTGTATTCAAAAGTAGAGTAGCAAACTTGAAGCATAGGCTCAGATTTTCGACATATAAGTTCCCAAGCACATAAGAAAAGATGGATATCATGTTCTAAAAGATCATTTTCCCATGCCCCGAGCAAGATAGTTTGCTATGAAATCTATCAAGTTTCGATAAATATGTAATACAAAATTTTTAACCATGCTTCAAATTCCAAAGAGACCTCAAAAAAATTTGCAAAGCATAATCAAATTTATATTTCAGTTTTCATGTTCTAACAGGTATCATCTCATCAAATAGAGCTTGAATGGAGAAGAACAGGGCTTTAGGACCATGAATCACAGCTGCAAAAGAGATATATTATACAAATTTTCCAAGATTTTTACCCAAATCAATGTTATACAGGGTGAATGTTATGGAAGAACAAGTCATATCTAACAATGAGTTGGTATGGAATGACTGAGTTTGAAAAACTTCTAGTGAAAACTACAAATTGACAAGTGGAAAAGAACAGTTTTCTGTTGCATGAACTCACGCTATCTGAATCACTAAACAGATTGTGTAACATAGTTCTTCAAATCAACACAGACCATGGATTTTGTAATACAAGCTAAGCCATTAAGTTTTAGGATGGTTGAGTTAACAACAAGATGGTTTTGTAACAAATGGAACGTAAATCATCATATAAGTAGCTTATTGAACATAGAGCTCTAAAAATGAAAAAACAGAGAAGATTACAATTGAATAATGCAAATAGAGATCAACAAAACAACGCCAAACAAGTACACATAAGAAGGAGATTAGAAAATGATGACCATGTATCTGAGTAGAGCTTCGATACAAACTCTAATGGTGGCCAAGCATGAGAAATAGTAAAACCCAATTCAAAGAAGAAGTGAAACCCCAATACAGGGTGAATGAGGTTAAACGCATCAAGAGTTTTGCCTTTACTAAATAATGGTCGAGCTCATACTACAAGTAGATCCCAACGAGTCTTGAAAAGTAGAATAAAAAAGACTTGGTATGCACAATAAAATAATATAAAATGCCCAGATCAAATAATGGAAACCTTAAATTCAAAAGGCATAGATTGATCGTAAGCTATAGGATCTAAAATGAGCTAACTCAGAATGAGAAAAAGGAAGCCATTACTGTTTTAAAGAATTTTTCCCATACAATAACTGAAACCCCAACTCGTGGGGGTAATACAATCAAATTCTCATTCAACAAGGTAAATCGGGTTGAAAATGTAGAGATTCATGCTCAATAACAACTCGCCTTTGTTAAATACAAAATAAATGCATAGGGGAAGCAAAATATTACCAATTTTAGTTACAGAAATGTCACCCAAACAAAAAATGGCAAGCTTATGTTTGAATCAAATTCACGAAACCCTCGAAGGTAGAGTTGGAAATCAAAGACCCATAAGCTTATTTAAGCTTAGAATGTCAAGTTGTGCCAGAGATCACAAGAAACCAAGGTTTTTCAAAGTGTCAGTGCTAATAAAGCTGAAATTATCAAAGAAATAGTTACAGTGTACACAAACAAGAGGCTCACCTTCCACTTTAATGGCGGTCATTAAAACTCACATGGCTCAGAAATGAAGACCCAGAACTCAAAATGAAGCGAAAATCCCAAAAAAAACACCTAAAAACCTTCTACAGTAAATCTCAAAGTCTCCATTAATGGAGGAGAACCATATATTTATGCACAAAAATCATCCATAGAGGCCATTTAGCAAGCTCAAGACAATAAAAATGGTGGTCTGAAACATTTTTTGAGTGGCTTCACCACTCAAAGTGAGAAAAGAATGACCACATGATAGAGCTCAAGTATTTTTCAATTCACCTAACTAACTTTGGTAAAACCTAACTCAACCAAGAGTTAGAAATCAATGTTCCAAGATCAAGCCATGCAAAGATCAAAGGCTAAGAAAAGATCCCCAAAATCAATGCAAACCACCATGGTTACGATGACAAAGTGCCACATTAAATGCCGGAGTTGAGACCCTACCTGTGGGTACTCCAAGATCAAAGGCCAAGAATCAATCGGAGCAGATCAATGGTTTTCATCAAAAATGAATAACTCGACCTGAGTTAGCGAATGCCACAAAAAAATTCTTAGGGGCCTATCACCATGGGAAGCGGGACAACCCACGTCATCATTAAGTCAAATCATTGATTTTGACATTTTCTAAGGTCGAAAAACCTTATTATCACAAAAAAAGCCGACAAGTATATACTATGTAAATGATAACCAAAAGGTGGTCGATTACATAGGATGTCATTCTTTTAAAAGTGACCATTTGTTTTATTTTAAGAAATAATAATGTGTCAAGTCCACAAGGGTGGACAATAAAAATGAAGACAAGTGCTCAAAAACACAGGTGGTCCCCATAGCGGGAGGGTTGGAGGTGACTCATAATGCAATTATTCATTTGATCACAAGGAAATGAATAGACGTCAACATAAGAATGCAAAGAACCTTTTGAAGACTTCACACCTCGTTTTCCACAAATAAGAGTTGATTATGATTGCACATGTGCTCACAATGGTCCCCACACATTGGCTGATTTTTGCAAGGTATTAAAAGTAAAAATATTTATTCTCTTGCTCACATAGGAAATTAATTTTGCATCCAAAGGGAAAATATTAGAGTGTTTTTCTTACAATTACAAGAGGGGAAAGTCAGAGAGGTCACATCAAGCACAAGAAGACATAAATTGCATGCACCTAGAAGGAGACTTGCTCATTAAGCAAGATTTATTATTAGCAAAATTATTCACCCATGATTTTTTAAAATAGAGCAGTCAACTGCAGTTTGACTGAATGGTATTTATGTAACCAAAGGCTATGAATGCCTCCTTGTAATAACATGATTATTTTTTCCTTTATGTTTTAATAAATAAAGGGTAAAAAGATGCATGGGTGAGTATAGTTTTATCCTATTTTTAGGAAGGATGGGATGAATATTTTTTCTATATATTGTGTGCAATTGCAAGCACAAAGGGGGAGTTATTGGACACAGGAGTGCTAAAGCAGATTTTACAAGTTTTGCCCTCTGAATGAGAAGTATTTTCTGCCTTTCCAATTATTTGTAGTCTTGTGTATGTTTTATTAATCCTTTTGAATGTTGAATTCCCTGATTAATCATCTTACCCTATTACAAATTCAATAATTTCTGCATGATATTAATGTGCATGTGTAACTTAACAGTATTGTTGTGATACTTTCCCTCAATACATCAAAGTGTTTGCCCTAATATTCTACAGAAATCTATTGGCTTGTGCATCTAGAACTCATTCTCATATCAATTATGCATGTGCTCAGTCAAATACCTCACATAAATTTGGTGTATCACCCAGTTTTGAATCCATTCACAATCATTTTTACCCTCAAACCCAAAAAATTAGTTTAGGATACATCAATAAGGAACTAGCCTTGATACCAAAGACTCACCTCAAAATAGGTATACCCATAGACCTGAGGTGTTTCCATTGTATCTATGAAAGAGAGATCAATTTTGCAAGCTTAGAACACCTGCAACCATCTCTCTATAGGGTGCACTTTCGAGAGATAATAGGTCTATGGGACCATGGAATTAGTAAATAGAGATAAATAGTATGTTAATAATGGTCCAATTTGTAAATTATAAAAAGTGGTAAATTATTAAATGTGGGTTAAAGTGGATGAAGGTAAAATCATGCGTGATTAAAAGGAAATCGTTGGCAATTAGGACACGAGGATAATTTGGGGCTCTATAAATAGGCCAAAGAGTGAATTTGGGGCTCATTTTTACAAGCTAGAAAATATCCTTTGGGCTTTAGATTGTGTTATTTCATGAGCTTTGAGACAAATGGAGGCGGTGGTGGACTAGGAGGTAATGAAGACCAAAAAATAGTGTGGTAGGCATTGTTATTTTGAATTTTTATTTATTTTTTCTTTGTTTTCAATTTGTTTGTTTTTAGCACCCGTATTAGGGCATGTTGAAATTGACACAGAATCACCGACGATTCAATGGAATCACTCGTGATTTGGAAAAATGCTAGCGATTCAATGAATCACCAATGATTTGGTAAAATGCCAAAGATTATAGGAAAATAGCTAGTTATTTAGGGTTTTAATTTGTTAAAATGTTGTTGAATGGTTGATTGATTTGATTGGCTAAATTTTAATTGAATGATTGATAATGGGTTTTTATGTCATCATGGATGCGGGTAAGGGAGAGATAATCTATACGAGACAAGCTCCCAAATAGTTTGGATGATGTGCACTCAACTATGAGTGATGATGATTGGGCACATTTAGAGGATGTTAGATTGGGAGGGATGAGATATTATAGGTGTATCTCCAAAGACGAGAGTCTTATTGTTTTTTTTTAGATAGATGGTAATACTAGATAGGTATCATCCGGATGCCAAAGGGAGAGATGACATCACCATAGAGGACATGCACATGATTCTCGGGTTATATGTGCAGGAAGATCGATAAACCTATTTGATGAGGTAGGAAGAGATGATATGATGCAAAGATTATATGGTGATGAGGTGGAGGATGCGGAGATTATTTTAGGGGTAATCTACTATAGGCCATTATACATTTTAGAGGTATAGGGGTGAGCATTATTGACTATAATAATGATAGGCATCACTTTTACTCTTTTCCTAATTCTTCTAGATGTCAATTTCCTTGGATCTTGACATGGGTGTTAGTATACATGATGGATGAGATGACCATATTTACATGGGCTCTTATATTCATGGCTCATATACATAGAGAGATATGGTCATGGAGGATATGTAAGAGATTTGGTATCGATGTGGGATTATTGATACAATGATGAGATTTTGAGCATATCGCAGTGGCTCGAGATGAGGGGACTACCATGGGGATTTCGGGCATAGCTAGAGGACACTCTCAACTTTGTGAGATGGAGATATAAGAGAAAAGTGATGGGCTAGTGAGGAGTGAGGAGAATTACAAAGACTCCTTGTGGGATTAAAGAATGGGGACATGGTATGGAGGCCATAAACAAGATTTCCGTCATGGTAGGGTGATATCGGGGCCACCCAAAGAGGATATATGGGTATAGGGCCAATGGCCAAGGAGTGGGGGATGGTGATATTTAGTCACATAAGGAAATAGTTTGGTTTGATAGAGGATGTGCCATAAGAACCTATGCCATATAGGAGAGAGGATGAAGACATGGACACACCGGTCTTTGAGGTCACTGACACTGGCGTGGCAATACCGAGATGAGGAGGGAGTAGATGATTCCTATGGCATATGCAAAGTGGTGGGAAGAGAAGGATGATAGATTAGATAGGAGATTGTGAGCCCGAGTAGAGGCTTAAAAGGATGATGATGAAAGACTATATGTGTTAGAGGCTACGGTCGCTAGTTTGGATAACGATTAAGTCCTATGGGTTACAAAGAGGACTAGGTTGATTATAGACAAGGATACTCTCTCGACATGAGAGAGATGCTCTCGAGGATCCACCAACAAAGTGTCCTAGACAAAGTTAGCTCAGATGAGAGAATCTAGAGATAGATATCATTTACAAGTGGAGGAATTGTGGACCAGATACGAGAGATGTGTGGAAAACATTAGAGGTGACAGGTGGAGGATACTAGGGAGTTGTTGTACCGATAGGACTAGTAGCAGCCTACAATTGAAGGAGAGATGACACCACATGGATTTATCACGGTGGAGCGGTTTCAAGATATTTGAGAGGAGGAACATTGTTACCAATAAACAATGATTATAAGGCTCCCGAATGTCTTGTGCTATGTGGTGCATGAAGCGAGTAATATTATTGACGTGAGGTGGGTAACTTCAACCAAGATTACATGCAACGTATACGTATATTTTCTTGGATGAGTCGAAAGCTAGATGGAGTACAAGGAGATAGACACGGCGAAGCTCCCGGAGATAGGGTGTGTGACTTTGATTTCACCATATAGTGAGTGGATCCATTGTATATATGATTCGATTGGATAGAACCCATTTAGAGGCCAACGAATGATGTATAAAAATGTTTGATATACACACACATGATATTTGCGTACTCAAAATGTGATTATGTTTTATACTTTATTGTTTATTGATCGATTGATGTCATGAATATACGTGTTATGTATTTTGATATATATATATATATATTGTATTTTATTTAAATCTACGCATGTATGTGATAGTGTAGATGTGACTCGAATGGATGGATCTTGTTTTTATATAATGCACACTTTATTGGAGTCTTTTATGGGATTTTTGTTTCTTATTATGACTTGTCATATATATGAGATAGGATGGTGATGCACATGCAACACATTATCATAGATAACATATAACTAAAAATATTTGGTCATATTAAGACTAAGTGGGATAAAAGGGATGTATTTATGAATAGTTAACATATAATGTACATGAGAAAATGGGTTTTCCGAAATGGTAATCGTCGACACTATAATTTTCCTCTGTAATTTCTATTTCATTAATGTGTGTATTAGGAATAGGATGTTGTTAAGTATAATTAGTAGTAGCGTCCGATAGAAGATAACAATGCTACAGTACGATGCCACCAATAATGTATAGTATGGTAATAGTAAAAAGTATAATAGGAATGTTGTGGTAAAAAGTAAATATTTGTTGTAAGTGGTTCGGTAATGTTAAAATGTCAAAGTTAGGGCAAGTAGAGAAGTAGGGTCTACATGATTAGGAATTAGAAATATTATGTTGGTAATAAGGACAAGGAGTGAGGTCATAAATATTTTGTGTATTTTATTTTTATAAAGTCTAAAAATGTGGAACCCATGTGAAATGATAAGGTTTATCTTATCTTAAAAGTTAAGCTTACATGTACGAGATAAGAGTTAAGGTATGGAATATGATTCGTCAGAGTAGATTTCTTATCCTATCTTAGAGATAAGATGGATAAGCCTGAAAATTCTATAATAGAGAGGCCACCCCCTCATTTAGCATAGAAGGAAGTAGTGATAAATATTGTATGAGTAAGTGTGTAAAGGAAACCATAATTTTTAAGGTGTGTTAAAGAAGCCATTAAGAGGTGTAATTGTGAAGTTTCTCCCATAGTTATGATTGGAAGGCAAGTGAAGTCGGTAACACTTGAAGTACCTCATGGGTGAGATTGTAACAATTTCATGTTGATATTATAATTTACACTTATATTTCAAATTTATCATCATTCTTTCTTATCATAGTCTATGGTATTCTTGTGTTATGTTTGTTGTTGTGTTTCTAGATTACATCAACCAAACTAAAAGATGTGCATTAGTAAATAATCATAGCATGAGGAGTACCCGGTGAAGAATTATCATAGTGCCGGATTGGTGATGAAAGTACCCGAGTATCTTGCCCAAATTTTATTCAATGCTTGAGTTTAATGATGAGGGAAGCTTGCATTTTACGGTAAATTTGTTCAATACGGGAAGCATTCCGAGAGATGGATATATATAGGAGATGATAAAGATGGAAAGCTCTTTTGCTTGAGTATATTTGATATCTCATTGTATAGCCATCATTCGAGGGAGTGATCTACCTTTTTCTTGTTAGATTTTTTAGATAAGATAGCTATCATTTAAGGGATCAATCTATGTCTATGATTTCATATAGGTAACCATCCTTCGAGGGACTGGTATACTCTTTTGATAGTTTTACATAGATGATATTCATCCTTCGAGGGAGAAGTCTATATTGTGATTTTGACCATCTCATGGGCATTTTTATTTTTATTTTTAAAATACAAGGGTAGTCATAGGAGACCACTTAGGAAGGGATGAAGTAAGTATGTACACTACACACACACTTATCAAAGTCATAATGGGATTAATGATTGCGGGGTTCTCGAAAAAAGAAAGGAGCTTGTCCATGTAGAAGATGTTATAGGAAGAGCCATGATACCCATATTTAAGGTTGTAATTTCAAAGTGATGAAAGACCACATGATTCTAAATCATTATGGTCATGGGAAGTTCAAATGAAGGAATAAAAAAATTCTAGATGACTAAATCCATGAGAGTAAAAAGGTTAGAAATAAAATGGCTATGTCATCAGAATTAAGAGGCTCCACTTCAGGTTTACCATTAAAGGAAGCTAAGTGATAAGCTTTGGATCCATACTTGTGTGTGATTATATATGGTCTAGGATGATTCAGAGTAAAATTCCCACGTTTAATCCTTTATAAAGTAGTGACATTTTGATTTTTTTGCAAACAAGATCACAATTATTAAAGTCATGTTGATTGATATGCTTATTATAGGATCATTTGATATATTATAAATAGACATGATGATGCTCAATGGCCACGTTGACAATTTTTGTAATTATGCAAAAAGGGCAACTCCAAACTTTGTTGCGATGAACGACATTGATAATGTGGACCTAACTATGCATTACAATTTTACTATGTTTTCAGTTGCAGAAATTGATTAACTACATGCAATCTGTAGCTATGTGTTATGTTACCAAATGTAACACCTCACATAGAATTCCATTCCATGTTTGTCTTTAACAAGGAAACACAAAAGCCCCGAAGGACTAATGCATTTCCTTGATGAAGGTGGGAATCACAATTTAGGTGAAATGCTAAATTTGGGAACATCAAACAAAGTTGCAGTTTACAAGAAAGAGAGTTCATTATTAAAGTTACAAGTATTTCAAAACTCATTATTTCTGCATGTAAATACATTTAATTATGTGTTTGAGTTATTTATTTCATTATACAATCAATATACATGTCATAAAGCTGAAAGCATAAAGAAGTATACAACTCAAGTACAAAAATTAAATGTTATTTATTCATGAAGAAGTACAATATTTCCCACACAAGTCGTGGGATGTAACTCATAACTACTGAAGAAAGAAGTACATATGCATGAAGTTAAAAGTAAAAGAGTATAGAAGAAACCCATCATTTCCTTGGGTTCTCTTCTAGTCTTCTTCACTTCATTTGCAGCTCCATCTTTTATCCATCTCTCCTAGTAGTTACAATGTACCTAAAAAATGAAAAAAGAAGGTATCAATATTGAGCTCAGGGTTTGATATGTACCCATGTACTATCTAACTACATGCTAGATGGATTTCTAAAAAGTAGAAGCATAAGGTACATCATATACATATACACAATTGATAATAACAATATTCTTCAACAACACATATGATTCCCAAAATCATTACTAGAGGAAGAAAGAGAAAAGAAAAACTATGGAACATAAGAGAGGCCAAAAAGCCTAAATATTTTCTAACTATTTTCTTAAGTGTGTAGTAGGGTAGCGAGATGAAAAGAAAAAATATTTTGCATAATTGATTACTATACATAAATGAAACACTTGCTGAATAAATCTACATGATATAAGTTATGAGTTATTTTAAGAAAAGGAAAATGCAAATAGAAAATGTATAAAAGAAAGGCATTGGGACACTGAATCAGAAGTGAGGAAGTAGGATTGAAGTAACATAACAACAAGACTATTACAGACTTCAATAGAATAAAATATGTTTAATCCATGAAGTTATAATTTCTTAAATGTAAAGAAACCTTCAGATACAAAGATTGTATCATATGCAAGACTTGTAGGACAATCATGGTTGAATGAGTAAGATGCAAAAAAAGTTACAACACACTAAAGAGGAGAATCAATTTCCAAGATTGGAGATTTCATGAAGGACAAATACACCAAATATGAGTAAACAAGCTGTGAAGAAGGCTTCAAAGGCCGATGTCATAATTAAATAAAACAACGAATGCATTTCAGAAAGTACAGATTATAAGTAAAAAAAGTACATAAATGATGTAAATACCATAGCTTATCAGGAGATTACATATTGAGAGAAAGATGAATTCATAGTAAACCTCAAATTCATTGTATACAATATTTCATAAACGATCAGAATAAAGTACAATGAGTATCAGAAATTACAAAGTAAGTTCAAGAAGTAGGTTTGACACGAAGCAAGTATAGATGCTCAATTTCAATATTTAGCATGCTTCATGAGGAAGTAATTCATTCATGTTTTCCTAAGGGCCCAACTACATTAATGTTTAGGAAATAAAGAAGTGATGCAAAGGTTTAGTTATATGCTTACTGAAATGGGGCACCTCATCAAGTAACAAAGTAGTTTTCATTTCCAAATATCAAACTAGAAAAGCCATCCTTATGTAAGAATTGAGATGAAGTGCAGATTTAGATTGTATCAAATGAAGAAATAGTTTTAGCTCAAGAAATTATGAAGCACATAATCTATTTTTCAAGCATGTAATTGATATTTCAGATGCTCAAAACATATACAAACTAAAATATCAATGGATGAAAGATTAAAATACATGGCTCGGTTAAAGATGCAAGAGTTGAATAAAATTTGCAAGAAAACCTAATGAAATTGCAATGGAATGAGCTTCATTAAATCAAAAATAAGAAAACCCAAATATATATCTTGGATAGAAAAATACGTAACCTCATATTTTTAAATATAGCTACAAAATAAAAGAGTGAATAGAGCTTTCGAAGAATAAGAGCTAGTGGATTGATGCATCAAGTTGTATTGTTCAAAACTTCATCGAATTATGATAGAGCCAATGAAATCACTCTCGTTTCATGATATCAAAAGGCATATTTTCAAGAAAATAGAAACAAGATGAAACCAGCCAAAGGAAAGAAAATTCAATCATTGTTTTTGTATCATTCAAGGTAGAGAAAACCCTGGGAGGATTTCACATGGTATATATAGCTGGTCTAAAAAACCAAAACATTGCATATTTTTACAACTACAATCTATATAGATATTTTATCTATAAAGTAATAGGATTAACAAGTTTCAAATCTATCCCGTATGATCACAAACCTTTAATTCGAAATAATGGTTTAGTTCTTTAATACTGAGACCCAAAGAAAGACAATGACCAAACTCGTGGGTTTACGAAACCGTATCACTTCAATCTAAAAACAAGAAATTCAGAACTCCCTAAGCTCATCAATGGATCATACACAAGGTCATGAAAGGAGAAACAAAGGAATATCCGAATTACATGTATAGGCTCAAACCCAGTGAGGGTAAGCTCATGGGTTGAGCTCGATGGTTTCAAGGAAGAAAAGGAAGTATATAGGAACATCAAGTCATACCTTGAAAATCTGATGTACACACGGTTATGATACTGATTTTCTTGAGTTGGTGTCATTAGGACATATTAGTGCCAAATATCCACAACAAAGAAATAACACTGAGAAAATAATGATGATCATACATGTGTCAACAAAAGCAAGTAATTTTCAAAAGAATGACTCAATTTTGTAAAAACACAATAGGTTCAGTGGTCAAACTCGCGAAGAGATACAAACCCAGGGATAAATCTCTAAAATCATAGACTGAAAGGAGATTGAAAATATAGAAAACAAATTTATTCTAGTAGATAGAAGAAAATACCAGCTTGACGCATCTAAATTAAAGCTTCAAAGTAAATTTCCAAGACATCGAGTTCATAAAAACTTACCTAGAAAATCAAAGTGTGCCTCCATATCAACATAAAAAGAATAGTCTACAACGAAGCTTCAACCGAGATACAATCAGATTTAATACAAATATCCATACTAGGAACTCTCACAGTCATTTTTGCAAAGAATGAATCGAGAATTCAAATAATAAAAAATGGTGGTCGTTATCTCACAAATGTCTAAAGATCACAAATAATAAGTTTAGAGATTTTTCAAAATGCAAAACATCCTAGAACTAGAGAAAACACAATCAAACAGAGAGTTAGAAAATATCACATTCGACGGTTTGGAACAAATTTTCTAGGGCTTATCCCAAAACTTTAGAGTGCAAATGGATCAAATGATTAGGGTTGATTTGATTTTACCCAACTCTAAACTCAACCTCCTCCACGTAACTTCACGAGTAAAATATCAATGGTTGAAAGATTAAAGACGCGTGAATGTAAAACCAAATCAAACTACCAAATGAAACATCAATGGCTCGAGATCGAAGATGACAGAGAACCAACGATGTAAGACCTCTTCTATCTCCTACGTAAATTTATATTTATTAGCATCAGAAAATCAATGATCTACAAATGGAGGTATGCAAATCAATGGATCAAAGAGCACATCGATAATATTTATTATAGGGCCATAACCCTAACCAAGAGTTCAAAAAGATCAACGGTTGAAGATTGATAGTACAAGGATTAACGATCCCGTTAAAAGGGAACAACTCGACTCGAGTTCACAAAAAACTAACTGCAGTTGTTAATCTGTTAAATACCACCAAAAAAGTTTTTAAAGGGTTTGAGTATCATGAGGAAGGGGACCATCCCCATTCAAATAGTTTTTGAGAAATGAACTTTTTTAATGTCTACAAACCATATGCCAAATGCCGATAAAACAATGATTAGCAAAATATTTCTCAAAACCGACAACATTACAACTTATGTCCATCCGAAATCAATATGAAGGGGTAGATGATGATATAGTGCAGAATGATTAAAGGAGGCCACTATGACATGATTAGAATATGCCAACAAAAAATATCAAAAAAGGGCCAATGATGTGTTAGCCACATGTTATTAAGAAGAATCAAAACCGACGTTAAGTTTTTTTAATTTTTTATTTGCAAAAGAAACCCGTACCCTCAAAATGGTCAAACAATAGGTGTTACCCACATGGTAAACATGAATTATTATGCCAAGTAAAGGAAATCAAATACATTATTTTTCTTGAGGGTATATTTTGCATGTCATCTATTAGAGACATAAAATAGATGATCACCTCATCATTCCGATTGATACAAAATGGAGTATGTGCACAAATGTCAACATCAGAGCCTGTAGGTGGTCCCCACACATTGGGTGAATACTTTACAAGGTAGTTAAAGGTAAAGGAATTATTTTTTCTCACACAAGGGGATTAAATTTTTTCATGTGCATCCAAGGGGGAAAAATTAAAGAATGTCTAAAAATATCATTGCAAGTGGATCAAGTTGTAAATGTCACATCAATCACTAGAAGACATAGATTTCATGCACATTGGAGGAGACTTACACAACAAGCAAGGGCTATTATTAGCCAAATTATTCATCCTATTTTATTAAAATAGATCAATCAACTACACTTAAACTGAATTTTTATTTTTGCAACCAAGGCTATTAATGCCTCTTTGTAATTAGCATGTCTATTTTTATTCCTTTATTTATTCATGATAAAGGGGTAAAATTAGCATGCATGGGTGAGTACAAATTTAGTCTATTTTTAGGATGGGTTGGGTGAATAATCTTGTTATATATTATGTGCAATTGTAAGGCACAAGAGAGGACTTTTTGGACATAGGAGTGCTGAAGTAAATTTTTCCATTTTTTCCCCTTGAATGAGAATTGATTTCTACCTTTCCAATTATTTGCCATTGGTGTGTATATCTCATTAATTCTTGTGAATATCAAATTCCCTGATTAATCATCTTACCTTGCTGCAAATTTAGTAATTTCTGCATAATATTAGTGTGCATATTTATCTTATTGTATTGTTGTGACTCATTCCCTCAATACACAAAGTGTTTTTCCTTAATATTTTGCTGAAAACTATTGGTTTGTGCATCCAAATTTCATTCTCAAATTGATTGTGCATATGCTTAGTCAAAGACCTCAACAAGTTTGGTGTATTGCCCCCATTTTCAATTCATTTACAATCATCTTTTTCACCTCAAAACCCCCTAAAAATTAGTTTAGGATACATCAAAAAGGAACCATCCTCGATACTTATTGTCGTGCAAATGTGTAACAGGGAAATTGTGAATTTCCAAGCACGACAACTATACCCCTGTGCCGAATTTTTCATGTTTTATCATTCCTAGGCACCCTAGGTCAAATCTGCCAGTCTAGTCACCCCCTATTTGATGTCAAATTTTTACCCAAGGTGATTTAGGAAAGTCTATTCATTCCCCCTAGGTGATTTTAGGGATTTTTGAAAAGATTCTATCTTCGGCAAGATCCAGGAAGGGCTATCGTTGGCCTTCCCAGGACTAGATCGACCCCTTGTGGAGGAGAACAAAAGGGCTTAATTCAACATGGAAGTGAATTGAAGACCTTATAACATAATGGAAATTATTTTGGAAGATTTGGGTAAGTTACGAAAGACTTGGAGCGATGCGAGTAAAAACAAGGTTCACAAGCCTAGGCAGTACACATGCCTAAAACAAATTCTTGAGCTTGAGAGAAGGTGATTTTGGGAGCTCGGATGGATTTATAAGTAAAACAAAACATATAAGGAAATAGGATTCCAATACCTATATGATGGTGAAAAAATATTTTTCACAACACCTTGCCAGCATAGGATTTTCAAGAAGCTTTTCTCAAGTACAAGTGGAGTCTTTGATCCAAATTCCAATTTTTCAAGGATCAAACGGATGAATCAAGACATGAGACTACCACCATTGGATTAAAAATTCCATTTCCAGTTAGGATAATATAAAATTTCACCAATAAATTCCACCGAGAGCTCAAGTTATCATCGTTCCAAGTCACCCTCTTGGAGACAGTCTAGGAGTTAGTCAATTTTTGGGAGGACACGTGTCAACACTAAGAGCCTGGTGGGATATTATGTTCCTAATGTCCTTGAGGTTAAGTAAATCATCCCTTGCAAAAATTTCCCGGACCTATGGGAGTCTTTTGGTCACCCACGTGACCAACTTTCAGCCCCCAAGTGCATTTTTGGAGCTCAAACTCCCTACCATTGGATCGAGGACACATGTCAGCTCCAGGACCACCATGGAATTTGATGTCCCTCATGTCCCTTTGAGGTGAGGGACACCAAACATGGAAAAATGCACCCAGCCCCTATGGGGAGTCTTTTGGTCACCCACGTGACCGGCTTTCAGCCCCCAGGTGCATTTTTCAAGAAAATCCCCTGCCGTTAGATCGAGGACACATGTCATCCTCTTGACCACCATGACCGATGTCTCTCACATCCCCGAGGTGAGGACATCATGGAAAAAAATTCACCCAACATCTACATGTGCATTTTTTTTTAAATGTAAATCCGGCACTTAGCCGTTTTCTTCCTCTCATTTCTCCTCCATAGCTCCTCATCATGCCATGTTTTTGCTCAAGCTTGTCTAAACACCTAGTATGCCATTTCTGATCCAAACCAGCTATGCCATGGCCACATAAACTCTCCACACCATGAATACACATAAATATGTAGGCCTCAAAGAAAAATGGAGTGAAATGATGAAGAATGTGGATAAAATGAAGGTTTTTGCGGATAACCGTGAAGTCACCCGATAAAAAAATCATCATATCTTGCAAAATACAAGTTGGATTGAGATGCCATCTTTTGCATACTTTCAAATTTTGCAAGAAAATCAAGATGAAACAAACAAGATGCCAAATGGTGCCCAAAATCATTTGCTCCAACAAAATCCTTACTTAGTGCATTGGCTCACATTCTTCAGATTTCCCATCACTCCGGCAATGGAAACGAACTAAAATATTACACATGGGCTACAAATAAAAAACCTATTGAAATGGAGTTGTTTTCATCGCCAACAAAGACAAAAACCATACCTTTAAATTTAAAACTCCATTAATGGCCACCATGGTAGCTTTGTGCCGAAGCCTTTCGCTAGGTCAAAATTTTAAAATTTATTTCCAACCATTCTAGTGGGAAAAACTATGTGAAATTCATAGGGTGTGATCATAAGGACAAGACTAGTCTAAAAATTATGTTCCATCACAAATCACGCACTAGAAACACACGTTCTAAAATTAGTAAGTTTTCCTATATAAACTTGCTATGTTTGGAAAGTCATTATCAAAAGCAACCGAGACAAAGGCAACAGGCATTGAAGATCACGAGGAATTCAAAATGAGTGTTAAGAGTAGAAAATAGTTAAAGTGACCACTTACTAAAAATATTAAGTCCCTTATATGAGTGCTTACTAAAAATAATAAGTCACCCCAAAGAAGAAGTAGCTGAGGAAAGGGTAGTGTGTGCAAGATCGAATGAGGGAGTTCATCACATCGCGATCATCAAGAAGAGGAAAAATCACCTCTAACTAAAAATAATATATCATACGTAGGATGGGAGTTGTGTTCATCAATGAAATAATTCACTCAACTTGAAAAGCATTCACGAGCTGATCTGAAAGAGATTCACAGTGTGCAAAGAGTTCAAAGATTCGAGTTTCACTACATTTATAGCTTTCCATTAAGGAGGATCAACGAACTTCATCGTAAATGACATATCCTATTCTTCTCTCTCTCTCTCTCTCTTTCTCTCTCCTCTTCCCCAAGTTTCTCTCACTTTCCAATATTCTAATTTCACGTTGGGATTGCACTTTTTATATGTTCTAATGTTCCTAATGTAATAAGTCACCTTTATGTTATAAAAAGGGAATTAAAAGTTTCCTAGGAAGTTGAAAAGTTTTAAGTTGTGTGAGGACATATGAAAAGGCATTGGGGGGTAGATGAAGAGTCATATTATTCTCTATAAATTGTAACGCCATTCCCATTTCAAAGGGTTGGCAATTGATCTTGTACAATTAAGAGTGCATTGTACCTAGAGAAAGCAAAGGAGATAGCCATTTTCTTCTACTTTCCTCCACTCTCAAATTTCTTCCATTCTCACATTATGTACAACTTTTGTTTAAGCATCAATACAAGAAGAAGGATTTTGTATCCTTTTTGATGAGGATATTTTAGAAACTATGAATTCGCAATAATATCTTGTCTTATTGCCATTTGAAGGGTTGTTTCTTCTCATAAATGCATGTGATGATACTTCTAACTAGTGTGTGTAGGAATATGATTTTCTACCTACAGAATTAGCTCTCCTATGTCTTTTCTCACTCCCCTTTCCCACTCTTTAGACAAAGTCTTCCCTAGAAAAAGATTTCTAGTTTTTCCACAGGGTCAATGGAGTGCCCCTATTGGATCCCAGGTCGAAAGGCCACCACAGAAATCCACATTTTGTTATGCATGCACATACAATAGATACGCCTATTAAGTAGAGGGAATTAGATTCCGAGAGCATCGAAAAGAAATCCAAAAGTTTGTCCACTTGAAAAAAATTCTCACCAACAATTTTTGGCACCTGCTGTGGGGCAGATTTAGCAGCATCTACACCCAAAGTAAGACCCCAAGGTCTTAAAATACAAAAAAATGAAATATTGAAAAAACCAAAAAGAAAAAAGAGTTCATGAAATTCTGTTGCCAAAATATACAATGTAAATTTCTTGCAAGTGACCCTTCATACTCCATAGTTTCCTTTCATGTTCTCACTTCAATAATTTTTAAAAGTTGGCTGAAGGAAGATATACTAGGTTGAGAAAGTCGAGAGGTGTTGTTGATTCCAATTTTGAGGCTTTGTAAAATCAGCAAGAACAAATTAGAGATAATCCATACTTATTCTCTCAATACTCCTCTTCATCTGGATCTTCAAGAAGTTCACCTAGAAATCCTATCTTTGTCCTTGAAATTCTTCAGTTTGCGGGCTCTGTCATCGTCTTTTTATCTCCCCATATTGATGCATGAAAACTCTATCCTCCATTTGGTTGCCATGATCAGTCCCTTCCTTTGGTGAGGATCACTTTAAATCTAGAGTTTTTTTCCGTTCCTCTATCCATGTGAAAGAATTTGTAACTTGGGTGAAAACTTGGGTTTTTCCCTTCCTTCCATTTTCCACAGTCACGTTTTTTTTTCCTATCAATTTTTGTCCCAAATATCTATGGAAACGTGGTATTCTCTGATTGGATGTGGCTTGGTGGATCACATTTGGGCCTTATATCATTTCCAAAATCTTGTCCTTGAAAGAAAGATTCATTTTTGGGTGCAAATGGTGATTTCCTGCATTTTACGGTTTGATGGGTGTGTTTTCCCATCAAATTTATATCTCAAAGCATCTGTGGAAATGTGGCCCTTTCTAGTTGGATGTGGCTCTGGTGGGGCACTTTGAAACTCTAAGGCCCACTTCAACTCAAAACTTGTCCATGTGGAGGGTCGATGCTCATCTGAAAATTTTCCTTTTGGTTTGACCTTGGAGTTGTCTGGGGAGACACGTGGAGGTTTCTACCTTGCCAAGACTTAGAATTTTTTTTTCATGGCGGTGTAGCTTTGGTGGACCATGGACATGTGGAGGGCCGATGACGCTCATTTGAGGATCCACCTTAGGGTCCCACCTTATAGTTATGCCAAGGGGACACGTGGTGAGCCCGTGCTTGTTTAGGGTCTCCTTTTTGGGGACCATCTCAAAGTTGTGCTGGGGAGACATGTGGAGGCTTCAGGCTCCGCTCTATACTTAAACTTTTCAAAGAAATTTTCTAAGGCCAGGACATGTGGAGGGACCACACTTGTTTGGGGACCAACCCCTAAATTTTATTTTAAAGAAAGTGCAGGAGGACACTTGGAGGCTTCCGCTCACTCTTCCCTTGCTTGGACTTTTCAATGGCCAAGGAAAACTGTCTCGGACCCTAGACACATGGTGCCTTCATTGATCCTTCAAATTTTTTAACAACTCTGCCGAGACGAGACACGTGGTGAGCCCACGCTTGTTTGGGGTCTCTTTTGGGGACCATCTCAAAGTGCACCATTGAGACACGTGGAGGCTTCCGTTGGCTCCTTTTTTACTGAGACTTTTCAAAGGCCAAAAGGCATTTTTCTTGGCCCAGGGCACGTGGAAGGCCCACGCTTGTTTGGAAACTTGCCTCTATACCTCACCTTTGGTTTGCACCAAGAAAACATGTGGATGACTCTAATCTAAAGTTAGAGAAGGGGAAGAATCAAATGTTTTATGCATTTCACCTTTTTTTCACCATTTTTTCTCCAAGACTCCTGGAGATGTGAATACACACTATTTTTCATCATTTTTGATGAAATTCCTTGTTTTTTTGTCTACAAAGTGCCATTGAATGGATTTAGAACTTAATTTGTGAGTCCAAGAATTGTTAAGGTTGATATTTTGAAATTGGAATTTCTTGGGCACTTGCAAAAATGTGAATTACCAGAGAAGATGGATGCGGGGTAGAGTTGCAGAGGAAAGAGAGGGAAAAGGATGAAATGATGGAGGTAGTAGTGTAAAAGATGAAAAAGGTGTTGCCTCGAGAGTGAAAAGGATTACCTATCAGATCCAACTATACAGAGCCTCCAGAAAATGATTAAAATGGGGATTTCTCACATGACAGAATCAGAATGATTAGAAGGACTACTCAAAAAGTTGTGGCATGGCATCCTAGTCATTAGTCGAGGGTTTGAGAAATGTGATCAATTCATAATTGGTCCACTAGAAGCTTTGGATGTGAATTTGTTAAACGTCACTTTTTGAGGAAAATTGGTAACAAGCAAAGGTCCCTCGAATATTCTTCTTTTTTGGGGGAAAATTTGGGATGAGTGAGCAAGTGAAATGTATAAATGCAATGAGAATACTCTTGCAAAAAGGGGGTTGAATTCTTAAGAGAAAATTTGAGAGAGCCCATCTTCCTGAGAGACCAATCTGAGAAACTTGTTAATTTCTATGTTTTAGATTTCAATCACGTCAAGTTGGTTGTGAGTGTACAACCATTGAAAAGCTCTGAGACTATTCAAAGAAACTTTCCCCTGCTGATGAATCTAATCAATTTTGAGTTAATTTGTGTCAATCTTGGAGCAATTTGTGTCTTGCTTTGTTTTAGAATGTCTGCAAGTAGTTTTTCTTATTCCTATTGCAATCTTGTGTTAAAGTCCCTCCGAATCACACAGGATCTCATCCTGTGATAATTTAGTGGCATTTTGCAATTTCATTTCAAGAAGAGCCTTCATCCTGTGATGAGATAAACAATTTAAAATCACTTCACTATCATTTGTTGATAAAGATTGTCTGTAAGCCTTGAGTGTATCTTAGGCATGAGGAACCAGGGGTCTTTGATGTTTTATTGAGTCTTTAGCTCGAGCCTTCATGTTAAATTCTTGGAGATTGTGTGAAACCGTGCAAATTTGGGCCTCCATTGATGCACACCTTAGTTGAAGGAATATTTTAGCTATTCCAAAGCTTTTTGTCATTTAGCTTTCCAATTGTTGTGAAGTCTCTCAAAGATCTGGTATAATCAATTTTATCCTGCTTAATCTCCCACCAAAATTATTCAAAAACAATGAATCCATCTGAACTACCCCTATTTTCCCTGTGTGTCCACAAATGTATAAATTCTACTACTAAAATATGTAGAAGCAATCAAGATTCCATAATGTCTTTAGTAACCTTAGCCCTGTCTAGGAAATATCACCATTCTTTAGAAGTGACAACTCGTGAGAGTTAAATTGTGGTGCATTGATCATATTTTCTCAGGGTCTCCTTTCAGATTTGTGCAAAGAAGGATATCTTCATTCTCCTTCACCGACAGAGGTTACAAAATGGGTCCTCTCACCCTGGTCGAAAGGCATGGCCTAAAGTAGTGAGGATAGATCAAATCCTTAATGAAGGTGTTATCCATTTCTCCGATGCCCGAGTGATGAAAAAGAGTCGAAAATCCTCTCCCTGGCTACAAAATGACTCAAAATAAGATCTATCTATCTCTCTAGTGTCTAAATGATGTGATGTTGCTTCGGTTGAAAAGGAGAATCAATTTGGATACCAACACTAGAATGGAACGCCATTTTGGGGGATTTTATTTGATCGAGATACCATATCCATTTGGCATCAACACAACAAACACATTAATGGCACCATTTATTTTTTGGGGATTATTTTGATTTTTTCCAAGTTCATATCCATTTTGGCAACAACACTAGAATGGTCATTTATGATTTGGGGGATTATTTGAGCTTTGAGACATTCCATTTTTGAATGGCACCATTACGGGGATAATTTGTTGATTTATATCCATTTTGCCCACAACAACATAATTCATTTTGGGGACTCTTTGAAGTATTTTACAAACATACATATACACCTGTAATACTTCTTACACATGTTGTGTGCTAATACATTGTTTGAAACATCATTATTGTTCAGATCTGTAAGAATTGTTCAAAGTTGTAAGTTCTGAGTGTAATATTTCCATCTAGCTTATATAGTTATTGCACTAAAGTTTGTATCATCATTGACAAATTTGGGTAGAAGAAGAGTAGATCTTGTAAGATTTTGCATGAATCTAGTATTGATAGACATTTGATAGGTCTTTCATAGTGCATTTGCACAAACTAAGGTGAAAATCCTTAGTGGTGACTCGTGTTGTTTAAATTCTTAATAAATACTAGTGTCTTAACATATATCAAGTAAGATTTGTCATTAATCTCTACAAAGCTGGAAGGAAGAAGATATTTCTTCACCAAGGACCCTAGTAGAAGGTTGTTTCAAGAGTTGGGAAAGTCTAATTCAGAAGGAAGAAGAATTTGGAAGGTTGTTGGAGATCAAGCATCAAGAAAAGAGATCTCCATTGGTGAAACTGATCAGCCTGTGATTGAAGATTGCAATACTTCCTCAAGTGAATCTTGAATCAGGTAGTCTCTTTGTTGAATTGAATTCTCCATCTGGAGAGGGTCCTTCTTTTGTATTTGAAAATTTTCATCTCATTTTGTCCCTGTATTCTCCAAATCTGATAGGATTTTCCAAGAAATAGAGTTTTAGAGAACATCCATTCTGAGAATTGTATCCTGTGCCACATAGACCCCTCACTCCTCATCATTTTTTCTCCTGTAAGATCACCTCCCCAAAACAATATGGCCAACCCCCCACCAGACCTCCATTTTTTGTGAACACTTTTGGTCCTATAGATTTTAGAGGTATGGTTGGATATCCAAATGTTGTGCCCCAAGATGTTAGAAATAGATTGCCTAAATTTCAAGGAAATAATGCCATTACTGGGGATCAACACTTAAAGCTTTTTTGTCAATATGATGGAGGAATTTGAAATAGAATTTGAGGATGTGTACATTAAATTGTTTATCCATACTCTAGAAGAAGATGCAAGGGACTGGTATAAATATTTTCTAGATAATTCCATTGATTCTTGGACAGAAATGAAGAATGCTTTTAGATTACAGTATGGAGATAAAACAGACCCTAGGTTTCTTTTATCATAATTGAAAAAATAAAAAAAGAATCCTAATGAGTTCTATTCATGACTTCAATACAAGGTTCAATAAGAACCTAAATAGGCTTTCCTGTGATCCTAAGGCCAAGTGATGTTTCTTGTTTGATAAAATACTTTGATGCTTTTGATAAGAAAGTTGCCTATTATTTAAGAGACAAGAACCCAACAACATTGAGGTAGGCCTTCACCATGGCTTTGCAGATTGAAAATAATATCAAAGTAGTTGGTAAGCCTCCTAAGAGGGAAGGTATCAAGCTAGTCAATCCAGAGAAGCCTCAATCAAGTAAGGTTGTGGATCTTGAGGAAGTTGTAAAGACTTTGGCTGGAGCTATCAAAGAAATCTCTTACAAGCTAGCCAAGGAAGAGAAAGGAATTGGACAAGGTTCTCAAGGTCAGCATAGGCAACAAGGACAAGAAAGATTTGCAAATCATCCTAGAAATGATCAGAGATATGATGACAGAGGTAAAGGACCCATGGGAGCTAGAAACCCCAAGCTAGGGAAAATAGAGTAGTGTCATGATCCTCTAAATGCTAGAGTTTTTGTTGTTGAAGAGACAAATGAAATTGATTGGTGTGACAAATGTTTCTTACCCCACCCACCATGTGAAGTAGATCAGAAAGTTGAAGAAGATGATGATGATGATAACACTGATGATGATGCATGCATGGTGGATTTCTCTACAAGCTCACAACAAGGAGAAACTTCAACTGAAGTAATAAGTGCAAGAACTGCTGCAAGTTTTTGGGATTGCATTCACTGGGTACCTCTTCTTCCTCCCTCTCATACTTTAGAAATAGATATGGTACAAGATTTTGAACTTCCTAATAATGATTTTGAGTACCTAAGAGCTCTAATGATTAAGAAGTATGATGGAGGAATCCCATCAGAAGAGGATAGAAAATTGTTAATGAATGTTGTTGTTGCCCAAGAAAAAGAGTATAACACAAGAAGTAAAGTTGTCAAAGGGGTAGGGCCTCAAGCCAAACCAAAACCCTAGTTCTCACCAATATCCCAAAAGAAACTCCAAAGAAAGATGCATCTGGAAAAGGCCTTGTTGTCTCAAGTAGAACTGGTGTTCCCACCCATGCCCAAAATGTGAAAAATCTTGTGCCATCCGATGAGTTTGTCAATATTTCTCCAAATGTTGCTTTTCCCAAATACATTCCTTATGACATTGCCCAAGTCTTGAGTAGATCAAGATTTTGTTCCAATTGTTGAACTGCTTAGGATTCCTGAGCACAAGAAGAGGGCCTTTGAGTATTTGGGATTGGAAGAAGATAGGAGTACCCAAGGTAGAAATATAAATAATGTAGACACTCCTCCTCCAACCATTGCAGACCTAGAAAAACCACCAAGCATTGGAGGAGATAGGTGAACCACCTGAAGTTTACTTGGGAACATCTTTGGTTGAGTCTCAATTAAATGTTGATCCATTTTTACAATGTTGATTATTAAGGAAATTGCACAATTGTATGTTTAGAGAGCATCATGCAATGTTATGCCTCTAGAGGTCATGAATGAATTGAACATTAAAGTGACAACAACTTATGGCAAGTGTACTACAATGGATTCTAGAGAGGTGCCAGTTGTAGGATGTGTAAAAGGTTTGGTGGTACAACTTGCAACTTATCCGGGTAAGAACTTGAAACTTGATGTTGTTATTGTTGATTGCCCTACCAAATGGGGCATGTTGTTATCAAGAAAGTGGGTTGCAAGTGTTGGTGGAAGTGTTCAGATGGATATGTCTTTTTCCACCATTCCAATTGAAGGAACCTTGTAAAGTTGTATGGAGAGAAGAAGATGTTGCACCTCATTGAAGATCCCAATAATGCTTCTTATGAAGTGTTGTATATGATGATGTAGATGTTGATAAATTTGTTGGATTTTTGATGGAAAAGAGCACAAGATTGATCAATGTAAATGTCTTGAACAAGTAGGTTTTCCTTGGACCTTGTTATTCGATGGAGCTTGTTCCAAGTTTGGAAATGGTGTTGGTATTGTTCTGATTTCTCCAGCTAGAAGAGTTTGTTTTTTCTTTCAAACTCAACTTTGAATGCACTAACAACATTGCTGAATATGAAGCATTATTATTGGGTTTGAGAATTGCATGGAAATATGGTGTAAAGGATATCATTGTCAAAGGAGATTCAGAACTGATTGTCAAGCAAGATTAGAAAATTGTATGCTACTAAAAATTAGAGAATGAAACAATACAAGCATGCAGTCTAGGATTTGATTGAAATGTTTGACTCATTTAATATTGTGCACCATGATAGAAAGTTTAATGTTTTGAGACAAGTTAGTAGTGCTAGGATCCAGATTTGGAAATTATACAATATCTCCATTTTGTGAGTATGATGTTGAAATACTAACAAGGCCATCTATCCCTGACAACGTTAAAAATTGGCAAGTGTTGATGATGATGCCTAGGTGAAATGGTTTCTACAGAACCAAGGTGAGTTTTCTGACCAAAATATAGATTGGGAACCAATGGTGTGTGTGCTTGAAGGAAAGGAAACTTTATTTGGAAAAGACATCATCCAATGAAGACAAACATGATTCCCAGAGGTTTGGTGGCACTTGAATCAAACTTTGATAATGTTGATTGCATTATTAATAGAAGTATGTAGTTTCAAGAGATGTGGAAGAGCACGACTGGGCACAAAGGAAAAACCACATGTAAAATCTGGTTAGGAAGCAATCTGAGCAAGGAAGAGAAGTAGTCCTATGTTCAATTGTTGAAGAAATATCAAGACTCCTAGCTTGGTCTTACTCTGAGTTGAAGGCATACAGGGAAGATTTGTTCCAACATGAAATTCCTCTTGAATCTAATGCCAAGCCTTTCAAGAAAAAATAGAGGCCGATCAATCCACTCCTTTCTTTGAAGATGCAAGAAGAATTGAAGAAGTTGAGGGATGGAGGGATCATTCAGCCCACAAGGTACTCATCTTGGGTTGCAAATTTAGTACTTGTCAAAAAAGAATGGTGATATAAGGTTGTGTAGACTTTAGGAACTTGAATAAAGCATCATTGAAAGATAATTACCCTCTGCCAAACATGGAGAATATGCTACAATTGGTAACTGGTTCTGAATTGTTATCCACTTTGGATGGTTTCTCTGGCTATAATCAAGTTGTTGTGAAGGAGTCAGAAAGAATAAAGACTACCTTTACCACTCCTTGGGGAACTTATGTCTATGTCAGGATGCCTTTTGGCTTAATGAATGTTGGAGAAACTTTCCAAAGAGAAATGGATGTAGCATTTGTTGGTTATATTAATGATTTCATTGTTGTTTATCAAGATGATGTAACTGTGTTTTCTAAAAAAAGAAATGATCACTTGCAACACTTGGAGAGAATGTTGTTAAGGTGTAGAGAGTATGGCATATCATTGAATCCCAAGAAGTGCCATTTTGGAGTGCAAAAGGAAAAGTTTCTTGGTCACATTGTATCAAAGGAAGGGGTCATGATTGATCCCGAGAGAGTGGAGCCATCATCAACAAGGTTCCAATTCGAGAACTAAGAAGGGAGTTCAATCCTTCTTTGGAAAAATAAACTTTATCAAAAGATTTGTGTCTAACTTTGTTGAGATGACCATCCCCATTACTAGCATGTTGAAGAAGGACCAAGTTATCAAATGGGAAGAAGCTTCCATTCAAGCTTTCAATGGGATCAAAGAAGCATTAAAGCATGCCCCTATTTTGGCAGCTCCAAATTACAAGAAGCCTTTTCAAATGTTTTCTTTTGCTTCAAGAAAACACCATTGCATCTGTCTTGTTGTAGAAGGATGATGAAGGGGCTGAGAGACCAATTGCCTTTTTCAAGTAAGGCATTGCAAGGAGCTGAGTTGAAGTACACCATCATGGAGAAGCAAAGCATTTTCCTTGGTGAAAGCAACAAAGGTTTTAGACCTTACATCTTGAGCTCTAAAGTTGTTGCTTATGTTCCCCACACCATGGTGAAAGATATCTTATCAGAGATGGAGGTCTCAAGAAAAAGATGTAGATGGGTAAACAAGTTGTAGGAATATGACATGGATATCCAAACCATGAAATTGATAAGAGGTTTGGGCCTAGCTAAGCTTATGGCTGAGAGAAACTTGCAAACTATTGAGGTGAATGAAGTAGAAGGAGAAAGGGTGGATGTCCTTGAAAATTTGGTAAGCTCTAAATGGTACAAAGATATAATATTTTATCTCAGACATCTATGTTGCCCTGAACATTTGACTAAAAATCAGAAAAGAGCTCTTAAGTTAGCCTCCCAAAAATATGTCATTACTGATTTTGGGTTAGCTTGGAAGAACCCCGAGGGAGTGCTCTTGAGATGCATCACTGAAGATGAGGCCCCCAAAATAATTGTTGATCTCCATGGAGGAGGATTTTGTGGGGGACATTTTTTTGGAAGAGTTACAACACATAAAATCTTGAGGGCTGGTTATTGGTGGCCAACTCTTTTCAAGGATACAACTCTATTGGTTAGGAAATGTGAAAGTTGAGCATTTTTCTGGAAGAATGAAAGCTTTAGGTTCCCTTCCTTTGCATCATGTGTCAATTGAAGCCCCATTTAAGCAATGGGGAATGGATTTCATTGGTGAGATTTTAGATCCTTCTAGTGCTGGTCATAAATGGATTCTTGTAGCCACTGATTATTTCACTAAGTGGGTGGAAGCAATCCCCACCAAGAAAGAAACACACCAAGTCATCATGGACTTCATGTTGAATCAAATCATATGTAGATTTGGAGTGCCAACTAAGATTGTTGCTGATAATGCCATGAGTTTTAGAGCCAAACCTTTGGTGGCAATGTGCAAAGGGTATGGAATCAATTTGACATATGCTTCTAACTACAATCCCCAAGGAAATGGACAAGTTGAGTCCAACAATAAAAACTTGTTGAAGATCATTAGAAGAACCTTGGAGCTGAACAAAAAGAAGTGGGGTGAGAAACTGAAGTTTTTTGTTTGGGATGATGACAGAATCACTATCAAAAGAGCTACTGGTAAAAGCCCATTTGAGTTGGTATATGGAACTCAAGCTTTTTTTGCCCCTTCATTTGCAATTGTCTTCATTTCAGTTTGTTCAACAAATTGAAGATCAAGAAGTTAGTCCATATGATGCTCGAATCAATCAGATTATTGAGTTAGATGAAGAAAGAAGGGCATCCCATCAAGTGGCATGTGAAGTTCAGAGAAAAGTTGAAGAAGTTATTTGATAAAAAAGTGACTCCAAGAGCTTTCAGTGTGGGAGATCTTGTGTTATTATGGGACAACATGCATGAGGATAAGGGAAAACATGGAAATTTTGATGCATTGTGGATGGGCCCTTATTCAATTGACATTTGAATTGGTGAACATACTTTCTTCTTAAAAGACTTAGATGGGGAATTGCTTGAATTTCCTATTAATGGTAGGCATTTGAAACATTTCCTTGATTGATTTCTCAGAATCAAGGTATACTCCATTATACAGTGTATAGTCTTTTGGTTTCTTTCTACTTTCATGTTTTTCTATTTTTTTGTTTGTCCTGGTCCTTGGTGGCCATTTTGTTGGTTTCTCGGTTCATCCTTGGGGGAGTTGGTTATTATTTTTTCTCTGCAAGCTTATTCTTTGACTCCATTTCCCAATGGTTTGTTTTTGGCACTTGGTCTACTATTTGTTCTTGTGGCACTCACAGGAGTGCCCATCCCCGAGTCGGAGCTGATGTTGGTGCTCAATTTGATCTCACCCCATTTGTCCTTGAAATTCTTCAATTTGTGGGCTCTGTCATGTTTTTTCTATCTCCCTATATTGATGCATGAAAACTTTTCCTCCATTTGGTTTCCATGATCAGTCCCTTCCTTTGGTCGAGGATCACTTTAAATCTAGAGTTTTTTTCCATTCCTCTATCCATGTGAAAGAATTTGTAACTTGGGTGAAAAATCAGGTTTTTTCCCTTCCTTCCATTTTTCCAGTCACGTTTTGTTTTCCCTATCAATTTTTGTCCCAAATATCTGGAAACGTGGTCTTCTCTGATTGGATGTGGCTCATGAGGATCACATTTGGGCCTTATATCATTTCCAAAATCTCTTCTCTTAAAGAAAGATTCATTTTGGGTGCAAATGGTGATTTTCCTGCATTTTACGGTTTTTGAGGTGTGTTTTCCCCATCAAATTTATATCTCAACATCTATGGAAACGTGGCCTTTCTTTCTGGAGTTGGATGTGGCTGGAGGGGCACTTTGAAAAACTCTAAGGCCCAATTCAACTCAAACTTGTCCACGTGGAGGGTCGGCGCTCATCTAAAAATTCACCTTTTGGTTTGACCTTTGGAGTTGCGCGGGGGACGTGGTGGAGTTTCCGTTGCCTTGCCTAGACTTAGACATTTTTTTCATGTGGTCGGTGTAGCTTTGGTGGACCATGGACATGTGGAGGGATGCTCATTTGAGGATCCACCTCAGGGTCCCACCTTAGCATTTTTGCCAAGGGGACACGTGGTGAGCCCACGCTTGTTTGGGGTCTCTACTTTTGGGGACCATCTCAAAGTTGCACCAGGGAGACACGTGGAGGCTTCCACTCTAGCTCCTCTCTATACTTAAAATTTTCAAAGAAATTTTCTAAGGCCTAGGACATGGAGGGACCGTGCCTATTTGGGGATTGCCCCTAAATTTTATTTTGAAGAAGCTCAGGAGGACACTTGGAGGCTTCCACTCACTCTGCCCTTGCTTGGACTTTTCAATGGCCAAGGAAAACTATCTCGAGACCCTAGACACATGGTGCCTTCCACTGATGATCCTTCAATTTTTTTTAACAAACTCTATCTGGACCGAGACATGTGGTGAGCCCTTGCTTTTTGGGGTCTCTACTTTTGAGGACCATCCAAAAGTGTGCCAAGGAGACACGTGGAGGCTTCCGCTGGCTCCTTTTTTACTGAGACTTTTCAAAGGCCAAAAGGCATTTTTCTTGGGCCCAAGGCACGTGGAAGGCCCGTGCTTGTTTGGAAACTTTGCCACTATACCTCACCTTTGTAGTTGCACCAAGAAAACACATGGATGACTCTAATCTAAAGTTGAGAAGGGGAAGAATCAATGGTTGTTGTGCATTTCACCTATTTTTCCACCATTTTTCTCCAAGACTCTGGAGATGTGAATACGCACTATTTTTCATCATTTTTGATGAAATTCCTTGTCATTTTTTCTACAAAGTGCCATTGAATGGATTTAGAACTTAATTTGTGAGTCCAAGAATTGTTAAGGTTGATATTTTGAAATTGGAATTGCTGCACTTGGGCACTTGCAAAAAATGTGAATTAGAGAGAGAGAGATGGATGGGGCAGAGTTATAGAGGAAAGAGAGGGAAAAGGATGAAATGATGGAGGTTGCAAGTGCAAAAGATGAAAAAGGTGTTGCCTCGAGGTGAAAAGGATTACCTATCAGATCCAACTATACAGAGCCTCCGAGAAAATGATTAAAATGGGGATTTTTCACATGAGAATCAAGAATGATTAAAAGGACTACCAAAAAAGTTGTGGCATGGCATCCTAGTCATTAGTCGAGGGTCTGAGAAATGTGATCAGTTCATAATTGGTCCACCTGGAAAGCTTTGGATGTGAATTTGTTAAACGTCACTTTTTGAGGAAAATTGGTAACAAGAAAAGGTCCTCGAATATTCTTTTTTTGGGGGAAAATTTGGGATGAGTGAGCAAGTGAAATGTATAAATGCAATGAGAATACTCTTGCAAAAGGTCGGGGGTTGAATTCTTAAGAGAAAATTTGAGAGAGCCCATCTTCCTGAGAGACCAATCTGAGAAACCTGTTAATTTCTATGTTTTAGATTTCAATCACGTCAAGTTGGTTATGAGTGTACAACCATTGACAAGCTCTGAGACTTTTCAAAGAAACTTTCCCTGCTAATGAATCTAATCAATTTTGAGTTAATTTGTGTCAATCTTGGAGCAATTTGTGTCTACTTTGTTTAAAATGTCTGCAAGTAGTTTTTCTTATTCCTATTGCAATCTTGTGTTAAAGTCCTCCAAATCATGTCATGTCTTATTTTAGTGGCATTTGCAATTTTTTTCTTATTAATCTATTATTCAATCTTGTGTTAAAGTCCCTTGAATCACACAGATCTCATCCCTGATAGTTTAGTGGCATTTGGCATTTCAATTTCATTTCAAGAAGCTTTCATCATGTGATGAGATAAACAATTTAAAATCACTTCACTGTCATTTGTTGATAAAGATTGTCTGTAAGCCTTGAGTGTATCTTAGGCATGAGGAACCAGGGTCTTTGATGTTTTATTGAGTCTTTAGCTCGAGCCTTCATGTTAAATTCTTGGAGATTGTGTGAAACCGTGAAAATTTGGGCCTCCATTGATGCACACCTTCTAGTTGAAGGAATATTTTAGCTATTCCAAAGCTTTCTGTCATTTAGCTTTCCAATTGTTGTGAAGTCTCTCAAAGATCTGGTATAATCAATTTTATCCTGCTTAATCTCCCACCAAAATTATTCAAAAACAATGAATCCATCCTGAACTACCCTTGTTTTCCCTGTGTGTCCACAAATGTATAAATTCTACTGCTAAAATATGTAGAAGCAATCAAGATTCCATAATGTCTTTAGTAACCTTAGCCCTGTCTAGGAAATATCACCATTCTTTAGAAGTGACAACTCGTGAGAGTTAAATTGTGGTGCATTGATCATATTTTCTAGGGTCTCCTTTCAAATTTGTGCAAAGAAGGATATCTTCATTCTCCTTCAAAGATTAAATCTGTGATGCTACTTGGTTTCCAAGGGAGAATCAATTTGGATACCAACACCTCTAAGAAAAATTAGAAGTAATGGTTCTACCTTGTGACTACCCGATCCATCAATGGTTGGAATGACACCAAGACTACCTTTGAGGAAAGATTTATTTCAACTCGAAGATTGTTATGACCTCTTGGTGCAGTTGGCTCAAATAAAGAAAGGAGAAAATGAAACCATGAAATACTTTGTGCCTTGTTTTGAATGGTTGCTTTATAGGATATTTGAAGAGGATTCACCATCTGAAAATAATGTCAAGAGATTCTTCACCAACACTCAATCATCAAAGATAAGATTTCTCCTATGAAGAGTTAAACCAAGGTGTATTGCGAAGTAACACAAAGATTGGCCAATGAACTTGATGATGATCTCATCCTATCTAGAAAGATCAAGAATCCATCAAAGGGAAATACCCAAAATCTTGGAGATGAGAGAACCAATACATTGATGCAAAAATTGGAAAATGAGATGACATCTTTGAAGAGGGAATTATTTGAAGAGGTATATTCTTAAAGAAACAACACAAATAAAATTGTAGGAGCACCTCGAAGGCTTGCCTTAGAGGTCCCACCCATCAACGTAAGTTTACGAATCCAAAAAGGTGAAGATAATGATCTCATAGAAGTGTATGAGCTTGAGAATGATACACAAATCAGATTATGTGAGTATTCGGAGGTGATGAAGGAGATCCACCCAATTTCTCATGTGTGGTACTCACTTGTTCTCGATCCGAGAAAGGATCCTCTTCCTCTATTACTACTAAGAAAAATAAGGTTAATGATCCTCCGTGGTGACTTTGTAACAAAAAAATCAGTCAAGGATCACCACTTCCTCCTTCCATGAAGTCCACATTGTTAGAGATTTATCCTGTAGTGAGTAAGAAGGCTCCTGCTATTCCAAGTAAGTCTTCCGATACCTCTTCCAATTCTAAACCCAAATCTGCTCCTACAAAATCTAATACCTTGAAATCTTCTAGTGTGTAGTTAAAATTCCTCAAACATCAAATCCTACTCCTAAGCCTATCCAAACCCCAAAATTAGTCCCCTTACCCCCTTGTTTGCATATGCTCCTTTTGATTTCATAGAATATGTGAACAAAGCCAAAGTCCAAATTACTTAAATTGAATATTTACGGACTCATCCTGAACAATTTGAGAGGTTCATGCAATATATCGAGAGTGGTAGTATAACACCCAATGCTATTACTTCTAGTTCTAAAGGCATGCTACCAAAATCACCAACACCTCCCTCACGAACATGATTTCTCCGAGTGCATCAAAGACCGATAAATTTTAACCTTTCTACATCTCCTTTCTTGTTAGAGACTATGATCGAACAATTGCATAATAGATTATGGTGCCTCATACAACGTGATGCCTTGTAAGTTTCGAAGGCTCTCAAACTTACTATGACTCCACCCAAAGTGGCTCTTATTACTCTTTGGAATCAAAATACGTCCCACTTGTAGGGAAGGTCAAAGATGCACAGTGGGTCTTTCTAGATTTCTAGGCAAGAAAGTTTCAGCGATGATTTTGGTAGTAGACGTCCAATCCTCGTTTGGAATGTCATTGAGTCAAATTTTTTTCCGTGACTTGGGAGGTAAGATTAAGATGAATTGTTCTTCCGCAATGATACTAGTGAAGGGAGACATGGAGAAATTACTTCCCGAGAAGAATATGAGGTATACGGTATGAAAGTCTAGAATCCTAGAAGCTAACATTTTGTACTAAGGTAGTAGGTGGATGAATCACTTTGTGACAACCGAGGAGGAAGAGGGTATCCCCATCTTGATAGGTATAGACATGCCTTCCCGAGATAGATTTAGATTTTGAAGAAGCATTGAGGATATTCAAGTTACAAGAGGGCAGCCCTGAATTACAGATGATGCGAACCATGAGGAAGAGGAGATGGTTCTTGATGAGTTTCAAGAAGAAAATTCAGCTTATATTCTTATCCAAGATGAGGAATTATTCTCATTCCAATTTGGGGATGAAGATGATCTTAGTCAAAGCCATCTATGGAGAGACAAAATCAGCTTGTGATGAGCCTATGAAAGATTCAAAGAAATCTCCATACAAGGACTGTTGAGATCCATAGAAGAAACCGAGGACCCCGAGATCGGCCTCAAACTCCCGATACAATCCATGAATCTACAAGACAAGCATCAAGCTAATTTGGAAGCCTTAACCAATGTGAAGGTTGGCTATATTGAGATAAGGAAAGAAAAAATATGATGCCGCTCTTGAGATAATCGTTAATGGATACAATATGAAATGGAGATATTTTCTTTCCCATTTGAAGAGGAAGAATATTTCTATGATGAAAAATTAAAGCGGGAAGTTTTGAGGCCTTTAAAGCTGAAGCTCCTCTGGATAAAGGAGTGATAAAATGTAGTGATTCCTAAGATGATGAAGTAATCCCTCTAGATATTTTCCTTGAGATACAAAATAAAGATTCTTCAAAGGCATACAAAGAGGATTTGCAGGAAATGACGAAGCATAACTCCATGCAATAAATCTTGGATGCAGTAGAAGTTTTGAAATACCCCAAGATGATTCTTGATCTCTTCACTCATGGCATGGACTTACAAGACAAGTATGAGGTCGTGTCCAATCCTTCCCTTAGTACTCAAGAACCCTCACAATGGAGTAGAGATAAAGCATAAATCAAATGTTTCTCATGGAGAAGATGTCAATGATCATAGAACGGGAAATAAAGTAACTCAAAAGATTCAAGGAACTGGAAGGAAAATCAGCTTTGGGGCAGCAATGAGATGCTTGATGGAGAATCAACTATATGGATAAACATGGAAGGAAACGGCATGATAAAACCGATTTCAGAGAGGATAAAGGCAATGGAATTTCTAAGCGAAGGAATGAACATCAAAAATCTCATGTAGACTCACTTCTACCAAGTACATAGATAATTGTGAAAGCACTTGGATTTCATAAACAATTGAGGAGAGGATGCTATTTTCTAGAACTAGTCAACGTCTTCCCATAACAACAGAACTTAGTGTTGCCCACTCACAGGTAACTTTTGAGAACTAGAAAGAGATCCAGTGAAAGTGGGTTGTCCCCCACCTTGTACCATAGGCATGTTTCCCTTTCTCTTGTGTGTCGTGTGTGTGTATTTTCCTTCCTCTCTCACTTTCTCTCTCTCTCTCTCTCTCTCTCTTGTTGTAAGTTATACATGACTCCACAAGGCCCAATGGATAAGGCATTGGTCAACAAATTATACGGTTTAAAATTGAAATTCTAGATCCCCATGTCATATCTTCGCTATAATCAGTCCATGCCATGTCCCCAAGCTAGAACCAACTATTGTTGGGCAAATGTGCAATAGGGAAATTAGAAATTTCCAAGCATGACAACTATACCCCGTGTTGAAATTATCATGTTTTATCTATCCTAAGCACCCTGTGTCAAATCCGCAGTACCTAGTCACCCCATATTTGATGTCAAATTATTCCCTAGGTGATTTAGGAAAGTCTATTCATTCCCCCTAGGTGATTTTAGGGAGTTTTGAAAAGATGTTATCTTTTGGCAGTATTGGGAAGGGCTATCATTGGCCTTCCTAGGACTGGATCAACCCCTCCTGGAGTGGAACGGAAGGTCCTAATTCAAAATGGAGGTGAAATGAAGACCTTAAAACATCATGAAAATTATTTTGGAAGATTTGGGGAAGTTCTCGAAAGACTGGAGTAGTCGTGTAAAAATAGGGCTCACAAACCTAAGGCAAGACAAGCCTAAAACAAGTCTTGAGCTTTAGAAGGTGATTCTGGGAGCTCTAGATGGAGTTAGAAGTTAAAATAAACATATACAGAAATAGGATTCCAAGACCTATATGATGGTGTAATAATATTTTTCACAACACCTTGGTGCATGGGATTTTCAAGCATCTTTTCTCAGGTACAAGTGGAGTCTTAGATCAAAATTATAATTTTTTAGGGATAAAATGGATGAATCAAGACATTATATCCCCACCATTAGATTTGAAATAGCAGTTCCAGTTAAGATAATAGAAATTTCGACAATAAATTCCATCAGAGCTCACGTTATCATCATTCTAAGTCACCCTCTTGGAGAGGTTGAGGAGTTAGTCAATTTTCGGGAGGACACGTGTCAAGACTAGGAGCCTAAGCGGGATTTTTTCCCAATGTCCCTAAGGTTAGATACATCAGCCCTTTAAAAATGATCCAAGCCCCTATGGGAGTCTTTTGGTCACTCACATGACTCGACTTTCAGCCCCAAGTGCATTTTTGGAGCTAAAATCCCTACCTTGTCGGATCGAGGACACGTGTCGGCTCCTAAACAATGGTGGAATTTGATGTCCCTCATGTCCCTTTGAGGTGAGGGACACTAAATATGGAAAAATGCACCCATCCCCTATGGGGAGTCTTTTGGTCACCCACGTGACTGGATTTCAGCCCCACTTGCTTGATGTATTTTTCAAGTAAATCCCTTGTTGTCGGATCGAGGACACGTGTCGTCCTCTTGACCACCGTGGAAATTGATGTCCCTCACATCCCTGAGGTGAGGGACATCAGAGGACACAAAAATGTTCCCAGCCCCTCCATGTGCATTTTTTTGAAAATTTAAATCCGGCACTTAGTCGTTTTCTTCCTCTCATTTCTCCTCCACAACTCCTCACCATGTCATGGCTTTGTTCAAGCTTATCTAGACACCCAGTCCACCACTTCGATCCAAGCCAGCTCCTCCATGGCTACATAAACTATCCACACCATGAATACATAGAAATATGCAGCCTCAAAGAAAAATGGAGTGAAATGATAAAGAATGGGGAGAAAATGAAGGTTTTTTGCCAGATAACCATGGAGTCACCGATAAAAAAATCCTCATATCTTGCGAAATCCAAGTCGATCAAGATGCCGTATTTTTCAGACTTTCACATTTTTCAAGAATGTCAAGATGCAACAAACAAGAGGTCAAATTCTGCCCAAAATCATTTTCTTGAACAAAATCCTCACTTCATGTACCACTCACATTTGTCGATTTCCCATCACTTTGGCGATAGAAATGAACTAAAAACTTGCACATGGGCTCTAAATAAAAACCTATTGCAATGGTTTTTTCATTGCAAATAGAGACAAAAACAAGACCCTGTAAATTTCAAGCTCCATTAATGGTCAATATGGTAGCTCGTGCCTAAAGCCACTACCAAGTCAAAATTTCAAAAATTATTTGTAATCATTCTAGTGGGCAAAACTATGTGAAATTCAGAGGGTGTGATCGAAAAGGAAAGACGAGTTCAAAAATTATGTTTGTCACAAATCGAGCACTAGAAACACACGTTCTAAAATTAGTAGGTTTTCCTATATAGATTTGTTATGTTTGGAAAGTCATTATCAAAAGTAGTGAAGACAAAGGAAGTGGGAATTGAAGATCGCGAGGAAGCCATAATAAGTGTTCGTGAGTAGAAGATAGTGAAAATGAACACTCACTAAAAATAGCAAGTCCTTTATATGGGTGCTTACTAAAAATAGTAAGTCACCCCAAAGAAGCAAAATTGAGGCAAGGGTAGTGTGCACATGATCGAATGAGGGAGTTCATCACATCATGATGGTCGAGAAGAAGAGGAAAAATCACCTCTCACTAAAAATAGTATATCATACACAGGATGGGAGTTGTGGTCATCAACGGAACAATTCACTCAACTTGGCAAGCATTCACGAGCTGATTTGAAGGAGATTCACAGTGTGCAAGGAGTTTGAAGATTCAAAGTTTCACTGCATTTGGAGCTTTCCATCAACGAGGATCAACAAACTTCATCGGAAATGACATCTCCTCTTCTTCTTCTCTCTCTCTTTCTCTCTCCTCTTCCCCAACTTTCTCTCACTTTCCAATATTCTAATTTCACGTTGGGATTGCACTTTTTCATATGTCCTAATGTTCCTAATGTAATAAGTCACCTTTATGTTATAAAAAGGGACTTAAAAGTTTCCTAGGAAGTTGAAAATTTTTAAGTTGTGTGAGGACATATGAAAAGGCATTGGGGGTAGATGAAGAGTCATATTCTACTCTATAAATTGTAACACCATTCCCATTTCAAAGGGTTGGCAATTGATCTTGTAAAATTAAGAGTGCATTGTACCTAGAGAAAGAAAAGGAGATAGCCATTTTCTTCTACTTTCCTCCACTCTCAAATTTCTTCCATTCTCACATTATGTACAACTTCTATTTAAGCATCAATACAAGAAGAAGGATTTTGTAGCCTTTTTGATGAGGAATTTTTAAAAATATGAGTTCACAATCTTGTCTCATCTTGTTGCCATTTGAAGGGTTGTTTCTTCTCATAAATGCATGTGATGATACTTCTAACTAGTGTGTGTAGGAATTTGATTTCCTACCTACAACATTAGCTCTCCTACGTCTTTTATCACTCCCTTTCCCACTCTTCAAAAAAATTATTCCCTAGCAAGATATTGCTAGCTTTTCTACAGGGTTAGTGGAGTGCCCCCGTTGGATCCCCAACGAAAGTCCACAAAGTAAACCCACATTTTCTCACGCATGCACATACAACAGCTGCACCCATTAAGTAGAGGGACTTAGATTTTGAGAGCATTGGCAAGAAATCCACAAGTTTGTCCACCCGATAAATTTTCTTGCCAAAAATACTAGAGACTCACCTCAACAATAGGTAGACTCACGGACCTAAGGTATTTCCATTATATTTACGAAAGTGAAGGATATATAGCAAGATTAGAACACCTACAATCATCTCTTGACAGGTGCACTTTCGAGAGATAATAGTTTATGGCATGTCTTGTGGGACCAAAAATCAGATTTGTAACAGATTACAATACTTTACATTAGATTTACAATAAAGAAAGTCACTTTTGGAGCAACAAGCCGAGAACAATTTATTCTAAAGATCAAAAGATTTATTTGGTGACTCCATAAGGATGATTTCAGACTAGTTTTACAGCATGTTCCATGCCTAAAGTGACTACAAGATCATTGGTAAGAGGAATTCCTTTTGAGTTTATTTCTTTACCTTTGAATTTTGCAAGAAGAAGAAGAGTTGGCAATACCTTACCTTATAATAGGCCTAGTTTTGGCAACCCTCCTCCTAATCTTCCTTCACCACGTATTAATCTTGTTGTTCAAATCACAGTTATTCTAATGGCTATTCAACCACCCAGAAATTTTGTGACCTTTACTAATGGCAACCCTTTAGTAATTCCAGTTTATCATGATACTCCAAATGCAGCCTTGAAAAGTTTACCTTCATTCAATGGTGAAAATCAGATTACTCCTATAGAACATATTAAATATGTTGTAGCCCTTTGTGTTGTCCATAACATAACTCATGAAGATGTAGCCTTAAGACTTCTAGTTGCATCCTTTAAAGGAAAAGCCTTGCAATGGTATAGAACCTTAGAAATTGGGAGTATAAAAACTTGGGATGAGTTAGGGGAGAAACTACATAAGCAATTTTAAGGCCATTCGATCATTTATCCCTTAGAGCAGTTGTCTACAATTAAAATATCCCCTCATGAGTTTATGTATAACTTAAACATCAATTTTTCTATAACTTGGGAAAGAATTCCAGATAGTGTTAAGCCTCAAGCTAATCATGATTTTCTATATTATCTCATAGCCTTAAATAGTGATCTTTCAACCATGATTCAGTCTATGGGATCCCAACAGCTTATGATATTGCCATTAGGTCTTCAAACAACCTTTTTCAAATTGGAAAATTAGCACCAAGGCCTTCAATTCCTCTTATAGATATTTTTTCACCTATTCCGCAACCTATTACCATTATATAACCTACTATTTTAGCTCCATCAGATAATGTATTCAAAGCTCTGTAGATTATGGGTAATAAATTGACATCAATTGAAAAAAAATTAGCTCAGCCTAGCAGGCCTTATCATCAAAATCAATAGAATATGTAGCCTTATCAACAAAATCATAATTATAGACAGTCATATCAGCCAAGGCAATTTGACCCAAAAGCCCCTAGTTCATCTAGTGCTCTTGTTCCAATTAACATGGTTTCAGAAGAATGGTGTCAACCTTGTAATCAACCTCATTCAGCTACCAATTGTCCAAATGCATTCCTAAATATAAGCCTTGTTGCACAACCTCAACCTAAAACATTATTTATGCCTCAAATGGAGGGTGGGTAGCAAGATGCTCATAGTCAGAAATCACTAGAACAAAATCTAGTCAGCTTTGGAGAGGAAGATTTTATTGCAGTCACAACTAGGTCTCAGGAAAAGGATCAAGAGAGAAAAATAACAAAACAGACTTGTTTTGCCCACAGTCACTAATAAAACAACAAGTGTAGGTCAAAAAACAACTAACAATTCTGTTGTTCCTCAAAAACAACAAGCAGTTCAGCTCAAAAGGACCAACAAAAACAATTGCGCCTGATCCCAGAAGACTCTTCATACCTCATATTTCAAAAGCTGCTGAAGCAGAGTCAGCATTTTTTGCTAAAGATTATGCTAAAATAGTAGAAGTTGTTTCAAAAATGGTTGCTTCTTTTAATATTGTTGAGGTAATGAAGAAGCATAATATTAATATTTCACTATGGGATGCTCTAAGTATTCCAGGACAACAAGAGTTACTTTCTCATGAGCTTACTAAGTTATAGATTTCATCAAAACCAAAGAAAAGGAAGCCCAGAAAGTAGACATGGTCCTTGGAACAATGGAGCAAGACTACATTAAAGAGGTTAAATGGATGGTTTAAAAGGTATTAAATACTCATGATATCAAGAATCCACAACCATTTTATTTATCTTTGATTATTGGAGATCATTTAGTTCATAACTGCATGGTTGAAAATGGTGCAAGTAGCACAATTATGCCAAAAGCAATTGCAGAAAAATTGGGCCTACAAAGTATGAGCCTATAGAAAAGGGCATGTTGCAGCTAGACAGAACAACAACCAACACAATTGGCATTATCAAATATCGGAGGTAACCTTACATGCTTGTCCCAATGTTACTATTTTACAAGATGTGATTGTTGTAGATTTACCTCCCTACTTTTCCTTATGTTTATCAAGAGATTTTATAGCAAAGATAGGAGGTTATCTTTCTTCAGATTGGTCATTTTTGTTCTTTACTACAAGATATGGAACTAAAGTTACCATAAATTCAGAGCCTCTAGCTAGATTTCATATTGAGCCTCATGCTTCAAATGCTACAACAAATTATGCAACTTTAGATCAATCTGATTTTGATGTTACAACACATGTTTCTACACTAGACGGTGTTTCTAATATTTTTATGGATGAAAAGACTCAAGAAGAACATGCTTATGATCCTTTCAAAGAAGTAGAAGAAGATTTTTTTGGTGTCTATTTCTTGCATGAAGAAAATGCACCAATTCCCTTGTTGTCTAAAGCAAAAAACACAGAAGGGCTATGGAAGCTTCACTTTGATGGAGCTAAAAAAGAAAGGACAAGGTGTAGGTTTAATGCTTATTTCCCCTTTAAAAAAGGTAATTTTCATCTTTAAGTCTGTAGTTCTCTTTTACTTGTAATGTAGCTAAATACAAAGCATTAATTCATGGCTTGTAATGGGCCAGAAAGAGAGGTATCAGTACTTTACAAGTTTTTGGTGATTCAGAGTTAGTTATTAATCAAGTGAAAATTTTAATGTGTGTAAGAATTCATTTCGAAATCTTACAAACATAGATTTTTAGACTTAATAGATGATTTTGATGCTATTAACATACAATCTATCCCAAGAGCTCAAAACAAGCATGTAGACAGACTTGCAGTAGTTGGTGCTAGCTTTGATATACTAAAAAAATCGAAAACAATAAATTATAGCCACATATAAAGTTTATTATTAGACCTTCGGTGCACGATAAGGAAGAAAATTGACAAGTTTTGAAGTTGAAGAAAATGTCTACATATTTTTGCAGCAAGAAGCTAAATTTTCTGTAGTAAATCTTGAAAAAATGCAACACTTCTATGGTGACGAGATTGTTCAGTTGAAGACAAATAAGTTGCCTCAAGGATTGGTCACACTAGAAGACATTTTTCAGTTATGATCACCAATTAAGAAAATACGAAGGAAATATTTCAACCCACATAGATAACTATGAGGAGAACTTGGTGGATGATGAAAAGAAATTATCTATTGGAAAGGTATGTTCCTCAGCTGAAAAACAATCATTTATCAAGTTATGTAAATAATTTAGAGATATTTTGTTTGGAAATACCAATATTTGAGAGGATTTGATCCCATTTTAGCTCAGCATACAATAGATTTACAACCAAATTCCAAGCCAATTAGGCAGAAACAAAGGCCTATAAATCTGAAGATTGAGCCATTAATGAGAAAAGAATTATCTAAATTGATCGAATTAGGTATTATCTTTCTAGTTAAGCATTCAAGTTGGGTAGCTAATCTTGTTCCTATTTGAAAAAAGAATGGAGAAATTAGGCTATGTGTGGATTTTAGAGATCTTAATAAAGCTTCATTAAAAGATCACTATCCATTGCCCAATATGGATTAGATTTTAAGAGTAGTTTCGGTGTTCAGACAAATTATTTCTTTTAGATGGTTACAGTGGATACAATCAGATCCTTATGTGTGAAGAAGATAGATACAAAACAACCTTCACCATAAAGTGGGGTACTTATGCTTACAAAAGAATGCCTTTCGAACTTTCAAATACTGGGCAACGTTTCAATGTGCAATGGACATGAATTTTCACAGACTATTAAATAAATGCATATTGGTTTATTTAGACAATGTCACCATATTTTCAAAGGATTATGATGAACATTTATACATTTGAGGCAAAATTTTCAGCTTTGCGAGACAGGTTTGGAATATATTTGAATCCCAAAAATTCTAATTTTTTAGTACATCAAGGTAAATTGCTTAGTCATATTGTTTCTAAACAAGGTTTAGGTATCCATCATTTTAGAATCAAAGCTATTTCACAGTTATCCTTGCCTCACCACAAGAAAGCATTACAAAGTTTTCTCAGAAAAATAAACTTTGTTAGGAGATTTATTCCATATTTTACATCATTAGTCAAGCCATTAAAAACCATGTTAAGAAAGATAAGAATTTCTCTTGGACCAACGAAGGGAGAAAAGGATTTGAGGACATCAAGTCAGCAATTTCACAAGCTCCTACTCTTGTAAATCCAAATTTTGATAAAGATTTTACAATGTATGCACTTGCAGGAGTTGAGACTATTTCAGCTATATTAACTCAAGTTAATGATGAAAACACTAAGTAACCAATTGCTTTCTTTGGACAAATTTTGCATGACTACAAGACAAGGTACACCTTTCTTGAGAAACAAGTACTTTCAATAGTTAGAGGATTGAAGAAATTCAAGTACATGCTTTCCAATAATAAGATACATGTCTTAGTCTCTCATCCAAGTGTTAAAGCATTCTTGTTGAACAAAGAGCTGAATGAGAAGAGAGCAGGTTGGATTACGAAGGTTATGGAATATGATGTTGACATCCATGTTGCAAAAAAAATTCAAGGAAAAGGTTTGTGTGAACATATAATTACTGATATGAAAAAAAGGCTACGAGAATTAGAAAATTTAGAACAACATCATGAAATTATGCATCATCGGGTTAGATATCATGGTACAACCAGAAAATCGAAACCCAAACTCAGTCAAAAAGTTCAAGAATCAAGATGGATGAATGATTTGGTTAATTACTTACAACACGGTACTTATCCAAAAAGTATGGACAATTATAAGTGAAGATATTTCAGGTTACAAGTTATACCTTCTTTTTCATTGATGGTATGTTGTTTAAAAAAGATATAAATGGAATTTTTGTATGATGTATTGATTATGATAGAATTTAGCAACTATTATCTGAATTTCATGAAGAACCTGTAAGATCTCACTTTTCAAAATGTACTACAACTTTAAAAATTGTGAAAGCCATTTACTATTGGCATAACATATTCAAGGACTGCTTGAATGGATCGAGAAAGTGTAAGTGTGTTTTCTTTGTTGGAAATGAACTCGTCGACATTAAAATTTTCCTCCGTAATTTCTATTTTATTATGTATGTATTAGGAATAGGATGTTGTTAAGTATGATTAGTAGTGGTGTCTGATAGAAGATAACGGGCCGTCGAGACGGAGCTGCCAATAAATTAGAGTATGGTAATAGTCAAAGTATAATAGGAATGTTGTGGTAAAGAGTAAATATTTGTCGTAAGTGGTCCGGTAATGTTAAAATGTCAAAGTTGGGGTAAGTAGAGAAGTAGGGTCTACATGATTAGGAATTAGAAATATTATATTTGTAATAAGGAAAAGAGTGATGTCATAAATAATTTATGTATTTTATTTGTGGAAAAGTCTAAAAAGGTGGAGCCCATGTGAAATGATAAGGTTTATCTTATCTTAGAAGATAAGCCTACATGTAAAGGCAAGAGTTTAGGCATGGAATATGATTGGCCGGAAGAGATTTCCTATCCTATCTTAGAGATAGGGTGGATAAGCCTGAATTCTTATAAATAAAGAGGCCACCCCCTCATTTAGCATAGAGAGAAGTAGTGAGAAATATTGTATGAGTAAGTGTGTAAAGGAAGCCATCATTTAGAAGGTGTGTTAAAGAATCCATTGTGAAGTTTCTCCCATAGTTATTGTTGGAAGGCAAGTGAAGTTAGTAACACTTGAAGTACCTCATGGGTGAGATTGTAACAATTTCATGTTGATATTATAATTTACACTTATATTTCATATTTGTCATCATTCATTCGTATTATAGTCTATGGTATTCTTGTGTTATGTTTGTTGTTGTGTTTCCAAATTACATCCACCAAACTAAAGGCTGTGCATTAGTAAATAATCATAGCACGAGTAGTTCCTGGTAGAGAATTATCATAGTGCCAGATTAGTGATTACATTTTGGTTCCGTTGCCGGGACCATTCCTTGTTGGTGGATTTTCTAAAGAAATATTCCCCATTAGTCAGAAATCATTTGGAGGATAACCTTGTTTTTTTGTGCATAGTAGTTACCATGGTAAAGTCACTTTTTACCATGAATAGTATTTATTGTAGTAAAGTCACTTTTTATCGTGAATAGTATTTACTGCAGTAACTTCACTTTTTATCGTGAATAGTGTTTACCACAGTAAAGTCATTTTTACCATGATAAGTCAAGAAGTCAATTTTACCATAGTTAACCGTGGTAATTTCTATTTCTATTATAGTGATTCCAATTATTTGTGTATATAAGTCTTGTTGATTGTACTTTTGGGTTGGTATTTCACGGTGGTTACTTTTGAAAATGGGGAAGATTCATGTTTTTTCAGCCTAATCTAATGAAGATGCTTCCTCTTTCATTCAAGAGTTTAAACGATCTTGTATTTGTAATGGCCTTATAAGAAGGGAACAATGGATTGAATTTTCTCCTACCTTTTTGGATGGTTCGGCTCTTAGGTGGTTTGAAACACTAGTTGATAATGTGAAAAATTCATGGGATTTATTAAGCGAAAGTTTTCTTGAAAATTTGGTGAACAAAGAAATATGTAGATCTCATGATTGATATCGAAAGCTATCCCAAGGAGAGAAGGAGAAGATAATGGATTATCATGCTCGTGTTCTAAAGCTAAGGAGGAAGCTCGATGCCCAGATTTGGAAGGAAGGATTAGTAGATGGGTTGATGAATGGCGTGGATAATATCCTCTGTAAGAAAATCATTCTTGGAATGGAGCAAGAGATCAGAAAATGAGTGAATTATGACCGCCCAGCTACCATTGAAAAAGCAAAGGAGATTTCAAGAAGGCAAGAAGAAAGCATGGAAGAGGAGCCCAAAGAAATTTTTGCTAAAGTAGAGCCTACACCAGCACCTTTGGTCTAGAATCCACAACCACTCTCGGTGAGCACAAATATTTCTCCTAGTACATCTACTGAGTATGAAGATCTACTCAGGAAGATGGGCCAGTTAACTATTAATCTTCTTCAAGGAAAAGAATTTAGTTCTCAGGGAGGAGATAGAGGTCCAAAAAGAAATATTTTTGAATTTGTATGTTATGGTTGTTATAAAAAGGGTCATTATAAGTATAATTGTCCAGATAGATCTTCTACATCTAGTACAAGAGATAATGATAAAGGAAAAGCACCTGTGAATTCTTTTTATGTAGTAGATAAGAGCATAAATAATGAAGTAGATGTGTTTGTAACAAAAAGAAAGAAAGAAAAATATAACTAAGATGGAAATGATCCTAAGAAGATGAAAGGAGAAACTAGTAAGAAACATAGGAGAAGAAAGTTGGGTGTGTAGGATTTTCTTATTTCACGGGGACAAGGACCAACCTCCATCTTGGAAGATCTGTCCAAAAGGCCTGCAAATATTACATATGGTCAACTCTTGGCTATGTCTTCTGAGAAGAGGCAAGAGGCTGCAGAGTGGACTCAATGCTCGACGAAGGAAGGAGGTTGAGGTCCCTATTTTTGAGGAGAGAGGCGAATCCCTACGCTCCACAAGCTGAGGTATTATGTAATGGCATTTCAATTCATATGTATTAGTTAATGGAGGTTTTGTAGTTAATGTAATGACCGAGTCGTAATGAATATGTTGGGTTTAAAATTGATAGCCCCTCAACACTTATGTTAAGGTCATCAAATAAGGGAAAAAGTAAACCAGGAGATGTAGTTTCAAATGTGGCAATATCATTATGGGTGTTGTATGTGTGGTAGACTTTCGGGGATGAAAATGGTATCGTTACATTACGTACCCAATGTTATGGGAAGACCATGGCTAAGGATATTTCATGCAAGAAACTACCGGAATGAAGGCTTCATGATACTTGGACGTGGTAGAGAGAGGGTGAAGATAAACGTGATCCTTGGCATCATAAGGCGAGAACATGTGGATTCAAGTGATGGCGATGATTGGACATCCTCGATTACTCTAGTACCCGGTGAAGTGGACACGAGAAGATGAAGAAAGTGAGGTTGATGTTTTAGTCATGGATATCCTTCCAGTCACATCGACTCATGAACCCATAAGATTATCTGAAGAAGAAATTGTTGATCGTCTCTAACAAATAAAGATTGGTGATGTTGTGATGGAGAGTGAGAAGGAATCCTACCTCCAGCTCTTTTGAAGGTACATACACCTATTCACTTTTGATTACAAGGAACTCTGTCAAGTAAGTTGGGTAGAACATTCAATTGAGCTAGTAGATGGCGCTAATCCCATAAAGCAAATGCCATATAGAACAAATCCTAATTTTTCCAAGGCGTAAAAGAAGAAATAGATAAGTTGCTTGATGCAGGATTCATATTTGCTGTGGAGAATTCAGAATGGGTTTCTCCCATTGTGATCTTAATAAAAAAGAATGGGAAACTATGCATTTGTGTTGATTATAGGAAGCTCAACAAGGCAACAAAGAAGGATCATTACCCTCTTCCATTCTTAGATCAAATCTTGGACAAAGTAGCTGGCCAGGAGTGCTATAGTTTTGTTGATGGATATAGTGGATACAACCAAGTTCGTATAGTAGAGAAATATCAGCTGAAGACCATGTTCACCACTCCTTGGGGAATGTTTTCTTATAGAGTTATGCCTTTTGGGTTGTGTAATGCTCAGCAACGTTCCAGCGCTTGATGAATAGGGTGTTTGAATTTCTGGATGATTTTTACATCCATGGGAGTAAGATGGACCACCTGCACCAGATGGAGATGATATTTCAAAGGTTAGATGAAGCACAAGCCTCACTAAACCCTATAAAGTGTGTCTTTGGATGTTATAAAGGTGTTTTGTTAGGGCATGTTGTATCCAGAGATGGTATTGGTACTGATCCTGATAAAGTTTCAAAAATCAAAGAGTTACCATTTCCTAGGAATAGAAGTAAGTTGAGATCATTTTTAGGCCATGTGGGTTACTATAGAAGGTTCATCAATAATTTCTCAAAGATTGCTACCACTAACCCAGTTCTTGAAGAAAGATGTTACTTATGAACCAGGAAATAAGGCACATGAAGCTTTTGAACAACTGAAGGAAGCCCTGGTGTCTTCACCTGTTTTAAAGAATCTAGATTGGAGCAAGCCATTCATTGTGTATATTGATGCCTCGGATGCAGCACTAGGAAGTACTCGAGCAAAAAAGATGAAAATGGGAATGATCATACCGTTTACTTTGGGAGTAGAAAAATGAGCAAGTCTTGAGGTAAATTATACTGTAGCTAAAAAAGAGGCTATAGCTATCATTTTTGCTGTAAAGAAGTTTAGAAATTACTTTCTAGGGCAGAAATTTAGAGTTGTAAAAGATCATCAGGCTCTAAAATATATTGTAAATAAGCCTAACCCATCAGGGAGGATAGAAAGATGGATAATTTTGCTACAAGAATTTGAATTTGATATTATAGATAGGCCAGGAAAGAAGCATGTCAATGCAGATGCACTCTCTCGAGCCTATGATGGTTTAGGATCATCTTGTGATGATGATGATTTCCCAGATGCAACATTGTTATCCTTGACACAATCCCTAGTGAATACATAGATATTTGGAATTATCTGAATGAATTCAAGTTTCCTGATGGTGCCAATGCAAAGACTAAGAGGAAGATTACTCAAGCCAGTTGTCCATATTCTATTTTGCATGGAGTATTATTTGAATAGGACCTGATGGATAGTACAAGAGGGAAGTTGGACGTGATCAAGGGAAGGAGCTGATAGAAGAATTCCATAATGGTACATGTGGAGGACACTTCTCTGGACAACTTACAATAAGAAGGATCTTAGATGCAGGTTATCACTGGCCCACTCTTTTTAGAGATTGTTATAATTATTGTAAGACATGTGATATTTGTCAAACACATGGTAACCGTAATACTTCATCAGCTCCATTATGCCCTATTCTTTCACTTGGTCCCTTTGAAAAGTGGTGAATAGATATTGTAGGTCCAATTCCAACTACCCCACGCCAAAATAAGTGTATTGTAGTTGCCATAGATTATTTAACCAAGTGGGTTAAAGCTAGGCCATTGAAAACAACTTCCATGGATGAAGTGACAAGGTTCATATATGAACGCATTATCACTAGATTTGGTTGCCCATTAGAAATTGTATGAGATCAAGAAATCCACTTCATTAATGAGGTGGTAGAAGCCCTAGTCAACAAGTTTTCTATTAAGCACGGGAAGGCAACAACATACAAGCGAAGCACAAATGGACAGTGGAATGAACAATTATTGTGTTTTTCAAATTCTAGCAAAATATGCAAGCCTTGCAGTACATAAGTGGGATAAAAGGATTCATGCAACATTGTGGGCATATAGGGAAACATCAAAGTCAACAACATGATACTCCCCATTTCAGTTGGCTTATGGCATTGATCCAATTATTCTTATTGAGTTTGATATTCCCACTATGAGATTTATGAAAAAGGAAAGGATGGATGAAAGTGATTAAGTAAAAGAAAGGTTGGTGTATCTTCATTTGCTAGAGGAAATGAGGGAAATAGCAAAAGATACAAGATATAAGAAGAAAATGAAGCGAAGGAATACTTTAATCAAAAGATCTGTTGGTATCCATTTCATGTGAATGACTTAGTTCTAGTATATGATTCCAGATACAAAAAAGAAGGCAGAGAAAATTTCTTCCTAAACGGATGGCCCCCTGCAAAATAAGCATTTGTGCATGAAAATGGTACATATCGATTTGGAGGAATTTGATGGCACTCCCATTACTGTAATGGGTCAACCATGACAATTTAAATATTTTCCAAGCACGAGAATAGTCTACTCAGAGGACGGAGTAGAAGATAGGAAGGGGAAAATGTTGACATTAAAATTTTCCTCTGTAATTTCTATTTTATTATGTATGTATTAGGAATAGGATGTTGTTAAGTATGATTAGTAGTGGCGTCTGATAGAAGATAATGTCGCATTGTATGGTGCCACCAATAAAGTAGAGTATGGTAATAGTCAAAGTACAATAGGAATGTTGTGGTAAAAAGTAAATATTTTTTGTAAGTGGTCCGGTAATGTTAAAATGTCAAAGTTGGGGTAAGTAGAGAAGTAGGGTCTACATGATTAGGAATTAGAAATATTATATTTGTAATAAGGACAAAGAGTGATGTCATAAATATTTTGTGTATTTTATTTGTGGAAAAGTCTAAAAAGGTGGAACCCATGTGAGATGATAAGGTTTATCTTATCTTAGAAGATAAGCCTACATGTAAAGGCAAGAGTTTAGGCATGGAATATGATTGGCCGGAAGAGATTTCCTATCCTATCTTAGAGATAGGGTGGATAAGCCTGAATTCCTATAAATAAAGAGGCCACCCCCCTCATTTAGCATAGAGAGAAGTAGTGAGAAATATTGTATGAGTAAGTGTGTAAAGGAAGCCATCATTTAGAAGGTGTGTTAAAGAATCCATTGTGAAGTTTCTCCCATAGTTATTGTTGGAAGGAAAGTGAAGTCAGTAACACTTGAAGTACCTCATGGGTGAGATTGTAACAATTTCATGTTGATATTATAATTTACACTTATATTTCAGATTTTTCATCATTCCTTCGTATCATAGTCTATGGTATTCTTGTGTTATGTTTGTTGTTGTGTTTCCAAATTACATCCACCAAACTAAAGGTTGTACATTAGTAAATAATCATAGCACAAGGAGTTCCCGGTGGAAAATTATCATAGTGCCAGATTGGTGATGATAAAACATTTAGCTTCACTTCCCCTATAACCTATTTCAGTAGATCATACATTCATGTAGTGGGGTTTTGAATTTATTGGCATGATAAATCAACCTTCGTCACAAGGACACAAGTGAATCTTGAATTCTCAGATTATCTACATGTTGGACAAAATAAATAGCCTTGAAAGAAGCTAACGGGACTTCAATACTATCCTTTTACAAAGGTATAATTTATATATTTGGTGTTCCAGAACTATCATTTCAGATAATGCCTTAGCATTTCTTGGTGCAAAGGTAATAGATTGGGCTATTAAGCATGAAATTTATTTAATTACATCATCCAATTATTACCCACAAGGTAATGGATTAGCTGAAAGTACTAACAAAAATATTTTGAGGATCATCAGAAGAAAACTCAAGGACAACCAAAGAGCTTGACATCTGATGTTAAATTCAACACTTTGGGTTGACAGAGTGACTCCTAAAAGATTAGTTGGCAATTCACCGTACAAGATTTTTTATGGAAGAGAGGCAAGAATGCCCATCTCAGTTGAGTTTCTGCATTGGATTTGCTACATCTAGATGGAATTACTTGAGAATGAACCATTATAGGTTTGTTATGTAGAATTAATGGAGTTGCAGGAGCTAAGAGATCAAGCTCATCTAAACATGGAAAAGAATCAAAAATAGATAAAGAAAACATTTGATAAGAAGGCTAAGTTTAGAGTCTTCAATGAAGGAGACATTGTGTTAAAATGGGATGTTGATCATGCAAAGCCAAGAAACCACACAAAGTTTGATACAATCTAGAGTGGTCCTTACATGATTTCATCTTGCAAAGAACACAATGCATTTCAGCTTTCAAGGCTGAATGGAGAGGAACTTCCCATTCCTATGAATGGTATGTTTCTTAAACACTGTTATTGAAAATCCTATAGTATTTGGTTAGAGTAGGATTTCCCTTTCAATAAGTGATTTCATGCACATTGCAATGTTTTTTCAATTTAATAAAGTGCATTCGTGCACATGATATGGTTTCCAAATCCTTTCCCAGCTTTAATTTTTTTCGGAAATTCAATTTTGGTTATATGATTTAACTCCATGCCCAATGGACGAGAGAAAGGGACTAGTCTACAAGCTAGCAGGCGGCTCTCCCTGCAAGATCACCAAAACTGTTGACAATTTTTGTAATTATGAAAAACTGGGCAACTCAAAACTTTGTCACGATGGACGACATTGATGAAGTGGACCTAACTAGGGGAATGCATTATAGTTTTACTATGTTTTTCAGTTGCAGCAATTGATTAACTACATGTAATCTGCAGCTATGTGTGTTTTTACCAAATGTAACCCCTCACATAGAATGCCATTCCATGTTTTTCTTCAGTGAGGAAACACAAAATCCCTGAAGGACTAATGCATTGCCCTGATGAAGGCGAGAATAAATATTTATGTGAAATGCTAAATTTGGGAACAACAAATAGAGTTTCAATTTACAAGAAAGAGAGTTCATTATTAAAGTTACATGTATTTCAAAACTCATTATTTCTGCATGTAAATACATTTAATTATGTCATTAAGTTATTTATTTCATTATACAATCAATATACATTTTATAAAGTTGAAAGCATATGTAGACACCAAAATTGGGTCACACTCCCCTCGATCCCCTGATAAATAACCAACTCGAACACACTCACCTAACCATGGCCCCTTTCACCCCACTCTAATATTAATTCAATTAAATTAATTAAATTAATCCATGTCCTCACAATATTTATTATTTAATTATCACACCACCACCTCACCTAGCCACCTCACCCCAAATCTATTCTTAGTATGTTTCCATTACTAACTAAGACCTACCTAAACCCTAAAAATCAAATCCTACATTCCCTCTAACAACATTCCCGCATGTTATAAAAGAAGATTTTGTTCTAATCCATGAAGAAAACAAACAAGATCCAAGAAATCAAGCAAGATCTACCCATTTTAGTAAACCTAGAAAATCCCACCCTAACCGATGCCGGTCACCCTGAACCACCGCCGGTCAACCTGGAACCGTCATCAATCACCTTTATTACCCTAAACAACCTTATTTCAAGGTTGGCACATTCAGAGAGTAAGAAATGAGACCAGAGTTACATGCAAGCAGAACAAGCATTCACACACGCATCCAAACATCCACAGCCAAGATCAAAAGCAATCATAAAGCCACTTGCATTCACGGGAGCATCCTGGGAAGCACCATCACCACATCAAACTCCATCCATATGATCAACCACCATTGCCATCCAGCCATCAAGCTCATACAACAGTAAGTATTTTGTTAACCAACATTCATCTACTTTTATTTTAGTAAGCTTTGTTACCTCTATTATCAATTTTTACTTGCATTCCCATTCTCCCATCATTTACCTTCATGCAAACTTGATCATTCCTTCACCCAAACCATTAAATTATGCATACTCGATCATTGTTAAAGATCCTTGAGTATACCTAAGATTTCCATAAACCTTTTCATTTCCCTCTTCATTTCCATTTAGCCTTAGATCTGTCCTTACAACAAGGTTTTAATAAGTTTCTATCACCCGACTGTACCAACGCCGGTTACCCATGACCATCGTCGGTCCATCCTAAACCATCATCGGTTACACTAGACCGACTCCGGTCTCTGTGTTCTACCCTCAGACCAAGAACATAGCCTAAATTCCCCACCAAATACCCAAAACATCCCAAAACCAGACCTTGACTAGTACCAGTACTCTAACAGAGACCTTGCCCTTCAGATTCAATCATAGCTTAGCCTATTGTGAATAAATTTTCTTATTGTAGTTGAATGAGATACCTAAATAATTTTAACTATAGTAGGATTTCATTTATTATTAACATTGAATTTTTTTAAACAGTGGATTGACAGTCTTCTAGGGAGTATCACGCTTCCTAGAACTCACATATGCTAGGCGAGTCCCTTTGTCATATGCTATTTAATATATTTTGGTGGTCTTGTTGTTCATTTCAGGTAGTTCCTCCTAGCCAAAAGGAAGCTCTCATGATCAATTTGTGGATCAAGAAGTCATACACGCGCAATAACCTTCAACCAACTTTAATAGGTATTCCTCCTAGCCCTTTTACCCTTATTTGTTTCATCACATTCAAAGAAACGCTCTAAGAATCAGGTGAAACATTTTGGCACCCAGTGGGACCCATTCGAGGTTCCTTGCATTTATTCATTTCTAGGTGAAAATTTGTATGTTTGTTTCCTTTCTAAAAGGTTCTCACATTAAAATTCTCCCTAGAATCTTCTCTCCTTTCTATTGTCTCAAAGTAATCATGTTTTGGTGCTATAAAAATAATTCTTCTTCTCTTTCATTTGTATTGCATTAGTGAAAGATCATACTCTCTTGTGTTCATCTTTTTGTGTCATCAAAGTCAATATTTCAATTTGAGATTTAAAATAAACAACATTTCATTCTTCTTGAGTGCATTTTCTCACATTAAATGAGAGCAACATATATGCTAGAAGTCATGCCCAACTGATGGTTGACAAAAGAATCATAGAAAACATGTTCTCTTTCTCTCGAGTCTTACCAAATTGCACAAATTCAAATTAACACATCTTTCTTAAATAACATCTTACCCGGGAACATCTATCAGTGATCACATGGTCCGATTGGCAGGTACTCCCCAACTCATTTCTCTGTCGAGACATTATCTTAGGAGATGGCCCCCCACCATAACATACCTGAAACCTCTCCTTTTAGATATCCTTCTTCGTAGGATGCCTTCCCAACAAAAAAATTCTATTCTAAATACACACAGTTAGTCCTTAATAATGTAAGTTGAACAAACATAAAGGAAAGAGCACTCTTAGGATCGTATTTTTCTTAGTGTTTCTGCTTGGCTTGTGTTTTGAGGTGAGAGGACACATTCTTCATTTTGTTATTTTTCCTTGCACGCTCCTCATCATAGTTGGTGTATTCCAACTTCATCTAAGTGTGCCTAGACCCCATTTTCATCATTCTCAAAATTTTGGGTTTGATTCCACACTTGATTTTAAATCACAACCACCTTTTCTTCATCTCTATTTCAATTTCATAGTAACCGGTGTCGGTCCGATTCTTGTCGTTAGTTACCCTCGGCGTCACCAATTTTACCCAATCGGTGTCGGTTTACTGCTCTTTTGGTTAACCTACCCAAAAGGACACCTGTTTTATATTCTTTGTTATTCAGAGTCTCGTAACTCTCATCATCTTCTTCTGTCCGATTAAATCCATCTACATCTTATCTACCTGATAGATTATTAGCCTTTTACCTTGTTTTAGAAAATTGTTCTTCTTCCACGGTGGTGACCACGATTACGCATCTGTGACCTACGTTGATTTACCTAATGACGACATCGGTTAGCTTTGTTAAATTTTTAGCTGATATTTTTACCCAATCCACCTACCACCACTTGTTTTTCCTATTTTTGGTTATATTTTTGTGTCATTTAAAGAAATAAGTCCCACAAATAAGTACTCGTTCACATGGTACTAAAGTTCATAGCCAAGAAAACACCCTCATATTCCATGCTAGTTGTCAACCACTCCTACCTAGTCCTTCACCACCTTCCATTCTATCACCCATGGATCCTACCCAACCTATCACTATCGCCACAGGTGATGAGGAGTTGAGACAACTCCTTGACTAGAACCCTACCACATTACGGTTTTATCTTTCCCACTCGAGATGCCTTGGGTTAGTTGATATACGGCATGCCCATATCTATTCCCTTGAATCTCGTTCCTACTTACATGTCAGTCCCTTCTAGCTCGCGCTACCCGTACCTACCTCTCCCCAGTCATTTCGTAGCTAGGCCCTATACCTGCTATGACCACTATGTCTACCACATCTATCACACCCGCAATGTCCACTATACCTTCTGTGACCACCCAAAACATAACCTCATCCGTGCCTATTGTCTCACACATACCCATAGCAACACAACCACCCCCGGTGATGATGACCCCTACCCCATTTCAAAACATTGTCCTTTCTATTCCACAGTCCTTATCCCCCATCACTACTAGAGTTACCTCAACCCTTCCACCTCCATATACGTAGTATTAGAAGCCTCCCGTTTCATCTATCATTCATTCTGAGGTACGTATCCCTATATCACTCCCTCATTCTCAACCTACCTATGTGGCATTTCCATATCTTTGGAATGCCACCTCCATTATATGTCCAACACCAACCCTCTTACACTACAGGAGGTACCCATCCATCACCACCTACCAAAGACTTCATCAAGTTGATGATGGAAAAGATGCGGACATTGGAGGCATTGGTTTTGGCTCGTGTAACTCTCTCACTTAAAATGAAATTTGCAATGATCCCATACACCCCTCCATTCCTACTCATTCATATCCCATACATTAGGAGATGCCTAAATTTAACTACTTCAATAGCAAAGAGGACCCACAACAACATTTGTGGTCTTTCAAACATGGGTGTTATCTTATTGCCCATGATGACACTTTTCTTCTGAGGACCTTTCCCATGTCTACGACCTGCCCGCATTGGTGGTATAGTGGGTTACCTAGACATTCTATCTACTCATTTAATCAGGTAGCCCAAGCCTTCTTGGATCACTTCTCCATCAACGTTGTTAAGAAGGTTACCATGACTGACCTCTACTCTACGTGTCAATATGACAACGAGTCTATCACATATTTTGTTGCTCATTGGCGTAGCTTGATCAATCAACTCACATTCCAACTACCAAATATCGAACTCATAGAGATCTTCATATGGGCTTGTGCTAGACATATTTCACCGACCCTACAGGTGTAGACTTTTCAAACCTTTGATGAGGCATTCACCATGGCACAAAAGCTAGAGATTCGGGCCATCGAAGAAAAGAAAATCCAACTACGAAATAAGAATAAAACATTTAAGTCAAGTGATACCTCTTCTTATTCGAAACCAAATAATAATTAGTCAAAAGCCAAGGGAACCGCTAATGTAGTGGTACTCAAGGCCATTGCCCACTCATCCATAAAATTAGGCTTAGCCCTCATCTATCCTTCCCTGTCCAAACTTTTCAATTCGGATGAGAATAACGGAAATACACCCCAATTGGGGAGCCTTATTCTTTTGTTTTAGAAAATATCATTAAATTTGGGGTCATCACCCTTCCTCCTATAAAACCACACACTGGTTTTGATCCTGCTCGCCCCACACCTACGTGGTACAAAGAGCACGAATTCTGCAACTATCATCGGGTAAAAGGTCATAATGATGGTAATTGCATCACTTTCAAGAACATTGTCTAGGAAATGCTCAAGAATGGCGAGTTAGTCTTGGATAATCCAAACGCACCTGCCAACCAAAACCTACACATCTTCAAGAAACCATTTCCTAATCATGCCCCTTCTTCTGATCAAACTGGAGAGACCTCAACTAATGATAGTCATACCCGCGAGGTCCATGCTATTTTTCAGTGATGCACCAATTGCTTCCCAATTGCCTCATATTCCTTCCATAGAGGAAATCCTAGCCCGAGGTATTCCACCTACACATGAACCCACTTCACCTATTCCTCCACCCATAGAGGAACACCCTTTGTCTCCTCCCTCACATGTGAAGGAGCCTTCTATTAACATCAAGACCACTTCACCTTTGGCTTCTCCACCGGAGAGCCATCCACGAACAAGTACCTCTCACCCATGGGAGATGCTTGTTCATCTCCTCCACCCACAAAGGAGTACCCATCATCTCCTCCACTTATCAAAGATCCAGTAGAAATGTCATTACCTCTAGGTGACCATTCTCCATCAGCCACCCAAGATCTTGTTGACTTACTTTCAACTCTCTTACCCATAGAGGCTGAAGCTAGAAAATTCCCCATTTCTAAAACACATTTTATGGGAATCTCCATTGGATCCACATCGACCTCACCCACAGCAGTTCCATTCTCGTGCTTAGCCAATCACCTAGATTATGTTGATAGAGCCTTACTTTGGGGACGTCTTCTACTTCCTGTCTCAACACAAATGCATATGTCACTCATTGACATCTCCACTATCTATCCAAAATAAATTCAATTGACCAAACCAAACATAACCACAACCATCACAAATTCTCCCATGATACCACTCATGGCTCAACTTACGCCTCTACCCATAACCCAACATGCATCTACATCCCAATCCACACCTACATCATCTTCCTTTCCTAAACCTATTACTACTTTGGGGTCATCATGCAAAGGCTATCCTTACTCATCCACCCATCAAATTAGATTTAGCTACATCCTCCAAAATTAACACCAAATTTAACTTGCCCCTAAACGGAAGAACCAATCCCATAGATTTCATACCCAAACCTCGCCAATCACATCATCATCACCTTCACCCCTTTCGTCCATCATAGGACCTCACCTCTCGACCCTAGCTAAGAAACCTCCACCCATTTGGTAAACCAAGAACACAACAACCCATTTCTCCCTCGCAGACCTCTAATATACCCAAGCGCCCCACACAACCTCTACCCACACCTGTAACCTTTTTACCACCCATACCTCTAATACCATCAATAACTTCTTCACTACCCATGAAACTTCCTTCCCTTTCCCTCACACCTCATGCCCAACCTACACCATCTACCTCCACAGCACCTCGGTTACCCCCATGGGTAACCTACCCTCTTCCACCATCCACTCTTCCCTCTACATCTCATGCGCCCATATCACCTTTACCCAAGAAGGTGCAACCTAAAGGCAAAAATTTGCTACCCTCCAATAAGGTAGTTAGACCAACCACACACTCTATTGCCAGTTCATCTACCATGCCCCTACCTAATCGAGACATGACTAAAACCTAAGACAACACCACACACCAAGTTAGTAGCCCAACCCATTCCCCTTCTTGCAAATACTTTTCCTATACAATCAGCCACACTGCACCCAAACCCACATTCACCTCCCATTGTGATCCACAAGTGGGGTCCTATGCCAAAATTTTAACCAACCTCCTTAAAACTTCCATCATCACATTACCACCTCTTAGACCTTACGTCCCTGAGACCCAAACCAAAGGGTTTGATGAAACCAAAATTTACACCTACCATTGTGTGCTAGGGCCACGATGTAGAGGACTTTGTAAGGCTTTAAAAGCTACTCTTTTCCATTTGTGTCTTCTTGAAGAAAATTTTGACGATGATGACCTTCTCGATGAGGACCCCATTTTTCCAGCACCAGTTTCCACAGTTCTTCCCTCATTGCCTACTCAACGACCAAAACCTCCACCCCCAAAACTCTTTGATCCATCCCGAGATTCAAAATTAACATGGTTCATATAAGAGAGTTTGCCAAATCACCACCCAAATGTCGTTGCACCCAACTCACTTCACAAGGATTTTCTCCCTGGTAGGTTTCTTCTTGTCATGCCATTATACCACTCATCCTACACCTTCTCCATTTACCCCCTCCCCTCAGATTAACATGATCAACATTGCCACCGTGCTCAGAAAGACAAGGGCAAGGAGAAAGCAAGTGACCCACCAACCAACCCCATACCCAACATACCATCGGACTCACACCTAAAGTCACTATCTTTAGCCCCACATATCCTATCTCTAATGGGGTTACAAATCATGTGATGCTAAAAAAATTACACCAATCCTCCCTCAAAATTTCCCTATATGACCTCATCAAAAGCTTTGAATCCCATCGTCAAGATCTCATAGAGGTTCTTCAATCTATTGAGGTTTTAGCCAATGACCCCACAAACGTAGCCTCCATTATCACACCCCATCATGCAACCTCTCTCACCAAATTACAACCTTATTCTACATCTCCACCTACTCACCAAGTAGCCACCCTCAGCTTCTTAGATGAAGAGATCGCACCACACCATACTGATGACCCTGATCCAACCCTTTTCATCTCTATCCATATTGATAATATACATGTACAACATGTTATGATCGATGGGGATGCTAGCATTAATATCATCTCCTCCCATGCATTCAACCAAATGCGCATACTTGAAAATTACATGCATAAACATCCTATCATGTTGTATTAATTTAATGATGTTATCACCTCTACACTTGGCACCATCATCCTCCATGTTTGTGTGGGCCCCCATATTGTTCCAGAGTTATTTTACATCTTGGAGGGGAAATTTCAATATAACATTTTACTTGGTAGACCCTGGATTCGTGTCATGGGTTGTGTTCCCTCTACTTTACATCGTTGTGTGAATTTTGAGCATGAAGGACGCACTTATACCATTCAAGCTGACCCATCACCTTTTAAAACCTGCAACATGCTTTATCAACCCAATGATGTGCTTGTACCCATTAAGGCATCTACGTCCATGGCCAATTCTTCTTCACCTACACCTACGCTCACCAATGTTGCCGCTACCTCAACCGCACCTAAATCCTCCATCCCTACCACCGCCACGACCTCCCCTACCAAATCATCGACCTCCCAATTAGTTAACACCACCTCGATCCAATCTCTAACACATTGCCTATCCAGACTACCCACATCTCGAACACCAATCCCTTGGAAGGTGTTTTTAAATGCCTCACTCTGGGGGGAGTATCACCTATATAATGTCAACACATTCCTTACTCCACAAATGGAAGCCTTCACTAACACCCTCACTATGATCACCGCATAGGAGAGAAACTCCTTTACGGTCCTCCCCACCTTCATACCAATCTCACCTATGGGGGACTTGATGTTTCCACTTATACACCTAAACCACCATCACAAACCCGCCCATTTTCTGCCAATCTCAGTCACTCACCAATTGCCATTTCACCCACACCTTCCTGCACCGATGTTCATGGAAAGGTTTTGGTTTTGGATTTTACGAGCAATGTCATCATACTATTATTCCATGTACTACTTACAAAAATAACGACCGTAGTGGTATCGGCTTTGCTGAACTACCTACCAAGAATGCTCGCATTGAACTCGTTGAAGATATCGACCCTTCATCACCTTCTTCACCTACTCCACCTTCTTCACCACCTTCACCACCTTCACCGACAAAGTCGATGGATCCAGAATCCATCCCTCCTAATTTTTTTATAAACACCATTTCCTTGGGGCCTCTGACTTATCAATGCGAGGGCAAGGCCCTTCTTCTCTTCCCTTCCTATATCCTGAAATGATCGATGACGATACACCTTCTATTAATGTCGTTCAATGTCAGGATGATGAATCTATACTCACCTATCTTGGTGTAGAAGACTCTTATATTCATTGGTCGTTACCATCTAAGATGCAAACCATGTTGAATGAATCAACTATCAAAATCAACATCCATACTCAGGATGACCCGCACATTCTAAAGATCGGCCAATATTTAGATACTGTTGAACAGGAAGCCATCACTTCTTTTCTCAAAAATCATAACTATGATTTTGTTTGGTCTTACGCTGACATGCCTTGTATTGACCCACCATAGTGGTCCATAATATCGTGACCATTACCAATGCCAAATCATGTGCCAAACAAAAGCTGATGAAAATGCACCCTCGCATTTCTCTTTTGGTCAAAGAAGAACTTCAACACATTCTTTGCATTTCCTTCATCTTATCCATTGTTTATCCCCGATGGATTTCTAACATTGGCCTTATCACTAAGGTGATAGGGGGACTTTGTATTTGCATATATTTCCATGACCTCAACTTAGCTTGCCCCAAAAATGACTTTCCTCTACCCGGTATTGACTAGTGGGTTGAACTTACTGCTAGTCATGAGATGCTATCACTCATGGATGGTTTCTCGGGTTATAACCAAATATTGCTTTCCCTAAAGGATCAACACAAAACCACATTCATCACCCCTTAGGGAACCTTATGCTATCGATTTATGCCTTTCAACCTTAAAAACACTGGTGCCACATATCAACGAGCTATGATTTACATTTTCCATGACATCATGCACCGTATATTGGAAGATTATGTAGAAAATATCCTTGCCAAATCTAAACACTGCTCCGAGCACCTCGCCATCCTAAAAACCATCTTTGACCACCTCATTAAGTATTGTGTTCACCTTTAGCCCAAGAAGTGTGTCTTCACGGTTCTCTCGGGAAAGCTCCTGAGATTTATCATTTCCTTATGTGGTATAGAGGTTGTGTTGCTAAGGTCAATGCCATTCTCGAAATGCCTCCGCCAACTAACCTGTAGTCTATTCGTCATTTTATTTCTCAACTTTACGACGATGTCACCATTTCACCATCTTCTCAAAAGTATGTCTCCTTTAAATGGGATGATGACTACCACAAATATTTTGAGGCCTTTAAACAATACCTTCTCCAACCACCCATAATCATTCCCCCTAAAGAGTATCAACCCCTATCTCTATACATATCTGCTACCGATCACTCCTTAGGGGCCATGCTCGCTCATCGCGATGAACAACATAGGGAGCAAGTAGTTTATTACATAATCCATACTCTTTTGGACTACGAAACCCGATACACCCATGCCAAAAAACTTTGCTTAGCCTTAGTTTTCGTTGCCACCAAACTCCGCCATTATCTACTTAACCACAAAACCTATATTGTGACCAACACCGACCCTTTACACTTTAGGTATGCCAAACCTTACCAAAATCACCGGGTTACATGGCGGCTTATGCTTCTGGCTGACCTCGACCTTGAATTCATCCATCAAAATTCCATCAAGGGCCAAGCTATCGCTGACCAATTGGCCGATGCACCTATTTCCGGGATCAACCCTCTAACTTTGACTTTCCTAATGAGTCAATTACTACCCTTTCCCTGGATGAACCCACTTACCAAATGACACTCTTCTTCGATGGTTCCAAGTGTCAGCGTGGGGGTGGGTCTGGTGTTATCCTCATTCCACTTGATGGTGAACCTATGCCTTTATCTTTCAAACTCAATTTTTATTGTACAAGCAACATTGCTAAATACGAGGCACTCATATTGGGTCTTCAGGAAACTTATGCCTTAGATGTTAAGTCAATCAACATCTTTGGTGATTCTCAATTGGTCATAAACCAAGTCAATGGTATATATCAGTTTCATAATGAGATACTTCAAAGGTATAAATATCATGTGGACATACTTTTGACCACCTTTGACTGTTATGCCCTTCAAACCGTCCCAGGTTCTACCAAAAAATTTGCAGATACAATGGCTTGTTTGGCTTCTCAAATACCTGCTTCACCCGCCAACTCTAAAATATTTGTCACCGTACAAATACTCCAATCACACTCTTATTTTCCTTGTGAATTTTACTCTATCAGAACCGTAACTCCTGACCCAAGTGACCTTTAGTATAAACAATAATCAAACTATCTTTCCCTCTCCATCTTACCTCCTGACCTCACTCGTAATGGAAAACGCGCATTTCTTAAAAGGGTCTCTTGTTACGTCATCATGGGTGGCCTCCTCTATAAGCATGGCTTTAATGGTATTCTCTTACGGTGCCCTACAAGTTCTGAGATTCCCTATACCATTAAGGAATTTCAAGATGGCATATGTGGAGGTAACTTCAATGGTCTCATGGTTTCCAAATGTATTGTTTGCCTACGCTATTACTAGCCAAACCTTAACCATGATTGTTGTGACTATGTTAAGCACTGTGTAAAATTCCAACAACATGCCAACATTCATCATGCACCAAGTCATGCCTTACTGGTTACCCGTGACCTTTGGCCCTTCTCTCAATGGGGTTTGGATCTTATCAGATAAATCAATCCCCATTCTCCCCAGAGACATCAATGGATAATCACCGCTACCAAATATTACACCAAATGGGTTGAAGCCATACCTCTCATCTCCAAAAAAAAAACCGAGAAAATATATGAGTTCATCAATCATCACATTATTTTTCACTTTGGTGTTCCACATCGCCTCATCACTGATAATGGAAAAAAATTCAAAAATAAAACCTTGCAAAAGCTTTGTGACACCTTCAGTATTCAACTAAGTTTCTTGTCACCATATTACCCAAAAACCAACATCCAAGCCCAATCCACTAATAAAACCCTGAACAAAATTCTCATGAAAGTGGTTAATGATACTGGGAAGGACTAGCATATGCACATTCCTTTCACCCTATGGGCGTACTATACTAGTATTCACACTTCCACTACTTGCTAATCCTTTTCGTTGGTCTACTGGTACAAAGGTTATTCTCGCCTCTCGAGGTCCTAGATTCCATCTCTTCATATTTCTCTCCATGACATGCTCAACGATGATGAATTTCACTAGGACCATTTACCACAACTTGAGTTATCGATTTAACGTCATCTTAATGCTCTTGACCATCTCCAAGTTTACCAAAAACGTATCAAACGTGCCTATGAAAAACATGTTCATGAACGAACCTTCCAAATCGGTGACCTTGTCCTAAAGGAAAATCAACATGTAACCAAAGCGGAAAAAGTAAACGGGGTAAATTTTCTCCTAATTGGCTTGGACCATACATCATGACTCATGCTTACGGATCAAGTGCTTATCGTTTATCTTCACTAGAAGGTAATCCCAAACCGAGCCCTTAATTCCTTGCATCTTCAACCATTCTACTATTGAATTTTAGTCCTACCTCACCTTCGCTTCTCCTCTTTTCATGCTCATCCCTTGAGCGCTATTTACTTTCCTCCTTTAACTATGCCATCCCTAATGATTAAACAAGAATTATGTGCATACTCATCACTCTTTTACCCTGTCTTAAATATGTGTACCACGGCTCTGCACTTGGCGTGATTCTCATGGATACTTTTCATCTGCTTTCGGATGAGATCCCATGGTCGTTTCACCTTTCTTTACGAACAAGAATCCGATTCGTCACCTTAATCTTATCCATGACTTAAAAGCCCTCACATGGGATCCAAATCCTTGAGTCAAAATTCCAATAAAAAGATGCCTCCCTCAAAAGGGACATCTTTCTCTCTACATCGCTACTATAAATAGACTGCTCCCTCATAGGACAACTATGTAAAGCCTACTTCAAAAAAAATGAGAATTGAAGCTTCCTGCATCGATCAACTTCGCGAAGACCTCAAGGAGATAATTCCTCATCCCATATAGACTTCATGCATCGATCATTCTATCTAAAATACAAGTTAAAAATAAAAAAATTTCATCATGGACTTTCTCATTGTGGTCTTGGATCTCTTTCCTAAAGGCATGCTACCTCATACCATATAAACTAACCACTTTTTACCTTCTCATCGTTTGCACCTTCATTTCCTACCACCTCAAGGGACTTGCTAGAACCATGACATTTGGTGATCATGTGACTATTCTTCACATTTAGGATAATCAATCATGTAATGTCTTTAGGGTCTTATGTTCATTAGCCTACCTAAGGTATGGTCCACTAGTTATGATCCTCACCAATCAGGTGGCTCTCTTGCCTCCTCTTATCTTTCACCTTCTTCATTACGTATTGATCATCCTATATAGGACTAGACCCACAACGCTTATCTCTAGGAAAAATTTCCTCTTTCACCACAATCAACTTAAAATCACCCATACCAATGTTCCCACAATTCAACCATACCTAAAATCCCTCGACTCAATCGTGCCTATAACCTACCAACCCATTCTCAAACCTCCTCACATTTTCCATAGCTTATGGGAGAACTACTTGACTCGAGGTCCCTATTCGCCGGGACTATGTAGGAAAAATTTTGAGGGCATGGGGCCCTTTGAGGTTAGCTCGGCCACTCTATACCCTAATCAATTCCCTCTCCCCTTCCTAGTCACATCCTACCTTAGTTAGTTTCCTTTTTATATCAATAATTGGAAATTAAACCAAACAAACAACACTTGCTTCACATATTTATCATCATCATTCATACATTCATTATGTCTACCATTTCTTTACCATTATCATACATTTTACTACAAAACATCTCAACGTGACCCATATCATCATTAATTACACAAATTAATGCATTACAAACTCAACCAATCCTAACTCAACCGTACCTAAACCAAACCTAAACTTCATCATAACTAATTCGACCTGACTCAATCCATGCCTATGACCTGACTTCATCCATGCCTAACCTGACTCAATCCATGCCTAAACCAACAACCTTGACTCAATCCATGCCTATGACCTGAATCCATCCATGCCTACACCAAAAACCTGACTCGATCCATGCCTATGACCTAGCTCTATCATGCCTACACTACTTGGTTTCCATCACATATATAAATCAAAATAGCAAGTTAAACACAACCATGTACACATCATGCCATAATCACCATCATCTCTATAAATCAATCATCTAAACATGTGTATCCATATACATGACTCTTAAATATCTTTGGCATGCAAAGCCGGTGTATATAACAACATCTCAAAAACTCTCATGTACATCCTCACTATCTTTGGCATGCAGGTCGGTATATATGTCAAAAACATGATGTCAAAACTAAAATAATCATGCATGGAGCTCAATTATCTCTCCCCCTCTTATATCCAAGCATATTTCATCTGTCTCCTCCTCTGCTCCTCTAGCTTGGCATCCAACCGACCTCCTCCTCCACCTCACCCTGGATGAGCTCCTGATGGCCCTACCTCTGGAGTTGGCCTCCATGCACTAGTGGCCTCACCCTATCCCGACCCCCAGGTTTGCTGGCCCCTTGTGCTCTCCACACTATGTGTACGGGATCTTCTCCTCTCACTCAAGGCCTACTGTGCTCTGTGCTTGGCATATGATAAGACATATATCCCCACTACCATCAAATGATCTTGGTAGTATCTCACCTCACCCATGACATCTCTCAATCTAGTAGCGGGTACTATCTATGGTGGTACCATTGACCTCTCCGATGTTGTCCATACCCCTGTGGTGGTGCCATCAACCCCCCAGGCCTACGCTTTGTGCACTCGAAGGGCTTATCTGTGCCTGTTATGCGGCATTTGGACTGCAAACTCGTGACTGTACACCACTCGCGCTGTGTGGTAATCGGGCCTGCAAACTGTCACTGTGCCTATATAGGGTGGTTTTACCTTGATCGACATTAGTCCTGTACCTAGCCTACCATGGTGAGTTCATGGAGACCGAAATCGATTAATTCGACCATTGTTGATTATCCCGCTTAGTCTTATTAATACCCAATACCCCTCATTTCTTGACTTGAATCCTTTTACCTCTCCCACACATGACTTGGACATTTCCCTTTACCCTCCCAACCTCATCATTTTCCACCTACCCTCTTCATCATTTGGGGACTTGTTATTTTACCCATACCTCAGCCCTTCCGTGCTATGACCTAGCTATTTGGACCTGGACCATTGCTAGTGAAATCACTCACATTGCTGTGACCTCATGTGCTCGCTATACCTTTGGTGTACCGGAACATACCTAAACATTCATGAACCTAACCTATGATGTGTTTCCTGACCATATCATATACCTTAGATACCGGAATCACCTCAACCTTGTTTGGATAAACCTATTGACCTTAGAAAATGTAGATTTTGCATGATCTTCAACTTTGGTATCATGTTATGGTTTATATGTGTGTGTGCATTTGACTATTACTACCTTTGACCTTGACCCATTACCTATATTACCTGATTAAACCTTTACCCTTGACCCCATTTCCCACATTTATCTTAATCACATTCACCTTTTATCAAACCACTCATGGATTCTACCTATCGCCTCATCGGTTCCTAGTTTGAGGGGGATCACCTTCACGCACACATGGGCAACTACATCTTATTTTTTGTGGCGCCACTTACCAATACAAGCTACGCAACAAAAAGGGGTAAAATGTAGACACCAAAAGTGGGTCACACTCCCCTCAATCCCCTGACAAATAACCAACTCAAACACACTCACCTAACCATGGCCGCTTTCACCCCATTCTAATATTAATTCAATTAAATTAATTAAATTAATCCATGTCCTCACAATATTTATTATTTAATTATCACACCACCACCTCACCTAGCCACCTCACCCCAAATCTATTCTTGATATGTTGCCATAACTAAATAAGACCTACCTAAACCTTAAAAGTCAAAGCCATTCCCTCTAACCACATTCCTGCCCATTAGAAAAGAAGATTCCATTCTAATCCATGAAGAAAACAAATAAGATCCAAGAAATCAAGCAAGATCTTCGCATTTTAGTAAACCTAGAAAACCCCACCCTAAGCGATTTGGTCACCCTAAACTACCGTCGGTCAACCTAGAAGCGTCGTCGGTCACCTTTTATTCCCCTAAACAACATTATTTCGAGGTTGACACATTCAAAGAGCAAGAAACTAGACTAGAGCTACGTGCGTGAAACAAAACCAACATTTGCACACGCATCCGAACATCCAGAACCAGCATCAAAAGCAATCATAAAGCCACTTGCATCCACAAGAGCATCCTAGGAAACACCATCACCACATACAACTCCATCCATCTGATCAATCGCCATTTCCATCCAGCCATCAAGCTCATACAACAATAAGTATTTTGTTAACCAACATTCATCTACTTTCATTTTAGTAAGATCATTACCTCTATTATCAGTTTCTACTTACATTCCCATTCTCCCATCATTTACCTTCATGCAAACTTGATCATTCCTTCACCCACACCATTAAATTTCCCATACCTGACTATTAAAGACCTTTGAGTATACCTAATATTTCCATAAACCTTTTCATTGCCCTCTTCATTTCCATTTAGCCTTAGATTTGTCCTTACAACAAGGTTTTAATAAGTTTCTATCACCCAACTATTCAACACACGGTTACCCATGACCATCGTTGGTCTAGCCTAAACCGTCATCGGTTACACCAGACCGGCGGTGGTCTATGTGTTCTACCCTCGGAACAAGAATAGAGCCTAAATTCCCCACAAAATACGTAAAACATCCCAAAACCATACCTGTCTCCGATACCAGTACTGACGATAGAGACCTTTCCCTTGATTCAATCATAGCTTAGCTTGTTGTGAATGAATTTGCTTATTGTAGTCGAATGAGATACCTAAATCATTTTAACTACAAAGTAGGATTTCATTTATTGTTAACATTGAATTGTTTTAAATAGTGGATTTATAACCTTAGGGAGTATCGCGCTTTAGGAACTAGCATACGCTAGGGTCCACTATCATATGCTATTTAATCTCTTTTGTTGGTCTTGTTGTTCATTTCAGGTAGTTCCTCCTAGCCAAAAGGAAGCTCTCATGATCAACTATGGATCAAGAAGTCATACGTGCGCAACAACCTTCAACCAGCTTTAACAAGTATTCCTCCTAGACCTTTTACCCTTATCTTTTTCGTCACATTAAAAGAAAACCTCTAAGAATCAGGTGAAAGAACATAAATAATTATATAACTCAAGTACATAAATTAAATGTTATTTATTCATGAAGAAGTACAATATTTCCCACACAAGTCGTGGGATGTAACACATAACTACTGAAGAAATAATTACATATGCATGAAGTTAAAAGTAAAAGAGTATAGAAGAAACACATCATTGCCTTGGGTTATCTTCTAGTCTTCTTTACTTCAGCTCCAACTCCATCTTTTATCTAGCTCTCCTAGCAGTCACAATGTACTTGAAAAATGAAAAAGAAGGCATCAATATTAAGCTCAAGGTTTGATCTATACCCATCTACTATCTAACTACATGTAGATGGATTTATAAAAAGTAGAAGTATAAGGTACATCAGATACAATTACATATAATTGATAAGAACAATATTCTTCAACAACACATATGATTCCCAGAATCATTACAAAGGAAGAAATAGAAAAGAAAAACTATGGAACATAAGAGAGGCCAACAAGCCTAAATATTTTCTAACTATTTTCTTAAGTATGCAGTCAAATAACAAATGAAAAGTAGAAATATTTTGCCTAAATGATTATTGTCTGAGAAAGGAAACACTTGCTTTGAAGAAATATGCATGATACAAGTTATGATTTTTTTAAGAAAAGGAAAATGAAAACATAAAATGTATAGAAGAAAGGCATTGGGACATTGAATCAAAAGTGAGGAAGCATGATTCAAGTAAATGAACAACAAGACTATTACAGGACTTCAATAGAATAAAATATGTTGCATCCATGAAGTTCTAATTTCTTAAATGTAAGGAAAAATTTTGTTCATAGAGTGTATCATATGCAGTACTAGTAGGAAAATCATGGTTAAATGAGTAAGATGCAAAGCAAGTTACAACACACTAAAGAGGAGAACCAGTTTCCAAGATTGGAGAATTCATGAAGAACAAATACACAAAATATGAGTAGACAGATGTGAAGAAGCCTTCAAAATCTTGATGTAAGGATTAAATTGTTTAGGAGGGGTTAGGTGAATTATTTTGGATATATATTGTATGCACTAGTATGGCACAAGGAGGACTTGTTGGACACGGGAGTCTTTGAAGGATATTTTTTCCATTTTTTCCTTGAATAAGAACCATTTATTGCATTTCCAATTATTTGCAGTGGTGTGTATCTTTCCATTAATTATTGTGAATGTTAATTCCCTGATTTAATTATCTCACCTTGTTGTAAATATGGTATTTTCTACATAGTCTTAGTGTGCATGTTTAACTTGTTGTGTTGTTGTGATCTATCCCTCAATACACAAGTGTTTTGCCTTAAGATTATGCTGAAAACCATTGGTTCGTGCATCTGTAATTTTTTTATCAATTTCATTGTGCATGTACTCAGTTAAAGCCCTCAATAATATTTGTGTATCACCCCATTTCAATTCATCTATATCAATATTTTATCCTCAAAACCAAAAAAAATAGTGTAGGATACATCAATAAAGAACCGACCTTGATACGGAGACTCGCCTCAACAATAGATATACCCCTGCAGACACTGAGGGTTTCCATTGTATCTACAGAAGTGAGAGATAAAACAAGCTTATAAACCCTATTCTCATCTCTCAATAAGGTTACACTTTTGAGAGATAACATGACCCATATGGGTTGGCCTAATAAAAACCCTTCTTCCATGCACCAAAAATCCTCAAAATCCATGCATTGGAATGTCAAAAATCTCCTAAAACCAAAAATATTTTTATTCATGATTTAAAATTCAAAACACATGTTTAAAATAAAATTTAAACATCATACATGGTCACAATTTTCATCAACCAATCAGATTATTTCATTAAATGGGACCACTACTTCTTATGCTTCTCAAAACACATGTTTCTAACACCCTTCAAGACCATGATTTCACCTTTAGGCTAGAAGATCACACCAAAACATCTCAAATATGGAATGTTAAAAATAAATGGAAATGAAATAACCTATATAAAACTTCTAATAAATTCATAAGTCTTGAAACAACCACTGGTTCAAACGACATCAACGCTTGCCTTAACCAAATCATGATGCCCAAACATTTGCTTTCAAAAAGCACCTAGTTAACACCATTCCTGACACTTTAAATACCTCAAAATGGATTCATTGGATGAAAATTAATCCCTCTTCACATTATAGGTGATAGAAAGCATCACCCAATCCATCTCATGCTCCAACCAACTCAATCTTATAGCAAAACTAGTTTTGTCCTAGATAGGCAAAGATCTTTTATCCAAAAATTGACTGAAAACCATATAAAAACTCATTATCATGAATAAAAAATTATATCATTGGAAATATATCTTAATTATATTTCCAACATAACTTGAATCACCTCCTAAATCCACTTGTAGCTCATGTTATGCCCATTTCACTAAAGATTGCTTTTTACCGCCTCAAAGTTGCCCTTTGACCAATGAATCTAAATGAATCATACTTGACCATGTAACTGCATTATCATGACGTAAAAATATTTTTACATTAATAAAAACTCACATGCTCAAAAAATGTCAATTTTGGGCAAAACCTTTGGACAACCTTGTCCCCAAAAAAATTCTTCGAGAAACAAACTTATTTGAGTGGGGCCTACTCATCACCATAACATATACCATACCTTTCTCGAAATCTGAATTATTTCTCTACATGTTAAAATAATCATCCATGCACTAGGAAGAAATTCTTTCCAATTAGGAAACAAATCTCACAAACCATTTTCAAGCTAGGGTTTAAAACTCATAAAGAAATCATTTACCTTCTTCACATTCATTCATAAAAATGTGATGATGAAATGACCTCATTATTTTTGTGAAACCTTATAAAATAAATATAGAAACATCCATAAAATCTAAAATTCACCATGCAACTCACACAATTCAAGGTGATCATTAGAAGTTATAATTCGAGGTGGAAAGACATTAGTTTTTTACCTGTTTTACCAAAGCGACATAACAAGAAAAATAATCATCATGGAAACTTAAATATTTTATAAAATCACAAGTACACACCATAAAAAAATATCCAATCATCATAATTTCATTATTACCTCTTAATATTTCCTGCCACTGAGACTTGCATAGCTACCCCTTAGGATTTTGCACTGTAGAAGCTAAGGTCGATTGAAATAACACTGTAACTCAACATGAAAGCTAAAAATTATCCTAACATACATGGTACATCATAATACACCTGAATATAATAATTATGTATCTCATATATCTCCATAGCTCATCCTTATACCTCTTAACATCCATACCTGCTCTAAATGAGCACCTAAAACATGGTCACCAACCTGTATATGCACCTTGAAAATCATGTGAGTGATCAAGCACTCCCAAATTATGTTATCCATCATGTCAACATGCTTCTCAAGTTACTAAGAATCTCATACCATCATGCACCATCACCTAGGCTAGCTAGGTTACCTGAATATGATCATAAGAGCAAACAATCCTCATTGAATATTGGTGTATCATCATCAAAAAAATATGAACCATTACGTAGACATCATCCATAACATCATTCAACCCTAATCCATCATCCAATTTGTCATTAATGTTTTTTTCATCAATAACAACACATATAAGACCACATGCCAACATGGGGTATTGTTTGAAGGGTATTGCTTGATTGATGGGTTTTTGTAAATTTTATTATAAGATAATACATTTTTCAGTCCCATGGTAACAACTTATAGACTATATATTCTATTCATCAAATCTTGCATGGGATCATTTTGAGGTTGAACATTTTTCATGGAAGGATTAGTTTTCCAAATATAGAAGAATTTGATTTATTTTATTGGTATGGTAAAACATGATTTTCAAAGGGGAAGGTTGCTTGGTCCACTATAAGTTGCCGGGAACCTAATGGTTATAATGAAGAATATATATATTGTAGGATTGAGTGATAGAAGTGTTGAGGAATGGTTGTAAGGGTTGGATTTCATTGATGGGGAATGTAACCATACTATAAGACACCGGTCGTAGGTTTGGTTGTGAGAAGGGATGAGAAATAGTGATAAGACTTATATTAATAGGTGGTAAAGACGTGGGGATGGATATAACAAGGTTTTAGATTGTGGATGAGGACTACTTGAGCTCATGGGATGGGATGTGACCAAGGAGCTCACAAAATGAGGCATACCAAAGGATTCTATCAAGAGAAAAGGAGAAGTGGAAACCATCGGCTTACTACAAGTGACGAGGTGATAATATGTGGTGAACTATGAGAGCTAGTCAAAGAGGTGATTATAGGGTCCCCGCTAGCTAACCATTTTTAGGCAAAGGTATAATGAAAAAGATGATTAAAGTAGTTGATGAGATAGGTTTGGATGTTTTTACGTGATGAGGGTAGAATAAAGGACCATTTATTCAATGACCGGTTAGTAATTGGGAGCGATGTGTCGGGGTGGGGTTATGAATAGTGATATTAGGATCTAGTTGGAGTTTTGAATTGTAATGGGGGATATAGATGGATCGCAAAACAAGGTAATTACTAAGGGTGATAAGAGTTGTGTTTAGAATTTCTTTGAAGGTAGGATCTCCACTAGTAAAGAACTATGGGATGGGTGGTTTGGGATTTTCTAACATGTCTAATCTAACATTAGGAGAGTGTGGTGGTTCTTGGGTTGTATCTATGGATAATTGTAGCAAGTTTGACATATATATAACATTCTAGATTTGAGACTATTTTTGAGTCATAACCATGACATAACAAACAAACAATGAATGAAATATAGTTGTTTATTGAATATCACACAATCAATAAGAAATGCTTGATTATGTTGATTAGCTTGAGAAATTGTGAAAAGAAAAATTGGCTTATAGAAGGTACTAAGAATTGGAAATGCTAAGGTTAGTTTTAAGTGTGTTTAGGTTGGAGTCATTGAGATACTCGAAGGTACATGAGGCCCATATTTGTGTTGGTTTCGGTAAAAGGTATGATATGGGGGTCTATCCCCTAAGTTCACGGTCCCACAATGATAAGGGTGTTAGTTTCTTAGCAAATATATCATACACCAATTATTTATACTCATCCAAAACACCGATTCAAATTCCCCCTTGGTGATAAAATCAAAACAGGTAGACATGGGAGGGGATGTTTAATATGCAAGTTTGTTTATAACCGGTTTACTAGTATGTAGGGGGAAATGGTCAACGTAGATTTCGACCCCTACTTAGGATAAATGATCAAGAAGAGATGAAAATGCAAGTTCATTTTAATTTCCAAAAGAAGAGATTTTTTGATGAGGACAATCATGCAAAATGCAAGGCTGAAAAAAGGTGGAAAGAGAATTTAAATAATGGAAAAATAAATACCTATATTCATAAATTACTCCTTTTTACTTTATCCTTTCCATGAAATCATGAGGGAACTCGAATTGAAAATTTATTCAACTTATAAGAAGTAAACAAGAAATGGATTCTACTTTTGGCTAGAAAATTTATTTAGTGAACAAATTTGTGGGTTTTTTACCAATGCACTCTGGGATTCTAGATCCCTCTACTTGAATGGTGTAGCTCCATGTTATTATGTGTGGGTGAAATAAACTTTGTGGGTGGCCAAAAGGCCGAGGATCCAACAAGAACACTCCATTGATCCTGTGGAAAGGATTGTAATTTCTTGCAAGAGATGAAACTTGCTTGAAAGGGGGGAAAGGGGAGTGGGAAGAAAGAAAAGAGGGATTAATGTTGTAGGTAGAAAATGAGATTCCTACAAATGTTAACCAAAAGTTACCATCACACATATTTGTAGGAAGAAAACAATAATTCTTCAACACTAATGATGAGAGGAAACCATGCATACAAAGATGCACACATTCATACATATGAGAAAACGAATTTTTTTTTCCTTAATTAGTATTTCAGCAAAGTTGTGCATAGTATGGGAAAAGAGGAAACATATGCAAGAGGGGAGAAGTGGAAGAAATTGTAGCTTTATTTCATGTGTAGTGATGAATACAAAGCTTTAATCAAACTACCCTAATTCACAATGCTACTAGAGTAGAAGTTCTGCAAAAATTCAAAATTTGAATCCCTTGGAATGAAGAAGCCATCCCAATTTATACACTTTGAACTTGACCCTTCACCTCCCTCATATGACTTTTCATTTCCATATTCCACTTTTGACCTTTCATTTTCCATGAATTAAGTATTTCTCTTATAATTTTGAGAAAATACTTTTACAAATCTAAAATAGGTCACTTAAGTGAATATGACGAAATACAATGATTATGCTCAACAAAGAATTAGAAATGAGATAGAAAGGAGAGGGGAAGAAAGGGAGAAGGAGAGGGAAGAATATGCTTTTCAGCATGGATGAATAACACTACATCTCTGATGAAAATTAGCTCCACTAATTAGTTGGTGAAACACTAGTTGTGAACATTTGAACCATGAGAAAACTCCTCCTTAACAATCCATGAAAGCTTGACACAATTATTTGCACAATGCAACCATGATGATCCTCCTTGACAATTGATTTATGAACCTCTTTAGCTCATTGAGCTCAACTCGACCAACTTACTTCAAATCACCCAACTTAGTGAGTTATGGTGATGGATCCACCTACTATGCCTTGTGATGCTCGGTCTTGCTTCTAAAACAAATATTATTCATTAAGACCTATGGGAAGGATAACCTAAATTATTTTGGGATATGAAACCATCTTGAAACCATGTGAAGATGATAAAATCACCGAGATAGCTTAAACAAGAGTTTACTACAACTTTTTGTACCGAAACTAGAACTTTCTATTTTTAGCCATCAGGATCCAAGAGTTACTATTTTGGGAAATGCTTCTTTTTGGGTTCTGAATTTCACCTTCTGAAGTCTTATAGCACATTCCATCCTCTTATATTACTAATGCATTGTTATTTTTAGCACATTTATATTTTTAGCATTTGATTTTTGGAGACTGTTATTTATCAAAATATTTGTCATTTTGCCATGTTTACCATTTTATAGATTCTTTGATTGTCTCGAGTGATCCGATCTTTCAATTCATCAGATTTACTATTTTTAGCATGAATAAGAGAAAAAAATATGTTATTTTTAGAAATTTGAAAAAATTGCCTTCGATTTGCGATGGGAAATACATTTTTGATTTGGCTCTTCATCATGATCTTGTGCTCCATATTTCACTTGGTTTCACTCACTGTAAAGTTCAAAAATAAAAAACAAAATGTTTCCTAGTGAAGTTTCAGACATGAATCTATGATGGCATCCATTAATGGATTCTTGAGTTTTTTGTGGTTATTTTCCACCTCGATTGAAATAAAAAAACTCCATTGGGATATGTTTTTCTCCTCGATTTTGGGTGCAAAATTTTAGCTTCACTGCTTACCACATTGATGGGAAATCAAAGTACAAGAAGATAGGGCAAAAAATGGAGTTTTTATTCTATTTAATAATAGATGTCATCATTTTATCTTTTGTTTTTTCATCTTGATGGCCTTTGAAAATAAGGAAGTCTGCAAAAAACCTCACTTCAATTTGTGCTCGGATTGTGAGATATGAGCATTTCACCGTTTTGGTTCATGAGGGTTTATGGCAGTGAAAAACATGGTGGCAGAAAAAATAACATATTTTTGATGTTATTTCAGTCCTTGAATGATAGTAAAAATGGAAGGAAGAATAAATTAGAAGGGGTAATGGAGGTTTGTAAGTTCTCCACAACTTTCTTTTCGGTAGTGAGTTTCACGGGAAATAATGGAGAAACAACATGACAATTAGTGTTTTGTAATTTTTGGCTTTCCAAAGATTCATGGACTTGGGCACAATTTTTGTTCCATTTGTACTTTTTATAAAGGGATGAAAGGTAAAACAATTTACACATCACACCAGGTTACGACACTTGGCGATCATTCGTGTAGTGAGAGGAATGGCTCTGAGTAGCTCCTGGGGTTGATTTGATGACGAGAGGTCATATGGGTGATTTGATGGCTAAAAGGGTTGGGAACATTTTCATGTCCCTTATGTCCCTTTGCCAAAGGGATTAAAAGGACATCAAAAATGCACTAGGCTCGTGGATCTCGACACGTGTCCACTTCAAGAGTTGGCTATGTGCGAGAGCTTAACTTGAGGCAAACTTGCAATGATGATATCTTGAGCTCTGGATAAGTTTAAAGGTGAAATTTTATATGAATTTTACTAAAGAGGCCTTCTAAATCTAGTGGTAAGGGACTCATCTCTTTTTCCTCCTTTTTCCCCTGAAAAATTGATTATTTTATGCTCCATGACTAAGCATGAGAAAAACTAGATATAAAATATATTGCACCTAGGTGTTTTAAAAATATGATTCCAAAATATTGTATATATATTAATTTCCTTTCTTATGATGTCTTATTTAGCTCCCAAATCCTTATATAACTCTTAGAATTGTTTCTTCGAAGATGATTACTTTCTTATTATTGTGAATTTCTGAGCACGAGAACACATTTTGATGAACCTACCCCAAAATTCCAAATCTTCCCTAAATCTTCCAAAATAATTTCCTTGATATTCTTGGCACTTTAATTCATCTCCATGTTGAATTTTTATCCATGTTTCCACTCTAGTCTTGGGGTTAGCATATTAGTCTGTGCAGATAATATAGGATCTAAGGTATGCAAATAAAAGTGTATATTCTACAAGAAGAAATATATAAAACAAGAGATAAAAACACTGATTTAACATGGTTCACCCAATGTGGGCTACGTTTACCAAGAAACAAGGAAATCTATTATCCAAATGTTTGATAAGATATACATTGAATATTTACAATCTTCCACACCTCTAGATTAATAATCTCCAAGAATTGTCTCTCTCAAAAAAATTTGCAAGTTCTTCTTAATTCTTATTAATTCTTACTTATAAACCCTATCTTTCATGCCTATATAGTCGTTTATAAACTTAGGGAACTTTTACATGTAATTACAATCAATAGATCTGCTTTAATGCAAAAATAGATCTAATTCCCAAGAGTTAATTAAAACACTCCCATATAGGTATCATTCGGTTCCTCCTTGCTCGATCGAAAATTGGGTGACCGAAATTCCCCTAACCGATTTCGGTTATTGTATTTTCAAGTAATTTTCACATTACATGCTAAACTTAAGTAACTGAGCTCCATAACTCAACATCCGGGGTTGCATGGATTAGTCCTGGGAAGACATGACATTATGGTATCCCTTCCCAACTTATAAAATATCATGAGCTCCTAAAATCACTTAAGGGGGACTGAATTTTATTTCCTAAATCACCTACGGGGATTGGATGTACATCTAGAGGAACATTACACAAAATGAGTAAGGCTTGGTGTTATGACATGTAGACCCACAGGTGTCTTGGTAAGGAAAAAATTGAAAATTTTGAACGGGGTATCATTTTCATGCTTAATTTGAAATTTTCTTGTTGCACATTTGGTGAAACAACAGCTCTAACTTGGGGACAAGAAAGGAAAATTATATATAGGGGAGAGATATTTATATAGGTGGGAAAGAATATACACATACACAGTAATGGGTTGGGAAAAGTACATGCCATCATGGAATAAAGGATTGAAGTGTGATGCTTGAGACACAAAGACTATTATCAGATTAAACCATGCTCTTGTGATGGATTCACATGGGTTGAGAAGAAGAATACTAACCAAGATTCCATCTTCATATTGATACTGCACTGAGAATGTTCTTACACTCACATAATACTTTGTCACTTTCTCAAAACTCTTGTATCTTGATGCTTCCACTTGACATCCTACGATCATGGGACATCATTCTTCCATGTCTTCAAGAGTGGAAAAATATTCTTCCTCATTAAATTTCCACTTTAAATCATCTCTTACATTAGCATGGTACTCAGAAAGAGAGAGAAAAATGATTTCCCTCCCATTCGAGAACTTCTCTGAACATCCCACTTTGTTGTTATGAGCAAGTTTTTCAATATCCATCTACTTGAGGCTCATCCTGATATCATTCTCAAAATTACCACCCTCAATTTTTCATAGAGGCATTCTTTACCCTCTAGTGTATTTGTCCATATGAACTCTTGTTCTGCATTGGTGAAGTAGTTTGAAGTGGCTAGAAGCAAATGATTTCACATAAATTCCCAAGAACCTTGCAACTTTTCACTTTTCTTTGAACAAATTTCTTCAATGCAAATCAGCTCACTATTCTCTCTATTATCTTCCTCCATGGTAAAAAAAAAAATCATTATTGAGGATATTCGAAGGAGATTCAAGAACCTTCCTCCTTTTGCATTCACGAACCTCTTTGCATTGTGTAAAAGAGAAATACTTTCTTTCACATTCACTCTCATCCAAAATGTCATTAGGGAATTCATCAAACACATCCAACTACAATGTTTAAACATCAAACATTGGCATGTCAAAATGAGGAACACAAATATACTCACACTTTTCTTGTATCTCCATAGCCCGGGTCAAGAGTTCAAGATTTAGTTGGGGATATTCATTTTCTTCCACATCCTTCAAGAGTTTTTGCACATATGGTTCTTCTAAGATCACCATAGGATCATCTTAATTTTATTGGGAGAATCATCATGGTGTTCCATCAGGAGATGATTGAAAATATTATCCATCTATGTCCATGATTCATTTGGCACATCTTTGTTCACTCCTTCCATGTTTTGTGTTTCCATAGTTCACTTTCTTGTAAGCACATGCATAATTGATTCATGACACCTTCTAACAATGATAAGAGGTCCATGCTTTGTGGGAATGGAAATCCTTCGAGATCAAAATCTATATAATCCTCTTGATGGGACCATGTTGAAGCAAAAATGTGGGAAGAAATTTCAACGTTATCCTGATCATCCATTATTGAATCCTCTTTCTCAGATGGACAATGAGAGACTTCATACTCACCATGATGATCATTCTTCTCCTTGGGTGAGAAGATATTGTGTTCCAACTGTTCATTCTTCTTGGCTTCTAAATGGAAGTGATATTCTTCCATCAAATCATCCATGATTGAATTGGGAAAAGAATCTGGTTCTTCTACTGTCTCCATTTCTCCATTCAACATTTCTTTATCACTTGAAGGATCAAAACATGAAGGAAAATCATCCATGATCATCTTAAATTTTCCATATTTGGTCCATGATGTATGATTGATCTTGGTGCTTTTTCACATATCTCCATTTCTTCATTAATCACAAGATTAGAATTTAAAAGGTAATTATTCATGCTTACCTTGACCTCATCATCTTGTATTTCTTCATAATTTGTGGAGTCTTTAGAAGGAATTGAATCATCCATTATGCAACAAGAGTTTTCCTTTATTGAATATATTATTCTGCCTATAGGTTGTGCCTCGAGCCAGAGAGAATTGCTGAATGATGGTTCTATCTTCATTTCTTTTACCGCTTCCTCCATGACGTTGATTTGGATTTCATCGGAAGGTTCCATGATAAGATCTTCTTTAGGAGCATCCAAGAATCTTCTAGGAATTAACACCTCGTAGTAAGGATAATATTTGAGATCTTCTTGAGTCTCTTCATTTTGACAACATGAACTGATTCGAGGTGTTCGTACCTACTTTTCAGGGCCAAAGTATATCGCCAAATTTTATGATAGGCCTCAAGCTCAGAATTCCCTTATATTATTCTCTGAAGTATTTCCAAAAATTCTATTTTCAACAATGTCATTTTTCTGTCACCATATGCAATGAGGTCATCGAGAGATCAACATAAAAAGGGTAGTGTTCTCAAATTTATAGTGAGTTGTGCGAGATTACAAAAATCTTCTTTAGTGGATCCTACACTGTCCTATCTTTCATCATCTTCTTGAATGCTGATTTGATCTTCATGGAAGGCTTGAGGATATGATTTTATTCAGCAATGTTTAAAAACCTTTTGAGGATGAAAACTCGTGGTACAAATGATCTTTAGGATCTTCCTCCATAGGAAAAATAACCTCTTCTTCTTCCTTGCTATGGGTTTCTTCAAGTTGCTCGTACATCTCTTGCAAGGCTTCAACATATTTCAAAATTTCAAGGTAGATTTGGGAAGCTGGAATTTCCTTTCATAGTGCTCATGATTCTTTCCATATAATTAAGTTTTAAAATTCCCATTTTATCGTTCCTATATGCAAGGAAATCATCCCAAGGGAGGGTGATGAAAGACATGGCCCCAAGCTTTTCATTCAATTGTGCATAAGTGAGAGTATTACCTTTGGCATATTCTTGAGCTTCACACCTTATCTTGTATTTTATTTGAATACTTTCTATCAACTCCCTACTTTATTCTTCATCGGCAGCATGTTATTTTTCTTTCCTTTGTCTAGATGTAGATTATTGCTTGAAGTAGGAGTCTCTTTTACCATCCTTGAATTTTCTATTTCACAAACACTTGTCTAAAACAATGGTTGGTCAACGATCTTGTTTTATTGGTCACGATATAATTCTTCTTCTTTGTTGTCAAAAATTGATACATCACTCCAATCTAGAAATTTCTTCATGGTGTGGGAATCGAACATGACTGGTGTTCATTCCTTGATGGATTTTCCTTCAAAAATGATTTTCTTTAAAATCAGATTTTTTTTGTTTTGTTTTAACATATAATTTTTTTTGTATTTTTATGGGAAAAGATCCTTTTTAGGCACACTTAGGCAAATCTCTCCAAATGAGTCACCAAATACTATTTGCTAGAAAATTTGTTGAGTGGACAAATATGTAGCTTTCTTGCAATCGCTTTGGGATTCTAGATCCCTTTACTTACATGGTGCGGTTACGTGTTATTATGTGCGAGTGAAATAAGCTCATGGGAGGCAAAAAGGTTGGGGATCTAATAAGAACACCCCATTAATCCTCGTGGAAAGGCTTGTAATTTTTACAAGAGATTAAACTTGTTTGAAAGGGGGAAAAGGAGAGTGGGAAGCAAGAAAATAGGGATTATAATTGTAGGTGTAAAATCATAGTCGCATCTGTTTATTAACCAAAAGTTACCATCACACATAGTTGTAGGAAGAAAAAAACAATGCTTCAACATTAACGATGAGAGAAAACCGTGCATATAAATATGCACACATCCATACATCATTTAGTTAATGAAATATGCTAATGGTAATGAAGAAACCCAAAAAAATAGATAGGGATCGATAATGAAGACACCCAACTCTTTGTTTACTTAATGAAGACACCCAATCCCACCCATAAATATATCCGACAAAACAATTTTTTTCCTTAATTAGCAATTCAATAAAGTCGTGCATAGTATGGGAAAAAGGAAACATATATAAGAAGGGGATAATTGGAAGAAAATTTAGCTTTATTTCATGTGTAGTGATGAATGCAAAGCTTCAATCAAGCTACTCCGATTCACAATTGTACCAGAGTAAAAGTTCTACAAAAATTCAAAATTCTTATCCTGGAATGAAGAAGCCATCCAAATTTTTAAACTTAAAACTTGACCCTTCACATCCTTCATACGAATTTTTATTTCCATATTCCATTTTTGACCTTTCTTTTCCATGAATTAAGAATTTCTCTTATAATTTTGAGAAAATACTTTTACGAATCTTAAATAGGTCACTTAAGTGAGTAGGACGAAATACAATGATTATGCTCAACGATGAATTAGAAAGGAGAGAGAAAGGAGAGGGGGAGAAAAGGATAAGGAGATGAAATAAGATGCTTTACAAGCATGGATGAAGAACACTCCATCTTTGATGAAAATTATCTCCACCGATGAGTTAGTGAAATGCTAGTTGCGAACCTTTGAACCATGATAAAAGTCATCCTTAACAATCCATCAAAGCATGACATAATTGTTTGCACAATAAACCCATGACGGTCCTCCTTGAAAATTGTTTTATGAACCTATTTAGCTCATTGAGCTCACCTTGACCAACTTACTTAAAATCACCCAACTTAGTGAGTTATGGTGATAGATCCACCCATGCGCCTTGCGATGCTTAGTCTTGCTTCTAAACATAAATTTGATGCCTCAAGACCTCCGAGAAGGATAAAATAACTTTTTTGGCTATAAAAACATCTTGAAACTTTGTGAATATGATAAAAATTAGCGAGATAGCTAAAACCTAAGTCTTCTACAACTTTTTATACCCGAAAGCTGGAACTTTATTTTTTTAGCCATCGGGATCCTGGAGTCTGCTATTTTGGGAAATGCTTCTTTTTGGGTTCTAAATTTCACCTTCTAAATATTCTACCACACTCAATCCTTTCATATTATAGATGCAATGTTATTTTTAGCACATTTCTATTTTTAGCGAAAGTTGATTTTTTAAGACTTGTTATTTTGTGAAAATTGTCATTTTTACCATGTTTACCATTTTACACATTTTTAGACTATCTTGTGTGATCCGATCTTTCAATTCATTGCATTTACTATTTTTACCATGAAGAAGAGAAAAAATAAGTTGTTTTTATAAAGTGGAAAAAATGGCCTCGGTTTGCAACAGGAAATACATTTTTGGATTTCACTCGTCTTCACGATCTCGTGTTTAAAATTTCACTTGGTTTCACTCACCGAAAAGCTCATAAATAAAACACACAAAAAAAATTATGGTGAAGCTTCAGACATGAACTACCATAGCAGCCATTAATGGAGTCTTGAGTTTTTTACAGGGTATTTGTTGACAATATTTGCAATTGTGCAAAAATTGGAAACTCGAAACTTCATTACGATGGATGGCATTGGTTAAGTGAACTGACTAGGGAATAAATTACTGTATTATTATGTTTTTAGTTGCAACATTGATGATTACACATAATTTACAGCTATGTGTGTTGTTACAAAATGTAACAAACCACATAGTCTATAATTCCATGTTTATCTTCAACAAGAGAACACAAAATCCCTAAGGACAGATGTATTAGCTTGATGAAGACTAGAATTATAGAATAGGTGGAGTGTTAAATTTTGGAAAATTATACAGAGTTATAGATTACAGTAATTGGGAGTTCATTATTAAAGTTGCTAGATATTTTAAAGTTCTTCCCTTCATGATTAAGTACATCCAATTACGTAATTGATTTTTTTAGTTCATTATAAAATCCATACATCAAACTAAAAATGTAGAAAGAAGTACACAACTCAGTTCAGAATTTGATATTTTATTCATAAATGATTTAAATGTTTCCCACACAAGCCGTGGGATGTAACTCAAAATCAATTCTTAACTACTGAAGTAGAAGGTATATGTGCATGAAAATAGAAGTAAAGGAGGATGAAAAAACCCATCATTGCCTTGATTTTATTTCATCTCCATTTCTCCACTTCCAGCTGCAGCTTTACTTCATCTTCATCCTCTATATCCACAAGAATAATTATACTTGAGAAAAATAAAAGGGAAAGACCTGATTTGTCATGAGCCCAAGTTTAGTCTATATTCTGTACTATATAATTTCATGTAAATAGATCTCCTGACATCAAGAGGTATGAGTTATAGGCATAAGATACATCAGAGATAGATACAAAATTGAAAAGAGTAGTATTCTACATCAGTGTATATGATTCCCATAATCATTTCAAAAAGGAAAGATAAAAGAAGAAAACTATGGAACATGAGAGAGGCCAAAAAGCCTAATGTTTTCTAACTAGTTTATCTAAATGTGCAGGTACATGTAAGAAGAAGGAAATAAACACTAACTATTGTGTTTACATATCAGAAGTATTACATTATGCAATTTGAATCAGAAAAGTACATTTATTTCAATTCAGACTAAAGGATGAATATACAAATATATACTTGTACTAATCCATAAAAGAAATGCAAGTTTAGTACTACAAATTCTAACAAATGGAAAACATTCAAAAAAGTGTCAATATTCAATAAAGATCAAGCCTCAGGTTCTCATTCCAGAGGTTAGGAAAAGAATACAGAGTTCCAAGTAAGCCATTCTCATGTATAGATTTTATCAAAATCAAAGCTAACTAAATCCAAGGAGCGAAGCAGATCATATATCATAGTGGACACAATTGTACATTGAAGAAACATTCAAAATCAGAAAGTATGATGTACTAGAGACTTGAGCTCGAAAGCGGTGCAAGAAAGCAAAAAAAAATATTAATATCCTATTGTAAGCTTTCATCTACATTATGAAGATACAAGTGACGGGACTAGTAATCATTGTATAATCGTGGTGTTAATTACAAATTTCATCACTTGAAGGTGAGCATTAGACCTTAAGTTATAGCACATAATATTTGAGTTACATCTTAAGATAGAAGCAATGATATAACATATAGTGGAAATAAATTATAGAATTATGGAAAAAGTCTATAGGATTTCAAGAACAAAAAACATTTCCTCAACATTCTGCAACAAGATGCTAGTTTGAGTACAAAAGGATTTGAGTTATGATACTATAGAAAAATGCCATTAATGTAAGCTACAATGAATCACAAAGTTCTAAGCAAACAATTATAGACATACATCAAGGTATAAATGGGTATCTGGCTAAAGATAGTTATTCTTGTTCCAAAACTACGAGAGAACATCCATACACCAACAATAAAAGGAGTTCTCAAAGAGTTAAAATGTAAATTATCTTCTATTCATAAGTTCCCAAATTTGTGTTATAAACCAAGCAATTTTAAGAAATAGTGGAGTTACCAAATACCCAAATTGAGTGCCATCATAGCCATTTGTTATGTGAATAGAGAAGGAATGATAAACGACAAAATTACAGAGACCCATATCTGAAAGATTATCGATCAAAGACAAAGTAATCTTCCAGAGTATTAAGGATTCAATACATTCAGGAGAAGGTCTACATAGAATTATTATGATAGAAATAAGCAACCCGGATGGAGTCTTTAATGAGTTCAAAATAACAAAAATAGTTTCATGTGAACACATATCCTATTAAGTGCAGAATAACATGAAATACAAAGAAATGACACAACTCAAGCACGAACCCAAAATAATGGGAAAATATAGTGAATGTAAATCACGATTGAGAACTCCCAGATCTACGATCGAGTTAGAAAGGATATACATGAAAGGTTATATTCTTCTCTAAAGGTTGTGAGGATGTTAGAATAAGAAATCAAAACAGGGCTAAAGGCGAGAACGAAGAAGCTCGGACTATATTAATGGCCAACTTACTTGTCACGAATCATATAATTCTACACTAAAGTACAAAAAAAAAAATTACAACAGATTGTTTTTCATCATCGTGGTTGAGAATAATTACAACCTAAAATTACGAAACATAAACACAAGAAAATCAAAAATGGTTTTGCACAAAAACAAGGGTTTTAGATATACCCATTTTGGCCATACAATAACAAAAGTAGATAACAATGAGAACGCTTGAACCCAAAATCTTATATCGATAACAACAACCAGCTCAAAATTATGAAAGTCATCGAATAAGGAAAACCATGATCTTCATCCATCAAGGCTAAAGGAAAAGTCAAGGCCTCCCCAAATTTTCTAGAGATCTTCAACTCATGGCACCAATTTGAACATAGCAGCGAGCTTGAATATAATAAAATCTGAGCAATATTATCAAAACCCTAATCTTCAAATAACAACAAAGATGGTAGTAAGATCACAGAAATAGTAAAACAAAATCTCGAAGCACAAATAAGAAATAGGCTCAAAGCTTCAAACCAAGCTCTGTGAAATTTTCAGTGTAAAATAGAGAAATAATGGAGCTCAAGTTTTTACAATTTCTTACCAATTTTCAAAAATGAAGACCCTTGGAGAAAGCGATAAAGGGCTAAAAAAACTCACGGAGTTCATTTTGATAGCATTGTACATGGAGAAACCGAATACCCTTCACAATGAACCAATCTATTTATGCCAAATAAAGCTTTTAAATACAAGGAACCAAGCTCAAAAGCATCATTCATGGCGTCAAGGAAACATTTTTCCAAGGCTTCACCCCTTGTTATTCAAAAATAATTTTGAATGGATAATAGGGTTTTTGAGTTATTTTACTCGACCCTAAACTCGAAACTTTTACCTAACTCATCCATAGTTAAAGGAATTGATGGTAGAAATCCAAAAGTACAAGATCAAATGGTGAACATTGAAAAACCACCAACTTACCACAATTGTTAGAAACTTTACCATGGTCAACATAATGTACGTGTGTTAGAAATCACAATAAACCCTAATCGGGGTTAAATTTGATCTTCACCAAAATCACAATGGGTCAAATCATCATGGAGGGGGACCAACCCCATAACAATCCAAATCATCGCATTGACCTTACTAAGGTCTTAAACCATATAATTTCAATATGTGAAAAAGTGGTGATAATCATTAATCAAAGGCACGAAAACTATATCATTAGCAATAGTTTTAAACAAAATGGACCAAAGACCATGATAAAGGTGACGACTAATTGAGAAGGGAAATTATTAATCACCTTCATTAGTCAAAGCTATGATGCATGCCAATAATCAAATAAAAGTGTCGAGTGTAACCAAATCAAAGGTGATTATAATCAAACCAATGTGTAATGATTTCTTAATCATATTGTATGCTATGGTCGAGAGAAAAAAATGCATGAAATGTTGTCAACAACATGATGTAGCGTGGAACAAAGCATTATTTTCATTTGCACATGAGTCTATTTCCCATGTGACCACAAGAAGATAAAACAAATGTCAACATCAGAACCAAAGGTGGTCCCTATCAAGATGGATGCATGGGTGAATTATTTTGCCAAGTATTGCAAATAAAGGATTTATTTTACATGTGTATACAAAGGGACATAATTAAAGAATGTCAAATTTATCTTTGTAAGTGGATCAAGTTGAAAGTGTTACATAAAACAAATTACATGCACATTAGAGAAGACTTACATAGGAATCAAGGGCTATTATTAGCCAAATTATTAATCCTACTTAATAAAAAAGAGCTGTCAACTGCAGTTTGAGTGGGATGTATTTTTGTAATCAAGGTTACTATGCCTCATTGTATTAGCATATTTATATTTTATTCCTTTATTTATTCAGGATAAAGGATAAAAATAAGATGCATGCGAGAGTACAAATTTTAGCATATTTTTAGGATGGATCGGATGAATAAACTCGTTAAATATTGTGTGTAAATTGTAAGGCATAAGCGGGAGGAATTATTTTGCGATAGGAGTGATGAAGAAGATTTTACAAGTTTTTCCCTTTGAATGAGAATTAATTTATGCCTTTGCAATTATTTTTCCAGGCTTTGTATACCTTATTATTTCTTGTGAATGTCAAATTCCCTAATTAATCATCTTACCTTGCTGCAAATTTAGTAATTTATGCATAATATTAGTGTGCATGTTTATCTTAATCAATAACAAAATGTATAGGACCACATGCCAACATGGGGTATTGTTTGAGGATGTGACCAAGGAGCTTGCTTGATCATATGTGGTGAACTATGAGACTTGGTTGAAGAGGTAGATTACAAGGTCCCCTCCTGGCTAACTATTTTTGTAGGCAAAGGTATTAAGGAAAAATATGATTAAAGTAGTTGATGAGATAATTTTGGATGTTTATACGTGAAGAGGGGTAGAATAAGGGACCATTTATTCAATGACCGGTTTGTAATTTGGATCGACGTGTCGGTGGGGTTATTAATAGTGATATTAGGATCTAGTTGGAGTTCCAAATTGTAATGGGGGATATAGATGGATCACAAAATAAGATAATTACTAAGGGCGATAGGAGTTGTGTTCATAATTTCTTTGAAGGTAGGATCTCCGCTAGTAAAGAACTATGGGATGGGTGGTTTGGGAGTTTCTAACATGTGTAATCTAACATTAAGAGATTGTGGTGGTCCTTGGGTTGTATCTATGGATTATTGTAACGAGTCCGACATATCTATAATATTCTAGATTCGAGACTATTTTTGAGTCATAAAATGAGATAACAAACAAATGATGAGAAAAAGATAGTTGTTTATTAGAAATCACACAATCAATAAGAAGTTATTGATTATGTTGATTAGCTTGAGAAATATGTGAAAAGAAAAATTGGCTTATAGAAGCTACTAAGAATTGGACTTGCTAAGGTTAGTTTTAAGTGTGTTTAGGTTGGATTCATTGAGATACTCGAAGGTGCATGAGGCCCATATTTGTGTTGGTTTTGGTAAAAGGTATGATATGGGGTCTATCCCTTAATTTCACGATCCACAGGTGATAAGGGTGTTAGGTTCTTAGCCAATATATCATACACCAATTATTTATACTCATCCAAAACACCAAGTCGGATTCCTCCTTGGTGATAAAATCCAAGTAGGTAGACATGGGAGGGATGTTTAATATGGAATATTGATTATAAATAGTTTTCTAGTATGTAGGGGAAATGGTTAACGTAGATTTTAACCCCTACTTAGGATAAATGATCAAGAAGAGATGAAAATGCAAGTTCATTTTAATTTCCAAAAGAAGAGATTTTTTTTATGAGAACAATAATAAAAAATGCAAGGTTGAAAAAAGGTGGAAAGAGAATTCAAATAATGGAAAAATAAATACCGTATTCTCCAATTACTCCTTTTTGGTTAATCCTTTCCATGAAATCACCAGGGAACTCAAATTGAAAAGTTATTTGGACAAGAAGTAAACAAGAAATGGATTCTACTTGTTCGCAAAAAAATTTGTTGAGTGAACAAATCGTGGGTTTCTTACCAACGCTATGGGATTCTAAAATCCCTTTACTTTAACAATGTAGCTCCATGTTATTATGTGTGGATGAAATAAACTCTGTGGGTGGCCAAAAGGTCGGGGATCCAACAAGAACACTCCACTAATCATGTGGAAAGGCTTGCAATTTCTTACAAGAGATGAAACTTGCTTGAAAGGGGGAAAAGGGGAGTGGGAAGAAAGAAAAGAGGGATTAACGTTGTAGGTAGAAAATCAGATTCCTACAACTATTAACCAAAAGTTACCATCACACATATTTGTAGGAAGAAAAATAATGCTTCAACACTAACGATGAGAGGAAACCATGCATACAAAGATGCACACATTCATACATATGAGAAAATGATTTTTTTTCCTTAATTAGTATTTCAAGTAAATGTGTGCATAGTTTGGGAAAAGAGGAAACATGTGCAAGAAGGTGAGAAGTGCAAGAAAATGTAGCTTTATTTCTGTGTAGTGATTAATAAAAGCTTCAATTAATCTACTCTAATTCACAATGTTACTAGAGTAGAAGTTCTCCAAAAATTCAAAATTTTAATCCCTTGGAATGAAGAAGCCATCCCAATTTTTACACTTTGAACTTGACCCTTCACATCCCTCATATGAATTTGCATTTCCATATTCCATTTTTGACCTTTCGTTCTCCATGAATTAAGAATTTCTCTTATAATTGTGAGAAAATAATTTTACAAATCTAAAATAGGTCACTTAAGTGAATATGAAAAAATACAATGATTATGCTCAACGAAGAATTAGAAATGAGATAGAAAGAAGAGGGGGATAAAGGGAGAAGGAGAGGGAAGAATATGCTTTGCAGCATGGATGAAGAACACTCTATCTTTGATGAAAATTAGCTCCACTAATTAGTTGGTGAAACACCGGTTACGAACCTTTGAACCATGAGAAAACTCCTCCTTAACAATCCATGAAAGATTGACACAATTCTTTACAAAATGCACCCATGATGGTCATCCTTGAAAACTGATTTCTAAACCTCTTTATCTCATTGAGCTCAACTCGACCAACTTACTTCAAATCACCCAACCATGAGTTATGGTGATGAATCCACCTATTGCACCTTGCGATGCTCAGTCTTGCTTCTAATCAAAAAAATTATGCATTAATACCTATGGGAACGATAAAATAAATTGTTTGGGATATGAAACCATATTAAAAACTATGAAGATGATAAAAATCAGCGAGATAGCTTAAACATGAGTTTACTACAATTTTTGTACACGAAATTAGAACTTTCTATTTTTAGTCATCGAGATCCAGGAGCTGCTATTTTGGGAAATTCTTCTTTTTGGGTTCTGAATTTCACCTTTTGAACTTTATAGCACATTCCATCCTCTTATGTTGTTGATGCATTGTTATTTTTAGCACATATATATTTTTAGCAGTTTTATTTTTCGAGACCTGTTATTTTGGGAAAAAATTTCATTTTTGCCATGTTTACCATTTTACACCTTCTTTGATTTTCCTGAGTGATCTGATCTTTCAATTCATCGGATTTACTATTTTTATCATGAAGAAGAGGAAAAAATACACTATTTTTAGAAATTGGGAAAAATTGCCTCAGTTTGCGATGGGAAATACATTTTTGGATTTGGCTCGTCGTCACAATCTTGTGCTCCAGATTTCACTTGGTTTCACTCACCAAAAAGATTAGAAATAAAAAACTAAATGTTTTCCTGGTGAAGATTCAAACACGTAGCTACCATGGAATCCATTAATGGAGTCTTGAGTTTTTTGACAGGGTATTTTCCACCTCCAATTGCAATAAAGCAAACTCCATCGGGATATGTTTTTCTCCTAGATTTTGCGTGTAAAATTTTAGCTTCACTCGCTTACCACATTAATGGGAAATCAAAGTATAAGAAGGTAGGGAACAAAATGGAGTTTTTGTTCTATTTAATAATAGAAGTCATCATTTTATATTTTTTTCATCTTGATGGCCTTTGAAAATAGAGAAGTCTGCAATAAACCTCACTTTAATTTGTGCTCGGATTGTGAGATATGAACATTTCATTGTTTTGGTTCATGAGGGTTTATAGAAATGAACAAACATGGTGGAGATAAAATAACATATTATTGATGTTATTTCAGTCCTTGAATTGTAGTAATAATGGAGGGAAGAATAAATCGGAGGGGTAATGGAGGTTTGCAAGTTCTCTAGAACTTTCTTCTGGTGGTGAGTTTCACAGGTAATAATGGAGAAACAACACGACAATTAGTTTTTGTAATTTTTGTCTTTCCAAAGCTTCATACAAGGTTCATTTTAAGAGACTAGTGAATATCCTCGAACCGTTTCATGGGAAGGAAAATTTTTTGGGGGTCCAACAGCAAAATTTTAACCTGATTTTTAAGTGGTGTGATATAAGGCTGCATACACGTGACAGGATATTTGATGTTGCATGTCAACAAGGTTGTTGATGTGTGTCAATGAACCTCACTGACATGCATCGATAACCTTGTTGATACATATCAACAAGGTTATTAACATGCATCAGCGAGGTTCGTTGATGCGCGTCAACAACCTTGTTGATGCGTGACAACAAATCTTCTATCATGCGTCTGCAGCTTTTTCCCTATGCTCGTGTGACAACAAAATCTCCATCTCACACATCAACAAACTCTTTGTCATACGTCTACTTCCTCCACACTCCTATTGCGCATCAACAAATTCTCCTGTCACACATCAACAAACTCTTTGTCACATGTCCAAGCCTCTAACCTCTTGTCGCGCATCTCGTAACCGCCACCCTCTTGTCGCGCATTTATTGTACTTGATAATACATATGCCCCCAGGTGGTATGAGTGAGCTAGTAGTGTTCTACCTAGTGAATAATCTAGGATTATATAGGGGATATTTTCAAGGGTAGGTGAAGCTGACCCCTAAAAAAATTAAACTATAATTTTTAGGTGAATAGGTCACTGACCCACGCCAGAAAATTCACCTTTTCAAATTTTTCAAAAATGGAATATTCGCCATATTACAAATATTCGCCACTAAAATTATCCCTCGGCTTCATGGACTTGGGAAAAAAATTCCCATTTGTACCTTTTCTAAAGGTATGAAAGGGACATACATTTACACATCGCACTGAGGTTGCGACACTTGGTGATCATTTGCACAAAGGAGAGGAATGGCTCCGACTAGCTCCTAGGGGTTGAACCGGTGATGTGGAGGGTACTATGGGTGATTTGATGGATAAAAGGGTTGGGAACATTTTCATGTCCCTTTTCCAAAGGGATGAATAGGTACAAATAAAATGCCATAGGCTTGTGGAGCTGACATGTGTCCACTTCAAGAGTTGGTTATGTGCGAGAGCTTACCTTGAGGCCAACTTACAATGATGCTATCTTGAGCTCCTAGATAAGTTTAAAGGTTAAATTTTATATGAATTTGACTAAAAAGGCCATCTAAATCCAGCGGTAGGGGACTCATCTCTTTCTTCCTCAAATTTTCCCCTGAAAAATTGGATTTTTTCTTGCTCCATGATTGAGCATGTGAAAAACTAGATATAAAAATAACACCTAGGTGTTTTGAAAAATATGATTGCACAATCTTGTATAAATATTAATTTCATTTCTTATGATGTTTTATTTAGCTCCAAAATCATTATATAACTCTTAGAATTTCTTCTTGAAGATCAATTTCTTCCTTAACATTGTAAATTGCTTAAGCCTTTCGATGAACCTACCCCGAAACTTCCAAATCTTCCCAAAATCTTCCAAAATTATTTCCTTGATATTCTTAGCACTTTAATTCATCTCCATGTTGAATTTTTATTATTTGTTCCACTCTAGTGTAGGTGTTAGCATACGGTTGTACGAGATAATATATCCGATCTAAGCATACATGCAAATAAAAGTGGATATTCTACGGAAGAAATATACAAAACAAGAGATATAAATAAACACTAGATTTAACGTGATTCACCCAATGTGGGCTACGTCCATCAAGAAACAAGCCAATCTATTATCCGAAGATTTGATAATATATACAATGAAGATTTACAATCATACCTCTCGGATGTATAGTACTTTCTTTCTTTCAAGCTTTTGCTTCATCTCCAAGAATTCTCTCTCACAAAATTTTACAAGTTCTTCTTAGTTCTTTTTCATTCTTAATTCTAAACCCTATCTTTCATGCATGTTTAGCCTTTTATAAACTTAGGGAACTTAGGCATGCAATTGGCAATCAATAGATCTACTTTAATGCTAAAAATAGATCTAATTCCTGAGAGTTAATTAAAACACTCTCGTATAGGTAACCTATGTCGGTTCCTCCTTGCCTGTCCGATGCCGACTCCCCTTAACCAATGTCGATTACTATATTTTCCAGTAAGTTTCACATTGCATGCTAAACTGAAGTAATTGATCTCCACAACTCAACATCCAAGGGGTTGCATTAGTCCTGGGAAGGCCAGTGGTAGCCCTTCCCAAAATTGCTCAAAATTGACATTCATCACGAGCTCATAAAATCACCTTAGGGGGACTGAATTTTCTTTCCTAAATCACATAAGGGATTAGATGTACATCTAATTGAGGACCATTACATGGAGTGAGTAAGGCTTGGTGTTAAGTATAGGTAGACTTGGGTTTCTTAGAAAGGAAAAATTTGACACATGGGTATCATTGTCATGCTTAAAAATTGGAAATTTTCTTATTGCACATTTTCATTACAACATTTAGCTCTAGCTTGGGGACATGGCATGGACTAAGCATAGTGAGGACATGACATGAGGAATCCCAAAATCTCAAGTTTTAACATATTGATCAAGACCTTATCGATTGGGCTTTATGGATTCATTAGAAAGATAGGCTACACAACTTTCCTTATTCAACACCCACACCCACACAAACAAAAAAATTGAAGGAAACACACCAGAAGGGGAAACAACACACAACAAGAAAGGGAAATTATATATAGGGGGAGGGATATTTACAGAGGTGGGAAATAATATACACATACCGGTAATGGGTTGGGAAAAGTACATGCCATCATGGAATAAATGACTGAAGTGTGATGCTTGAGACACAAATACTGTTATCAGATCAAACCATGCTCTTGTGATGGATTCACATGGCTTGAGAAGAATAATACCAACCAAGATTCCATCTTCATATTGATACTGCATCGAGAATGTTCTCGCACTCACATAATACTTTGTAACTTTCTTAAAAATCTTCCATCTTGATGCTTCTGCTTAACGTCCTACGATCATGGTACCTAATCTTTCCATATCTTCAAGAGTGGAAAAATATTTGTCCTCAATAAATTGCCACTTTAAATCATCTCTTACATCAGCACGGTACTCGGAAAGAGTGAGAGAAAAATGATTTCCCTTCCATTCGATAACTTCTTTGAACATCCCGCTTTGTTGTTATGAGCAAGTGTTTTCAATATCCATCTGCTCGAGGCTTATCTTGATATCATTCTCAAAATTACCACCATCAATTATTTCATAGATGCATTCTTTACCCTCTTGTGTATTTTTCCATATGAATTCTTTTTATGCATTGGTGAAGTAGTCGAGAGGTGGCTAAAATTAGACGACTTCACTCAAATTACAAAGAACCTTGCAACTTTTCACTTTTCTCTGAACAAATTTCTTCAATGCATGTCAGATCACTATTCTCTCTATTATCTTCCTCCATGAAAAAAATTATTTTCAAGATTGAGGATATTCAAAAGAGATTCAAGAACCTTCCTCCTTTTGCATTCACGAACCTCTTCACATTGTGTAAAAGAGAAATAATTTCTTTCACATTCACTCTCATCCAAAAATGCATTAGGGAATTCATCAAACTCATCTAATTACTTTGTTTCAACATAAAACATTCGCATGTCAAAATGAGAAACATAAATAAATTCACACTTGTCTTGTATCTCCATAGCCCGAGTCAAGAGTTCAAGATTGAGTTGAGGATCTTCCTTTTTTCCACATCCTTCAAGAGGTTTTGCACAGATGGTTCTTATAAGATCACCATAGGCTCATCTTCATTTTCATTGGGAGAATCATCATGTTGTTCCATCAAGAGATGATTGAAAATCTTATCCATCTGCGTCCATGATTCATTTGGCACATCTTCATTCACTCCTTCCATGTTTTTGTTTCCCATAGTTCACTTTCTTATAAGCACGGGCATACTTGATTCATGACACCTTATGAAAAGGAGAAGAGGTCCATGATTTGTGGGAATGGAACTCCTTCGAGCTCAAAATCTATATCATCCTCTTGATGGGACCATGTTGAAGAAATAATGTGGGAAGAACTTTCAACGTTATCCTAATCATCCATTATTGAATCCTCTTGTTCAGATGGATAATGAGAGACTTCATACTCACCGTGATGATAATTTTGCTCCTTGGGTGAGAAGAGATTGTGTTCAATTTGCTCATTATTCTTGGCTTCTAAATGGAAGTGAGATTCTTCCATCGATTTTCCATGATTGAATCGGGAAAAGAATATAGTTCTTCTACTATCTCTAATTCTCCATTCAATATTTCTTCATCACTTGAAGGATAAAACATGAAGGAACATCATCCATGATCATCTTAAATTTTCCATATTTGGTCCATGATGTATGATTGATCTCGGGTGCTTTTTCACATATCTCCATTTTTCATTAATCATAAGATCATAATTTAAAAAGGTGATTATTCATGCTTACCTCGAACTCATCATCTTGTATTTCTTCATCATTGGTGGATTATTCAAAAGGCATTGAATCATCCATTAAGCAACAAGAGTCTTCCTTTATTGAATATATTATCCCCCTATGGGTTATGCCTCGAGCTAGAGGGAATTATTGAATGATGGTTCTATCTTCATGTCTTCTACCGCTTCCTCCATGATGTTGATTTAGATTTCATCGGAAGGTTCCATGATAAGATCTTCTTTAGGAGCATCCAACAATCTTCTGGGAATTAACACCTCGTAGTAAGGACAATAGTCGAGATATTATTGAGTTTCTTCATTGTTGATAACATGAACCGATTCGAGGTGTTCTTTCCTACTTTGTAGGGCCAAAGCATACCGCCAAATTCCATGATAGGCCTTGAGGTCGAAATTCCCTTATATTATTCTCTAAATTCTTTCTCTTTCACCATATGTAATGAATTCATCAAGATATTGACATAAAAAGGGCAATGTTCTCAATTTTATAGTGAGTTGTGTGAGATTACAAAAAAATTCTTTAGTGGATCCTGCCTTTGTCTTGTCTTTCATCGTCTTCTTGAACACTAGTTTGATCTTCATTAGAAGGCTTGAGGATAGTACTTTATTCAAAAATGTTTAAGAACCTTTCGAGGATGAAAACCCTGTGGTATGAATGATCTTTGGGATCTTCCTCCATAGGAAAAATATCATCTTCTTCTTCCTTGCTATGGGCTGCTTCAAGTTGCTCGTACATCTCTTGCAAGGCTTCAACATATTTCAGAATTTCAAGGTAGATTTGGGGACTGGAATTTCCTTGCATAGTGCTCATGATTCTTTCCATATACTCAAGTTTTAAGATTCCCATTTTATCATTCCTATATGTAAGGAAATCATCCCAAGGGAGGGTGATGAAAGACATGGCCCCAATATTTTCATTCAATTGTGCATAAGTGAGAGTATTACCTTTGGCATATTCTTGAGCTTCACACCTTATCTTGTATTTTCTTTGAATACTTTCTATCATCTCCTAATTTATTCTTCATCGAAGGTTATTTTTCTTTCCTTTTGCTAGATGCAGATTATTGCTTAAAGTAGGAGTATCTTTTACCATTCTTGAATTTTATATTTCACAAATACTTGTCTAAAACCATGGCTTATCAACGATCTTGTATTATCGGTTGTGATATAATTCTTCTTCTTTCTTTATCAAAAATTGATATTTCGCTCCAATCTAGAAATTTCTTCATGGTGTAGGAAACGAACATGAAAGGGGTTCATTCCTTGATGGATTTGCCTTCAAAAATGATTTTCTTTGAAATCTTAATTTTTGTGTTTTTAATATATATAATTTTTGTATTTTTATGGGAAAAGATCCTTTTCAAGCGCACTTAGGAAAATCTCTCCCAATGGGAGTCACCAAAAACTATTGGCTAGAAATTTTATGGAGTGGACAAATCTCTAGCTTTCCTACAACCGCTTTGGGATTCTATATCCCTTTGCTTGAACAGTACAGCTCCGTGTTATTGTGTGTGGGTGAAATAAGCTCTATGGGAGGTCAAAAGGTTGGGGATCCAATAGAAACACTCTACTAATCCTATGGCAAGGCTTGCTATTTATTGCAAGATATGAAACTTGTTTGAAAGGGGGAAAAGGTGAGTGGGAAGCAAGAAAAAAGGGATTAAAATTATAGGTGTAAAATTAGATTCCTATAACCGTTAACCAAAATTTACCATCACAAATATCTGTAGGAAGAAAAAAACAATGCTTCAACACTAACGATGAGAGGAAACCATGCATATAGAGATGCACACATTCATACATCATTTAGTTAATGAAGCATGCTAATGGTAATAAAGAAACCCATAGATATAGATAGGGATCAATAATTAAGACACCCAACTCTTCTTTTAGTTAATGAAGACACCCAATCCCACGCAAATACACACAACACACACACACACACACACACACACACACACACACACACACACACACACACACACACACACACATATCTCGAGAAAACATATTTTTTTCCTTAATTAGTACTTCAATAACATTTTGCATAGTACAGGAAAAGAGGAAACATATGAAAGAGGGGGATAAGTGGAAGAAATTTTATCTTTATTTCATGTTTAGTGATGAATACAAAGCTTCAATCAAGCTACTCCAATTCACAATGCTACTCGAGTAAAATTTCTGCAAAAATTCAAAATTTGAATCCCTTGGAATGAAGAAGCCATCCCAATTTTGACACTTTGAACTTGACCCTTCACATCCCTCATATGAATTTTCATTTCCATATTCCATTTTTGACCTTTTGTTTTCCATGAATTAAGAACTTCTCTTATAATTTTGATAAAATACTTTTACGAATCTTAAATAGGTCACTTAAGTGAGTAGGATGAAATACAATGATTATGCTCAATAAATAATTAGAAAGGAGAGAGAAAAGAGAGGGGGAGAAAAGGATAAGGAGAGGGTTCTTGAATTTCATATTTCACAAATACTTGTTTAAAACCATGGCTCGATCAACGATCTTGTATTATCGATCGTGATATAATTGTTCTTCTTTGCTGTCAAAATTTGATATTTCACTCCAATCTGGAAATTTCTTCATGGTGTAGGAAACGAACATGAAATCGGTTCATTCCTTGATGGATTTGCCTTTGTTGTCCACTCAAAATTCCCGCTACGATGAAAGTAAAAATTTCAAAATTTCTAGTTTTGGTGTCTTCTCTGTTGTGCTGAAAATGTTAAAAGTCGTGAGATTGAGAAAAGTCTGCAGTTTTTGGGTCATTTTGTATGTATTTCCGGCCTGTCGGACATTTTTGTCCCAACTGTCCCAAGTGCCGAAGTGCACTGCTCTGTTCCCCGATCGGCCGAAATCCCCAAAGTTGTTCCATTTTCGGGCCTGTCTGGAAAATTTTGTCCCAACCGTCCCAAAGTCAAAAGTGCGAGTTGTTCCAATTTCGCCGAAACACCGAACCACGTACTTCGCGCCTTTTGTCCCAAGTGTCCCAAAACTTATTGTAAGTTGATCCATTTTCGGCCGATTCGCCCGAACCGCGTACTTCGCTCTTTCATCTCCCAACCTGTCCCAATTTCAAAAGTGCGAACTGTTCCATTTTCGGTCGAAGCACCCGAAGTCGCGTATTTCGGAACTTTTGGTCTCAAATGTCCCAAGTCAGATTGTGTAAATTGTTCCATTTTCAGCCAATTCACCCTAGCCGCGTACTTCAGCACTTTCATGTTCCAAGTGTCCCAAATAAAAAGTGCAAGTTGTTCCTTTTTAAAGGCCGAAACTCCCGAACCGCGTACTTCGCGCTTTCTTGTTCCAAATGTCCCAAATCAAAAGTGCAAAGTTGTTCCTTTTGGGTGAAACACCGAATCTGCAGACTTCGCGCATTTTCATCCCAAATGTCCCAAAATGCATTTGTTCTTCTCCCTGCTTTGCCCGAATCGGCCGAGCCGCGTGTTTCGCGCATTCGCGTCTCACATGTCCCAAGTGAACCTAATGCCATTCATACTTAATTTTTCCCGCTCTACCCGAATATGCTATTTTTCAAACTAATAGTTATGAATCAAATGCACATTGATCACCTTTCTCTCTCCTCAATGGCTATGTAACGAGCAAGCCACCTTTGCAATTCTTACATTGTTTCCATGCTACCCTTTCTCGAACCCTTGCAATTTGAAAACTGCGTGTGTCCCTCCTCTGAAATTCCTTTCCGAGCCTCGGTTTGCACTCTGTTACTATCAATATGAAGATCAAGATCCTGGAGGAGGCTTGAGAGAACTAAAGGAATAGTTGGCAGAGATGCGAAGCTTTCAAGACGCCGGTTATATCTCTTTCAAAGACATACACTGTCATCTTCGGACGAGACTTCGAGACATGGCCGAGACGTTAAGGAAATTCGAAAGCGGCGATTTCAAGTCGGTGGGTCCCACTCGATGGACCGGCCACCTGTCTTCTTCTCCTCATTCTTTTCTCTTCTTCCATTTCTTTTGCCGTTTTCTTTCTTTTGCAACGGATTGAGGTACGCAATTGGCGGTCCTTAATCGTTCTTGGTTAAAGAAATGGTTACTAAGAGTAATCGATTTGTAAGCTATATAATGGCCTTCCTTACGCATCATTCTAGATATCAAGAAAACATATCAAAACGAGAAAACAAGAAAAAGAGGAAGAACTTGGCTTATTTTCGAAAAGTGTAAACAGACTATAAAGAAATCAATACGTAGAAGGACTTTCCCATTCTTTGTCTATCTCGATCTCTCGTTATTCCTAAGCTTTCGTTTATTTTCTTTGTGAAGATCATTTGCCTCAAGTTCGTTAGTCTTGCTGATTGCATATTTTTTCAATCTTGCAAGCACGGTGATCTTGTATAACCAAGAAGGAACTTTGTGTCCTTGATTAATGAATCTGTGTTATGTTAAGAAACTTTGTGTTCTAGCAGATGTTATTTACAGAACTTTGTGTCTCTGAATTCCATCTTACTTATCTAATACAAATGATCTTGTTTCAAATTACTGTGACTTCGCATACATAAAGAATTACTCTGATATCTATAATTCTGCATGTTGCCTTTCTGCTCTTTCCCATACTCTTTTTCCTCAGTCCTTTTGTAATTGATGATCTTCATAGAAAACACTTTCGTGATATCCAAATTTAACCAAAAATCATGTTTTGTACTTCTAAATAAGGGAACCTCTCCCATTAAAGAGGAGGGACTTCTTGTCCCCTGACTGTTGCTCTTCTTAAAAGTCCTATTTGACGACCAACAGTTTTTGGTGACTCCGCTGGGGAAAATCACATTCCAGTTCTGTAATTTTTGATCATCCTTTGATCTCGGCGACTCCACGTTTTACTCGAGGGAGAAGGGCCTTGTATCGAAGATTCTCGGCCCAGCTTTTTGGAGCAAGAGGGTTTTCCTTTCCCTTCAACGACAAATAGAAGGACTCATTTGACAAGCACTCCACCTGTTCAAAAAGAATTCCCACGGGTGGTTTTTCTTGAATCAGCTAGCCCTAATCTTCGAGCTTTGATCCTTGCTGGTGTTACAGTTCCTCTCCAAGCCATATTTCCAAGAATGGCGGCACCATTACCATGGGGTCAACGTGTCGGGCCCCTGGCCCTTACTCAGCCTTTGCATGAGTTACCCAGAGGTAACTCGGAAGAACTTCCCTAAATTCAAAGGTGATGGAAAAGTGCATCCTGATGAACATATTGCAGCCTTCATAGTTGCATGTGGAGTTTTGGGAGTTGAACATGAAGACGTCTCCGTAAGACTGTTCGTGGAGACTTTACAAGATAATGCTGCTGATTGGTTCTATCACCTTCCGGCTGGTGCTATCACCGACTGGGACACAATGAGAACTAGATTTGAAAGCTGTTTCAAACCAGCAGAAGATGTGCATGCCTTGCTAGCCCAAATCTCTCAGATAAAGAAAGATTCACAAGAGCCCATGAGAGAATTTGTGGCTCGATTCAACAGGTTGATAAATAAAATTCCAACAAACACTCGACCTGTTGATCAAATTCAAAAATGTTTCTTTCTAAATGCCCAATCACCTGAAGTTAGTTATGCACTGAGAAGGGCTAATCTCGCAACGTTGGCTCTGGATCAAGATCTGGCTGTCAGTGTCGAAGATGATTTAATCATGTCAGGGAAGTTGAGGAGAGACCCTTCCAAATCTAAATCTGCTTCTTCTTCCTCTTCCACCCCCTGGACCTAACACCGATCTATTAGTTCGAAACTTGTGAATGATCTTACCTTGCATGAAGAAACAATTGGCTCAGCATGCTCCTTATGCAGACGTTCCAAGGAGGAATTTTCAACCCATAAACCATTTGCCTGCTTCTCAAACCAGACTAGCGCTGGAAGGACCTCCTGTTAAAGTTCCTGTCAATGCAACCTGTGAAGTTGAGGAACCAGATGATGATGAAGATAATGAAGCCTACGAAGAGCTCGTTGAAGAAGAAGATGAAGCAGATGAACTTGGGGAATCTCGAGTAAATTTCTTCACCACGGAGGGCGTCGATGATGGAGATGACTATGATGAAGTAGTAGCAGACATGAATAGCGAATCATTCGCTGTCATGACTTGAGAACAGACAAGTCAGAGGGAGAAAGTGACACAGCCCATCAAGAAATCTAAGGAGCAGTCGAAAACTATTCCTGTAATTGTGAGAAGAGGATCTCCTATCCCTACTTCATCTACACCAAAGGTGAGTCCTATTAATCCTACTACTAAAGTTTCTTCTTCTTTCTCTCCTAAAGTTGATAAGCCTAGGATCTCAAGTGATGATGGCCCTTCCACTTCTGGGTCTTTTGATATTATTGACCACCTGAAAAAGACTAAGGTCCAAATCTCAGAGGCTGAATATTATCAAACCCATCCCAAGGCTTTTGCTAAAATGATTCACTTTGTCAATTCCCACTCTAAGACCACCTCTAAAGGCCTCTTGCCCACTCCTCCTTCTGCACCACAACCTAGTCTGGTAGCCGCTGTCACCTCGCCTAATGACAAAATCAAGCCTTTTTATGTCACGCTTCTTATAGCTGGTCATAGGCTCAGTAATTGTGTCATAGATTCTGGAGCCTCAGATAATGTGATGCCTGCTAAAGTAGCTCATGCCTTAGGCCTGACCCTCACTCGTACTTATGGATCTTGCTACTCTATGGAAAGTAAGGAAGTGCCTCTGGTTGGAAGAATTAAAGATGCACAAGTGGCTTTTGTTGCTTTTCCTGAGAAGAGAGTTTTGACTACCATCTTAGTAGCAGACATTCCTCCTTCATATGGAATGTTGCTAAGTAGGAACTTCTGCAAAGATGTGGGTGGAGAAATTCAAATGGATTGGTCACATGCCCTCATACCCGTCAATGGACACATGAAGAAGCTGCTGCCTGAGAAGCAGTCTGAGTATATTGTGCAGAAAATGGATGATCCCAAAGCACAAATACTCTATGAGGATATGGGACATGGTAACTACATGATTATGTCTCCTGATGAAATTCAACCCCAAAGTATCTCCTAAAGATCCTAATGGTGTTTGGATTTTAGAGTTTGATGGAAGTTGTTCCTCAGCTGGTTCTGGAGCTGGTGTCCTGCTAGTGTCACCCGAAGGAAGCCTACACCCCTTTTCATTCAAATTGCAGTTCGAGAATACTAATAATACAGCAGAGTATGAGGCTCTCATTCTCGGATTGCAAGTGGCCAAAGAACAAGGTGTAAAGAATCTTCTGGCTCGTGGTGATGCAGAGTTGATTGTAAAGCAGGTCAGAAACCTCTTTCAAGTAAAAAATGGAAGGCTGAAACATTACCGGAATCAGGTTTGGGATTCCATTGAATTCCTTGATGCTTTCTCTATCGAAGCAAGACTAGGGAAAAGACAGCAGCAGGCTGATTCACTAGCGATCTCTGTGTCACTACTAATTCCACATCCCGATTTCTCTCAAGATAAGTTCACTATTGAGATGATACATCGACCTAGTGTACCTGATAACACACATAACTGGCAAGTTTTCAATGATGATCAACACTTGCTTTCTTTCTTGGAACTCAAGGGTAATTTCGAGCAGCTGTATTTCGAAGGAAGTGACAACCTGCCTCGTGAAAATGTGCCTTCGACAAGGCGGTTACCCAAGGAGAAGATACGAGATCAAGATGGGTGCATTAGACTCAAGGGGAATAAAATTCCTAAAGGATTGGTAAGCTTAGAGGAACTATTTGACAAACATGACAGGTATGTGAAATCTAGAGCTTCTTGGGCCTCAACAATCAGCCGAGTATGATAAGATTGATATTGGGAGTTCTAATGATCTTAAGCTAGTGAATATTGGAAAATGTTGCACAATGAGATGAAAGAAGAAAAGCAATTGATCTTCTAAGGAGGTATAAAGATGTCCTTGCTTATTCCTATGAGGATTTAAAGGCTTTCAAGCCAAGAGATATGCAACATTCTATTCCTCTCAAACCAGAATTAAACCTTTTAAGCGTAAATGCAGGCAAGACAATCCCAAAATAATTTGACACCATCTTTCAAGAAATTCAAGAAGTTGTTGAAGGCTAAAATCATTTTTCCCATTCACCATTCAACATGGATTGCAAATATTGTGCCTGTTAGGAAGAAGAATGGTGAGATCCGCATCTGTGTTGATTTCAGAAATTTAAATCAGGCTTCCTTGAAGGATAATTATCCTTTGCCTATGATGGATCAGATCTTGCAAGCGAACAGGATGATGTGAAATGTTATCTATGCTTGATGGATTCTCGGGATACAATCAGGTAGAGGTTGATACTGCAGATCAACACAAGACAACTTTCACTACTCCTTGGGGTACCTTTGCCTACAAGAGAATGCCTTTTGGGCTTATTAATGCTGGTGCCACTTTCCAGAGAGCTATGGATCTGGCTTTTGGAAGTTTGAAAGGGAAGTGTATTGTCATATATCTTGATGACTTGTGTGTTTTCTAAAACAAGGGCGAGATCATTTCGACCACTTGGAAAAAGTTCTCAACGAGATGCGAGAGAGCATGGGATCTCTCGAACCCTAAAAATCTGTTTTGTGTCACGAGAGGAAAGTTATTAGGGCACATCGTTTCCAAAGATGGTATTAAGATTGATCCTTAACGAGTACAAGCTATCTAGCAAATCCCTCTCCCAACAAGTAAAAAGGGCGTGCACTCCTTCTTCGGTAAGATCAATTTTTTTAGAAGATTCATCCCTGATTTTGCAGAGTTAACTTTGAATATTTCTCAGATGATGAAAGGGAAGCAAACATTCGGTTGGTCTTCTGAAGGAAAGGAATCCTTTGAAGGTATCAAGAGAGCTATCACTAAAACTCCAGTTTTGGCCTGTCCTGATTTTAGCAAAGATTTCATCAAATATTGCTATGCTACAGATAATACCTTAGCTGTTGTTTTGACTCAAGAAGACTATAATGAGCATGAGCTCCCAATTGCGTTCATGAGCTATATTCTAAAAGATCACGAGTTGAAATACACCATGATGGAGAAACATGCTTTTCCAAGTAGTTAAAGTGTCAGCCAAGAGTTTCGCTTTACATCCTCAACTCTCATTCCATGGTATTGGTCCCAGATACAACTGTCAAGTCGATTCTCACACAGCAAGAATTTGGATCCAAGAGAGGGAACTGGGTTGCTAAGGTCCAAGAGTATGACATTGACATCAAGCCGACCAAGCTGGTTCGTGGAAAAGGTCTTTGTGAGCTCATTGCTGAAGGAGCCAAACATGAGTTGCTGGAGGAGAAAGTCGACCTTCACACTATTTTGTTCCTTAGTTCGGATTGATGAATGGTATGCCGACATCACCCATTTTCTCACCTATGGAGAATGCCCCTCTCATTTGACTGCCAAAGAAAAGAGGGTTGTTAAATTAAGGTCAGTACAGTATGTGTTGTGGGAAAACGCCTTGTTCAAGCGGGGAATAGATGGAAGATTTTTGAAATGTGTGGACAAGGAACAACAGAGAAAGTTACTCTCAGCTTTTCATGATCAGGCTTGTGGAGGGCACTATTCATCAACGGTTACGGCTCATAAGATACTCCGTGGAGGATATTACTGGCCTACCTTGTTCAGAGATGCATCCAAATGGGTTGATAAATGTGAGGCTTGTCAGACCTTTGTGGGAAGACCTAAATTGGCTTCTTTGCCTCTCAAGCCGATTGTGATTGAGGAACCATTTCAATAGTGGGGTTTGGACTTCATTGGTACACTTAATCCTCGCTTCTAGTGCTGGTCACACTCATGTGCTAACCGCCTTGCCCGACTATTTCACCAAATGGGTGGAAGCTATTCCAGATCAAGAGTACTACTTCAAGTGGTGTGCGGCTTATTAAAGAGAACATCTTGGTAAGGTATGGTGTACCTAACAAGATTGTAACAGATAATGCTTTGAATTTCTCTTTAGCTGAGATAATGGATTTCTGCTACGGACATGGCATCTCCCTGGCTCATTCTTCAGATTATTACCCTCAGGGAAATGGGCAAGCAGAATCCACTAACAAAAATCTGGTGACTATTATAAGGAAGTTAGTTAATGAGTCTCAACGAAACTGGCACAAGAAGCTCTATGATGCTCTTTGGGTAGATAGAATTACACCAAAGAGAGCTATTGGAATGTCTCCTTTTCAAGTGGTATATGGAGCGAAGCTCAACTGCGCCGATAATAGTGGAAGCTGCCCGACTTTGACCTGATGAAGGCCATTGAAGATACTAGTTTCGAGAGATGCTTTGGACAAGAGAATTATGTACATGCACAAACTGAATGAGGACAGATGGAGGTTCTTTGATAGGATATCTGTTCACCAGCAGAAAGTTAAGGTCCTGTTTGACAAGAAAGCCGAGTTCGAGAGATTTCCAAGTTGGAGACACCGTCTTTGTTATGGGATAAAAGGCATGAACCTCGTGGCAGCCATGGAAAGTTTGATTCCCCCGTGGCTCGGACCTTTCAAGATCGGACACTTTCTTGGTGAGAATTCCTTTTATCTTGATTACATGGATGGTTCTTCTCTCCCACTTCCTATAGTGGGATGTATTTGAAGTTGTTCAAGTCCTAGGTGATTAGGGAGTCCCTTTTTATATCATACACAGTGTTCTGGTTTTCCTTGCTTCTCTGTTTTTGGGTGTGTTTTCCTTTCTCCTTTTGTTTTGGTGTGTTGTCCCTGTATTGGTTTGTTTTTGACTACGTTGCCCAATGGATAAGGTACTGGTCTGCTTCACCGAGTTCATCTAAATTCTTGCCTTGTCTCATTCCTTGAATTTATGCCAAGTCATCCCCGAGAAGGAGCATTTGTTGTCCACTCAAAATTCCCCGCTCTGATGAAAGTAAAAATTTCAAAAATTCGAGTTTTGGTGTCTTCTCTGTTGTGGTGAAAATGTTAAAAGTCATGAGATTGAGAAAAGTCTGCAGTTTTTGGGTCATTTTGTATGTATTTCGGGCCTGTCGGACATTTTTGTCCCAACTGTCCCAAGTTCCGAAGTGCGCTCTGTTCCCCGATCGGCCGAAATCCCCGAAGTTGTTCCATTTTCGGGCCTGTCGGACAATTTTGTCCCAACTGTCCCAAAGTCAAAAGTGCGAGTTGTTCCAATTTCCGCCGAAACACCCGAACCACGTACTTGCGCCTTTTTGTCCCAAGTGTCCCAAAACTTATTGTGCAAGTTGATCCATTTTGGCCGATTCGCTTTGAACCGTGTACTTCGCTCTTTCATGTCCCAACTATCCCAATTTCAAAAGTGCGAACTGTTCCATTTTCGGCCGAAGTACCCGAGTCACGTATTTTGGAACTTTTGGTCTCAAATGTCCCAAGTCAGATTGTGCAAATTGTTCCATTTTTGGCCGATTCGCCTAGCCGCATACTTCGCACTTTCGTGTTCCAAGTGTCCCAAATCAAAAAGTGCAAGTTGTTCCTTTTTCGGCCAAAACTCCCGAACCGCGTACTTCGCGCTTTCTTGTTCCAAATGTCCCAAATCAAAAAGTGCAAGTTGTTCCATTTTCGGCTGAAACACCCGAACCGCGTACTTCGCGCATTTTCGTCCCAAATGTCCCAAAATGCATTTGTGCATCTTCTCCCTGTTTACCTTGATCGGCTGAGCCGCGTGTTTCGTGCATTCGCGTCTCACATGTCCCAAGTGAACCTAATGCCATTCATACTTAGTTTTTCCCGCTCTACCCGAATATGCTATTTTTCAAACTAATAGTTATGAATCAAATGCGCATTGATCACCCTTCTCTCTCCTCAACGGCTATGTAACGAGCAAGCCACATTTGCAATTCTTACATTGTTTCCATGCTACCCTTGCTCGAACCCTTGCAATTTGAAAACCTGCGTGTGTCCCCTCCCTCTGAAATTCCTTTCCGAGCCTGGTTTGCAGCTCTGTTACTATCAATATGAAGATCAAGATCCTGGAGGAGGCTTGGGAGAACTAAAGGAACAGTTGGCAGAGATGCGAAGCTTTCAAGACGCTGGTTATATCTGTTTTCAAAGACATACACTGTCATCTTCAGGACGAGACTTCGAGACATGGTTTGAGGCGTTAAGGAAATTCGGCGGCGGATTCTAAGTCGGTGGGTCCCACTCAGTGACTGGCCACCTGTCTTCTTCTCCTCATTCTTTTCTCTTCTTCCATTTCTTTTGCCGTTTTCTTTGCAACGGATTGAGGTACTGCAATTGGCGGTCCTTAACTGTTCTTGGTTAAAGAAACGTTACGAAGAGTAACTGATTTGTAAGCTATATAATGGCCTTCCTTACGCCATTCTAGATATCAAGAAAACATATCAAAATGAGAAAACAAGAAAAAGAGGAAGAACTTGGCTTATTTTTCGAAAAGTGTAAATGAGACTATAAAGAAATCAATACGGAAGGAATTTCCCATTCTTTGTCTATCCGATCTCTCGTTATTCCTAAGCTTTCATTTATTTTCTTTGTGAAGATCATTTGCCTCAAGTTCGTTAGTCTTGCCGATTGCATATTTTTTTCAATCTTGCAAGCACGGTGATCTTGTATAACCAAGAAGGAACTTTGTGTCCTTGATTAATGAATCTGTGTTATGTTAAGAAACTTTGTGTTCTAGCAGATGTTATTTACAGAACTTTGTGTCTCTGAATTCCATCTTACTTATCCAATACAAATGATCTTGTTTCAAATTACTGTGACTTCGCATACATAAAGAATTACTCTGATATCTATAATTCTGCATGTTGCCTTTCTCGCTCTTTCCCATGCTCTTTTTCCTCGGTCCCTTTTGTAATTGATGATCTTCATTGAAAACACTTACGTGATATCCAAGTTTAACCAAAAAAATCATGTTTTGTACTTCTAAATAAGGGAACCTCTCCCATTAAAGAGGAGGGACTTCTTGTCCCACGATTGCTCTTCTTAAAAGTCCTATTGACGACGACCCAAATGACCTTCAAAAATGATTTTCTTTGGAATCTTAATTTTTGTGTTTTTAATATATATATATATATTGTATTTTTATGGGAAAAGATCCTTTTCAAGTGCACTTAGGAAAATCTCTCCCAGTGAGTCAAAGTAAAAACTATTGGCTAGAAAGTTTATGGAGTGGACCAATCTCTAGCTTTCCTACAACCGCTTTGGGATTCTATATCCCTTTGATTGAAGCAGTACAGCTCCGTGTTATTATGTGTGGGTTAAATAAGCTCTATGGGAGGCCAAAAGGTTGGGGATCTAATAGAAAAACTCCACTAATCCTATGGCAAGGCTTGCAATTTATTGCAAGATATGAAACTTGTTTGAAAGGGGGAAAAGGAGAGTGGGAAGCAAGAAAAAGGGATTAAAATTACAGGTGTAAAATTAGATTCCTATAATCTGTTAACCAAAAGTTACCATCACAAATATTTGTAGGAAGAAAAAAACAATGCTTCAACATTAACGATGAGAGAAAACCATGCATACAGAGATGCACACATTCATACATCATTTAGTTAATGAAGCATGCTAATAGTAATAAAGAAACCCATAGATATAGATATGGATCAATAATTAAGACACCCAGCTCTTCTTTTAGTTAATGAAGACACCCAATCCCACCCACCCACACACACACACACACATATCGAGAAAACATAATTTTTTTCCTTAATTAGTACTTCAATAACATTTTGCATAGTATGGGAAAAAAGGAAACATATGCAAGAAGGGGATAAGTGGAAGAAATTTTAGCTTTATTTCATGTTTAGTGATGAATACAAAGCTTCAATCAAGCTACTCCAATTCACAATGCTACTAGAGTAAAAGTTCTGCAAAAATTCAAAATTTGAATCCCTTGGAATGAAGAAGCCATCCCAATTTTGACACTTTGAACTTGACCCTTCACATCCCTCATATGAATTTTCATTTCCATATTCCATTTTTGACCTTTTGTTTTCCATGAATTAAGAACTTCTCTTATAATTTTGATAAAATACTTTTATTAATCTTAAATAGGTCACTTAAGTGAGTAGGATGAAATACAATGATTATGCTCAATGAATAATTAGAAAGGAGAGAGAAAAGAGAGGGGGAGAAAAGGATAAGGAGAGGGAAGAAGATGATTTTCAGCATGGATGAAGAACACTCCATATTTGATGAAAATTATCTCCACCGATGAGTTAGTGAAACGCTACTTGCGAACCTTTAAACCATGAGAAAACTCCTGCTTAACAATCTATGGAAGCTTGACATAATTTTTTTGCACAACACACCCATGACGATCCTCCTTGACAATTTTTTTATGAACCTATTTAGCTCATTGAGATCACCTCAACCAACTTAGTGAGTTATGGTGATAGATCCACCTATTGTGCCTTGCGATGCTTAGTCTTGCTTCTAAACATAAATTTGATGCCTCAAGACCTCTGAGAAGGATAAAATAACTTGTTTTGGCTATAAAAACATCTTGAAACTTTGTGAATATGATAAAAAGTAGCAAGATAGCTAAAACCAAAGTCTTCTACAACTTTTTATACCGAAACTCGGAACTTTTTTTTTAGCCATCGGGATCCTGGAGTCTGCTATTTTGGGAAATGCTTCTTTTTGGGTTCTAAATTTCACCTTCTAAATATTATAACACACTCAATCCTTTCATATTATAGATGCAATGTTACTTTTAGCACATTTCTATTTTTAGCAGGTTGATTTTTTAAGACTTGCTATTTTGTGAAAATTGTCATTTTTACCATGTTTACCATTTTACACCTTTGATTGTCTTATGTGATCAGATCTTTCAATTCATCGGATTCACTATTTTTAGCATGAAGAAGAACATAATATTTTATTTTTATAAAGTGGAAAAATAGCCTCACTTTATGACAGAAATACATTTTGGATTTGGCTTGTCATCACGATCTCGTGTTTCAAATTTCACTTGGTTTCACTCACTGGAAAGCTTAGAAATAAAACAAAAAAATTGTCTGCAGTGAAGCTTTGGACATGAACTACCATAACAGCCATTAATGGAGTCTTGAGTTTTTTTACGGGGTATTTCCTGACAATATTTGCACTTGTGCAAAAATGCGAAACTCGAAACTTCATTACGATGGATGGCATTGGTTAAGTGAACCTAACTAGGGAATAAATTATAGTATTATTATGTTTTCAGTTGCAAAAATTGATGATTACACATAATTTGCATCTATGTGTGTTGTTACAAAATGTAACAAACCACATAGTCTACAATTCCATGTTTATCTTCAACAAAAGAACATAAAATCCCTAAGGACAAATGTATTAGCTTGATGAAGACCAGAATTACAGAATAAGTGGAGTGTTAACTTTTGGAAAAGTAGACAGAGTTACAGATTATAGTAATTGGGAGTTCATTATTAAAGTTGCAGATATTTTAAAGTTCTTTCCTTCATGATTAAGTACATCCAATTATGTTATTGAGTTGTTTAGTTTGTTATACAATCCATACATCAAACTGAAAATGTAGAAAGAAGTACACAACTCAGTTCCAAAATTTGATATTTTATTCATAAAGGATTTAAATGTTTCCCACACAAGCTGTGGGATGTAACTCAAAATAAATTCATAACTACTGAAGTAGAAGGTACATGTGCATGAAAATAAAAGTAAAGGAGTATGAAAAAACCCATCATTGCCTTGAGTTTATTTCATCTCCATTTCTCCACTTCCAACTCTAGCTTTACTTCATCTTCATCCTCTCTATCCATAGTAACAATTGTACTTGAGAAAAATAAAAGGGAAAGATTTCCAGTCACGAGTTCAAGGTTAATCCATATTCATGTAATATCTAATTTCATGCAAATGGATCTCCTGACATCAGGAGGTATGAGTTACATGCATAAGATACATCAGAGAAAAATACAAAATTGATAAGAGCAAAGTATTCTACATCAGCGTATATGATTCCCATAATCATTTCAGAAAAGGAAAGATAAAAGTAAGAAAACTATAGAACATGAGAGAGGCCAAAAAGCCTAATGTTTTCTAACTATTTTACCTAAATGTGCAATTGTAAGTAAGAAGAAGGAAATAAACACTAACTATTGTTTACATATCAGAAGTATTACATTATGCAATTTGAACCCAAAAAGTACATTTATTTCAGTTTAGACTAAAGGATGAATATACAAAGATATAACTATACTAATCCATAAAAGAAATGCAAGTTTAGTAATGCAGATTCTAACAAATGGAAAAACATTCATAAAAGTGCTAGTATTCAATAAAGATCAAGCCTCAGGTTCTCATTCCAGAGGTTAGGAAAAGAATATAGAGTTCCAAGTAAGCCATTCTCATGTGCATCTTTTATCAAAATCAAAGCTAACTAATTCCAAGGAGCATAAGCGAGATCATATATCATAGTGGACACAAGTGTACATTGAAGAAACATTCAAATTCTAAAAGTATGATGTATTAGATGCATAAAGATCGAGATCGAGTAGTTCCAAGAAAGTAAAAAAATAAATATCAACATCTAATTGTAAGCTTTCAGCTACATTATGAAGATACAAGTGACAGGACTAGTAATCATTGTAGAGTCGGGGTGTTAATTACAGATTTCATCACCTAAAGGTGAGCAATAGACCTTAAGTTATAACACATAATATTTGAGTTACATCTTAAAGATAGAAGCAATGATACAACATATAGTGGAAATAATTTCTAGAATTATGGAAAAATTCTATAGGCTTTCAAGAACAAAAAAAAATTCTGAAAATTCGTGCAACAAGATGCTAGTTTGAGTAAAAAGGATTTGAATTATGATACTATAGAAAAAGGCCATCAATGCAAGCTACAATGAATCACAAAGTTCTAAGCAAATAGTTATAGAAAGCCATCAAGGTAGAAATGGGTATATAGTCAAAGATAGTCATTGTTCCAAAACAACAGAGAACAACCATACACCAAAGCAACATAAGGAATTCTCAAAGAGTTAAAATGTAAATTCTCTTCTATTCATATGTTCCCAAATTTGTGTTATAAACCAAGAAATTTTAATAAATAGTGGAGCTACCAACAACCCAAATTAAGTTCCATCGTAGTAATTTGTTGCGGGAACAAACAAGGAATGATCGATGACAAAATTACAGAGACCCATATCGAAATATTATCGATCAAAGACAAAGTAATCTTCCAAAGTATTAAGGATTCAATGCATTCAGGAGAAGGTCTTCATAGACTTATTATGATAGAAATAAGCAACCCAGATGGAGTCTTTAATAGTTCAAATGAACAACAATAGTGACATGTGAACACATATCCTATTAAGAGCCCTAACATGAAATATAAAGAAAGGACACAACTCAAGCACAAACCCAAAATAATGGGAAAATACAAGTGAATGTAAATCATGATTGAGAACTCCCAAAGGATATACATGGAAGGTTAGATTCTTCTCTCAAGGTTACGAGGAGGCCGAATAAGAAATCAAAATAGGTATAAACAGAGTACGAAGAAGCTCGGATTATATCAATGGCCAACTTACTATTATCACGAATCATATAATTTTACATTGAAGTATGAAACAATAAATACAAAAAGCTTGATGTTCATCATCATGGCTGAGAATAAGTACATCCTAAAATCACGAAACGTAAACACAGGAAAAGCACAAATGGTTTTTGCAAAAAAACAAGGGTTTTAGATATACCCATTTTGGTTGTATAATACATAAGTAGATAACAGTGAGACCGTTGAACCCAAAAGCTTATATCGATAACAACAACCAACTCGAAAGTATCAAATTCATTAGAAAAAGGAAAACCTAGATCTTCATCCATCATGGCTAAAGGAACAATCGGGGCCTCCCAATTTTCTAGAGATCTTCAACTCATGGCACCCATTTGAACACGGATCGAGCTCGAATATAATAAAATATGAGTAATATTATCAAAATCCTAATCTTCAAATAATGGCAAAGATAGTACTAAGATCACGAAAATAGTAAAACAAAATCTTAGAAGCATAAATAAGAAATAGGCTCGAAGCTTCAAACCAAGTTGTGTGAAATTTTCAGCATAAAATAGAGAAATAATGGAGCTCGGATTTTTACAATTTCTTACCAATTTTCACAAATGAAGACCCTTAGAGAGAGACATAGAGGGCTCAAAATCTCACAAGTTCATTTTGCAAGCATTGTACAGACAGGAGAAACCGAATACCCTTCACGATGACCCAAGTTATTTATGCCAAAAAGAGATTTGAAATACAAAGAACCAAGCTCAAAAGCATCATTCATGGTGTCAAGGAAACATTTTTCCGAGGGCTTCACCCTTGTTATTCAAAAATAATTTTGAATGGATAATAGGGTTATCGAGTTCTTTCACTGACCCTACACTCAAAAAAAAAAAAATTCCTAACTCATCCAGAGTTAAAGGAATTGAATTCGACGGTAGAAATATAAAAGTACAAGATCATATGATGAACATCGAAAACTACCAACTTACCACAATTGCGAGAAACTTTACCGTGGTAGCATAATGCACGTTTGTCAAAATCACAACAAACCCTAATCGGGGTTAAATTCAATCTTCACAAAATTACAATGGGTCAAGTATTCATTGAGGGGGCACCAACCCCTTAATAATCCAAATCATCACATTGACCTTACTAAGGTCTTAAACCGTATAGTTTCAATTTGTGAAAAGTGGTGATAATCATTAATCAAAGGCCCGAAAACTATATCATTGGCAATAGTTTTAAACAAAATGGACCAAAGACCATGATAAAGGTGACGAATAATTGAAAAGGGAAAATTTTAATCACCTTCGTTAGTCAAAGCTATGATGCATGCCAATAATCAAATTAAAGTACCGAAAGTGTAACAAAATAAAAGGTGATTATAATCAAACCAATGGTAATGATTTCTTAATCATATTGTATGCCATGGTTGGAGAAAACAACACATGGAATGTTGGCAACAACATGATGTAGCATGGAACAGAGCATTATTTTCATTTGCACAGGAGTCAATTTTACATGTGACCACAAGAAGACAAAACAGATGTCGAGCATCGTAACCAAAGGTGCTCCCTATCAAGATGGATGCTTGGGTGAATTATTTTTCCAAGTATTGCAAATAAAGGAGTTAATTTTTCTCACACATAGAGAGAATTATTTTTGCATGTATATACAAAGGGGAAACATTAAATAATGTTAAATTTATCTTCGCAATTGGACAAAGTTTCAAGTGTCACATTAGACATATTGCATGCACATTAGAGAAGACTTACATAGCAAGCAAGGGCTATTATTAGCCGAATTATTAATCCTAATTTATTAAAAATAGAACAATTAACTGCAGTTTTAGTGGGATGTATTTTTGTAATCAAGGATATTATTCCTCATTGTATTAGTATGTTTACATCTTATTCCATTATTTATTAGGATAAAGGATAAAAATAGGATGCATGGGCGAGTATAATTTAAGCCTATTTTTAGGAAGGATGTGATGAATAAACTTGCTATATATTGTGTGCAAATTGAATGGCACAAGAAGGAGGAATTTTTTTGGGATAAGAGTGCTAAAGCATATTTTTCCAATTTTTCCCTTTGAATGAGAATTGATTTATTCCTTTCCAATTATTTTGTGTTGTGTATACCTTATTATTTCTTGTGAATGTTAAATTCCCTGATTAATCATCTTACCTTGCTACAAATTTAGTAATTTCTACATAATATTAGTGTGCATCTTTATCTTAATCAAAGACAACACGTATAGGAAAACATGCCAAACATGGGGTATTGTTTGAAGGGTATTACTTTATTGATGGCTTTGTTGTAAATTTTTTCGTAAGATAATCCATTTTTGAAATGATCAATGACAAAATTACAGAGACCCATATCTGAAATATTATCGATCAAAGACAAAGTAATCTTCCAGAGTATTAAGGATTTAATACATTCAAGAGAAGGTATTCAGAGACTTATAATGATAGAAATAAGCAACCCAGATGGAGTCTTTAACAGTTCAAATGAACAACAACGGTGGCATGTGAACACATATCCTATTAAGATCCCTAACATGAAATACAAAGAAAGGACACAACTCAAACACAAACCCGAAATAATGGGAAAATATAGTGAATGTAAATCATGACTCGAGAATCCCAGATCTAGGCTCTAGTTAGAAAGGGTATCCACGGAAGGTTAGATTCTTCTCTACGAAGGTCATGAGGATGTAAGAATAAGAAATCAAAACAGGATAAACTCGAGTATGAAGAAGCTCAAATTATACCAATGGCCAACTTACGTATCGCAAATCATATAATTCTACACTACAGTATGAACCAAAAATTACGAACAATTTCGATGTTCATCATCATGGTTGAGAATAAGTACAATGCAAAAGCATGAAACGTAAAGCCGTGAAAAGCACAAATGGTTTTTACACAAAAACAAGGGTTTTGAATATACCCATGTTGGCCATACAATAAAAAAAGTAGATAACAGTGAGAACACTGAACCCAGAATCTTATATCAACAACAACAACCAACTCCAAAGTATCAAATTCATTAGAACAAGGAGAACCCAAATATTCATCCATCGGGGTGAAAGGAACAATTAGGGCCTCCTAATTTTTCTAGTGATCTTCAACTCATGGCACCCATTTGAACATAGAGCAGAGCTCAAACATAATAAAATTTAAGTAATTTTATCAAAACCCTAATCTTTAAATAACGGAAAAGATAGTAATAAGATCATAGAAATAGTAAAACAAAATCTCAGAAGCACAAATAAGCAATAGGATCAAAGCTTCAAACCAAGTCAGTGTGAAATTTTTAGCGTAAAACAGAGAAATAATAGAGCTCATATTTTTGCAATTGCTTACCAATTTTCACAAATAGAAGACCCTTGGAAAGATCCATAGAGGGCTTGAAAAGCTCACAAATTCATTTTGATAGCATTGTACAGGGAGAAACCGAATACCCTTCACGAAGACCCAAGTTATTTATGCCAAAAAGAGATTTGAAATACAAATAACCAATCTCAAAAGCATCATTCATGGCGTCAAGGAAACATTTTCTAGGGCTTCACCCTTGTTATTCAAAAATAATTTTGAATGGATAATAGGGTTATCGAGTTCTTTTACTTGACCTTAAACTCAAAAAAAAAAATTCTAACTCATCCAGAGTTAAAGGAATCGATGGTAGAAATCCAAAAGTAAAAGATCGAGACGGTGAACATCAAAAACCGCCAACTTACCACAATTGCCAAAAACTTTACCACGGTGAGCATAATGTACATGTGTCAGAAATCACAACAAATCCTAATCAAGGTTAAATTCAATCTTCATCGAAATCATAATGGGTCGAGTCATCATAGAGGGGGACCAACGCCATAATAATCCAAATCATCGCATTGACCTTACTAAGGTCTTAAACCGTATAATTTCAATTAGTCAAAAAGTGGTGATAATCATTAATCAAAGGCCTGAAAACTATATCATTAGCAATAGTTTTAAACATAATGGACCGAAGACCATGATAAAGGTGATGAATAATTGAAAAGGGAAATTTTTAATCACCTTCATTAGTCAAAGCTATGATGCATGCCAATAATCAAATTAAAGTTCCGAGTGTTACCAAATCAAAGGTGATTATAATCAAACCAATGGTAATGATTTCTTAATCATATCAGATGCCATGGTCAAAGAAAAGAACTCATGGAACAATGTCAACAACATGATGTAGCATGGAAAAAAGCATTATTTTCATTTACACAAGAGTTAATTTTACATGTGACCACAAGAAGACAAAGCAGAGATGTCAAAGATCGTAACCAAAGGTGCTCCTATCAAGATGGATGTATGTGTGAATTATTTTGCCAAGTATTGCAAATAAAGGAGTTATTTTTGCTCACACATAGAGAGATTTATTTTTACATGTGTATATAAAGGGGCAGAATTAAAGTATTCCAAATTTATCTTTGTAAGTGTCACATAAAACATATTGCATGCACATTAGAGAAGACTTACATAGCAAGTAAGGGCTATTATTAGCCAAATTATTAACCCTAATTTATTAAAAATAGAACAGTCAACTACAATTTGAGTGGGATGTATTTTTGTAATCAAGGCTATTATGCCTCATTGTGTTAGCATGTTTTTATCTTATTCCATTATTTATTCAGATAAAGGATAAAAATAGGATTCATAAGGCGAGTACAATTTAAGCCTATTTTTAGGAAGGATGGGATGAATAAACTTGTATATATATTGTGTGCAAATTGCAAGGCATAAGGGGTGGTAATTTTTTTGGGATAGGAGTGCTAAAGCAAATTTGGCCGCTTTTCCCTTTGAATGAGAATTTATTTATGCCTTTCGAATTATTTTTGCGTCTTTGTGTATACCTTATTATTTCTTGTGAATGTCAAATTTTGTGATTAATCATCTTTACCTTGCTGCAACTTTAGTAAATTCTACATAATATTAGTGTGCATGTTTATCTTAATCAAAGACAACACGTATAGGACCAGATGCCAACATGGGGTATTTTTTGAAGGGTATTACTTGATTGATGGGTTTGTTGTAAATTTTTTCGTAAGATAATACATTTTACTATCCCATGGTAGTAACTTATATACTATATATTCTATTCATCAAAGCTTGTATGGGATCATTATGAGGTTGAACATTTTTCACGGAAGGTTTCATTTTTCCAAATATATAAGAAATTGATTGGTTTTATTGTTATGGTAAAAGAGGATTTTCAAAGGGGAAGGTTACTTGGTCCACCATAAGTTGGCTGAGAACCTAATGGTTGTGATGAAGAATAGATATATTGTAGGATTGAGTGAAAAAGTGTTGAGGAATGGTTAAGGGTTGTGAATTTTATTGAGCGGGAATGTAACCATACTACAAGACACCGGTCGTTGGTTCCAGTTGTGAGAAGGGATGAGGACTAGTGATAAGACTTATATTAATAGGTGGTAAAGAGGTGGGGATGAATATAACCAGGTTTTAGATTATGGATGAGGACTACCGAGAGCTCATGGGTGGGATGTGACCAAGGAGCTCATAGAATGAGGCACACCAGAGGATTCTATCAAGAGAGGGGGAGAAGTGGAAGCCATTTGGCTTATTATAAGATCGATGTCGTTTCAACGAATCGGTAACAATCCATGGTCGATTAACACCGATTTAGGTTATTAGCACCGATTTTGGTTTTTTAGGAGAATGGTTGAATTTAGCTCCAACCATATCCTTTTCGAGAGTTTCAGAATTTATAATTGTTTGAATTTCCTTAGGCTCATGGGGAGTTTTTGGGGGTTAGGGTTGTGTAGGTTATTTTTTAATTTGTTTTTGTTTATTTTGTTTTTACATGTCGTAAAATGGTTAATATAGGTTGGTAAAAGGGTAAAGTGACTGTGTGGTTTTTCTTAAGATGTGTACACATGCGTACAAATTAGGGGCACCTAATTTTGGTGTCTACATAACTATAAAGAGATATGTGAAGAACATTTAAGTGTCATAAATATTATTGTAGAAGTGACATTCTACAAATTCTTTTTAAAATTCTACCTATCTTGTAGTTGGCCATAACATAATTCAAATAACATATTAATTTTACACGGTTAAAATTCACTTATGCTATAACACAACCAAGTGATAATTGAATCACATTATAAAGAAATTATGTTATATTCAAAATGCCTTTCAAACATTTTTTGATTCACATTTTGGTCCCCCATTTTCAAGAACATACTGTCACATCATATCAATTGTCTTTTGTCAACTTCCATAGAAATTGTTAGGTATATAATTGAGGTAGGTCCCCTAACTATGTAAATATACTAACACATTTTCCTAATTTTTTGACTATGAAGATTTATATTTAAGAGATTAGCTTACTTCATTTAAGGAGAAGAACCAACATGATAACTTGTGATATGTTTATAATGGTTATCTAAACTCATTACTTTTCATCTCATTTGAATCAAATTTATTTGATATATGATCTAAAGCTATTACAGTTGGATCATATCTTTGTATACACATAGAAGGATAAAGAATGTCACTCTAAGCAAGAAGTTGGAAAAACACTTCTAGCAAATAGAAGCATCAAAATACAAACATTGTGAAATAGTGGAAAATGAGTTGGTTTACATTTTATCATTGTTGTAGCATACCTATTCTTCATCATGATTATTATTAGCATGGATTTATAGGATTTTTTTAGTACCACTAAGTTGTATCGTGTATTTGGGATTCACAAAAATATAGAATTTTTTTAACATGCATATGGCATGCCTATATAGATTTGATGATTACACAATGAATATAAGGAGTTGTAATAGATATGGAAATATTGTAATATGTATTCTAAAATTTATCATGCATAAGACATATGGCTGCAGTAGGTTTTTCAAATCTGATTTTTGTACGACAACAATGTATTATGCACATTATTTGTATTTAACACATAGTCATAAGCCAAAGAGTTGTTTTAATGATAAACGTGGTGTATGATAATTGGTTAAGAACACTCAAGGTGAGTAGAATTTTTCAAATAACACTACTAATTTCATAAGTGCATAGCTTGAAATGTACACCACCTTTATTGAAGGTATTTTATAACATGATTTATGTTAATTGATGTAAATATATACTTGTGAGATCTAAATAAGGGAAGATAGATAAACATGATTATGTTTTTTTCCATCACATAATATGTCTTAATCATTTTTAAGTATGTACACCTAGGCATGATGATATATTGTATCTTGTTTTTCCACTATAGTAATGGATTGTAGTAGGAAAAATGATCCACTCATATTAAAAACCTTAGATTATGTGTCATAAGGGCACCACTCCACTCCATAAACTAATCATGTTATTGGTTTCAAGACCTTCTCAAGCATACATGGTCATGTTTTTATGTCATGATTCTTATCTAATCATGTTAGAAAACTATAGTAGTGTTAGCCTTATTTTGTGCATATGCAACATCTTCAAAAGTAACAAAACAAAGACTCTAATATTGTGCATGATGAGTCATTGCACTTGATACGGGAGCATAACTTGTGAAGGACATAACTATTGATCTGATCATTGAATCATCTTGAAATTTTCTAGGGTGGTAGATCTTGATTAGTAACATGTTGTGTTGACTTTCTTTAAAAAATTCTGCCATATAGGCCTATTTTTGGGGCCGAATTCTTTCATCTAGTGGTCTAAAAGTAGCTCCAAACGTTTTTTTTGCTTTTGTCTAGAACTTAGAGTTTTACTAAATTTAATAGGATCTATAGAATAAGCTGAAAGTTGGTGTGAACCTTCATTTATGAAGGAATATTTTGTACGCAAAATTTGGGGCCCATCCGAGGTGTTTTACTAGTAGGTGACCTTTGGCATTTTAGGATTTTTTAGAGATAAAGTGAAATAAGAGGAAGATTTTAATGATGTACAAGATTAGTGTGGATTTGAATGAGAAGAAAACTATTTTGAAGCTTTCACTTTTTTGCAAATAGTTTGTGTATTTTGGAGGTATTTCAACCTCTTGCAGCTGGATCAACATCAACACTTTTGTAACATCATAACCATTTCATCATTTTTATCTAATTATATACTAACATATTTTATTCATTCAAGTTGAGTATTAATGTTGGAGAAGATCCCAACAACATATAATCAATCACTTAGATAATCATAAAGAGATTTGACTTGTACAACCTTACATTTACAGTTCTAACATGTTTTCTTCTTGCTCACATGTTTTCTCTCTAACAATCATATATTTTGTAAAATATCATTCACATATGTTTTCCACATTCTATAACAAATTTAAATTATTATAAATGTGTTGTTCCTTACTACTCTTTGTAGTACGTGAATCAATGGTACTAGAGTGTACACTTCATATTAATCACTTTGGTATTAAAATTTCTATCTAAATCCTTCTTTGAATTTCATATTCCCACTCACATGAAGTCGATTACATGAAACTAGTTTTTAAACTCACAATTTACTATACCTTAATAATCTCAACCGATGGTAGACAAAATAACTTTAGAGATGCTGATTTTTAAAAATTCCAAAATTTATAGAAGATGCGTTGTAGAGGCAACGAGACAATTTTTAGTACATTACATAAAGAAGAAAATGAGAATCATATATCAATTCACTCAAAATATAGAGTGAGCTTGAGAATCTCTATGAGACTACCTATATTGTTGAATCAACCTTTTCATGATCAAACTCTATGTAAAGTACAAGTTAATAAGGACATTCTATATTGTAAGGAAAAATACATGTATATACACTGAATAATTGGCTTAACATTTTTGTTCATGTTACATGGTAAATGGATTATTTGAGAAAGAAAAGATAACCTTTTCCCTTATGAGAATTCCCTTGTCTATAAGTAAATTGTTGGAGAACTACTATATACTTCTCCTAAGGATGAAAAAATAGGATATATATATACTTTGAATGGTTTTGTATAAGCCTTGAAAGAGACCTCTTACCCTACATTGGAAACTACAATTTGACCAACACTTCCTTATGGTCAAAAATTAATTTGTTCAAGAATACATTGAATTTTCCATACTTTGTTTTCTCAATTGAATGTTTAAGAAACAAAACTAATAATTACATTTGAGCATATGTATAAAGCTAATATTATGATAGGTACCACCAACATTACATCATCTTGTAATTTGGATCAAGAATTATAATCCTTGCTCCATTCTCAACATGTGCACTTCATTATTGACAATTGGTAAGAAATATCTGATCTCACCTAATCCATTATGTAGAAATAATTTGTCATTAATGGCTCACCCACAAACATACACATTTACAACTCTTATATCATTTAATATAAAAATTAAATCTTGTTGTAATATAGCAACATTAAGTGTATATGATGCTTTTCCTAAATAACCTTTTTTATTATGGAAATTCGATTTACGAAGTGATATACAAAATATTATCATAAATATTTATGAGCATAAATGCCATGTACTAGAAGTAACTCCTAAGAATTTTCATATGAACACACCACAACGTAATGAGAAATTTGTACTTTTGATTAGTGTCACCACAACGTAACAAAATTGTTGCGGGCTCAAAGTCATATCAATGTGACGCAATTATTAATGTGGTATTTCAAATGATGGAAAATCCGCTATGATTCTTTCATCAAATATTTTAGGTAAAAAATTTATTTGTAGGTACTAAATTCATATATACAATTAACAATGTGAGCTATCTTTTCAATATGAATTATGAATCATAAAGCTGAAAATACTATTTAAAGCACAATCATAATCTAATCATAAATGTCTGTCTTTTAGAAATTGAATGGAAATCGAGGGATGTAAATAAATCACCGCTGTTATTTTGGGATTCAATTTGTGTCATTGCTATTTAGATAATATTACAAAAATACGGTATAATGTCAAGTGGAAATGCAAAAGCAATGAAATGAAGTGTTCGACAAAATACCCTAATCGAAAGAACAAAAACTAGAAAATTGGAGACAGATCAAAATAAAACAATCAAATATTTCTATGCATGAAAAGTGTCTCTTACTCATGTCCTAGATAGCCTAGTTACTTTCGACATGTGTAATACCTTTATAATCCATTACAAACAACAAAAAAATCCCATGTTGAGAATTGGGGAGGGTGAGATATATAATTTTAACAATGAGACTAAGCGTTGATCCCAAATGGGAATTTTGAACTTGCAACCAATCTACCATGTTCATTTGAGAGGCCTATAAGAATCCAATCATATGAAATTAATACATAAGAGTGTCAAATGGGTCTAGCATACATTGTGGGTTGCAGGGAGTTCAATTTGATCATTGTTAGAAGCTCACTTTTGTTAAGATGAATGTGATTTTCCATCTAACTTTTATTCGAATTTTTCAGGTATTTCCACCCGTAATAGCAACAAGTGGAGGTGGTTGATAGGATGGATATATTGCCTAATATTCCATAACGTAGAAACCATACTAGCTCGCATGGAGATCAAGTGGAATAGGGATAATACACTTCAATTATTTTGCCTATATATGGCCCTTCATAATCTGGTTCTCTATGAAAAACAAAAAGGTTAGCATATTGGCTCATAATTCTACTTCCAATTAGTAGAAGGGATAAAAATCCCAGGTAACTATTCCAAAAAATACTTGTAGGAAATGTGCCTTGATAGACTCTAATGATCGTAAGACATGTACAAAATGGGTTTTTGTGTAAGGCCTTCAAAACTTTCAAGCAAGGCACTTGACACTGTTCTACCGGACTACACATTAGTACTAACATCCTCCTAGTTGCACCAATACAGTAAGGTGAGACATGCGTTTAGATAGTTAACACAAAATAGTAAGAAGTGGCATTTTGTATATTGTGGCTACGCCTATGAAGGCATGTATGCAAAATTTGGAAGCATCTACAAGTTTCTTTCTATGGCCTCCACAAGCGAGTAAGACATGATACAATTACCTTAATCTCAACCCCACATGTAAAACATGATCATATCAATTCACAAGAAAATATGAAAACCTGGAGATAAAAACCAACAAATGAGAAGAAAATCTAGAGAAATGAAGAAATCGCTATATGTAAATTGCTCTAAATGGTTGACATGGATCTCGAACAAAAACAAAACAATGGAAACATACATTGTGGGAATTTTCTAGAATGAGATTTGTGGCAAAGAGATAAGCATAATTTTTTTGCCACGTATCCTTAACAATAACATACATTGAATATAGAATTTAATGCCTTGTACAAATGTCATTTAGTAATTTATGGATATAAATAATTCCAAAAGTGACATGACATTGTGGCTGATATGCTTCAAAAATATCATGGAATATTCATTAAAACTATATTTCAAAACAAAAATAATGGAATATTATAGGATAAAGGATTAGAAGAATGTTCTCTAAAAAATTAGATGCAAAACTTTTAAAAAAAATGTATCAAGAAAGAATGTTAACTTTTAAGGAGAATATTTGATAAAAGATTCATCACCGATTCACCATCATTTGAAAACAACCACATTAATTCCTACACCATATTAGAGTTGCACCATTTTATATCTTGCATTTTTCATCCTATTTTAAATTCCCATAAAACTAAATTTTCAAGCGGCTACAAGTTTTGCAGTTGTAGACATTTAAAATTTCAATGTGGCTAATTACGACTAACATTTCCCACAAATATCCAAAATCATCCATATAATAATTAATCGCAAGATTAATTATTATTATTTAATCTATTTTAACACATTTACCCCTTTATCATTTTATCATTATTTACAATTTATAACAAATCATTTTATTTCATTATTCATCTTATCATTGGTCATTTTTATTTCATTATAATATCTTACTATCATTATAATCTTTCATTAACATTATATATGAATTATATTTCTACATCTCATCTACCACCTACCCAACACATCTCTACATTCCATCTAACCTCACCTCTAATCAGCATTTATTAACATAATCTAATCCTAAACTAATCATATCCCCTACCTCCAAATCTAGAAGCATATATTTCTAGAAGCTTCCAATTCGAGAAGACTCACTAAATTTCTACTCTTCTCCATTGAATTTTAAATTCAATGGATATTTCTCCATAATTCAAGAATTTTCTAATTCTAGAATTAATCCCACCTCTTCTACTTCTAGAATATTCCATAACTTTATACTCTTCTCCATTGAATTTTAAATTCAATGGATATTTCTCCATAATTCTAGAATTAATCCCACCTCCTCTATTCCTAGAAGCTTCTAATTCTAGAAGCCTCTTTAAATTTATACTCTTCTCCATTGAATTTTAAATTCAATGAATATGTCTCCATAATACTAGAATTTTCTAATTCTAGAATTATCTATCTTCTCATTCAATACTAACCATTGATCTTCCATCTACTTGGCAAGATCCTAGCCCTCCAATTCCTCTTCCAAAAACTATAAATTGGCATGCCACCCTCCATGGAATCCAATCCATAGATCTCAAGAATCCATAACCAAAATTTTCTATTTTTTATCATCTAATCAATCCATCCACTCTATCAATCCATCTTCAATCCACTCCAATCAATTCATCCTTCATCAAACATCAATCAATCCAAGAAAATCAAAAGGGAGGTGCTGCCCAAGTGTCTCCAAAATCTGAAGCAAGAACATCCAATCCACCATCAAGAGCACATCCAAAGCATCAAGGGATTTCTTCATTGGTAAGTGAAGGTATTGCACTTCTTTCTCCCTTCCATCTAGCTCAATCTAAAGTATTGTTGAATAGATTAGATTTAGGAATCAATTACTTTGTTTTTGGTTTCTAACTTTTATCTAATCTTTTTAACATATACATTTATGGTGCCCACCATTTTGAAGAACCAAAATATTTGATATTTTGTATATAAAATCTTATATTTTGTTTTTGTTTTCTTGTATATATCCCCCTTATGTGCTAGTTATATCTTGAAGGTGAAACCATGTATGCTCTCCTCTCACATCTTAGGATGATCGTGAGGATCAAAAATGGATAGCATTCCAATTTTTATTTTGTAGGGGCAACATGACGTGAAAGTGATATCCATGCTCTTTCCATAGTCTTAAGGGTCTCGTGACTATTGGCTTCATCTCCACGCACGTAGACACACCCCGTGTTCCAACGAGGTATATAAATTCAAGGATAGTTGTTGTTATTGGCTAAGTGCTTGTTTGTTTTAAGAGCGATGTGAAGTGAAGGGATTCCACGTCCCAATACCCATGCCTCATAAAAATCCTTGCAACACAAACTTGCACCCCACATACCGTTAGGTATATCGGGACTCCCATAGTGATCTCATGCATCCTAGACTAAGAAACATCTTGGTTGCATATTAAGCTATAGTGCAAGGAGGCTGCACTCCCAAAGATCACTCACTAGCCGACCCACATTGAAAAATAGGTAGAGAGCCAATTTTGGCACCATCATTGGTGTTTGGTATTGAAAGCGGGTTATAGCTTGATTGCACTCCCTCTTGACTAGTTAGGGTGTGTGTTGTATGTTTGTGAACACCTTTGACTATCCCATCACTTAAAATTTTTAATCGACCAAACATCATCATAATCAAACATCCTTAATCAAAACATTCCCAATCCAAATCCCATCACCATCCTTAATCATTAATCCTAATCCAAATCTAATCCCCGCACATCCTATTAAATCATGGCCTTTGACCTTCACTCCCCATCCTATCCAAACCAACATCCAAACCCCTACCAATTTTTTAAATCCATCAACCAAATTATCCCATCAACCCCTACTCATCAAGTTCAACCATCTCACTTTGACTATGAAGTACCACACACCATTCAACACATTAATAAACAAAACTCAAACCTAATCCTACCATAACCAATCCTCTCCTCACCATCCCAATCAACCATCCCATGTTGATCCTAACATCTTAAAACCATCCAACATCTTAATCAAAAAAAATCCAATCTTCAATCTTCAATCAACCAATCAACCCCTAAACCATCATCCCCTAACCAATCCCATCCAAAATTTCTCCTTCCTAATATCCCTACTCCTCACACCGTTAACTTCCTCTTTTAGGAACACAAATCATCTCAATCCACACCAAGACCTAAAAAACATACATATCTATCCCAAAAATCCAATTACATATACTTTGACCACCTCACTAACTTTGACCTAGATCAAGAGGACCTCCTTTGTGTCCTCGCTAATCTAGCCACCAATCCCAAGCTTACACAACCATCCCAAACCACCACCTTCAAACCCCTTATCAATCATCATGAACTCCATCTCCATCCCATAAAAACTCATACCAATCATCCATCACTATCCAAAACCTCCACTCATAAAACCTATCATCGAGTCCCATTCACATATCCACAAAGAACCCCAACAGACTTTTTCCACAATCATCATCTCCTACATCTCATCTTAGTCCTCCATCCTCATCATCTTCATCATATAACCCTATGGAATTTATCCTAGATTTTCCCAAAATCCCTAATCCACCATCAAATTTATCCCTTAAGCCCATTTCATCCCCTCCATCACCTACATTCAGTCTTATCAAAACTTTCTCGTCTCATGTGACTCCTAGGTCGCCCTCATCCCCTTCTACCCCTAATCCTAAACCATCCAATGTGGCTTCTATACCCCACACATCATATACATCCACATCTAATCCTAATCCATCTCCTTCATCACCTAAATCTCACACTATCATATCCACCGATCCTATTCCAAATCCAAAGATCCCTCAATCCCGAAACATCTAACATAACTCCTAAATCACTGTTATCTCTACACCGTCAATTTTTCTATCTCTCATATCTACATCATTGACCTTGTAAACCATGGTGATTTGATGGTTCAATTTTGAGTTAGCATTTTGCATCATTTATTGTGTACTTTCACATCCGAATGGTTGATTATTAACTCTTGATGAGTTAGGTTGAGTAAAAACTCATTAAGCCTATCATTTTGTCATTTTCATTTTCTCTTCTGAGCGGTGAAGCCTTGAAATTTTTTCCCCAGACCGCCATTAATTTGATTATTCGAGCTTGGTTCTTTGCATTTTTAGCCTATGAGAGGTCATGTGAGTGTGGAAAAACAGCCCTACTATCATTCTTCACTTATTTTTTAAGCATTCGCAAGGGTGACCGCCATTATAAATATTTTGAAATTATACAAATCTACAACTTGGCCTCTTGAGTTTGATTCAAAGTGCATTTTTTTAACTTTGTGAGGCTCGTGACTTCGAATTCTTGTATATATCTATCATTTTCTCTTTTCGAGATCTCATATGAAGTTATGGCCGCCATTATCAATCCATTCAAGCTATTGCTAACAGAGGTGAGATCTTTGTGTATTGAATGTCATTCGGTTTGTTCTTTGTATTTAGTTGCATGAGCAATAGTATTTGGGCCACATCATTTCTGCGGGGAAGGTATCATAGTTGATCCTTCCAATATTCGAGATCTTATGGATTGGCCAACCTTCACTAGTGTGACCGAGGTACGTAGCTTCATGCGTTTGGTAGTATATTACGGGAGATTTGTTCAGAATTTTCTCGACATTACGCACCCCATCATTTCCCTTCAAAGTAGAAAGGGAAGAAGTTTGTATTGTCGAGATAGTTGTGAGCAAGCCTTTAGGAAACTAAAGGAATGCCTCACGACAAAGTGCCTATTCTTGCAATGCTAGATCCTCAGGGTGAGTTCTTTGTTTATACAGATGCTTCTTTAGCAGGACTTGGAGTTGTGTTAATGGAAGTGGGTAGAGTAGTGGCGTTTGATTCTCACAAACTCAAATATTATGAGATCAATTATCTCGACTCATGATCTTAAGCTCATGCGATAGTTTTTCACACCTTAGTTTGATGGAGACACTTCCTTCTTGGCCGGATATTTACCCTCAAGAATGATCACTTTAGTCTTCACCACCTCTTCATGCATCCCAATCTCAACGCTCGTCATCGAAGTTGGAAGGAGTTACTTTGTGAGTATGATATGGAGATAGAACATGTGAAGGGGAAGGATAATGTGGTTGCAGATGCCCTGAGTAGACGGAGACATGTGGTTATGGCCACTTCAGTGGGTACAAATTTTGGAACATGATATTACAAAGCAGTTTCCCCATGATAACTTCTACCCTATAGTCGGTGTAGAGATTGAGTCTCAGAGACCCCTTGAGGGGAGATTCGATGGATTGTCATTAGAGGAAGATGGTCTTCTTAGACACAGAGGTCAGATATATGGTCTTAGAGATGGAGGCTTGAGACAAGACATTTTGACAGAGGCTCATCATGCTCCTTATTCAGCCCATCCCGGGGTGAAGAAGATGCACACCACTTTGAGACAGTTATACCATTGGAGGGGACTTCAGAGAGACATGGCTCAGTTTGTGTCATGCTGTTTAGAATGTCAGAAGGTGAAGGCCAAGCATCAGCATCCAGCTGGCCTTCTCTTTCCTCATGCTATACTGGAGTGGAAGTGGGACACCATTTCCATGGACTTCATAGTTGGGTTACCGACATCGAGATACCACCATGATGCCATCATGGTCATGGTGGATAAGTTGATGTGATCCTTTGTACACTTCCCACTTCTAGACCACCATGTAACATGCTCTTGGGACGAGGATCAATTTCAGCACAACATATCACCCTGAGATAGATGGATAGACTGAACGGGTGAATCAAATCCTGGAGGAAATTCTCAGGATGCATGTTATGGATCACCAGTCGAGATGGGAGGAGTATTTGTACTTGGTGGAGTTTTCCTACAATGATAGTTTCCAGTGTTCAATAGGCATGGCTCCTTTTCAGGATTTATATGGTAGGGAGTGCAGGACACCTCTTAGTTGGGACAGGTTAGAGGACAAGGTTTCTCTTGGGCCAACCTTATTGTAAGACGTGGAGCAGCTTGGTTATTTTAATTAGACATAGATTGCGTAAGAGGCTCAGGATAGGAAAAAAGTATACAGATCGGCATAGAACAAATCGTAGTTATGAGGTGGGCACGAAGGTGTTTCTTCATGTCGACTACATAAGAACCTTATCCGTTATGGAAAAGGTTCCAAGCTTGCTCCTAGGTTTGTGGGTCCTTTGAGATCTTGGAGAGCATCGGTCCATTGGCCAATCGTCTAACATTACCACCTATCTTGTCTCACATCCATGATGTGTTTAACGTTTCTATGCTAAGGAGATATATTTCGAAACTTCTCATGTATTAGATTGGACCACATTGTAGGTGCAAGATCAGGGGCAAGTGATGGTGGAGCTCATCCACATTATAGAGCGCAAGACCCTGGACCTTTGAGGCAGAGATATTGAACAAGTTTGGGTCTAGTGGGATAGGTACAACGAGACTGGGCTGCTACATGGGAGGATGCTACATTGCTACGAGTTCAATTTCCACACCTGTTCCAGTGACTTCCAAGAGGAAGTTGAGTCTAAGGGGAGGGGATGTAATTCCCACTTCCCTTTGACACTGTTTGTTTTTTTTATTTCGACATCTTGTCGACTATACTTATGGATATTATTATAGCTTTTTGATTTAGCATGATGTTAGATGTTAGAGATACTGGACTGTTGTTGATTTCGATTCATATATGATGCATTTGGATCATTAGAGATATTTTGTATTGATGTTTATTTTTGTTGACATAGTTATATATACATTTTGACTTGTGATACTTTCGTTATTTTGAGTAGACCTTAACAATTGAACTAATTTTTGATCATTTTGATATGGATGAAATGTAGAATAGAGATGTTGTTAGAAATTGTAAATGATATCGTAATTTCCTAGATGATGATTTGATACATATGTAGATGATTGTGGATTTATATTGCATGTTTTATTTTAGATGTTTTGATGCAGCCACGAGGCTAAAGGAGGTATTATGTGTTTTGAGGAAAATATATTCACAACAAACATTGGGGGATTGGAGACCAACCACATTGGAATGCTAGGTGAATTCAATAAGGGTCACCATGGCAACATGTATTTTTATATCTGATTGTTTGAATTGTGATTGGGGGTTCCATGGGAGGGATCACTTCAAATTGTGATCAAGGGGTTATGTGTTTTCTTTTATTTAGTTACCTTTATTTAATGTTAGTATGTGATTTTTAGTGATGTAATTTCCTTGTATTAATTATTTATATTTTGGTGTATATTCTCTTTTATCCTTAATGAGTTTAGGTGTCTTATTTAAATTTAATTAATCATATTCCAAAATAATTATGTATGTGACCAAAATCATTCATTTATTAGACTATATTTCTCTTGGATTATGTGTTGTAAGTTGAGTGCTTGTGATCTTGAGTTTTGTACACTCTACCCTTTCATGGAAATTCGAATTTGGCCTTAAGGGCCAATTTTAAAGGCTTGTGGGACAAGTGTAAAACTTGTCCCACACCTCTTAAATATCTATACCAAGCCTACCTATAGGTGTGGGATCAAAAATAGACCCCATTATGTGTTTTGGGAAGATAAAAAGGTAAAATATTTATTGCATTTTCCTTCTTGTAATTAATTTTATCCTTATGGGGTGTGGGTTTAGTTTGTGTGTGTAACTTTTAATTCCTCTCACCCACCAATTTATGGTGCATTGGGGTTGAGTTTTGACTTGGGAGGTGGAGTTGAGGATGTGTGATGTGGCATCCTACATGGAGCCACCTCACTCTCATCCCTCCCTTTTTCTATTTATTAAAGTTCTTTTGCTTGTTTGGGGGTTACTTCATTATTTTGTGTAATTACATTTTTGGGAGTTAGAGGATTTTGGAGTGCTTGTGGTCATGGTTGGAGCTTGTTGGTGATTGCTTGGGTTTGAAGATGCTTGAAAATTGACTCTTGTAACGAGCTCTACTATGGAAAGGTAAGAGCTTTACTCTTGCTTATGTTATTCCTTTATTCTGTGTTTGTGTGCTTGTTTTTTTTTGAGTTTTTGGAATGCTTTTTGGGTGGTTGGGTAGATTTCCTAAGTGTGGTGTAGGAGGGGACTATGGGGATAGTTCATTTAGGGAGGCATAAGATTTATTTCATGTTTTAGACGGATTTTGGGTTAGGTGTCCCACCTTGGACAAGGAATGCTTGCATTTCTTACTTGTTCTTGTATGAGGAAGGCATAAGAAAATGAGGAAGGAAAAATAGTATGTGGGAGGCATAAGAGGTAATTGATGGAGGCATAAGAGTATGTAGGGGATTTGAGATATGTATTATAGGTTTTTAAGGTGGGATCCCATTTCCCATTGGGAGGCATAAGTGGCTTTTATTATTAAGCCTTGTTTATTTGTTGTTTTTATTTCTTGTGTTTGTAGTTGAATTGAATGTGTCTTTGAATGGTTGTGAAATCCTTCTTGTGATAAAAATTTCTTATTGTTATTCCCACTTAGAGTGGAGGAACTTGTAATATTGTATTCCATTTTTAGCTTATATTCTTGTATGATTTCCCACTTTAAGTGGAGGACATTGTATTGATCTTGTGAAGGAAAGTTGCATTCAATTGTTGGTTATGAAAGTTGTATTGTATATTGAAAAAGAGAAAGAAAGATTTGTGTTGTAAAGTTAGTTTTGTGAAATAGAAAAGAAAGTAATTCTCTTTATTTGAAGTTTTGGTTGTATTGTGAGAAAGGAAGTTCTTTTTTTTAAAAGAAATGAGCTATGCTCAATGGGAAAATAAAGTTTACTTTCATTGTGAAATTGTATTATGGTAAAAGAGAAAGAAGAAATATAGAAGTTGTAAGATGTTAAAAATGTATGCATAGTAAACTTGAATGTATAACAAAGTTGTTGTAGTTATTTTGGATATATGAGTTGTAGTGAAAATGAAAGAGACAAAAAATTTGAGATAGGGAATTGTTGCATTTTGTATTAAGAAAATAACAATATTAGAAGTAGATTTAGATAATTTTTACTCTTGGAATTGAAAGAAATTTAGTTGAACAAAATGGAATAGATCTTGTAGTTGTTATTTACTACTATTAGATTTGAAAATACTTTAAATGAGTAATTTTAACTAAGAAATGAACAAATGGAAATAAATCTTATAACTGGAAACCTTAGGTCTATAAAATTAAGCTCATAATGCATTTTAGTACTGTTTAGCAAGTTTTATTTTAGAAATCTCATAATTTTAGGTTTTGTTTCTAGGAAACAGGACCGCCGCCCTCTGCGCAGAGCGGAGATCTCGTAACCACCACTTAGGCAAGGAGGTGGTATCGAACTACCACTCCATAAGGTGGCGGTCTCAGACCACCTACCTTCTCTCGGGCAAAGTGGTTCTTTCACTCTACGTAGCAACTTCTTAGATCCACACCTAGTGCAATTTTTAACTTGTTTATACTAAATTTTAAGTTTGTAAATTTACCTAAGAAACTACCAAAGCAATCAAATAATTCTCAAATATTGTTGTATAAAGAAATTAAACCTACAAATGATAGATTAAAAACATTCCTTCTCATTTATATTTATGGGGTAGGGTTTGCCCCAAATAGAGAACCCCAAATACACATAGTTTTGAAATAAAACCAGATTGGTAAAGGAAACCCCTCCCAATCCTTGAATGAAAGACATAACAATGATAAAACTACAAACTAAACTAATCTAAGCTTGATCTCCTTGTAGACTCCTCCATAGTTCTTCCTCTCTTGCTCCCATGGCTTCCTTTTCTCAAACCTATAATTTTAACAAAAGAAAATAGACCAAATGAGGAGAATAGGGTAAGAAGAGGTTTTAATAAGAATTCTTAAGGAATTTTAGGGTTAGTTTGGAACCCTAGGATCTAGTGGTCACATTTGATTTGATCTAAGGGTTGAGAATTAGCCCTACTTTTGTTTGGTAGGAATATAATTTTAAATGTTTTAAATAAATTTTAAGGTTTTTTTAGATGGGTGAATGGCCATTTAATTGCCTGGGGTGAGAAATCCTTATTAGTTCTTAGCATGTTTTATAATTTTAATAAAAGGACTTTAAGCTATTAGGATAATGAAACTAAATTAATTAAGCATGAGGTTAACCATATTAGGATTGAACATTAACTAAAGAAGAGAAAACAATTAACCAAGTAAATTAAACTATGGCACCTTCCTAGTTGACTTTTAATTAATCAACCTTAGAGGTAAAGTAATTTTAATATTTAATCTTTTAACTAGACCTGGCCTATCAATCGTAAAGTTGAGTTTAGTGGTGTAAGTTAATTTAATGTACCCTAGGGGTTAACACCCTTGTAACTTTTCAACTTAAAAAAAAAAATTAGCACAATTTTCGGGATAAGTGTTAGGTTTTAACGTGTTCCTAGAACGTCATTTTTACAGTGTTACATTTGGTATCAGAGCTGTGGGTTCAAATCTTGGACCCTTGGGCACACTAGAAAACACGAGACATGAACTTTTAACCTAGCGCAAATTTGTTTTCTTTTAAACCTAGAAAACCACACTATCTGATAATTGTATAATGTAGAAAACCTAGAAAACTAGGATAGAACCTAGTATGATGAACTAACTTTCACCTTGGTTTACACAAGAGGCACAGATCGATGAGGGTCCTTTCACATAGACCTATATAAACCACCTTCGGAGTAAGCTATAGCAACCATTCTACCTCAAATTTTATGACGATTTCATGACGTCAATGCCGCTATATGCGGAGGGTCCTTGGGAGGACAACTTGCTAGACATGACATGGAGCCATCAGTGGAGGCCCATGCATCCCCGAAACTTGTGAGGAGTATAGGGTAGAGAACATCCACGTGGAGATGGCTAGGTCGAGTCATCACAAAGATGGCATGGAGACAAGATTTGAGGACACATGGATAGATCTTGGAACCCTAGCAGAGAGAGGAGCATGTAGAGAGACCTAGAGGTCATCGGTCATTACCTGAGACCATATCGGGAGATCCCTGAAGCTACAATCATCTCACTATTCGGAGATATAAGTGGATTTCGGAGGAGGCCTGGTTGGTGAGCTTGAGCGGATGCTTTAAGATTTTCCATTACACTAACAACACAAAAGCTCGTGTTGCGATCCACCTTCTAAGGGATGGAGCAGGAGTCTTGTGGAGGACCGAGGAGCAGAAGCTCCATGTTGACTTAGAGACAGTTACCTGGGAGCTATTTGAGGAGCATTTCAGAGAAGGTATTTTCCTAGGAGGTTTATTCAGCAGTGGATAGATGAGTTTCACGACCTCCGTCAGGCATCTATAACTATAGCCAAGTATGAGAGTCTATTTCTAGACCTACTCCATTATGTTGACTATATGCAGGATGAGAAGGTATGGATTCATAGGTTCATCAAGGGCCTAAACTTGGATTTGGGTGGTATGGTATGTATTCACTACCCACAGACATTAGTAGAGGCCGTGGAGAAGGCCTATATTACAGAAGAGACACGGGGGAAGACGTAGCATGCTAGAGATAGAGTTTAGAGCCACATCCAATAAATGCAGGATGGTAGATCGAGGGGGTCAGTTCCTCCTCCTCATGGTGGACAGGGTTCAAGATAGTCTTCATTTAGGCCACCACAATAGCCACCTCAAGTAGCAACAACAGACCCGCACACCTTACATACCTCCTTAGATATTTGACGCACAGAGGGGGCGGAGTATGGGGCCTCCTCTTAGTGGTCCCATCAAGACATAGGGTGTACTGAGAGCTCAATCGGTAGGAGCTCTCTAGTAGAGACCTCAACAATCCATATTCAGGTTATTAGAATCCACAACACAGACCTCTAGAGTACCGACTAGAGTTGCATCCCACTAGAGAGGACCAGGAAGCTGTTATGGTTATGGCGTTGTGGGACATCATTGGAGAGAGTTCCCACAAAACCCTAGTAATAAGGGTAAGATGCAAATATCATAGCCTACTATTGGAGATATGGGACGGAGCCATCAGATATACGCAGTGGTCAAGAACCACTAGGCCGAGTACCGAAAGTACTATGATAGAGATGACATCTATATTGATTCCAGTTCCTCTAATTATTTTACTACACCATCCTTAGTAGAGAATTGCAGGATGGTGGTAGTTAAGAGTTCATAGTTGGGACATTGAGATGGCTTTGGAGCCAAAATTTGTGTATACTCCTTAGTCAAGGAGTGTGTAGTGGATTTGGGACCCTTCACCACTACCTCAGATCTTCAAATCCTTCCATTGGGTTCTTATGGAGTCATCTTGGGCATGGACTAGTTATCTGCATAAAGAGCTAGAGTGGATTGTTACCATAAGACTATTGCTTGTGCAAATGATCTAGGAGGTAAGTCGGTCATAACAGGAGTTAGGAGGCCTATTTCCATTTGTACCATCTCATCTATGCAACTTAAACGGTGTGTACGATGAGGTTATCGATGTATCTTTGTTATGGTTAGTGATAGATCTAATGATGAGTCTAGTGGACCATCCCTTGATGACCATCAAATTTTGAGAGAGTTTGTTGATGCTTTTCTAGGGAGCTATTGGGGTTATCTCCCCACGTGAGATAGATTTTCACATAGATCCGGTTGGGCGTGGAACCTATCTCATAAGAACCTTATCGGATGACTACCCCTAAGATATGTGAGCTCAAGTTGTAGCTTGAGGGCCTTCGGGAAGGGCCTAATCCATCCTAGTGTATTCTCTTAGGGTGCACCGGTGATTTTCGTGAAGAAGAAGGACGAATATCTACGGTTGTGTATTGATTATTCGCAACTGAATAAAGTAACGATCAAGAATCGTTACCCCCTTCCATGCATTGATGATTTATTCGATCGGATGAAGGGTGTTATATTATTCTCCAAGATAGATCTTAAGTCGTGGTATCATCACCGAGGATCACAAAGTGACCGATATTCATAAGCTCGCCTTCCATATGAGGTATGGCCACTACGAGTTCAAAGTGGTACCTTTTGGTCCGACAAATGCCCCGTAGTGTTCATGAGCTTGAGGAATGGGGTATTCAAGAGATTTTGGATTGCTTCATGCTCATATTACTTTATGACATTCTCGATTTACTCACGTATGCATGAGGAGCACCTTCGCCAGTCCTTTAGTGTCTTCCGAGTAACACCTTTATGAGAACCTAGAGAAGTGTGTGTTCTTTCAGATATAGGTGTAGTATTTGGGCCATATCATTTTTGGGGAAGGTATCACAGTCAATCCTAACAAGATTCGAGCTATTATGTATTGTCCAACACCCACTAGTGTGACCTAGATGCGCAAATTCATGGGTTTGGTAGGATATTACAGGAGATTTATTCAGGACTTTTCTCATATTTAAGATCCCATCACTTCCCTTTAGTGGAAAGGGAAGAAGTTTGTATGGTCGATAGTTATGAGTAGGTCTTTAGGACATCAAGGAATGCCTCACGGAAATGCCTATTCTTATAGTGCCAGATCCTCAAGGTGACTTCTTTGTTTGTATAGATGCTTCTTTGATAGGAATTGGAGGTGTGTTGATGCAGTGAGCATAGTAGTGGCTTTTGAGTCTCACAAACTCAAATAGTATGAGCTCAATTATCCGACTCATGATCTTAAGCTTGTTGTAGTTGTTCACACCTTAGTTTTTTGGAGACACTTCCTTATTGGCTAGAGATTTACACTCAAGACTAATCACTTCAGTCTTTTCCACCTCTTCACACAACCCAATCTTAACGCTCACAACAGAGTTTGATGGAGTTGCTTTTTGATTATGATATGGATATACAACATGTGAAGGGAACAGAGAATGTATTTTTAGATTCCCGAGTAGACGGATACAAGTGGTTATGGCCACTTCAGTGGGCACATATTTGTGGAGCAAGATATTACAAAGCAACTTCCCCATTACGCCTTCTACCTTGCCCAAGAGTAGAGATTGAGTCTCAGAGACCCCTTGAGGGGAGATTTGATGGATTTTCATTAGAGGAAGATGGTCTTCTTAGACACAAAGGTTGGATATATGTTCCTAGAGATGGAGGATTGAGACAAGACATTTTGACAGAGGCTCATCGTGTACCATATTCAGCCCATCCCAGGGTGAA